>OY728157.1:2075565480-2076815480 GCA_963277665.1 Viscum album
AACCAACCTTATCAAATTCAGTAGTTTCCCCAGTTGTGATTATCTCATACACGAACCGTATAATATAATAACTACATTCAACATGTCATTTTTGATGATGAAACTATAGTTATAAAACATTAAACTATTAATAAAAATAAATATATAACAAATAATCAAAACAAATTCTAATATAAAAACTAATTACCTATAATTCTACGTATTTGATTTTATTTGGTGTCTTTATCGACTTATATTCCTTATTTAATTTTTTCCATGAACTTCATTTTCATATATACTAACTAATAATACATATCTAAACAATGAAAATAAAACATAATGATCTTATAAAAAACAAAAAAAACATACCATTCTAATAAGGTGGAAAATATTTTTTGAACATTACCTAATAAAGAGAAAAACCAATATAAGGTGCATTCACTTGGGCGTAATAAACCTAACATCCAATACCCCCTAAAATACAAAAAGTTCATAATTAATGAAATTATAATGATCATTAGTTCATAATTATATTTATATTATTAATTATCAATAAATGGAAGAAAACAAAATTGAATCGTCATGTGTGATAATCTCTTACACATATATATGCAACTCTATTAGGATTATTCACATATTGTACTTCTATGGAAACAAATTCTCGATGTATAAAACTATAAATGTATGTACTTTCATTTTGAAGAAGAACCGTGTGTAGATACCTAATTTAAAAATAAAATATATTTAGTCAATTTAAAACTATCTTTTATTAAAGAAATAAAAATTAAAATGTCAATTTACTTTCATAGAAAACAATTGCACCACATTCAGGCTGAGCTCTTTAAAATCAATTAGATGCATGATATCTTCTTTGAGTAGTCTCAATGGATATTTTATTCTACATATATTAGGTGTCATCTGAAACTCATAGATATAATTCAATGTAGAAGATTCCTGAGATAATCTTTGTATCCCATAAGAAATATCTGAAGCATCTACAGTCCATTGTTCCTGAACATTTTGTTTCATTTGTGTAGCTTATTTTTCTTTTAGATAATACTATATAAGTTAAATGCCATGAAAATTATAATTAATATTTAATCATTTGTAATTAATATTTAAAAAAACACATACCTCATATGAAATATAACGAAGAAAACCAGTTGTCCAAAGTAAAAAATGTTCCATACAATCCCCCACTCTGGTAATCTCATTGGTAGGAAATGGTAGTAGAGAATTAGAATCTATAATTTTGAATACTAATACTCTAACTTGACCCATATGCATAGGCTAGTGCTGTATAGAATCCCCCAAATATTTCATGAGTCCTAACACAACAATATGTATGTGAGGATCTCTAGAAAACAACTCACAATATATGTTTTAGTCTGAGCTAGGTGGTGAAAAATCAAAGAAAGCAGATAGGGAAGGGTAGTTTGGGTGAGCAGGTTGGGAAGGATGAAAAATGAAAAATTTATATTAGTGTTTATAATTTATAAAATAGGAGAATTGATGATAAATAAATAATATACCTGGGAAGGCTGCTTATATGGGGTAGGGTAGGCAGATGGGGCAGGGTTGTCCAGGCGAGCGGGCTGGGAAGGATGAAAATTAAAAAAGTTATATTAGTACTTATAATTTATAAAATAGAAAAATTGGTGACAAATAAATAATATACCTGGAAAGGCTTCTCATATGGGATAGGGTTGGTAGATGGGGAAGGGTAGTCTGGGTGTGCATGCTGGGAAGGTGGAAAAATGAAAAAGTTATATTAGAGTTTATAATTTTTAAAATAGATAAATTGATGAAAAATAAATAATATACCTAGGAAGGTTGTGTAGAATGTGACTGTCTTGCCAAGTGTTCTAAAAAGGTCTTCTGCACTGCTGCTGGAATTTGATCACCCATAGACTGTTTCATATCTTTCATCTATAATTTTATGGATTCTATTTCTGGGTCTCTTGATTGCTTACTCTTACAAAAAACCTTCTAAATACTAACACCCACCTTATATCCTCTAACACGGGTAGGGTGTTCTACCTTTCACAACATAGTGGGTATGATTTCCATTCTATCCTCGAGGAAAAAAGATCCATGTGTCTCCTTCTCCTAAAGTTCATCCTAAAATGAAAAATAAAAAAGTTATATTACTATTTATAATTTATAAAATAGAAAAATTTATAACAAATAAATAATATTTACTTATAATTTTATCATCTACTTTCATACCTTCCTCTATAAGATACTATTCATTTTTCTTTCTTCTTGCTCATTTTCATTTTTCATGTTGAGTGGGAGGAGATGGATGACCAAATTGGACCTCTTCTGAACCACTACTAGATCAAGCTCTTAATGCTTCAAATTTTTCTTCAATCATTTTTTCTCCAAATACGAATACCCTCCATGTCATAAAGTAAGAGGGTATACATTTCTCAACTGGATCTCCTGATGAGATCTCCTCGAGTCCTGTTATATAAAAATAAACTACTAAGTAATAAGAAAAATATATAATAAATTTTACAATATAAAATAATAATCATACCTGAAATTTTTCTTCATTACGATTGTCAAAAAATTGCTTCCATGTATCTTCATCTATAAACGAATACCTGAGTCATGGGCTTTCAAACCTTCTCTTTCCAAAACATATTTTTTTGTCAGTTTTGTTTAAAAATCTCTCCATCAAACCACTTCTAAAGAGATATATCATTTCTTGCTTTCTTTGGTTTCCTCAAAATTTAATGTCATCTATAATTGAATAAATTAAATATGTCATCTAAAATATATATTATTCAAAAAATGAGATAAAATAAATCAATTAAGATATTTTACCATCACGGACTCCCAAAGCTATTGCTTCTCCATCCTCCCCACTCACTTCCAATCAAGATATAAAATAATATTCTTACAAAGGCTCTGCATCGTTATATCACTGACAAACTGAACTGCATTTAGGCCAGTTGAATTATTATCATCATCAAAACAGATGTGTACTCTGTCATCATCACAAGAAAATAATAGTTTTGGTAAACGTTTAATACCACATTTACCAACTTGAGAACGTGATTTTATAGTAGTAATAGAAAAAGTCTCCTCCACTGAGGACACATCAGTTGTCCTGCAATTTTTTTTTGTAAATTAATAGTTGTATTTCATTAAATAAGTATATTACTGAATATTTAATAATATGTAAAAATGGATATACCTCGGTAACTACTCCTCTCTATCTATATATGAAATTTCTACTAGAAAGTTTAATAAAATTTTGTGTACCTACATATCATTAAAAAATGAATATTTAGAAACAAGGAAGACAAAATTAAGTAAGTAAAGAAATAGGCATGAATTTTTAAGTTTCAAAAAATGAAACAAAATATAAATATTTACCAGAAAAATTAGGAGACAAATTTAGTGTTTTCCCACATGCCTTTATCATGATCATTACATAATACATGCACTATTTCTGTCTTATACTCATTGTAATCATATGGAAATTGCGTAATAGATAAATAAGGCTTATATAAATCACTAACATCATCAGCATCATCCTCATCACCCAAATGGTATCTTTTTCCTTGAAAAAAACTGACCACGGATCATTTGATGGATCAATGATGTAAAATACTTTCTTTTCATGTGTCTCCATGATAAATGGTTTCTCATTGTAATTAAATCTTTTCAAATCAAATAGTTTAAACCCATATTCATCATGTTTCACACCACTATTACTATCAATCCAATTACACTTAAAAATGGTGACTCAAGATTTAATATAATCAATTTCCCTTATGTCTTCAAGAACTCCAAAATTTGGCATTGATGCAAAAAATTAGGATTTTATCTTTGGAACTCAAAAAATGCACTACTTTAGCGAAAACCATCACACCACTATTCTGAATGGTACTCTTGTCATCTAATTTTTTTGTATAAAATGTGCATCCATTGATATCAAAACCAGACCATGTGATCACATTAAGATATTGTCCCCCTGCTAACCACTTCAATGTTTCTGATGCAAATATATCTGGGGCGACTTTCTCTTTAAACCATGAAATAAATGTCTTCTTAGGCCCAATAATCAACCACTTTTCATTTATTTTTTGATATCATAACTTTAATTCAGAAATATGTGAGGATATATATTATTAAACCTTATCTGTGTTGTTCAAAATGTTTAAATGTGCTTGCATCACTTCATCACATGGAATGAACTTTACCGTTAAGCCTCAAACCCCTCTACCTTAACTATAAACTACCCTATGTCGAGATACAGGCATGCCAATATGCTCCACCTCATTCAAATAATCTGTATAGAACTCAATCACCACTTCTGATACATATTATCGAATAATAGAGGCCTATTTTCGATAAGGATTTTTAACATATCTCTTCATAATTTTCATATATCTTTCATAAGGATACATCCATATTAAATATACAGGCCCACATATTCTTATCTCACACAAAAAATTAATCATCATATGAACCATTATATCAAAAAATTTGGGTGGGGAATATATTTATAGTTGACAAAAAATAAGATTTGCTTCATTCTCCAACACATCTAACAAATTTGGATCAAAATTTTTACTAAAAATGGATTTGAAAAAATTACATAACTTGATGATTTTCTTTCTGACAGCTGTCAGCAATATACCATGCACTTCTACTGGTAGAAGTTGTTGCATCAACACATGGAAAACATGATATTTCATACCTATTAATTTAAAATCCTTCAATGAGACCAAATTATTCACATTTAATTAAAAACCATTGGGTACTTTAATACTATGAAGACACTGACAAAAATTCATCTTTTTAATCTTGTTTAATGTGTGACATGCCAGAGGTAAATATGTTATGTTTCCTTTAACATTAGGAGCTAACTCCAAATGTATTCTCATTAATATCAAGTCCAATATTTCATGTAATCCATATCTGGTATTTCCATTTATGTCTAACAAAGTTCCAATCAAACAATCACATATGTTTTTCTCAACATGCATAACATTGAGGTTATGTTTTATCTCTAAAAATATACAATAAGGTAGTTTGAAAATAATAGACTACTTCTTCCAAATATTTCTTTGAATACCATAACTTTCTTCTTTCCAAATGTCTAATCAATATCTTTCACTCTGTCATAATATTCTTCTTCTGAAAATGGTCAAGGGGGAAGGATGTATTCTTGTAATCCATTAAATTATTTTTTCAATCTACGATAAGGATGATCAATTTGTAAAAATATTTGATGTCCCATTTACACTGTCTTTATTCCATTATGTAGTTGATAATATGAAGTCTATTATTCACAAATTAGACATGATTTATGTCCCTTACCACTATATCCAAATAATTTTTCATATGTAGGAAAGTTGTTTATAGTGAACATTATCACAACACGTAAAAGAAAATACTCTTTCTTGTAAACCTCAAAACCTTTAATACAGACCTCCCATAGTAGTTTCAAATCATCAATAAAAGGTAAAAGATACACATCAATATCGTTTCCTATTTGTTTTGTTCCAAAAACCATCAAGACATCATGACAAATTTTTTCATCATACAGTGATGTGGGGAAAAGTTGTAAAATACCCTAAAAATAGGCCACGAACTATGTTGGTTACTGAGGCACCAATATGGATTCATTCCATTAGTACACAATCCCATTCTAAGATTTCTAACTTCACTTCCAAAATCATGATATTTTTTATCAAAAATCCTCTACTATGGTGAATCAGTAGGGTGACATAAGTTACCATCAGAGATGCACTCATCTGAATGCCATCTTAACCTTTTTGTGTCAATTGAATTTGCAAATAGACGCTTAAAACAAGGAATTATTGGAAGGTACCGAATTTATTTAGAGGGAGTTTTGAATATAGTACCTAAAAATGAATCACAATTAAATTATCAGAATTGTATGAAAAAAATATTGAATGATATCATTAGAAAGTATAAAATTGATTTTTAATGACATTAGATGACATCACCTAAGAATGAATCTGAGTTTACTTTCCCATCTATTTTATATCATGATGTCCCACATATAGAAAGACTTGATAAATATTCATTTTCTTTCCTATATAGTATACAATCATTGGGGCAATCATGTATATTTTTATACCCCAATCCAATTGGTCATAATATTTTCTTCACCTCATAATTGGAATATGGAATCCCATTGACTTATAAAAGTAGCACTTTTAAAATCTCAAGTAATCTGGAGAAACTTTTATCACTCCACCCATTTTTTTCTTTTATGTTAACTAATCTCAAAACTATTGATAACACTGTATATTTACTACAACCTAGGAATAATGGTTTCTCAGAATCTATATAAAATCATTCAATAGTTGTTGTTTTTTCAATGGTTTTAACAGCTAAATCATGAATTAATTATTCAATATGATCCTCTACCTCATTATGAATATTTTCATCAACATTGGATATTGAATTTTCAATTCTTTCACTATGCCAGATCCAACGTGTATAATTAAGGCTAAAACCATAACAAATGAGATGATCCTTGATTTCTCTAGAGTTTGGCTTTATCATATTTAAACACGTCACACATGGATAAAAAATCAAATAAATGTTTTGAAGATGTCATTTAGAAAATTCCAAGAACTCATCAACTCCTCTCTCATATTCACTAGTGGTTCTTGGTAAATGTATCCAATTATGATCCATTCAATATCTGATATCACAAAATAATTGGTGAATATATTAAAACATATAAATATATATATATATATAAATTGTAAATAGAAAAACATTTAATAAAAACTATTGGTAATCAGATAGAAAACATCAGATATGAAACACATTCACAAATAGTAAACATTTTATTTTCATATTATATGCATGTGTTATATTGATATTATAATTTTATTATAATATCAATATTCCCAAATTTATTAGTTCATTTTATATAGTTGTTGCATTATTTTGATCTTACATGTGTCAAAATTATTGAATATTTCATTAATTTAAAAGGGATAAAAATTAGTTATTATTAGTAATATGAAATAATATTTAGATTAAATGTTCATATTACAACTGAAATCAATCCTAATACTCCAAAAATTATGATAGATGAAATTAAATGCATTTCTAAATAGTTATATCTTAAATAAAATTTGGTTGAGAGAAAAATAGAATCATTTTAGGAATAATAAGTGGTTGTTGATCCATTTCATTTTCTAATGAGTATATACATAGATTATTTGGTGAAACTGTGCAAGAAAAAAGATCATTTAGTTGTGAGGAAGAATAAAGAGTTGGTGTGATTAAGCTGAGAGTTGTGAACTTATAAATAATGAAATGAATAAATTTAAGAGGAAGCCAATCTATGTTCTATTGGTTAGGATCACTACTGATGAAATTTGTGGATAATTCCACATATTGATTCATAAGAATTGGGAACTGATTAAAATATCAGAGTTCAATTTAAATATTTTTATTTCTTGATGATATAAAATAATTCAAAGATGTTGTGGTAAGAAATAAGGCATATTATTTGGATGTAGTGACAACCTTTGAATTAGTGGTGAGTAACTGAAATATGAAGTAGTTTGAGAAAGAACCAGTGGGATTCCAATACAAAAGTGTTTTTGGGTGTAGTAATAAGATTTCATGGGTAATATTATGTATCTTCTTGTGAATTATGGAAAATCCAAAGTCAAGATAATCCTTGTAAATCCATTATAAATGATTAATATATTATATCAGATAATATATTTCTTAATGGAAGTTAAATGGGATAGGGAGTAGGTTTTCTAAATATGGTCTAAAGCATGTAAAAACAACACATTTATATTTTCTATTTGTATTTTATATTACATGTGGTTGTGTATTATTGGGTAAAAGATAAAAATATCTATTTATGTCCTAATTGACCATAGAATTTCAATGGACCAAAGTATTAGAAAAGCATGAAAATAATTCAATTGGTTTTTGGTATAATTTAGGTAGACCTGATTCAAGCCCCCGCCCCTCTTAGGTGTATTTTCTCAGTATTATGAGGACTCACATTGATTTATTCTAACATAAAAACCTTAAATCACACAACTCTAATCCATATCAAGAACATTGAATCATACATTTATACATAATGTCAGTTAAAAATTCATAACCTAAAATCACACAACTCTAATCCATATAAAGAAAATTGGTTAATCACACTTAGGGATTATTATTAACCATGTTCCAACACATTAAAAACAAAATATAAAATATTAATTGAATAAAATTAAAATCATAATTAAATGATAAATAATTATTCTTCAAAATTAATTTTTTTTAAAAAATTTCGACGAAAATAGACCCCCAATCCAAACTTTTCTCCATATAATGCTTTGGAAAATTAAGCACTGCAAGATCTATAAAAAAATTGATTGTACAAATGAAAAATAAATATAAACAAAAAACTAAAATCAAACCATGTTTGAAAGTCACCCAAAATAGGTTTTGGAATAAAAAATAAATTGTAGATGATAAAACAAGAAAAGATAATGAAGAACACAGACCACATATCATAAAAATGGAAAAAAAATCATCAACAATGGCTGTTGGAGATCACAAATAAGGCTTCAAAGTCATCGTGAGTCGAGAGGCGCCTCCATGGGTTTTGATTTCAAAGATCCAAGAATATGAGGGTTTCCTGATAACAATAATTTTTAAATGACTTTCAATGTTGGATTTTACCAAAACTGGCACAAAAAATATTCTTTTTTTAATTTTGGGAATCGTTTTATGTGAAAAATGATGCCAAAAATCATCGTATTCAGGTTTTTGGCATTGGTTTTACTAAAAACCGATGCCAAAAACCACTAATAAAAAATGTTGGCATTGGTTTTACAAAAAGCCAATGCCAAAAATTTCTCACACATACCATTGGTGTCAGTTTATAAAAAAAGATGTTATTACTTCGATATTAAATCCCATATTTCTACTAGTGTACCTTCCATACAGGATCTAGAGTGTATCTGATGACCCTTTATATCTAAAAAGATTCATCCCCAACACGATTA
This sequence comes from Viscum album, assembly GCA_963277665.1. NCBI lineage: Eukaryota > Viridiplantae > Streptophyta > Magnoliopsida > Santalales > Viscaceae > Viscum > Viscum album. The sequence continues at coordinate 2,075,574,495 of OY728157.1, forward strand.
ACCATTTCAATCATTATAAGTCTAATTTCTCAAATACTATGGTCATTCTGGTTTTCTTCAAATATAATGTGAGGTGATTTTCCTTTCTTCTCAAATTTCTTTTCTTCCTTCTTAAACATTTTTGACAACAAAGTAAAATACCTTAAAATGATCACCATATACATTAACTTGGTCCTAACAGTATCCCCATTGAGATTTTATTGTCAACCTAGTTTCATAAATCACTAAAATTTGTATCCTCAATAAATGGATTACATATCAACAATTCTAAGCCCGTATGATCAAAATCATTGTAGGAAATACGAATTATTGATAGAAAATAGATGTTGTCCAAAAGAATTGATTATTAAAAATTCTTTTTGAATTGTTCCCCTTTCCTGGAAAACAAAAATAATTCTTCAACAACTCCAACAAATAGTTATAATAGTTCACACACTTAAAATGTTGAATTCACAACTTACCCACAACTCCCTCTTTTTAATTCATTAAAAATTATAGATTTATGAAAAAATTCAATTATACCCTTTTAAAACACTAACCAAAGGTAATATGAGAGAGGTCACAAAAACACATACCTAAACATTGATAAGAAAGAGGTTGCACACCCTTTATCAACCTCAATTTAGAAAAATATTCCTTCCGTAATGGTTTTGTGAAAATGTTAGCAACCTGTTCTGATGTAGGAACATACTCCAACTTCAATTCATTATTTTACACATACTCTTTGATAAAATGATATTTGATATCAATATGTTTCGAACTATAATTTTGAAATATATTTCTAGTGAGATGTATTGTACTTTTATTATCACAACCTAAGAGAAAGGCTAAATTTACATCGATAATTAAGTCTTTTAATTGAGTTCTTATCCATATATGTTGAACAACAGCTTGAGTGGAAATAACATACTCATCTTCAGACATACTGAGAGTTAGGGAATTATGTTTCTTTGAAATCCAACAAACACAATTCTTTCCCAAAAAGAATACTCTACTAGATGTGGATCTTCTATCACCAACATTTCCTACCCAACCAAATCAATACCTTATGAGTTTTCATACCTAATTCCAAAAAAAATTGTGATTTTTATGTATCTGAGAATTATTTTTCAAATAAGTAAATGTTATTCTTTAAGAGTACTTTGAAATCTGGCACATAATGCAATAGTATAAACAATGTCGGGTCTTGAGGCAGTCAAATAAAACAAACCTTAAATAATCTTCTAAAATTATTTCTAATAATCTTTTTTTACTTCTCTATATTTTTTCAACATTGTTCCCACTGAAATTGGTGTGCAAATAGGTTTTAAGTTTTCCATTATAATCCTCTTAAGAAGTTCCTTAGAATACTTTTCTTGGGAAAGAAAAATATGTTTCACCCTTTTCAAAATTTGTAACCTAATAAAGTATTTCATTTCCCACAAAATGGACATTTCAAATACCTTTTTCATTTCTTCAAAAAATCTTTCACAACTTCTTTCATCATTCATAGATAAGATAGTATCATCAACAAAAACATTTATGATGAGGTAATACTCTTGACTTTCTATGATGAAAAGATTATTATCAAATAATCCTTTCTCAAAACCCATCTTCGTTAAGAAAGTATCCAATTTGGAATACATGATATTAGAGCTTATTTTATCCCATACAATGCCTTCGTCAATTTACAAACATAACTTTCATATTTCTTAATAACAAAGCCACAAGTTTGTTCAATGTAAACTTCCTCATTAAGATTACCATTCAAGAATTTGGATTTAACGTCCAATTGAAAGATATTGTAACTTCATTATGCAGTAATAACAACATAAATTCTAATTATTTCTAGTCTTACAAATAGAGCAATGGTTTCATCAAAATAAATAACTTCAATTTCAGAATACCCTTTATACACTAATATTTCTTTATTTCTTATCACTTCACCATCTTTATTCAGCTGGTTTTGGAAAATCCATTTAGAACAATAATGTTATTATTTTCAGTCTTGGGTATGAATTCGCATGTATCATTATTTTCAATTTGATCAAGCTCTTTATTCATGGCCTGAACCCATTGCAGATACTCAAAATTTTCTTTTACATCATTCCCCTCCACTTTTGAATACAAATAAGTATGTGTAATATCTTTTGTTGTTCTTCTTATTTTGAACCTTTTATCGTTGATCTCCAATGATATTCTGAGATTCCACTTGCTTCCTTAGCCTAGGATGAGATTTTTGAGTATCATACTCATTAAGATAAATAGGTGATTGTAATTCTTTACTTTGAATTGGATTACAATTGTATGTATCCTTATTGGAATTTTTTATCAAACCTTTCCTTCTCAACTTTCTTTTCAGCCCAAATGTGTTTGTCTTCCTTGGATATTTCAAGGAAGTTCACATCAATTGAATCCATGATTATTATTTTTTATTTTTTGAAACATCTATATATTCTTCCTTCTATATCATAACCATGAAAGATTCTATCTTCACCTTTCTGCTCGAACTTTCCATAGTTTCCATCATTTTTCTTTATAATACATGGACTCCCAAAAACTATTAAGTGTTTCAAACATGGAGTTTTCTCATAAAACAATTAATATGGAGTCATATCTAAATTAGACCATTATAAAAACGGTTTTGAATATAAATAGTAGTTCTCATGGATTTCCTCCAATAATAATGAGAAATACCATGTTCAAGTAACAAAGTGCTCCCTATTTCCACCAAACTTCTATTATTTTTTTCAGTAGCCCCATTTTTTTGGGGAGTATATAGAGAGATATAATCATGATAAATCCAATGCTTATCAAGATAACTTTCAAATTATTCACTTATGTATTCACCAATATTTTTAGTTCTCAACTTCTTCACTAAATACCCAAATTCCTTATCAGCTTTCCTTCTGAAAAATACTGTGAAACCAATCTATTCTTCTTGGAAAATAAGGAATGCATTAGACACTATTTATTTTAGATAACTTACTCATGTTTCTTTGACACATGTTTCCCAGACTTTTATTCCACAATTTAGTCTTTTACACTACACTCAAGTAACAAGAGTTTTGTATTTCACCAACTTGAAACAAATTCCCTTTTTTAAATTTCCCTCTTCTAACTATCTTTCCATACTCATCACTTTTCACAAAAATATCCATATTTTCAAAATATATTTGTTTTACCCTCATCACACAATTGTGAAACACTTAGCATATTTTGTTTCATCCCATCAATATACAAAGATTTCTTGGATGTCAACTCTTCTTGTCTAATGATGGCTGATCCAACACCTTTGATTCTTATAGATTAATAATTTTCAAATGTCATTTTTCCTTCTTTAAGATCTTTTACAATATTTAAAAACATCAAATATCCTATTATATAAGAAGAACAACCACTATTTATAATCCAAGGTCAATCTCCTATAATAGCTTACAGATTGGTTTCAACAAAAATAGCCTTTTATTATTCCTTTTTTTCTTCACTTTAAACTTCTAAGAATTGTTAAGAAACTTTTTTGAGCCATTAACAATACCATACAACCTTTTACAAGGTTTCCAGGTTGTTCACATCTTTCACAAATAGTTTTCAAAGGTTGGAACCTATTTTCAATTTCCACACCAACCTTCTTAGGTACCTTCTTTTGAGAGAATTGACTCCCCATCAACCTTTACCTTTCATAACATGTGGAGTAAAAGTAATATTTTTAGTTGAACTAACACATATTTTAAATATATCTAAATCCACCACAATACCAGCAGTACACATAGAAAGGGTGGTTTCCTTTGAAACTTCCATACTAAATAGAATTCTGAATATATTTCTCAGTAACCTTATTATATTTCTTTTATGAGACACCAACCTTTATGTTATCAATCATAATATTATTTTTCTTTTAATCTTTATTAGAATTAAATGTTTTTGAAATACTTACAGATCCAGAATGGCTGGAAACATTTTCATACTCAGGGTATTTTGAACCTTCTAAATTCCCAACTTTGTTGGTTTGGGCTATAAACATAACTTTATTAGCTTTATTATTTTTATAAAAAAATTATATTTCTTCTCAAACATCGAAGGTAACTATTTTTGATCCATATTAGGTTTATCCTTTCTATAACTCCCACCAACTTTAGATATATATTTTTTGAAATCTGTATTTCTCTATTTAGATTTAGAATGATTTTGTTGGACAAATTTCAACTCATCTTCTTTTTTCCTTCAGCTTCACCTCCAAATACACATAAACTTTTTTCTTCTTCAATATATTTCTTGATATCATAAATTTCTTTCACCAACTTCAACTTTCCATTAGAAAAACATTCTTGATTTCTTGTTGAGGAACATTCATCTTCCATTTTTTGTTTTTATTTTCAAGACTTCTGATCTTTCTCAAATATTCTTTCAATTATTCTTCCAAATGAAATTAAATGTGAGTTTATTCTTCTTCTTATAAACTACTAATTCCAAATTCTACATTATTCACTATTTCAATAAAAGTATTATCAATTCTATACTCAATTGATTTTTCATATTCATCATCACTTTCTTATTCTTCTTCATCTTTAGATAAGAAAATTATTCTTTTGGATTTTAATAGATTTCTATCTTTATCCATGGAATGTGATTTTCCTATCTCCTTGTTTCTTCCACAATATTCATGGCCTTATTTATTATTCATCTCTATCTTCTTATTTATTTCTTTAAATAAAATTATGCACAAAATTCCTAATGGGTCCACATTTAAAAAAATTCAAGGGAAGTTTCCCATTGTATTTCCATGTACCACTTTTCACATTTTTATAAAACAAGGATAAAATATCATAAAAAATTTTACATAAATCATTTTCTGAATCGAATTCACTAGTTTCATCTTCAATAAGAATATTCTTTTACTTATCATTATTAATAGCCTTGAAAGACATTTCTATATCAACTTTTTGTTTTTATTCTCGTAGATTTCTCACTTCTCATTTCATAAGTAATGAGAGTTCTATTAAAATAATCTAGATATAAAGTTTTAGGATATGTGTCTTCTAGTGAAGAAACTTTTTCATCAAACTTATTAGGAAGGGGTCTTAAAATATTTTCAACAACTGTAGAATCATCTAACTTTTCACCAAGACATCTGATAGTGTTGATAATGTAATTTACCATAGTAAAGAAGTCCCCAAAATATTTGTATTCACCCATCATTAATTCATAATACTCTAATCTATAGATTTGTAATTTTTCCTTATTTACTTTTTCATTGTCTTCATATATGTTTTTCAATTTTTCCCATGTACCTTTCACTGTGGAAACACCTTCCACCTTTAGGAATTCACTTTTAGAGAGTGATGATAACAAATTATTATTGGGACTTCCATAATTCTCAAGATTCTTCTTATCAATATATGTAAGAGGGACTTATAGTCAATATGAGGAAACCCATGTGTTGTAGCTTCAAGAAAATCATATCCAATAGACATAAGATAAAAACATTATATATTTCTAGATATGATAATTATTTCCACAGAAAACCAGAACACTTATGTTATTTACACATTTAAAATTCTTTATCAAAAAAGAATAAGTAAAGGGAACCTACACTCTAATACTAGTTGAAAGTTCCCGGTATGGATAATTTTATCACTGAGAGGGGGGAGGGGGTGAATCAGTGATATTTTTTCTTGTATGTTTCCTTGAAAATGAAACAACCTTCCCCTCCTATTAAATATTTCATTCCCTACTAAAAACAATTAAAAAACACATCCATAGGAGCACAAGTATTTATAAGGTTCACTATTCAATAAGAATATTTTTGTCCTTGATATGGTTTTAAAATGATCCAATACCACACAATCCACTTGAAAACAATCATTTTATGTAGAATACAACAATTTGGATATTCTATTACACTCATGTATCACTAGATAAATAATCCAGTAGTGTGTGTGAAACCTCTAGTAAAATTGGGGTAAAATAATATTTATGTAACAATACATGTTACCTATGCTTCATTTTCAATTTCCACAAATTTATTATTTTTAAACAAATTCTTTAATTTATTACCCAAAAGATGGTAAGAAATTCAAGGACTTTTGATATAAAATTTAATCTGATTTCCAGTCTAATTCTCTAAATATGATTCTCCCAATATTATTCTTCTAATTTTATTACTAAAGGTGTGAAAAGAATCATTATTTTAATTTATACCTGTCACAACCCAACCCAAACCGGGGCTCGATCTACAACTACCCCAAGTCCACCTTCATAGACCATAGGGTGGCCACAAGCACCAAAGGCATAACTAATCATGGGGAGGCCTTTTCCTTAAGTACCTGTATGCACATTCCCACCAAAAAAACTAAAAAAGCATCCAAACTTCTATGAAGGAGTATATCACTACCAAAAGTAACTTCCAGAAAGCTCCTCAGCCCAACATTGGTAAACACCTCGGTCGGCCAATCTCACCAAGCTTCATTTGCATCGAGTTCACTAGGGACTTCATTGACACACCTAGGGTCTGCACAAGACACAAAACATGAGTAGGAAAATCCCATGTAGGGGTGAGTATATGAATACTCAACAGGATCCCCTAAAACCCAATAAAAGAAGGGAGAAAATTAAAGGCGATATTTCACTCGACCTAGCTAGAGGGAACCCCAATGAGAGAGAAAATCCTTATCAAATCATCCTCAGTTGTACATGACTGGTCATCTATGTCAATGAAACCCAAATGAAAGAGTAAGGAATACCCCATTGCATAAAAAACACACCAAGAAGTAAGATCATCCAAGCACAGAGGGATCAACACGGTGAGTAAATTAACTACACATCGAGCCTTTTCCACCCCTATAAGAAGATATACATAATCCAACCATGAGAAGATAAACATGGAAAGCACATGACATAACCTGTGCATCTTCTCCTCCCATGGAAAGAGAGAAAAAAAAATAAGATGTGGGAATAAAGTGGTAAGTATAATCAGTCCTAAATAGGTGTCAACCCAGAATTTGACAACACCAAAAGGGATCCCAGAAATCACCTAAATATACTCATCTTATACTCTAAGTCTCATGAGATTCCAACCTCATAGCCAGTGATAAGAATTCTACTCAAATCTTTGAAGGTAACACAAACCCAGGAGAACACACTCCATGGGCTCAGCCATCCCAGCCGGCACCCATTTGAAAGATATACTCTATAGGGAACATATCTATAATTTATAATGGTATATTCGAGAGAACATGCTCCATTGGGAACAACCTATAGGGTCCATATCTAGTTCCCGGCACCAGAGGTTCTGCCATCACTAACCCACACCCTACTTAAGGCTGAAGAACACCACGTGGAGAGGCCTGCTCCTCCCTACTACCCTGCATTTGAGGGATCATTTCTCTAAAATATCCACCACATGCATATTATATAATGAGAGGGAATGGAGGGACCTGAACCTCTCCACTACCTTGAAATCAAGTGAGTACTAGCTCATAATTAACCCGTGAAACCTCTATTTCTTCATTATAGAGGGGTCGTGTCGTAGTACTTTAAGGGAGAACTAACTCCTAACTAGGTATCACACATATCAAGTAGTGGTTCCCACTCTCTAAATCTATATTCAAGAGCTAAGGGAGCTCCAACTCCAATGGAGGATCCAATCCCCACTGCAACTCGGAGATGAGGCAGTACTACTCCAAAGGTTAGGACCTATTCCCTATAACGATTGGGGAGTACCACTCATAGAATGGATGGCTTGAAACCTCATATGATTGAGGACCTACAACCAACCAGGTCGGGGAGTACCACTGTGTGGTTAGAGGACCTGTACCCTGATACAATAGGGGAGTATCGACTCTGCCATCTCGTTAACTATGGGGGACCCTCTTCTAGGTATAACAGAGGTGTAATGACCCTAGGGTAGAGGACCTGTTCCCTGGTATGATAGGGGAGTACTAACTTTGTTGGAACAATTTGTTTGGAGGACCCTCACCCTATAACTATAGGGGAGTACCGACTCTTCCAACTCATTTACTATGGGGGACACACATCCTGGAATGAGAGGGGAGTACCAACCCTAGGTTAGAGGATCCCCTCCCTAGCATGATAGGGGAGTACCAAATCATCCAGAAAAACATGTATGGAGGACCGGCACCCAGGAACGATAGGGGAGTACTGGCCCCAAGGATAGAGGACCCACACTCTAACATGGTATAGGAGTACCAAATCTACCTATACGTCACATATGGATGAATTACACCCTAAAATTATAGGGGATTTTAAAATACAAGGATAGAGGTCCATCACCCTAACATGGTAGGAATGTATCCACTCTACCTGGCCAAAAAGTATGGAGGGCCCGCTCCCTAGAATGGTAGGGGAGTACTGTCCAACATTATGAATGATATAGGGAACCTATTCCCTAAACCATTATGGGAGTACCAATAGTTCCAAAAGTCCATCAACAATGCCCATCATCCCACGTGTCAACCCTGAACACTCAAGTATAAGGAACTCAGTAACCACACTATGATACTATCCACTTTAGGAGGTACTAACTCGACCGCGTGGTTTTAGGTCATGTCACAATGATGCATCTCGGTGGAATGTGTTCATATTCCTCATGAGTCCAAAGATATTAAAAACCACCTCTCATCCCAAAGAGTTACCCAAAGATAAAAGAACCCACACCCATGATGTGGGGAGTCTCTTCTCTACCAAAGTAATGAGGTATGGGAAACTCATGCCCTGATAACATAGGGGATTACCAATCCCAAAGTCTATCTTCAAGAACCACACTGATCTCCATCATTGTTCAAGATCCACTAAGAGATGTGTCAGCTTATCATACCTCTTAAAGTAAAACTGTTGTGTGTAGGGGACCCACACCCTATTCCAAAATGGGAGCACCACTCTATTGGTCTAAAGAGTCTAGGGGACCCACACCCTAAAGATAAAGGGAAGGGTATCAACCCTAACATCAACCCAGTGATTCACCATGATCACTGCCCATAATCTGCATTACTACTGAATTTTATTGATCAAAATGTGACACCTCATATCTCATAGGTAGAAATAGCATCCACCGTCACATTTTACATAAAAAACTCTCCGTATATGATATGAAAAAGTTCAAATAAGAGTCATAGAGAAGGATATATAGAAGGTAGAAGATCTCAAGAAGATCCCCTAAGTGTACACGACGTGCACTAGGGTATACATGATGTGTGAGCCCACCCAAGTGCCTGAACCTATATTCGGTCTATAAACTTTTCAAACCCATGTAGGGGTACATGGTGTGTCCCTATTCAACCATCCTCTATCCATGTATTTTAACCTGTGTCCGTGTACTGGACCCAGTTTCTGTGTACTGTGGATGTGTAGTAGTACATAGTCATGTGTTTTCACACAACATCCCAAGCTATGTTCCATAGCCATATGGATTGGGGTACTAAAAAACATGTAACCACAGTTCATGGTGTAGTCCCCAGAGATCATATTAGCTAGACAAGAAGAGACACACAACGTGTTTCACTAGATTACACATAGTGTAGTCGGTAATTCCAGTTGGGAATCACCCACAAAATGCTTGATTCACCCCGGTTCAACCCAAAACCCACATATATACCTTGCATGGATTAAAAAAATTTAAATTGGGCTCTATAACCTTAAAAAAGAAAACAATAATGGGATCAGGACTAAAAATCAAAACTACCTACCTTGAGGTTGAAATGTCGAAGCTTCAGTTAAAGAACTATGTCTCGATCATTCTGCTTCTTGATCTGATGATGATCTTATTCAGAAACAAAGATCAACGGAACTTCATTGCTTCGATTTTGGCTTGATTCCATCATCTCCAGAGGGAGGATAAGAGGAGAGGCTCCAATATTTGTTTTTTTCACACCCAACATGAGAGGGTGAGGGTAGGGATTAGGTTAGGTTTAATTAATTAATTTAATTCCCATTTAATCAATTAATCTACCACACAATGTCTCTCCAACTCACCTCTGAACAAAATGCACATAGAAGATGACTTTAGGATACAGCTAAGGTAAAAACAACAATCTAAAATCAACCATGGACTCAGAAATCTGATCTAAGACTCCTCTTGGGAGATATTTATGTTTCAAGAGAAACAAAAAAAGCATGATAAAATATTTTAAATGTCATGACGTCGAGGCTTCCTGACCCCATGATTCTCATGCCGACTCAGTGCCTAGCTTCAAAATTATTCTTGGAAATATTTCGAAGTCTTATAGGTCAGAACCTGAGTCTCTATATTACTACCACCTTCAAATATTTTCTTCCTCGAAAAGAAAAATTCTAGGAATAGGGAAAAGAAACTGATCTCTACACTAGAACTACCATGCCATCAAGCTCACCAAGGGTTCATGTGATGCTTCCAATAATGAACTTAGGGGAACCAATAAGGCCAAACCACTATTATGTCCATATCCAAATAGGCCAACATTATACAACAAGTGGGAACATCTCTCCTCTGCTGCGATAGGTGGAAAAGACACCAAACACCATGGTATAACTACAATCATGGGGTCTAGTGGTACACCACATCACTTTGATGTAGATACCAATGTAACCCCATGATTACCATACACCCCTTGATGATATTCCCCACTAGAGAATCTATAATTTTCTTAGACAGATACTGCACAACCTTGACTTGAAAACACAATTCAGAGAGACCCATCCACCACAATTCGATACTATCTGCTTTGGGCAGCACTAACTATCCCTCACAGTTTTGATCGCATCACAAAAGTGCATCTTGGTGGGGTAAGGACCTCTCTTCCTTGTTCATTAAGAGATAAATCTAACCACACTAACATAGGGTTTTACCGAAACCCTGCACCACCGTAAACAAACCTCGAGAAAGAAGTATAAAGGAAAGAGTACCTCAAAAAAGTGTTAAACAATTGGTGTTGTAGAAAGTAGAAAGGACATGGAGCGTACCTATATTCATCCATGGAGCTTTTGGGTCAAAGGCCTCTATGGCTTGCAGCTATCCTTGAATGTGGCCTCTAGTTCCAAGAGTCTGGCACATACCACTTGGGGGTGGTGGTGGAAATACCTCAAACCTCTTTCCACCTCATGCTTCTTTCCCAAAACCACCACCTCATCAACCACCTTGAGGAACTCCTTGATCCAAATTACACCTCTACCAAGCCAGTCCATCGACCAACTTTTTCTCAGTAGCACAACAGGTCAGATAGTCTCTAGAAAGATTTATCTAGTCATGAAAAGCTTAACACCACCTCTCATGTGGTTAACCTAGTCCATGAAATTTATCCTACACTACAGGCCCATGCAGCTAAGTATGGGCATGGGTATACCTCCTAAGTTGTGATCCTACCACCCATTATTTTCCAATAACTGAAAATACTGAAACCTCATGACCACCACCATGGGCCACACCCATTTTTCCCTCTTTCAAGAAACTCTCTATAACCAAAGCTCACTCTAGAACTCCCGCATAAGTTGGAAGGCACAAGGAGGCCAAAACTACTCTAAAATCTCTATGGAGCCTGTGATAGAAGGTTTGAGATCTGAATAACAGGTCTCAAACCATGTCCAATGAGTAACGAGATAGGTCTGTAAAACTCATAGAGTACTCCACCACGGTAATGGTACACTACCAAAGCTAAAGAATCTCCTTAATATGCACTATTATCAGCATGGATGGGTAGATCTATTCCCTAAAGAGTCTCTCAAACTCTACCCAATTGAGAATACCTTCATCATGGGATTACATCACTAAACTCCACCATCACCTAACCGAACCATGGAGAAGGATCTCTGATAGGACCACCATCTGATTAGGGGGTGTCCTCACTAGGTGGAGGACTCACGTGACAGCCTCAAGCTAGTAATCAGCCACCTGGGGGTCTGGATCACCCTAGTACCTCAGAGGTTGCTACATCTGGAACTCATGTAATGCACTCATCCTACGTGAATCCTTATCCTAAACTGTCGGCACAACCAGTAGCTCAATTGGTGGTGGATCATCTAGATAACCACCCTGAGGTAATTCCTTATAACTAGTACTCTACATCGAAGCCTCTTTATGAAGTGTATCTTCATCATGATCACTCCATAGAATCATATCTATTTGTCATCACTGAGGCATCCTGAAATTAAATCAATATACACCACAGTTAAAGAGTATATATGGGGATAGGACTTAATAAGGATAAGTAAAAACCAAAACAAAGTCCTATGTGATAAATATACCATTATTTTCGATCAAAAATAGTGTTATAATGTACCGATTTGAAAATTAGATTGTTAATTTTCTAGTAAATGGATACGCCAGCCGCCACATCAACACTGAAACCTCTAGCCTGAGTGATAAACTCTAAACATCCTAAAAATATATCTATAAAACCCAAATAAAACCATTTTAATGGGAAAGTCTAAACAAAATCCCAAGGAATGAACTTGATCTGATACCACTATTTCACAACCTAACCCAATCTGGGGATCAAGCAGCAACTACCCCAAGCCTGCCTCTATAGGCTAGGGGGTGGAGACAAGAACTAAAGGAATAATTAATCTCAAGGATACCTTTTACTTAAGTACCTGTACACACACACCCACCAAAATAAAACTAAAAAATCATGATACCTTCTTTGAAGGAGTGAATCACTCCCAAAAGTAACTTTAGAAAATCTCCTCAACCCAACTTTGTTAAACACCTCAGTTGGTCAAGCTCACTAAGTGATGTCTACCACTGTTCCTCTGGGGACTCCTTTGAATGGTATGTGGTCTACAAAAGACACAAAAAACATGTGGGAAAATTCCATGAAGGGGTGAGTATAAGAATAATAAATAGGCTCCCTAAAACCCAACAATAAAAGGGATAAATTTAAAGGTGATAGTCATATCAACCTAGCTAGATAGAACCCCAAAGAGGGAGAAACTTCATATCAAATCATCCACATTTTTATATGACTGGTTAGCTAAGTCAAAGATACCCAAATGAAAGAGTAAGGAAAAACCTACCCCATAGCACAACCCAGTAAGAAGTAAGATCTTCCATGAATAGGGGGCACAACAGGGTGAGTATATGAACTACACTTCGAGTATTGTCCACCCTAATAGGAGAGAGACCTCATCCTACCATGTGAAGCTAATACTGAAACCACGTGGAATACCCCACATGTCGTCACTTCCCATGGAAATAGAGTTACCAAAAGTAAGGTATGGGGAAAAAGTGGTAAGTATTCTCAGTCCTCAAAGGGTGTCAACAGAGAATGTGAAAACTCTGCAAGGGCTCCCAAATAGTACCAGGATATAATCATCTCAAACTCTAAGTCTCATTAGTTTCTAACCTAAAAACTAGTTATAATAATTCTACTCAAATATCTAAAGGTAACACAAAAATAGGATAACACACTCAATGGACTCAACCATTCCAGATAGTGCCCTTTTGAGAGATACACTCCATCTGGGACATCTCTACCGTTCCTAATGGTACTTATAAGAGAACGTGCTTCACTGAGAACAACTTATATGGTATAACTCTAGTTCTCAACACTAGATCTTATACTATAACTAACCTTTACCTTGCGTAAGGATGAAGAAAACCATTTGAAGAGGACTTCTCCTCACCACAACCCTGTATTTTAGGGATCACTGCTCTAAAATACACATCTTGTGCATCGTCTCTAACGAGAGGGAAAGAGGGACCCACACCATTCCAATGCCCTACTTTCAGGGGAGTACTAGATGCAAACTAACTCGTGATACCTATGTCACTTTTATGAGGAGGGTCTCATGCCTCAATCCGTCGCGAGAGTACTAAATCCTAAATAGCTATCACACATATCAAGTGGAGCGGCCCGCTCCTCAAAACTATACTCAATAGCTGAGGGGGATATAACTCCAATGGAGGACCCACTCCCTACTCCAACTTGAATATGGGGAAGTACTACTCCATAGGTGATTACTTGTACCCTGAAACGATTGGGGAGTACCAATCAAAGAATGGAGGACTCATACAAATATACGGCAGGGGAGTACTACTATATAGATTGAGGAATTTCCCCCTAACTCGGTAGGGTAGTCTTACTCTATGTCTATAGGATCCACACCCTGGTACGACAGGGGAGTACCAACTCTTCCAGATTGTTTACTATGGGGGACCCACACCCTAGTAAAATAGAGTAGAATTGACCCCAAGTTAGAGGTCCCTCTCCCTATTAAGATAGGGGAGTATCGACTCTGTCGTAACAACACGTATGGAGGACCCACACCCTGGAATGACATGGGAGTTCCAACCCCAATGATAGAGGACCCACACCCTAACATAGTAGGGGAGTACCCACTCTACCTATACGTCACATATGGAGGACTCACACCCTGGAAAAAAATGGGAGTACATAATCCAAGGATAGTGGAGCCTCACCCTAACACGGTAGGGGAATACCCACCCTACCTACACAATAATTTTTTAGGGCTCACACCATGGCACGGTAGGGGATCACTGTCCAACATTATGAATGATACAGGGAACCTATGCCCTAATCTATTAGGGGGTACCAACAGTTCCTAAAGTCCATCAATGATGCCCATTATCCCACATTTCTACCCTAAAACATTCAAGTCTAAGTAACTCAATCAACAAACCTTGATACTATCCACTTTGTGTGGCACTGACTCACCTGCATAGTTTTAGGTCATGTCATAAGGATGTGTCTCAGTGGGGTAAGTGTTCCTCTTCCTCATGAGACCAAGGCTATGCTAAACCACATATCATCCCAAAGAATTACCCAAAGGTAAAAGAACATGTTCCCATAATGTGGGGATTCCCATATCTAAAAAATTAATAAGGTAAGAGAAACTCACGACTTGATGCCTCCTGGGAGTACCGGTCCCAACATCTCTCTTCAAGAACCACAATGATCCCCAGCATCGATCAAGCACCACTATGGGGACTATGATGATTATCATACCTCATAAAGTAACATCACGATTTGTATGGGACCTAAAACCTATTCCAATAGGGTGAAACGGAGGCCACTAGAATGTTCTAGACAGAAAACTACTAAGGATAGGTTACTCACAAGTCTGAATCCGAGTCCCAAAGGAGATATATAAGGAAGAAGATCTCAAGGAGATCCCCTAAGAGTAAATGTTGTGCACTGGGGCACACATGGTGTATGATCCCACTTGATCACTTGGTCGTGTATCCATTCTAAATGTTTTTCTAACCCATATAGGGGTATATTGTGTGTACGAGCTGTAAATGGTGTGTCCCTCTTCAACCATCACTTGGTCATGTAGTTTGACCCATGTCCCTATACTAGACCTCGTATCTATGTACTTTGGTCATATATTAGTACATGACCTTGTGTTTTCACACATATTCTAAATCCATGTCCCATAGCCACATGGATTGGGGTACTACATGGTGTGTAACCCCAATACATAGCGTGTAGTCCCCAAAGTTCATCTTCCTCAAATATGAAGGGCTGCCTGGGGTGTGTCACTAGACTATACGTCGTGTAGTCGGTAATTCTAGCCACAAATCACCTGCAAAAATGTCTGATTCAACCTGGTTCAACATGAAATTCTTAGATCTAGCTAGAATGGATCAAAAAAATTTCAATTGGGCTCTATTACCTTAAAAAAATCAAAAAAATTGATTGGGACTAAAAAACAATAGCACCTACCTTGAGGGAAAAATGCCAATCCTTCTATTAGATAAAGATGTCTGAATCATTCTTTTTCTTGATTTGATGGTGATATGCTTCAGAAACAGATATCAGTGGCACTTTTTCACTTCAATATTGGATTTATTCCATCTTCACCAAAGGGGGAAGAGGAGGAGCGGATCTCCTCCTTAGTTTGTGTGCACCCAATGTGGGAGGGGTAGGGGATGGATTAGGTTAGGTTTAATTAATTAATTAAATTCTCGTTTAATAAATTAATCCACCTTGCAACACCCCACCAACTCACCTCCATTAAAAACGTCTGGTGCAGAAAATTTTATGCCACTCTTAGGGCAAACACGACATTATGAACTCAACCATGGACATAGAAATCTGATTCAAGACTTTGGTCTGGATTTATTTACATTTCAAGTGAAATTGTGTGCATGAGATAAAATATTTTTAATATCACCGTGCCAAGGCTCCCTGAGCCCTGTATTCCCATACCAACTCAACAACTGGCTTCGTAAATATTCTTGGAAATATTCTAATGAATTAAAGGTCAGAACTCGAGTCTCTAAAACACTAAATGAATAGATTTTCCCATCATTGTGACTCCTATTTGATTTGATGTTTCCTTTACATGATTCCAAATTTGTTTTAAAGGAAATTTTTTCCCAAATATTTTGGAAATTTTTATATTTTAAATAAGTTATTTCAAAATGAAAAGGGTATTTTCCTTAAAAACAAAATTACCAGTTATCTTTTAAATTTATTTTCTTCTATAACAACATGTATTAATGTTACTAATGCCTCATTGGAGATATGATCCAATGATACTATATTTATTCTTTCCAAAGATGTTTTATGATTATGATGATGAAATATTAATGAACCTCATTTTATTTTCTATAGGTTATGTTATGATGAAATGATAAAAATATTCATGATATTATGGAATATATAAGAATTTATTATGATTATGTTATGGGTGGGTCCGTTATATCCCTCCAATACTTTGGGTAAATATTAATGATTTATGAGCTCAAAGGATACATGGGAGATTATCCCAAGACTAAAATAGGGTACATTTTAGGTAAACCCAATCCCAAAAGAGGGTACACATGAGGTTATCCCAATCCCAAATTAGATACATTGGGTCTTAGACCAAGCCTGATAGGTGATAAATTTCATAGTGGGCAGTCTTTACAAAATATTTCTATAATTATGATTATGCCACAATTTATTCCACTATTTTATGATAGGATATTATGTTAGTTGTATGATATCATGGATCATGTTCATTGATTCCTTTATAATCCATGTCTTATCAACTTCCAAGATTTATGCCATGACTCATGATTAAGATCATTGAATTGTTTTATATAAATTGTAAAGGTTAAGATCATGTTGTCTACCCTTATTCTCATGATATTCTTACATATGTTCATTGATTTATATCTACCTTGTTTACCCTTACTGAGTTTCTTATCTCACCATTTATAATTTTTCCTTCCCTTTAGTATATAAAGAAATTTTTTATGAATGATATGTCTAATAAGGGTTATTTTTGTGAAGAACTTAAGGAAAAATGATGAAGATATTTTATGTAACAGTGGATTATATATCCAAATTTCGAAATATGCTAAGCTTTTAGAGTTATAGAATGGGTTTTAATGATATATATTGAATATTCATATATAATATGTGATATCTATGTATATAATTCTTGGGTCACCTCAAAAATAATTTTCTCTATAGTCATACCCACAAATAGATTGTAGCATGTTCATATTAGGTTGATTGAACCAACTATGTAGAAATTTCTTGAAATTTATATCATGTATGGATTTGGAAACATATAATTGGATATTAATACTTAAATAATAATTGTTTTTTAGTTATTTAATGGTAATATAAACATTTAACTCTTTAATTAAAAAAACAACATTTGTTCATTATAAATTACCAGAATAATAATGACATTGATTTCATCATCATGAATAATAACTAAATTAATTTTGAAATGAAATTATAACATTATAAATAATGAAAATTAATTAATTCCAGTACCATTTATTATTTGAAAATGATGAACTTTGGGAGAAGAATGAGGAAAATTTTCATTATTATAAAACTAATTCAAAATGATCAAGATTCTCACACTCAATATTAAAAATATATAAAAACTAAATAAAATAAATGTATTGAATGATTATAAATTATTTTTATAAAAGTTTATATATGTGAATAAGGTTCTAAAATAGGTTATTAAGATAGTTATTTTTGTTATATAGTAGATTCAGGTTCTTTAGTGGAAGGTGGGAATAAATTAAAGGGATTATTTTATCAAACAAATTTTCTTGAGTCGTTTCTCTATTATACACCATGGTTTATTTCCCATCAATTATCTACTACCCCTTTAATATTTTGCATCATTATCCTTTCATTATTCATGTTATTTAATTTTTAATTTGAAATAATATTCTTCAAGGGGTTTTTACTTAAAGGATTCTATTGTTGTAAGGGATTCATCGACTCAACTCATGAATCATCACATCATAGTATTTCTTACATGAATATAATTTTCATGATTTATTTGATCCTATCATTACCCTATTTTATATGATACATCCTCTTGTTATTTGGTTAAATTAATTATCATCATTAATAACTACATATTTGATTAAATGATATCTTAAATAAAAGTATAATATTGGTAAGAATAACTCCCATTCTTATTAAAGGATCATCTCCTCTATGTACATGTTATCCTTCTCAATAAAGTTATCCTATCTTTTTTGGAACTCAATTATTGATTAGTTTATATGATCCTCATAATTCTATTTAACACTTTTTAAAAGGAAAATCTAATACAATTTTTATGATGTGAGTTTTCAAAAAAATGTATTTTAAAATATTTGTTCATCGTTTCAAAATCAAATGTTTTGTCTTCAACTCAAAGTTACTTTTTGATAAACTTTAGGTATTTTAAAATCTCTATTATTGAATATTTCTTTTAAAATTAAAAGTTTTCAATATATTTTCACTTCACATTTCTTGAAAACTTTGTTTTATTTTCAGGGCTACATTATTGATGTTTTCTTAAAATTAATATTTTTCAAAGTGTTTTAAATTCACTTTTTTGAAACATTAATGTCATTACAAGGCTCCACTATAAAAATTTATTCTTTAAAAGTAAACATTTTTAAAAAAAATAACTTCACCGGATTAAAAATGACTTTTCAAAGTGACTGTAACAACTTCTTTTACACCAATAATAAAATCGTTTTTTAAAAACAATTTTATGGTTTAAAAACCATTTTAATATTTATCTCTAAGGGTCTGTTTTATTGAAAATTAATTATATGAATCACTTTATAAATTTTCTTATGAAATATTATTTTGGGGTGATTGAGTTTTTGGGATCAACCATTTGTATTCTTGAGGAAAATATTTTCGATACAATATGGAAGTGTTGTAAAACCATTTTTTTCTTTCCATCAGTTATATATAATATAATAAATGATTGATTTCAATTAGAACACATATATATTTATGACTGAAGTTTGGGGTCCTATATAACCCTACAATGAATTTGTTAAAGTTTTATATCACATGTGATATGGATGTTGAGAGTGGGGATTATTTTTTTCACATTATCTAGTGTAGAAATTTATTTCACAACAAGAAGTGTGGACATTTTATTTGTTGAAAATATGAAGTGTTAAAATATTTTTTGTGCACAATGTTATAATTTCTATATACTAATATTATTACAAAGATCATTTTAATGTAATATATCAGTTTTATTGTAATGACCCGCCAATTATCATTGGCTTCAGAGCTCAACAAGTAATTACTAGGCCTGAAGCGACATCCCCAAGACGCTAAAGGCTGCCAATAAATGCCAAAAGGTTTCAAATACAAGTTGGGGATGATTAACCCTTTAGGAAAATAACCCATTAACCAACAAAGAATAACCAACCATTCATTATATGATGCATGAACAAATTAAATACCAATAAACACTTCATTTATACCAAACTATATCAAAGTACACAACAACGGGAGACCAAACTAAGCATAAAAGTACACAGCGGATGAACAGCTCAAGACTCTCAAAAGGTACCACAACTCCACGCTCCATAAGCTCAAAGCTCTAAAAAATCTCCCAAGCATCACCACAAGCCTCTATCAGTAAGATGCCTTACCTTTACCTGTGTCTTGGAATATGACATTTGCAAAAGTACCAACATTCCAAAGCAGGGGTGAGTATAAAACTCAGTAGGTTTTCCCCAATGAATTACCTACTCACGCCACTTGGATAGAAGAGTTAGCCACATTTATATAAAAATAGTTTATATAAAAAAATTTCTCAAAAGAAGTTTATAACTAAATATAAACAAGTTTCCAAACCCATTCATAACAAAAGGAATTCCAAGATTAATTGAAAACAATTTTCTAGCAAGTTATTTTTCCAGAAAAATAACCAAACAAGCTTTAAAACCATTTCACAAGATCCCTTTTTGTCATACCCAACAATTTCCCAACCCATGCTACCAACCATGCATGATTCGTTATGATAGTTCCATACTCATGAGCGGTCTCTCATCGATCTACCAAGTCTTCACAAGGTAATTGTTTCCCATGTGTCATTACACCTTTGGCACCGAGCACAAGGTCATATTTCAACCAAGCCTCTTACATAAAGTTACCATTGTGCCATTAAACATTTGGCACTGAGAAAAAGGTCATATTTCATCCAAGCCTCATACATGCAACATGAAAACACACCACATATTCCCAATAGTCATGCCAAAACACCCTTTCAATAAAAATGCCTTTTTATTGAAATCCATTTCCATAAAAATCATTTCAATCTCAAACCATTTCAATTCCAAAAAAATTCAATAAAACTCCCTTTTTATTAAAAACCCATTTTTCCTCAAACCATTTATAATTTCAGTAATCATAATTTAAAATCAACATTTTAAATTCAAGAATCCAAATCACTTTTCACAACAATTCACCATGATTTCACAATTTCATCAAAACCATAAATCATCACTAAAGAAGATTTATTCCATGATTTTCACAATAAAAACCATTCAAATAAACCAATTTGAATCTAACACAATCAATTCTAGAAAGAGGAGTCAAGATTTAATCCTCATACCTCAAAGGTTTTGATGAAAACCACAACGGTCAAAGAACGCTTAAGAAACCCAGGTCGATTCTCCAAAAACCCATCTTAGATATCTTCTCCTAGCAAGATAAAGACCAAATCTAATCATATTTGGCATCCACACACTTAGATATACCCATAAAGGGTGTAGATCTAAGAAACTGAGAGAAGAGGAGAAGTAGATCTAAGTAGATCTAAGAAACCGATCAAGAACGATGAAGAACGATCACATACCTCAAAAATCCAAATTCGATTCACCAAGAGAAGCCTTTGGATTGTCTCTGGAACGATGGGAGAACCCTCTTTGACCTTAGGAGAAGAAAAATCCCGAGTTAGGTCTGCTTAGGAGCTTAAATGAGGCACTTAGAGGCAAAAACGAGAGAGATCCACTTTTATAGGATCTCATTTAAGTGGCTGCATGGTTTTCTTGCACGGTTAGACAAACCTTACGATAATCGTGTGTTAGCCACTATGTCGACAGACACTCCACGTACGGTTTGGCTGTATAGTTAGACATACCATGCGCCTCCCATGTGGAAGCTACTGCCTCAAGGGCTAACTATGCACGGTTTGTCCACACGGTTTAGACTACCCATGCGATGCCCGTGCGACTTCCCCTTTGCCTCCAAACATTATTTAAAGTTCTCCCGACTCTCCCATTCATCACCCATAACATTAAAACCATGAAAAGCATCAAAAAGGGTTACATACCAGAAACTGGGGTTACTAAATTCTCCCCACCATTGGTCTTTACATCCTCGGAAAGTAGAAAACTTTCACCCAACTGGAAGAGTTCTTGTCACTACTCTTTCATTTCCTTCTCACGTTCCTAAGTCTCTTCCTGAATTTGACCTCTGCCATAAAACTCACAGTAGACCAATGATTTTTTCCCGTAAGACTTTCTCTTTCCTATCCACAATCCGTACTAGGATATGTATCAACGAAGCATCCAGATCTAGGTCAACGTGATCCCATCTGATCACATGGTCAGGATCAGGCTGATACTTTTTTCAACTGAGATACATGAAACACATTATGCACCAAACTAAACCATGGTGGTAATGCCAACTAATATGACACCTCTCTAACCCATTCCAGTATCTCAAAAGGGTCAATGTATCTAGGAGGTAACTTGCCCTGATTCCCGAAATGATGATGTCCATGCCTTGGAGAGATCCTCAAGAAGACATGATCACCCACAACGAACGACAATGGTCTTAGAAGGTGATCTGCATAAGATTTCTGATGACTCTGAGCCGTCTCCATCCTATTTCTAATCAACTGAATCTTCTCCATTGTTTCTTGGACAAGGCTCGGCCCAACTAGTGAAGTTTCACCAGTTTCCACCCATCATAGTGGAGAATGATAAGGACGCCCATTCAATGCTTCAAATAGAGCCATGCATATCGAGGCTTGATAGATATTATTTTATGATAACTTCACTAAGGTTATATGATCCTCCCATGAGCCACCAAAATCTATTACACATGCCTGCAACATATCTTCCAAAGTTTTTATTGTCTGCTCAGATTTCCCATCCATCTGAGGATGATGCGTCATGCTCATAGTCAACTGAGTCCTAAGGGATTGCTGTAATGATTTCCAGAAACGAGATGTGAACCTCGAATCTCTATCTGAGACTATAGACACTGGTACACCATTCCTATTTAACACATCTTAGATATAGCTTTTTGAAAGATCTTCCACCGTATGAGTTTCACGAATAGGGATGAAATGGGCTGACTTGGTTAGACGATCCACTATCACCCAAATGGCATCGTGTTTCCGGACCATTCTTGGAAGACCTATAACAAAATCCATTTCTATTTGATCCCATTTACACACTGGTATAGTAAAGGATTGAAACATACCAACTGGTCTTTGATGCTCTGTTTTAACCTGCTGACAAGTTAAGTACCATGAGACGAACTCGGCCACCTTCCTTTTCATGCCGCTCTTTCAAAACTGCACCTTCAACACCTTATAAATCTTCAGTGTACCTGGATGTACAACCCATATTGAATGGTGGTAAGCATGAAGGATTTGATTCTGAAAAACCATAAGTACAACCATATGATCTCTGAAACACAAAACTGAACCCACATCAAGTTTCCAGCCATCAATGGTCTCCCCACCATTAAGTTTTGAACTTACAACAAGGCATTCTGCATCAGATGTTTTTTATTCTTTGATCATCTTTACTAAATCAGGAACAAGTGTAGTTGAAAAGAAAATATCAACATCACATCGTTCTTCACATTCCACATGCATGTCGGCTAAGACCGACATCAAATACCATTCCTCTGAAGCTTCTTTCGCTAACTGAGCATATGACTTTCTACTCAATGCATCCTCCACTGAATTTCCTTTTCCCTATGTGTACATCAAGTCAAATTCAAACATTTGAGATACTTCATCCACCTACTTTTCCTTAGATTCAAATCTTGTTGTGAGAAAATGTGTTTCAAGATTTTGTGATCTGTAAACACAGTAAATTTCTCACCAAAGAGATAATGTCTTCCTGTTTTCAAAGAATGGACGACTGTAGCTAACTCCAAATCATGTGTTGGGTACTTCTTCTCATGAACCATCAACTGCCTTGAACCATAAGAAACCACATGGTCTCCTTTAATGAGAACACAACCCAACGCTGATCCTGAAGCATCACAATACACCACATACCCCTATCCTGATTCAGGATAAATCAAGATGGGTGCTGATGTAAGATGGACCTATAGTTCCTGGAAAGACTTCTGAAATTCTTCTGTCCATTGGAATGGATCATTATTCTTTTTCAGAGCTATCATTGGCGATGCTAGTCATGAGAAATCATGCACAAAGCGTCGATAGTAACTAGCTAGACCAAGAAAACTTCGTATCTTTAACACGTTCTTCAGTGGTTTCCAAGAGATAACGACTTCTATCTTTTCAGGATCAACAGAAACACCTATCTCAAAAATGACATGGCCAAGGAAATATACTTCCTGTATCCAAAAATCACACTTTGATAATTTGGAATACAAACGATGATCTCTCAATATTTGTAACACTGTTTCCAGGTGCACCTCATGATCGGCCCTTGTCTTTGAATACACCAAGATATCATCCACAAAAACCACAACAAAAGAATCCAGATATCGCTAAAATATCTGATTCATCAAAGTCATGAAGACCGTTGGTGCATTCATTAGACCAAAATTCATGACTACATATTCATAGTGTCCATATCTACTTCTGAAAGCTGTCTTTAAAATATCCTCCTTCCGAACTCTCAATTGGTGATATCCTGATCGCAAGTCAATCTTGGAGAACCACTGAGCTCCACTTAATTGATCGAATAGATCATCAATGCATGGAAGTGGATATCTATTCTTTATCATAACTTGTTTAAGCTTACGATAATCAACACATAGCTGAAGAGTTTTATCTGCCTTCTTCACAAACAACACCAGTGCTGCCCATGGAGAAGTCCTTGGTCAAATGAAACCCTTGATTTCCAGATCCTCTAACTACACTTTCAATTCCCATAACTCTATTGGTTCCATCCTATAAGATGTAAGGGAAATATGACTAGTCCTCAGAAATAGATCAATCGTAAACTCCACCTCCCTCAGAGGTGGTAACCCTGAGAAGTTTTTGGGAAATACATCTATAAATTGATCCACCACATCTGGAAAACTATCTCTCTTGATCTCTTCTATTGATGCCAAAGTCAAAGATTCCAATTGGTAAGATATCATTCCCACCATTGGTTCCAAAAATCTCTTTGCACCTTTATTTTCCATCCTCTCTCCTCTGAAAAGATGGTTGATGCCATCCTCAGTCATGAAACTAACTGTTCTCCTATAACAATGGATGTGAGCCTTAAACATTGTCAACCAATCCATACTTAGGATTACATCATAGACATCCATGTCCAAAATCGAGAAGTCCCATTTTAACTCAGCTCACTCAACAGTTATAGCACATGCTCTGTACACAAAGTCTTGACATTCTCTTTCACCAAGAGGAGTTTTTAGTTCCAAATAGAAGACATCATTTCAAGCTTTAAAAATAGCAAATAAACAACACGAGAAGAAATGAAAGAATGTGATGCACCAGTATCAAACAACACTTGCAAAAAGGTAGAATTCAAAAGAATCATACCTCTTACTGTAGATGGTCCAGCCTGATCATCGATAATCATCTGCTCAGTTCCATACAATTTCTTCAGCGCTACATTGTTCTCTGTGTTGCCTTGCTGAGATTGTGCTGGTTGAGGAGTCATGGTATTTCGAGAATCACCATGGATAGCTCTATTATGCTAACGAGACTGATTCTTTTATCCTCTTCCTATCGAAGCATATGATGCTTGTGACACCTGAGAAGTGTCTTGAGCACCCAACCTATGAGCACTGTGACAATAGCGCTGAATATGTCCCATCTTTTGGCAATTATTACATGCTATAAGTTGTGTCGTACACTCTTTCTTTATGTGGTCAGTCGAACCACATTGAAAGAAACCTGCTTTTATCTGGGGTCGTGGAGGAAGGTTTACTGATCCTGCCATCTGGTTCTGATTTCCACTTGCACCCCAGAAATAGGTGTCCCTTTTCTTCTTGTTCCCAACGGTTGAGTTCCCACTGTTTCCTGTAGGTATCATCATTCCTCCTCCTATCGATCTAGAGATATCACGTTCAGCAATAGTCTCTTTTTTCACCATCTCTATATAATCCATAATACAGAGCACCGCAATCTTTGATTGAATCTCTTGCCTTATCCCTGATTCAAAGATCCATGCCTTCAATGATGCACTTGTCACAACCTCTGGTGAAAAACGAACTAAATTCATGAATTTAGTTGCATATTCTGTAACAGAGAGACTCTCCTATTTAAGGCTGAAGAAGTTCGTCATTCTCTGGATCTTGAACGTGTGAGGATAGAATTGTTTATTAAACAATTCTTCAAAATCCTCCCATATAAGGCCTTCATCCAATTTAGCCTACACCGCCAAATACCACCAATGACGTGAAAAATCCTCGAGCATATATGTCGCCAACTTTACTTTCATCTCTAATGGTGTGCCGATGAAATCGAAGATATGAT
Organism: Viscum album; assembly: GCA_963277665.1. Lineage (NCBI taxonomy): Eukaryota > Viridiplantae > Streptophyta > Magnoliopsida > Santalales > Viscaceae > Viscum > Viscum album. The sequence continues at coordinate 2,075,600,403 of OY728157.1, forward strand.
TCATCCTACTTAGCCATACCTCCACCTTTTCGGATTCAGGATCATCCTTAAAGTTCGATGGATTCTGCTTCATGAACTGGATGGTATGATCCACATGTCGTGGCTCATTCCTCCGGTTCCCCATATCCACAGCTTGAAAAACTTAGACAATACTCTGAACCATCTCTTGGCTCACCCGTGGTTCAAGTGCAACCACATTCTTCGCAGCTTCTTTGGGTTGGTTCCGATGACACCTACCTGGTTCCATTTTCTAAACCAAAAACAAACTTCGTCAATCTCACTCTCTATCAATTGATGGCATAGCATTAAAATTCTATCACATCATCTATCACATCATTGTTTTTCCAAAAACAATCTTTTTCCAGGTTTAACCATTTTTAAAAACATTCAACATGATTTTTGAAAATCAACCCTTTTTCAAAATACACCAAATAACCTGTTTTCAAAATCCTTCACTTGAAAACAATTTCTGCATTTATTTTAAAAAATTCTCACCTTTCACAAAATCACAAATAATTCCTCACAATGAGATATGAAATCCTAGTGGGAAGTGATTCCTCTACAATGCATGTCATGCTCCTCTCATTGGCTAAACCCAATACAATGAGATTTCCAACATTCTAGGAGTGTATCCAAAACACTTATGCACACAACACCCTGGTAACTTGAAGTTTAGAATAAATAGGTTAGCTATGTCCTTTTATGCTATACATTTCAAGTTCCGACAATCCTACTCTTGTCTAAGATTTCAACCCAAGAAATAGACAAGAATGAATTTCAACTCCAAGACCAAGAACATTCATGACAACTTTTTAGGAAAGGATCGAACAAGCTGATACCATTTTTAATGAGCCACCAATTCTCATTGGCTTGAGATCTCAATGAGTCATTAATAGGCCTTAAGTGACATCCCCAAGATGCAAAAGGCTGGCAATAAATGTCAAAGGGTTTCAAATACAATTTTAGGGACGATTTACCCTTTAATAAAATAACCCATAAACCAACCAAGCATAACCAAGCATTCACTATATGATACATGAAAAAATGAAAGACCAATAAACACTTCATTTATAACAAACTATATCAAAGTACACAACAGTGGAAGACTAAACTAAAAATCAAAGTACACAACGGATGAACAACTCAAGACTCTCAAAAGACACCATAACTCCATGCTCCACAAGTTCCAAGCTCCACAATATCTCCCAATCATCACCAAAAGCCTCTAGCAGTAAGATACCTTACCTTTACCTGTGTCTCGGAATACGACATCTGCAAAAGAACCAACGTGCCAAAGCAGGGGTGAGTATAAAACTCAGAAGGTTTTCCCCCAATAACTTCCCTACTCATGCCACTAGAATATAAGAGTTAGCCACATTTATATAAAACAGTTTATATAAAACATTTTCTCAAAAGACGTTTATAACTAAATATAAACAAGTTTCCAAAACCATTCATAACCAAAGGCATTCCAATAGAAATTGAAACCAATTTTCCAGCACGTTATTTTTCCAGAAAAAAACCAAACAAGCTTTATAACCATTTCACAAGATCCATTTTTGGCATACACAACCATTTCCCAACCCATGCTACCAACCATGCATGCTTCGTTATGATAGTTCCATACTCATGAGTGGTCTCTCATCGATCTACCAAGTTGTTAAAAGGTAATTGTTTCTCATGTTCCATTACACCTTTGGCATTGAGCACAAGGTCATATTTCAACCAAGCCTCATACATATAGTTACCATTGTGCCATTAAACGTTTGGCACCAAGCATAAGGTCATATTTCAAAAAACCCTTGTACATGAAACATGAAAACACACCACATATTCCCAACAGTCATGCCAAAACACCCTTTCGATAAAAACACATTTTTATTGAAAACCATTTCAATCAAAATCATTTCAATCTCAAAACATTTCCATTTTAAAACATTTCAATAAAACTCCCTTTTTATTGAATAGACATTTTTTATCAAACCATTTACAATTTCAGCAATCATAATTTAAAATCAACATTTTAAATTCGAGAAGCCAAATCACTTTGCACAACAATTCACCAAGATTTCACAATTTCATCAAAACCATAAATCATCACTAAAGAAGATTTATTCCATGATTTTCACAGTCAAAACCATTAAAATAAACCAATTTAAATCTAAGACAATAAATTCTATTAAGAGGAGTTGATATTGAAGCCTCCTACCTCAAAGGTTTTTACGAAAACCACAACGGTCGAAGAACGCTCAAGAAACCCAGGTCGATTCTCCAAAAACCCATCTTAGATATCTTCTCCTAGCAAGATCAAGACCAAATATAATCATATTTGGAATCCATGCACTTAGATATACCCATAACGGGCATAGATATAAGAAACCTAGAGAAGAGGAGTAGTATATCTAACTAGATCTAAGAAACCGATCAAGAACGATGAAGAATGATCACATACCTCAAGAATCCGGCTTCGATTCACCAATAGAAGCCTTCAGATCGCCTCCAGAATGATGGGAGAACCCTATTTTACCTTAATAAAAGAAAAATCCGGAGTTAGGGCCACTTAGGAGCTTAAAAAAGGGACTTAGAGGCAAAAACAGGTGAGATCCACTTTTATAGGATCTCATTTAAGTGGCCGCACGGTTTTCTGGCACGATTAGACAAACCGTGCGCTAACCGTGCGTTAGCCACTGCCTCGACAGACACTCCACGCACGGTTTGGACACATGTTTAGACAAACCATACACTGCCTGTGAGAAAGCTACTGCCTCAGGGGCCAACTACGTATGGTTTGGTCGTACGGTTTAGACAACATGTGCATCGCCTGTGCGACTTCCCCTTTGCCTCCAAACATCATTGAAAGTTACCCCGACTCTCCCATTCATCACCCTTAACATTAAAACCATGAAAAGTATCATGAAAGGGTTACATAACAGAAATAAGGGGTACTACATGTATGTTATGCATCCATCACATATTCTCATGATTACACTTCAAGGATCATGTTTATAATTTGTTGAGTCTGCACCCATTTTCCATGGTATATGTTTGTTCATTTTAGAACAAATGAAATTATATCACGACTTGTTAAAAACTATTATTTATCCATATTATTTTAAATAATAAATTTCCCCCTTGATATATTATGCTTATGATATAAACCCTGATGAAATGTTGATGAGTTATTTCACTTACTGAGTGTTTAAGATCGCCCCTTTCTTTTGATTCTTTTTCCCTAGGAAATTGTTTGTAGGACTATATTTAGAAATATTTTTTATATAGAGATTATTTTTGGTATATGTTGAAAATATAAAAAGGAAATAATAGTATATTAACATTATTTTGGATGATAAATACATGGGAGATAATCCCCAAATACACTAAACCTTTTGTTCTTTGTATTGTAAGATTATTTTGAGATATATTGTTTAACTTACAGTAATTTTCAAAATAAATATTTTTTTATCTCACATTTAATAAAAGGAAACGTCTAAAGAAATTTTTTATATAACTAGAATCGGGAGTGAGAGTTTGGGGAACTTTAGAAACCAATTTAAAAGTCATTATTATCAATTTTAATTATAAATTCTTCAATATTTTTAATCCCATCCTCATTTTATAATGATTCAGAAAAAAACTTCCAAAAGAAATCATGAAGAAATTAAATTTCTTAAACTATTAGGAATGTTTAAACCATTTATATTGTCTCCAAGGATTTTTTTATACTTCATATTATTTTTATGTCTCATAAACTAAATTCCTATTTTATTTGGGACTTTATCAAAAATAGATATTTAAAAATAAATATCAGATTCATAAAAATATTTTTCTACATCCAAGTCTTTCACATGTTGTAAATTCCCTTTTTTTACTTCTTTAATCTCATTACAAATAGAATATTTTGATTTTAATGAACACAAATTTTCCTAACCAATTACTTGAAATCAATCAATTATTTTTCTCAAATTCTTATTATAACACAGATAACTATTTCCATTGGGTATCTATCCAAGAAATATAACCCCATGAGCTCACTCATCAATTTTTTAAAAAAATTTATTCCTTTAATTTTTATATGCCATGGGACACTGAATAATTTCAATATTTCAAATTTAATTACATCCCAAACCATGTCTCATCAGGAATATTAACAGAATTTGGCAAAAATGGGCACCCTTAAAGAATATAGAAAGGTTTTATTGTATCCTATATCTATAAGTATTTTGATACTATATTCTCTAATAACTTTATTCTCATCATATCCACCAAAAAATTGTTATTACATTCAAATAATCCATTTTTTGGTATATATAGAGAAAAATATTTGTGCCTTATCCCATAATTCTAAATATATACCTCAAAGATTTTATTCTTATATTCAGATACATTATTGAACGAAATCATTTTAATAACACAACCAACATGATTTTCAAAACACCATCAAAATTTCTTAAACTAATAAAGATCTTGGGAATCACACAAAACAAAATAGATATATTTTGTTCAAGTAAAATCATCAAAAAATTTAATAAATTAATTATCTCTAATGGTTGATTTCAAGATTATAAAAACACACACATCCAAGTGTATCAATTCAAGATAATTATTCATTTTGAACTCTATAATTTTGAGGCTATTTTTAAACATATTTTATTTATAATAAACATCACATATGTTTCTTCTATTATTAATCATCTTTATTAAAATTCTTATAACTTTATAATTGATAATTGTTTTCATGATATTGTAACCCAAATGAGAAATTATTCAATATAAAATCTCATTTTATTCCATTATACTCAATAAAAATGATTTTTGATCATTGGAAATATGAAATAAGTTATTTCTTATTCGTTTTACCATAACTATGATTGTGTTACATTTCATCCTTCTAATTAAACATTAATTATTTAAAAATATAACCTCATTCCTATTATTAAAATGTTTATGAACACTCAATAGGTTGTACCACAACATAATGATAAAGAGAACATCATTGGTGTAAAAAATATTTTTACTAATTTTAGTTATCCTAACTCCTTTAAAATTAAGTGATATACCCTTTAAAAAAGTTATATATCCTTAATCACACATTTTGATATAATTAAAGATGTATATGTTATCTGTCATGTGCGATGTCTGGACATTATCCAATATCCAAGGCTTTTCACATTTTTATTATTTGTAAGCCACCTCAAACAAAAATTATTTTTCTTGATTACTAATAATAGGGTTACATTCTAAGTTATAATTTTATTTAAATAGGTCATGTTATATAATAAGTCTATTATTGGTGACGTGTCTAGGTTGATCACACCTCCCATAAGTTTCCTCAAGAGAATCAAATTTTTTTTTCAATTTCACCTTCTCTTTAGATGTTATCTCAGTTATAGTCTCTTGTGTTCAACTTGTATCCCCCTAAATTCATTACATCTATTGATATATTATACTATCACACATAGTCATTAGTTTAATAAACATCAAAACACTAACATATTTTATCAAACTAAAATATAATCGATTGGATATATTCTTCCTCATAATCATCTTATTTATTTATTTTGAAATTTCAACCTGATTGATTATTTACAACTTACAAATTCTTAGTAGCATCCTCTTTCACCTTGATTTTTCACTTAGGTTTATCCATATTATTTTTCACTTTCCATAACTCAATAAATTTGTGATTTTTAGCACCAAAACTTAAAGTAAAAATAGATTTATCTTTTTTTCTTAGGTGAATTAATCATCTTACTCTCATCATTACCACTAGTTCTACCATTTTAGTGGAATTTTAATTGTACAAAATAATTATTCATGTTATTAATGGTATATATCAAGTTTATTATTGGCATAAAAATATTTTTTAGTTGATATAGAGAACTCAAAAACTTCTTTTATATAATTTTGGACTCCACTTATTAGAATTATTTCAAGTAATTTTCATCTTCATCCAACATTTACTCAAGAGTATTCACATTTTATTTCTTAGTAATTAATATTTTAATAGTAATCCCAAATATATTATCTCTAACATTAAGGATTATATTAATATTACCCATATTATATATGAGATCAGTTTTTATTTTAGAAATCTTCTTAGTATTTCATTCATCAAAATATTTATTAAATAAATCATTCTTATTATTAAATGCATTATGGTTATAGTTTTAATTACAAAACACTAATATGCTCTTAATTTTCCATTTAAATTACATAGGTGTATCCAAATCACTACTTTCTTCTTTTCTACAATTGTATTCTTTTCTAGAGAGATCATTGAACTATTTTTATTTAGATATAGAGGTTTGACACCCTATAATTTTTGAGTCCTATATTAGGTTCATCCATATGAAATCATTTTTTAGCTAAGTGATTGGAAATTAAGAAAGGAGTGACTCTATAATTATAGTTTTTAAAGCTTAGATAGAGATGTAGATGTGGAATAAACCATTATTTGGAAGCAGGAATACTGGTTAAAGGAAGTTGAAAGTAGGAAATTAAAGCTAACTTGAAAAGTATTGAATAAGTAATTGTGGATATATAAAGGAATTGAATGAGTTTTTTTAATATTGATATGTAATAAGAGATAAAGTTTTATGAGTTTTTTCTAGAATTTACTAGTGATACCTAACGGTTCTATAGAATTTTATATAAGGGTGAACTCATGGAGTTTTTGAAAGAATGTAATATTCACCAAAAGGATAAGTTATTGTGGTTAATTTCTTTGATTGAGTAGAGAGATTCCTATAAAGATCTGAACCAAATGGGAATAATATTTGTGAATATCAAAATGTAGTGGAATCAGTTGCAATATCTAGGATCTACAATATTTATATGGTGTAATCATTTATTGAATAAAAATTTACTAATTGAAATCATCTTTCCTTTCTTGAATAAAAGCATTGAAATACTCCCCCATAGAGTAGGTCTATGTCCACACCATGTAAATAACTATGTGGATCATTTCATTTTTTCAATATATCATTAAGTGTAGTTTTTATTCAATTTTTTGAAAACATAAGGTTCATGGTTTGATTCTAATCCAGTTGGTAATGGTTATTTATTTCAACAATTTTATGTTATGATGATAACTTTTGATCAAGATTTTTCTTGGACCCAACAACTTTAATGAGATATTCAACTAAAAAATTTCTAACAAATAGAACTTATAAAAGGTATTTCAAATCTCTCTTTAGTAAAATAATTATATCCTCATTCTTGTATAATAATTATGTTGAGTAGTTCTTAATCTCTTTTATGTGGTTTGGAATTCAGTGGGAGTTTCTTGATTTTATATGTAATGATGTTGGATCAAGGTAAGTTATAGGTGGGTAATTTTTATGGGAAAGATTTTGAATTATGGAAGATTAATATAGAGGATTTTTTACTATGTAAATATCATGATCTTCCATTAATAGATACCAAGATGTATATGATAAAGAAATAATAATGGCAAAGGTTTTAGTGTTCATTGTTGTTACTTTTATCACTCCTATAATCATGGCATGTGAAGGTTACTACGGTGATTAAATCAAGTAGTAATATAAACTTTTTATTTACATATGTTAGATATCTAATTCTAAATGTTGAAATTAAATATAATGAGATATATGAATCTATCAAAATTTTATATAGTATGAAATGTATAGGATGATTCATTGTATAGAAAAATCATAAGAAATGAAAAATAAATAATATCATGAGTTATTATAGCTTTTATGAAGGTAGTGTTCCCATGTATTGGGATTATAGGGAGAAATTACACATAAGGAAGGATTTTAGTGATATGAGAGTCATTTTTGAAATATATTCTTTCAAAATTGGATCTACAAATTCCATTTTGGAAGATACGAGAGCTCTATCACTTAGTGCCTCCAGTTCACTTGAGTTTGGATTTATAAAATATATATATTATATTCATTATACATATAATAAAAGGAGTATAAGGAATTTTACTTATGGAATATTCAACAATGTCCATATTTTGTATGATGAATCACTTGATATTTTGGGAAAGGTTAATGTTTTCTTTTAGACAAAGAACATAAGATTTATGGACTTTAAAAGAGTGTGGTATATACTAGGGTTATGAGAAAACATTATTTCAGTAGGATAGTCGGATGATACAAGTTTTGGTATAGGTTTTGTGGAACAAGTTTGGAAATTAACACATTGTTCAATAGTGGTGTACAATGGTGTGAAAGAAGGAACATTATACCCTAATGGGAGTTTTAGAAGGTGAAATACATGTCAAAAAAATAATATACCCAAAGTTATATAAAGAAAATCTTAGACTCTTAATTGTGAAATAGATGAAAATACTATACTATAATGGAGGGATGAAGATTAGAATCATTGAGTGTTTAATATATAGAAAATGAATCCATTTGATGTAGAGGAAACTTTCATTCTAAACAAAAGGTAAGAAACCCCAAAAATAGAAGTTATATTTTGTTCATATAAATGTATGGGGCCAGCTCCAATTATTTATCATATATTTTCTCTATACTAAATTAAATTCATATATGATGTGAAAAAAGGTTTGGATTTTATTTCTCAATAACAAGTCTAATGCTTTAATAACCTGTGTTTGATGGAGATATATGGTGTAAAAGAAGATCATAAGAAAATTGAAATGTTCAAGGTTTAAAAATGAAGGTAAATATGGAATCATAGAGTTTTAGAGGGTTTACTAGTAGAAATTCATTTTTTTTGAGATGATTGTACTAGGTAATTTATAAAAAAGTAGTGTTATGAAAATGATGAATCAAAATTTAGAAGAGAAGATGAGAAGAATAAGGATTCACAAAGGTTTTTCCAATGAGTTTTGGGTGGAAGTCTTAAATTGTGTAGACTACTTAGTGAAAAAAAGTATATCATATATATTATGTAGGAACTTCTAGAAGAATGTTATTCTATAATAAAATTTGAGGTTTCCCATATAAAAGTATTTTTTTTACTCACCAAAAAACACATTGATACCAAGGAAAAAATATAGAGGCTAAGTCCTGAGCATGTTAGATTATAGGGTATAGTGAAGAAGGCTCTATATTTAAAATTTGGCATAATAACTCTTGTAAGGTTATTAGAATCTATAATTTTATCTTAAAATAAGATATATTTTGGAAATATTAAAACCAGGTGAAAATTATTGACATGGTCAAAGAATTATCATAAGATTATGTTTATCTAAATAGATCTCAAGAACTTATGGATGTTATTGAAGATGGATAAGGTGTTTCAATTCTATAAATGACATACTATCTAGAAGAAATTTTGAATAATTTTTAAGTTCTGATGGTGTTTCGAAGGAAAAAAAGACCAAACAGATTGGGGATTTTGGATGCTTTGGGGAGATATATGGAAGCCAAAGTTATGGAAGTAGTTGTTTTAAAAGGTTCTAATCCAAACATTCAATTATGGAGGTATAATAAGATTTGATTCCAACTTTAGATATATAAAAGTAACTTTCAATATTTAATTCTCATGTATTATGGTGAACCTGAGATCCTAGGAGAGGATAAAAGTCTGAAAGACTCAAGTCACTGGGTGTTTTTAATAGTGGATAAGATGGATTCATTACATGTTTCTCGGACATGGGATTGAATGTAAAAACCTTTTAAGAGAAAATAAATTTATAAAAAATGGGTTTATTGGATAAATTTGGAAGTATATGGTATAAAAATATATAAGGAAACTCTTGTTGTGAAGGGTTTTTAATAAACCAAATTTATAAATATTACTAAGATCTTTTCTCTTGTTTTTATGCACGTTAATTTTTAGATGATTCTAAATACTTTTTCTATAGAAGGGTTACATCTGAAATAGTTTTATTTGAAAACCACATTTCATCATAGGGACTTAAATGAATAAACTTACATAGATCATTCCATGGTTTTTGTGGTTAAATTCAACCAAGATCTTGTTTGTAAGCTCAAGTAGAGCCTTTACGTGTTGAATCAAGAATCAAAGTAGTATAACCAAAATTTTAATACATTTATATAAAAAAATTCATTATGAATCATGTTGATATTTTATGTCTCAATAAGGTGTTATATGTAGGGATTTTCATCATATTACTTCTCTATATTTATCGTATAATTATTTCTAGTCTATTAAAAGAAATTATTGATGTGTTAACAGATTTATTTTCTGAAAAATTTAATATGGGGGATCTTAGTCATGGAAAAAATATTATGGATATAGATTTTAAGGGAATTAAATTCAAGAATTTTTTCCTAACTCAATTTGACTATTCAAAAGGTGGTAGAACATTTAAGAATGAGTGAGGAAAAAATGGTTACCACTCCACTAAATGGAAACTTTCAGTTGAGTAAGGATAACGCACTTATAACAAAACCAAAAGACTAGTAAATGGAAATTTTTTATTTTTCATTAGTATTTTGAATCTTGATGTTTTCCATGGTCAGTACACTGTGATAATTTTTTCATGCAATGGGTGTAGTAAGTAGGTTTATGACTAATCTTCAAATATAACATTAGGAAGTGGTAAATTGGATCTTCCATTATCTAAAATGATATGAAAGTTTTTCTCTCTACTTTAGAAAGGAAAAACCAATATATGGATTCTCTAATTCATAATTTGGGGGAGATGTAGACAAATGGAGGAGAATCATTGTTTATGTGTTCAATTATAAAGACACACATGTGAGTTTGATATTGAATATTTTACCTGTAGTTTCACTTTCAAAAATAGAATTGGATTGTGTTTCATTAATGGAATATGGTAATGCGTTCATTTGGATAAAGGGGTTATTGGAAGATCTCAAAATAAAGTAGGAGGCAATGATACTGTTTTACGATTAACAAAGTGAGATCCACATGGAAAATAATTTAGTGTTTTCTTCGAGGAGAAATAATATTAAATTGAAGAATCACTTAATAAAAAAATTTATTGGCGGGAAAAGTAATGGATCTTTGGAGGATAAAGGGAGTTTAGAATCCATTATATATATTGATCATGGTTGTAGTATGAGATATTATAAGCCAACAATGCACATCACTCAATCTATAATGACTAGAAACATGGTGGGGGAACCATGGTGCTAAAAGGAATATTTATAAAGAAAGAGTTTTTACATATGTTTATGGAGTACTTGATGGTGAAGTCTAGAAATGATTATCAAGTGGGAGATTATTAGGTTCAGGCATGTGAAAACCATTTTCTTAATAAGTGATTAGAACTTATAGAAGGATAAATTCTAGAAGTTTAATTTTTTAATCTCATATAAATATATTGGATTGTAAATGACTAATGTCTAAATGATTGAAAGAATAAAAACCATAAGTTAGTAGTTGGATTTTGAAAATAAAAATATACCTTGAATGGTATTGAAGGATGAATTGTTGATATGAAAAGTACATGCATGATATTTTTCAAATTTATATATAAGAAGTGATTCTGAAATAATGTAAGGTTTTTCGAACATTCACAAGTGATATTTAATGGTTCTTCATAATATTATGTAAGGTTAAAATCATATATTTTTTATAAGTGTTTAATATTCACCGAAATTATAAGTTAAGGTGCTGGTTTCATTTGACTATGTGGAGTGATATTTGTGAATATTATATCTAAGTGGGAACACTCTCTATGAAGATTAGAATGCAGTGGTACCAGTTCCACAGGTTGGTTTCTACTGTATTTTTATGTTGGATTAATTTTTTTAATAGACACTTTTTTATTTTAATCATATTTTATTTCTTGAATAAAATTATTATATAATTATCCCTTTATAGTTGGAAAAATTATAAACCACATAAATTATCATGTTGTTCTTTCCCTTTATATCTTTTTATCATCATATATCAGAAGATATTTTTTATTTTTCCCCATGTGTGTTGTGGTGTAGTGACTCATGTGTGGTTTGTATTTTATGTTATAAATTCCATTTACAAAGGTTTATTACAATTCAATTGGTTTTGGATATTTTTTTCATAGTGTTATGTTATAGTGATAACTTATGTTCGAGTGGTTTTATAGACTAAACATCATCTTCCTCTCTTTCACTTACCTAATCATAAGATATAACATCATATTTTGAGATAAAATTAATCTTCCTTGAATAACTAGAATTTCATTTTTCTTTAATGAATTTTCCTCAAATTAGAGTACTTTACACCATGACTCACCTTGATGGAATTTTAGTTTGATCAACCCCCTTAGATCCTTATTTATTTTCATGGAAACTACTTGAAAATATTCTAATATTTTCATAATTGAAAAACATAAAATGGTTTTTTTCTTTGTATTTACCTTTTACTTATAGTAGTCCATTTTAGAAAAATGATACAAACTTTTTTAAATTTATAACATCATATTCAGAATTAGTTTCCTTCTTAAAATACTTTTTAGGCTTGATTTATTTCAAACCATTAAAATATTTGAATATGGACTCCTTTTTAGTTTTTCATTTCCTACTTAAATTTTCCCCATCCTCATGTCATAAGATGTCAATATGTTTTTATTTTACCAATAGTCTAAAAATCCATGTCATTTTCCTTGAGGGAATAAATATTTACATCAAAATTTTCTAGTAGAATTATCGTCAATTTATTTATGATTCTAGAGTCTACAAGAATATCTCTATAACTTATAATTGAGATAATTTTTTTTCATCTAAATAAATAATACATCCATATATTCATCTTATGTTATTAAAATATCCATAAATTGAGCCCAAAATTTGTTTAATCATAACTCCTAGATTTTTTTATCTCCCTTATGGGTATCATGAGGCTTTCTACAAATTCCATTTTCATTATTCAATCCCACAATTTGTTTCAACACTTTCTCTGAGAGTGATGAGAGTAACATATTTCATAATCTCCCATAAAATTTATTATTCTTCATTTATATAAAAGTATAGGTTTCTATAACTTTATTTATATTTATACCATGCTCAATGAAGTCAAGAATATCCAGACCGAGAGATATAATATATGGAAACATCCTCTCTTTCCATTGATGATATCCCATCCCATCAAACAGGGGAACTCCTTTTTTATTGAAGGTATTAAATCTCCTCATATATCACTTTGACCAAAATATATTATCAACAATAGAAAAATTCAAATACTTGAAAATATGTGGAACTTCAACAATATACTCTAGTACGAATTGTGAGGCCCAAGTGTGAGATAGATAATCACTGACAGCGGGGGTAAATTAGTGGTTATAGAAACAACAACTCTAAACTAATTTTTTCTCATTATAATTAAATCTAGGGTCAATAAATGAAAATAAGTGAACATGTTAGATAGAGAGAGAGTGATTAGTCATGATATGATATCTTTCAAAAGAATTGTAGACTAATTTTAACAATTTTCAATTCCTTGTTTTCCAACAGTTGTGATCCCATTATCTGTGTTCTTATTTTATTATCAACAAGAATAAGAAATAGAATATAAAGATAGTCTAGAACTTTATGTATAAAAAATATTTAAATATACACCAATAATTCAATCAATCTTTCTAATCCCTCCTCAAATTCCTATAGGTAAATATCGCACGAGCATCATTGTTCTCCTCCTCAAATATGGAGTAACACTATATATAAATATCTTTGGAATGTATGGTTTGATATCTAAATGTTTATTCATATTTTTATCTAGTTTAAAATACTCTTTTTAAATTAATATAGCACATTAGGATGTGAAGGTCCTTATTATTTAATGATCCTTAGTTGACTCAAGAACTGAAAATCTTGGAATATATATATCCTTAGATCGTCATTTAGAATAAAACATATCATGTTAGTCTTTGTAGAATTATGGTCTAATGAATTAAATAATTATATAATATTATCAATACACATTTCTCCTTGAAATATGCTAAGATAAATTGTGGTTTGACTATAATACTTGCATCATGATGCTTAATTCCAGTTACACACAATCATTTTATTACCTAACACCTTATAGTGTTAAATTTTCCACCAAGGTGAAATATTCATTCTTGAGGCTTAATAACCACAGATGGTAAACCTCGTAATACCTCAAGAAACCATCATAAAAAAATATATGTGAATTGTGGAAATATTTTTATTCTAAAGTAAATTATCCCTCTACATCAATCCATTATAATGTTATATCATCACACCATGCCATGGTTTCTCCGTCCTCAAGAAAAACATCATTAATTTACAACCAACTCAACTATAATACTACTCTATGTCATCAATAACCATATTTATAATAAATAGGGAACTCTAAATACTAAATCATATCAATAAAAAATCATTGTATGATTCTAATGTGAGAGTTATCTAAACAGGATATCATATTATAGAATGATGTTTCTAAGATTTTTGTAACTCTTAGTGTAAATTAAAATACTCTATAGACCATATCTCAACTAATGTGATCACAACTCTCCCATTATCAATTCAATTTAAATGGGATGTTCAATATCTTAGGACTTATTAACTACTTGATTTGTGTATTCCTCTTTTCAAAAGATACTTTTTATTCATTAATCTTGATTGAATAAAATTTTCATAATTCTTCATTCCTTTGTTTATAATTCCTTGTAAGGATATTTTCTAATATAAATAATTCATGTTCATTCATTTTTTTATTTTCTAATTTTCTCCTTATTGATTTATTGTTAAAAACACATATTTCTAACCTTAAATTTTTTAATTTTTTAATTTTAATGTCACATTTTTTTGAGAGCTTATGAATTTGAGACTACTTTTACTTTATTTGGTGCTCTACATAATTCACTTTGGTGATGAATCTTTCATTTTTACTCTTATCATTTTATTCTCTAACTCCTTCATAGCCTTCTAATTCACTATTTTCTTATTAGGAAAAAACCATTTTTAGAGGTTTATTAGAACACTCATAATAATCATTGGACATGAAAAAACCAATAGAAGAACTAAAACCTAACCAAATTCATAACATGGAAATAACAATTCAAATTTCTGTATCATCAATAAAAATAACCTAATCACCTTATCTAAGTATTTGAAACCTCCATTCAACACTTTAGGCCAGAACTATTGATCTTAAGATACAGAGTCACACCAAGTCACATATATGAAACCCCTATATTTATTTCATTCAAAACAGAAATGATAAATAACTGAATTATAGAAATAAAAAATATAAGTAAATAATTGAAAACTAGAATCTAAAAATACATCAAGAGCTCATAATAATAAAAATTCAACTGAAAACATTACCATAGGTAAAATGAACAACAAAGGGAGAAATATCAATGATTCAATATTTAAAAACCTGTATTACCTCAGACGATCTTACCCTTAATGGGGATAAAGGAATTATAGTTATTAAAGTTCAAGTAACAAAATATAAGGTGTTCCTATTTACTAGAGCCTAAGTTCTATAGAGAGGATCCCCTAACTTGATCAGAATGGGTGAAGTTAAATCTTACTCAAGTATCCACTAAATTTTTATCAGATTGTGAGTAATTATTTTCCTAAGATAGTGATCCACCTATCTAGGATAGGGAATATCTTATCCAATTATTGACATTTTATATGGTAAAGAGAAAATCCATCATCAACATCTAGGAGTTATTTACCCTTCGTAACCATGGTTCTCTTAGAATTATTTTCAAATGAATATTGCATTTTATATACCTATGGGGGAATAATAGGAATATCCCCTACCAATTAGTTGACCTATAGGCCCCTCAAGAATGTGAATTTTTCACTTCTTATGGGGGATGGACTACTTAACACCTTAGAAAATCCTCTACAAAAAACCATCCCAAAAGTCTTAAGTGATATTCATGGTGGAAAGGTAGACTTGAGGATTCTATAGAGCTCCTCATGATCCCATGTACTAGCTTAAAAGTTAGGCTTGACCATAAAATCATTCTGAGCAGAACCTCATGTGATGCCAAAGGACTCTGAGAAAGGATCATAGATGTAAGAGAGATCTAATGATTTTCCATCTTGGGGAGACTAAAACAAACCATCATTTGTATTAGGATAAACACCCATTGTCTCATCATGTTATTATTTTATAACTTTTTAGGGTCAACATCCATTCAAGTGGTATCTATATTGTCAACGACCATAGAAATTGAAATTTTAACAAAATCCAATAACCTACTTATAAAAAACTTATCACCATAATACATCCCCCCACCCACCAACAACCATATTCAATAAGGAATAGACCTAAAAATATATATTTTAAATTTAAAATGGGAACACTGGCGGTGTAACATATGCTTCATAAAATCATCAAATCACAAAAATCACCCAATCTGGTCACCTATAAACTTTAGGATGTCAGGGTTTTGAAAAGGAATCATAAGGTCATTAATTAATATCCACATGATAGAATACTTGGAATTGAAACCTCTATTAAAATCCATAGTCAACCAAAATTGTAAAAGGGGGAGATTAACACACATATAAAATAGTTACAACTAGGAATGGTAAACATATTTGTGGAATGGATATGTATACTAAAATGGATAAAATTGAGAACCTTTTTCATTGATAACATCTACAGACCCATATAAGTGTTGGAAGACCTTTCAAATAAATCCAGTAGTGTAAATTCTATAAAAAACTTCAACAAAAACATTATATAATGGATAGTGAAAACCTCATGGAATTTAGTAATAAATAAAGAGATATTTGGGTATCCATTGAGTGATTTTTACACCATCAAAGAGATCTGAATATGGGGAATATCTAAGAGGAGTGAGATTAGAATGAGAGTAGGTCATGAACCCTTAGAAACATCGATGAGTATAAAACCATAGAAATTTTTGGTCCTCTCTTAGTAATAATACCATCCTTTAAAAATGGTTATAATATTTCCATAGGTGAAAAAAGGGTTTAACCTCCCATATGTGTAATGAGGGTTCATCCTATAATTTTTTATCGTCTCATTAATTCATATTTCCATTTTCCCATTTTTTAATTTTAAAACTTTTTAAATCTAAGCATTCATGTTGTCTCAGGTTGGTAATGTTCAATGGTTTGAGATATGAATCCATAGTACCATATTATATATTTATATAATATGTTCATGTCCCCAATTTTTTTTAACTTTTAACTCAATGTGAAATGAGGATCATATACCCTAATTCAGATGACATTAAGTAAAAGAATTATCACTTTATGATAAATAGAAATAGAATTCCATAACTATGATCCTTTTTATATGTAATAATAAATGGATGAGAAGAATTTATCAGCAAACATTATTTTTTCAAACGATCAAATGTAAAAATTCCTTATACATAAGACTTATTCCATCATATGATAAAAAGATACAACTATAAAATTATAAATTTGGTGTCCTTTTGTCATTTTCAAATGAATAGAAAAGAAATTATATATAATATAATTGATGAAGAATAAATGAGTTTTCTCTTCAATGATATATAAATAATAATAATAAAGGGAGGTATCTAGATTCACGAGATCTTCTTATATATGATTTTCTCTTTCTTCTATTGATTCATCCATACTGATTTCATGTCCCAAATTAGCACTCCTTTAGACTTTATATAGAGTCTCAAATCTAACCACTAATAAATATAGCTATTAGACTAGTTGTGGACTCTCGTGAGGTTGTTTCTAATACAACCATTGGATCTGGTATGTATTTTTTATGCTTGTGTCTCTTTCTTGTAAATATGTGACCATTAAAGGAGATGTTAAGATGAATAAAAATATTTTTATTACACTTTGTATGTCCTGACATAAAATTTTTAAAGGATTTAAACAATGGATATAAGTAACAAATCATATTTATAAATTTATTTCATTATTTAATATTATTCCATTACACTTCATCCTTGTTATACTATTTTTATAAGTGTAGTCTATATGATGAAGTTTATTCTATAAAATTATTAACCCTACTTCAACTTCATATATTAAATTCTTTGTCAATTCACTTTATATGACACAATTCAATCAATGTTTATATGCATCTAATAGTTTTTTTATTTTTTACATCATCCATTATTTCATTTTATATATTATTAAAAAAACTAATAAGGTATATTAGATAATGATATAACTGTCATGTGATCATTAGAACACGTCATTTCAGAGTATGAGAAGTATTTTATCCAAATAATGGCCCAAAAATCTCCACCTATTTGATGATCTAAATACATGACACATTAAAGTGTAATAAAACATAGAATAGTTCATCATTATTGATTAGAGTGTTGATATACTAGTTTAAACAAAAAAATAATGAATGTTAATCTTTATGTTCACTCTCCCCTTTAATAGAGGATTCATCTCATACCATCCACCCCAAAACACTATCTATCTCATAGATAGAGGTATACTCCCACACATGATGAAGGGGGGTTTTAACTTAAAATTAAACCCTTTTAATGTAATATGGTTTCAAATCAAACTCCACCCTTTTTGATTAAAAAAATATAAGAAAATTAAATAAAGTAAATACACACAAATCACCTTCTATGAAAAATAAATAAGGATTAATTTTTATATTAAAAATATAATTAACTCTTAAAAAAGTAGATATTAATCAATATAGGAGTTAAAATACCATTTTATAATATAATATAATATAATCACTAGATTATAAATTTCACTTATTTTATAGATAGTTTAAAAAGGAACTAGTTTGATAAAATAGTTAGTGATAATTAAAATTTTCAACAATAAGGAATCCAGAAAGTGGAGTTTTTATAAAATCCAAAAATAATAAACTTTTCTATTTTAAAAGATTTTATAAAATTATTTTTTGAAAAATAATTTAATAGGGAAATCAGAAAAAAAAAATGTAATGAAGAGAAATATTGGATAGTGTTTACCGTATTTATAAGTGTTAAAATTTTAAGAAAATTTATTGAAAATTACTCACTATATTGTTTAGTGGATACTGGCCCTTTTTATTTTCTAGGTTATTAATTTCATAAAATTTATGTTTTGAGTGTTGATATTTTTTTGACTTTTCATGTCAATGAAATTTTAAAAAGTTCATAACATGTTAAATATATGATAAATTATTTTGTTCATATATATATATATATATATATATATATATATTAGTTAAGGAAACTTTTATGGTCCCATATCATATGGTTCTAACATGATTAGTAAAATATATAAATGAGGAAAAATGTCTTGTTCTGGGAGGAGTAAAGGGAACAATTAAAAATTCATTGGGTATAATATTTATACATGAAAATACAATATAATGAAAATTAGAAAGATTCATAAAACTAAATGACTTGAAATGTGGCTTAAAATAAAATTAAAACTATAAATCTAAAATTAAAATAGAATGATCTATAAAAAATTTAGAATTATGTTACCATCCTTTTGTAGTAGGTTTTTTCCTTCCAATACGATTATGATATAATGGACTTTAGTATCTGAAACTTATATGGGCCTAGAGTTAGTAGTGCATAATGACTTTAAAATTATTATTGTCATTTACTAAATTAATTTGATAGTATTATTAACATCATTCAATTCTTTGGAGATATAGTCTTGAATAGTATTTAGGCTTTTAGTTTTTTACATTGATAAATTGTGAGGACTATGTTTAGAAATTTGGTAGTTCTCATATACAATTTTTTCTTCTATTCTTGAATCAAATTTTTTCTAGTGATACATTATTTCCTGGTTTTTTAGTATAATATCCTATATTATATATTCCTTTTTTTCTTAAATTAAAATAATGTTTTCAAAATTTTATCAATTATCTATAAATATAGATAAATCATCCATTAGATCTTTAATATATAGATTCAATAGATTTATTTAAATTTAAAATTTTGAGGATTCTCTTATGGGTGATCTTATGTGAATCTCTTGGTAAAAATATGATTATCATAAGGTTTATTGTTTTATGGTAAAAGTTTTGATGGGATGAACATTAAGTCAATCATTGGATAAATCCAAAGTTTTATTATATATTGATTTAAATTCCTTCAACAATGAAAGATTCCTTTCTTAATTTTTCAATCTTTGACTTTACATAATGAGTGTATCTATTTATATTCCAGATATTACAACATGAATATTTGTTTTCTTTTTTCTTAAAAGGATGGATATTATAAAAAAGTATCTTGTAGTCTTCATTAATCTTCTATGTACGGAACTTTTGAATGAATATATTCATTATAGATTCCAATATTCATTTAAAAGTCCAAATAATTATATGAATTATATTTTAGGAGGCCTTATTAATTTTTAGTGATGTTTCTAAAACATGACCATGTTATCAAGAAGAGTGTAATTATTGGTAGATCAAATCATTTACGAATGTTATTATATAAATTTTCATAATGATATGATAATGAAAAATTTAGCAATAGAAACTTCATATTCACATATTATTAGGATAGTTGTATTAGTGGGATAATCATGGATGAGTTAATTTTATCTACATCCTATTATATTATTGAGTATTCTAAAGAGGGTCAATTATTGAAGTCATAAATCAAAAATAATAAAATCAAAATTTTATATTTTATATTTATCTATTAATTTAAAGTGATGAAATAAGTTTTTGTACATCACTACACACGTTGGATATTATAATATTATGAAAACATATTAAAATCCCAAATTTATATTTTCCTTAGGATAAATCATTTTAACTATTTTATTGAAGTATAGTAAGGCCTATAAATGATAATACAATTGGTTAGGATTACATTTATGAGAAAAAATTGCATTTGTTATTTCTAATAGAAAAGTTTTTCCCTTTAAAAAATGTGTAATGTTAATTAGCTAATAAATAGAGGAATCACTATAAAGAGAATAAAATGTATTTTTTTGATTGAATATTTAATCTTTAGTTGGTTGTTGAAAAACATATATAATATTTTAATATTATATTGTGATACGAATTGTTTTGTATCAATAATAAATGTATTTTATTTATTGAATCTTTTCCCTCATCTTGTTAGAGTTGTAAAATTCTCAAAGACTCACTCCAGTACCCACTATTGTCCTCAGTAGGCAACATTAAAGAGGGGGTGAATTAAAATAAAAACCAAAAAAACACCTTAAATAAGCATCACTCTTAAATTGATAAATTAAAGTGGTGAATTAAATTATATAAGATAAAAGTGAAGCATGGACTCTTAAATAAACTAGTAAAAATAAGCTTAGGAATTTGAAAACCATAAGTGTCCATAAACTGATTTTATGGATAAATATAAGTTTGTTCTTTATAATTTCATTAGTATGATTAAAGATAAATATATTATATAAAAATAAATAGTAAATAAAATTGAAATTTAATTATAATGAAGCTCTAGGGAATGATGAATGAAAGACTTTAAGCTAACTATCCATACATAGTCATGCCCACAAAATTATATAGACATTAAAAATATATAAATAAATGACAAAGTAAAATAGATGAAGAAATTAAAATAAATTCAAAAAGGATAGAAAAAAAATGTTAAATAATTTTTTAAAAATAAATAAAGTTCCCTATAATATTTATATAAAACAAGTACATATCCCTATAACTTTTTTACTTTTAACCAAAAGTGGTATGAGGAAATTATAGCTAGATTTTGATAACACTAGGTAAAAGTGGTTCCCAGTTTATGATAAATGGAAAAGAAATTCATTATCACCAACAATTATTTGATTTAATAATAAAAAAATGAAAATTTATTGTCACAAATACTTCTTTGATCAAAAGATCAGAAGTTAGAAAATCTATATCCCAAGGTCTTCTTCAATTATATGATCAAAATATGAAATAATAGAAGTATAGTAAGGGGTACCTATGCCTTTAGGAAATTAATATTAATAATATATATATGATGTGAAAGGTATGAGGAGAAAAAAAATAAAGACCACAAAAATAACTTTCACATTGAATGGAGATTAAGAGGAAGAACAAAGGGAGGTTTCAAGATATATGATCACTTCGTAGCTCTGAGTTTCTTCTTTTTCTCTTAATTGATCGGTATCAATTTTAAACCATAAATTAGATATAATTGGGACTCTATATAGATATAGTAATATAAAAATTAGTAAATATAGTTGTTGTAGATAATGTGAAATATATTGGGATTATTTTTCATCCATCCTTTTGAGTTAACATGGGTAATTTTATTATTATTTTTATATAATTTATTTGATCTAACATGAAGATTATTTTGGTTTTTTCACCCATAGATATTTTGGTTCTCCCCCCACCCATTTAATAAAATCAAATAAGTTAATGATGATTGAAATTAGTTAATGAGTCCTCAAAATATAAAATAAATGACCACTATAAGTTATGTTTATATATAAAAAATATTTTAATATCACTTTTAATGTCTAATAATAATAATATAATATAAATAAAACTCAATATATAACAATTAAATAGAATTAATCAATTAAATATCTGTTATAATATTTATAATTTCTAATTTAGACTTTCATATTTGACCTTATTCTTCCATTTTGGTAACTGTAGTTCATAGGATGAAGTTTATTTCTTATAAGTATTGACTACACTTCAGATTCATCTATTTCTTTGATTTTATACAAGTAGATTCATGCTTATCAAGTTATAATAGTTTATGGTATCTTTTATTCTAATATAAATAAAATATCTTCTCATTTTATATATCATTAAAGAAAATTAGGAAGATATGTCAGATAAAAAAATATGAGTTCATTTTTATCATTAAAACATTTCATTCTAGATGATGAAAGTTTTTTTATTCACTAGATATCCCAAAAATTCCATCTAATATTTAGGAAGTTTAGTTATTAGTTTTTTTATAGTTTCATTTTGATCAGTTCATTAATGGATTTTTCGCACATAATTTGTATATCATATTTTATTTATTTATGGTTCATAATTTGAAAAATAAACTACTAAAGTTTAAATTTGAATAAATAAAAATTTCAAGGTTGATTGCAATTTATTATAAATATTTGATTGATTAGGGATATTTGGTAATAATTTAATAAAATAAATGTTATTTGTTTATAGAGTACTCAATGTATAATATCTATGTTTATAATTTATTATTTTATGTGTTATATAAGGAATATATTTTGTGTTATAACAAAATTATGTTATATTATAATAAGGGATATGTTTTTCCCATTTAAGTATATGCTAATTGATCTGAGAATGATATGTCTTGTTTCTATAACCTATATAGTATATTTTGAGCATGATAATATTTATTAAAATGAAATATTATTTTTTGAAACATCAAAGTTCAAGTTTTTGTCTATATATCTTATTTTCTATGTCCAATTGAGTTTTTTTACTTTTTCAGCCAACTAATTATGGATGTTTTCTATAGAAAAATTATTCTTTGTTTTTTATGTCTGTGGATATATAAAAAAATTTAAAATTATGTTTTCTGGTATATTATAATATATTTTATACTAAAATGGAATAAATGGTTTTGGTTATATTTCTAATGTGGAAATATCATATATTCTATGGAGTAGGATGAATAGTTTTTTTACTGAAGAGTTTATATATTTTTAAAAAGCAATAAATTTTATATGGACCACTATAAATTATTTTTGTCCACATTATTTCACGTTCTGTAAAAACTTTCGTATATACCTTTCCATAAGGAAAATATTTTATAAATATTTTTTACACTAAAATTAATTCAATGAAATTATAGTTAACATATTTTGGGTTAGGTATTTGTTATATGTATAGAACAGAAGATAGAAATTATACTCAATGAATTTACATTGAACAACCACTATGAATTTATTTCATATATTAGTGGATTCTTATTTACTCAATTAAATAAGATCAATATAACTCTATTTTAGGGGACATAAATAAAACATTTATAAACACAATTTTTTCAATTAAAAATAACTTACAGTGTCAATTTAAGAAAATTTAAGTTTACCAAGAATTTTACTCAATGTACACTATTGTTATTTGGGATAGAAAGAAGTTTAACTCAATGAAATTTTTTGAATTTAACATATATTTATTATTTACTCTACGAACCTTATAAACACTTTCTTTCTACCAACATATTTCTCCATGGATATTAAAATTAATCAATAAATCAAAATACTAAAAATCCAAGTAAATGTGAAGATTAAGTAAGTGTTTGGGTTTATAAAAGAAAAAAGAGAGGGTTCAGATGATCATGGAAACTATTAAGGTGGTATTATGTTATTGTGGGGTGTTTAACCATTTCCCATTCTATAAAAAAGAAAAAAACATAAATTTAATGTTTAGTGATTTAAGTAGGTCAATATTTTTCTCAAATTTCTAAATGAATACATAGAGGTTGATTATTTGAAAGTAAATATTCTTTAAAGATAAAAAAGAAGAATAAATAACTTAGAATAGAGAATTAGTTTTGTTCAATCTTATAATGGCCTAAAAAAATTTCCATGATTAATAAAAGAGCTCTATATTTTTTAATAATGACTATCTTAATATATTTTACAATAGAATTACATATAAATACAATTACAAAAAGATATTACATTTCATGTAATAATACAAATTACTATAGATAAGAATAGTATAGGGATATAAAACCTAAGAATATTGACCATGTGATAGTGTACTCCATATTATCGAACTCTCCCAAGAAGATTAAACCTTCTGTGAAAACTAATAAAAAGAAAAATAAAATTTATAAATAAAATTTACATTATCAAAGGAATTTTAAAAACCTTTGGGAATCAAGTAGTAAATATTGGTGAATGGTGGAGTATATAAAAAGTATAAAGGGAAAGGTAACCATTGGGATCTGGTCGTTACCTGACCATTGGTCAATATGATTGTTGGTCAATATAATCATTGGAAAATATTACCATTTGGAATTATAACTATTGATAATATTGTTACTATTATAATTATTGTTTATAAATGGTGATGATAACTAATAGTTAATGATAAATGGAGAAATAATGGACTTAAACAATAAATCCATTCCTCTTGAAACACATTTGTCAGAACTTGGGTGGGAGGTAGCATCGCTAGGGTTCTCCCTTAACCAAGTGCAAGAAAATCTTAAATAATTGAAGCTTTAACAAAATTGACTATGGGATAATTTCAAGTTAATGTAGATCACAACTTGTTCAATGTTAACTGAACCACCCTACAAATATACCACCATCGTACACCGTACCCTTGTGGTATAATCTGGTATAATAAGGGGTTATGTATCTAGACCGTAATATTAATTTTTTTATTTTTCTTTTTAATAAAATATTTTTTATATTTATCCCTTTTTTCATTACTTTATAAATTATAATATAAAATGTTTTAAAAAATATATATTTTGATATGAAGAAATAAAAACTGTGTTTTTGGGATATATATTGTTCCAATTAAGACACTCAATTAATAAATAAATAATTTTTTAAAATAAAAGTAATTTCAATAAAATATTCTTATTAAATATTATTTATTTAATTATAAATGATAATGTGATTTTATAAAGTCAAATGTAATTTTTTAAAGGGTCATAAAATATTATCATCACAAAACCCCTTATTTTTTAATAAATAAATATATTTAATTTAAAAGTCTAAATATTCATATTTTTAGAATTATTTTGAAAAAAAATATATTATTTTTGAAATCACCACATCAAAATTAAACAATGGTTAATTTTTCATAATTTTCTAAGACATTCAAATTTTTGGGTAAAAATTAAATAAAGTATATACAATATGAATTATGACATCATAAAATCCCAAAGACTATTTAATAAATACTATAAAGAGTATCCATTACCAAAATAATATTAATATTTTAAATTAATGTGTTTTGAAGTTATTTTATTAATTTTATAATCCCTTAATGAATCCTCTAAAACCTATATTGTATTTTTAATGTTTTAAAATCAATTACTTATAAACATGAATCACTTCCACATCACCAAGGGTGTAATTTTAATTATTTCGGTTTAAAAAATTATAAAATATTGAAAACCCCCCTCTTTGGTTGAAACCATATGAAATAAATATGGGATGGGTAGTGGTTTGGATTAAATTATCATACATAGTCCAAAAGCTATGTTAAGAAATTTATAATAAATTATACCCTATTTTACTATAAATACACACCCATCCCCAATTCCTCACCAATCTAAATCTATAGGCCAAAAATTACTAGTCATTTTACCACCCAAAGAGTCCCTATAGGGGTTCCTTAAGTTCTCAAGGTTTTATCCTCATGTTTTTTGAAGAAACTCTTCAGGGTTAGGGAATTCCCCACCTCCTCTTTTCTATTCAGGTTCCTCTGTTGTGGAATATTTTCTAAATGTTATATTATAATATTTTCATACCTATTTTTAATCTAATTACTACCAAAATAGTTTTTTATCAATGGTACAACCCCATATCCTCCCATAATACCATTTATTTAATCCACATTTTATACCATCATGCTTCCAAATTCATTTATTGAATTTATCTCTTTCATATAAAAAATTATTATATTGTGAATACCCAAACTATTTACTTATCCATGGTTATTCACCAAGATATAAATATAATTTATTTATTTACTTATTTCCATGTTCAAAACAGAAATTACCTTTCTGTCGGTTAAAAATTATGTAATGTTCAATTCTTTAAGCATTTATGTATGCAATGATATTATATAAAACTAATTATTTATTCTCTATGGGTTATTGAATGAAATAATTTATAATTATCAATATGTCTCACATTAATTAATAAATATGAAGGTTTTAACCTTATAGTGCTTAAATTCATTGGGTAAATAATTAATCTCTAGATATGACATGTTTTACGACACTTTGGTGAATAACATTGGTAATTATGA
Source organism: Viscum album (assembly GCA_963277665.1). Taxonomy (NCBI): domain Eukaryota; kingdom Viridiplantae; phylum Streptophyta; class Magnoliopsida; order Santalales; family Viscaceae; genus Viscum; species Viscum album. Next base: position 2,075,627,187 of record OY728157.1, read on the forward strand.
CTTATGAAACCATATTGATAAACCTTGGTGATATTATTATGAATGTATCATTTTTATATTTTATTCATATTTCCATATTATGTATCATATAATTATGATTATTCTATCATTTTTTGTCTCATATATTATCCATGATCATTTTTCATGTTCCATTGTCTTTGTTTATCCCTTACTGGACTTTATGCTCACCCATTTATATTGCTGTATATCCCCAGGAAATTACCTATGTTGAGGTAACCTAGGAATGATTAACAAATTATTATTTAAAAAATATTAAATAATTTTTATTTTAATATTTTTATTATGTAATGTATGTATTATTTACCTAGTTTTCAAGACAATATGCCTAAAAAAGATCATTCGATGTTATTAATGTAATATTTTGTTAAGAAATTATGTTAAAATTCACATAGGGAAAAATAATGGGACTTGCTTCACACCTTTTTTGATACTCCTTGGGGATATTCTTGGTAAATAACATTATTTTTATGAACCATTATAAAGATTAGATAGAAAATTAAATTGATATTATAATATATTAAAAGAATAACCTATTTTCGAATTTTTTTAGGATATAAAATCCCTTTATAATTACAGGATTCCTAAAATTAACACATTTATCAATGAGTTTTTCTTATTTTATAAAAATGGTGGGAAAATGGAGGAAATACATAAATGGTGAGTGGAATGGATGATGCACTGACGAACTTCCTAACATGATGGAGTCTGGAAAGGAAAACTTCAAGAGGATGATAAATAAACTATATAGGGTAATTAATAATAACCAAGATCATGTTAAGTGGAAAGATTTATCTTGAATGTAACAACTCATAGTTGAATCCTTTATGCATAAACAACCCCCTTGTTTTATTGGATCTCTTGTTCTATTAATTATTGAAAAATGGATTACCTCTATAGAAAAGATATTTTTTGTGATCTGTTATTCAAATATAGAGAAATTAACCTTAACTATATACCTATTATATAGATAAGTTGATAAATGGTTCACACTTATTAAGAATTAAAATCCAAGAAGGGATATCGATGTGATGGAGTGAGAAGATTTGGGGGAACATTTTTTAATAAATATTTTCCTGATTTGATGAGATCAAAAATGGGGAAGGAATTCTTAGAGCTGAAGAAAAAGGAAAACAAATCGGTGGGAAGATATTAAATGAAATTTAAAATAATTTATCGATACTCATATAGATTTTTTGTGGATTCAAAGAGAATGGTTGATAGGTTATTTGGTGGACTGAGACCCCATCTGTAGAGTTATCTAGCAAATTGAGACTATGAAAGCTATGAAGAGATAGTGCAGATTGTTGTAAAGTTTGAAATGGAGTTTTGATATAAAAAAATTTGGTCACATAGGCATAATGAAAATAATATATAAATGTATACAAACTTAGGTAATAATTTTGATCATATGATTGGATAAAAGAAACTGCAACTAACCATGTGCAACAAATGTGGGAAGAAACACTTGGGGAACTTATTTCTTCAGAGGGAAAAGTGATATAAGTGAGGATGATATGTCCATATTGATTGTAAATATAATATTTATGTAAAACCTAAACATATAAGTACAAAAAAACGGAATATTGTGTAAGAACAACCTGATGTTCAATTATTCAAGTGTTTATATCTAGGAACTTTGAAAATTAATGTTGAAATGAGAAGATAATAGAGGGAAACCACTAACATCAGTACTATACATGGAATTAATATCTTGGTTTTGAAACCATGATGTATGAAGTCGAGAATATAAATTATATGGGTGAATGTATAATCTTTTTTCTCTCAAATATAGAAAGTACTTTGATTGAATCTAGTTCTAGTCACTCCTTTGTTTCATCCAAGTTTGTAAAAAATAAAGAATCAAACATAAAAATTCTAGACATAGAGTTTTCAGTTAAAACTCTTAGAAGAATTATCCAACAATACAAAGTTTATAGAAACTCTAGTATCAACTTTGGAGAGCACAATCTCATAAAAAATCTAGTAATCATTCCCATGGTGGAATTTGACACTATACTAGGGATGGACTAGCTCTCAAAGTATAATTCTAAGATAAACTACAAAAGAAATGATATTTCAATAGTCTTTAATGGAAAACCTAGAATCATTTTCAAGGGATAGATATTCCATAATGATCTTTTTCTAAAAGAACCTATAATATATTTCTTTATAGATATGATCAATGAATAATTAGAATAAAATTAAAGTATAAAAATAAAAACTATCCCCATTTTTTTGGATTATATTGATGTATTTACTAAAGATTTATCTAGACCTCCCCCCGAAAGAGTGGTATAGTTATCCATTGAACTTATATATGGATCCAATCCAATATCAAAGACCTTTTATATAATGGATTATGTGGATTTAGAGGAATTAAAGAAGTAACTTTAAGAACTTTTGGAGAAGGGTTTTATTTAATGAAGTGTGTATCCTTAGGAAGCTCCAAGTATTTTTTAAAGGAAAAGGATAGATCAATGTAGCTATGTATTGATTATAGAGAAATTAATGAGATCATGGTGAATAACAAATACCCACTTCATAGCATTGATGATTTGTTTGACGAGTTTCACGGGGCTCATTTCTTTTAATAGATTGACCTATCATCAGGGTATCCTCGATTAAGGGTTAATAAAGATGATATCCCAAATACTACCTTCCAAGAAATATATGGCCATTACGATTATTTTGTTATTCCCTTCATCTTGACTAATTCTCCCACAATATTTATGGATTTAATGAATAGAGTCCTTAAGGATTACCTTGGAAAATTATTGGTGTTATTGATGATATTATGATATATTCCATAAGTCGGGATGATCATGAGGATCTTATACAGGTTATTTTGAAAAAATGAGGAATTAGAAGTTTTTGCTAAATTTATAAAATGTGAGTTATGGTTATAATAAATTTCATTATTAGGGAACATCATGGCTAGTAAAGGAATCTCAATTGATCCCACCAAGATGAATGCCATAGAAGAGCAGCCACATCCTACTATTTTAACCAATATTATTAGTTTCTTTGGTATAAAAGGATACTATAAAAGGATTGTGAAAATATTTTCATAGATTTATAATCAACTGACCAAGTTAATTAGAAATGGGGTTATGTTTATCTAAATAAAGAAGTGTGAAGAAAGCTTCCATAAACTAAATAAGTGGTTGGTTAGTTCATCTATGATAACTATACACTCTATAAGAGAAATATTTGTTATCTATAGTGATGCATCTATTAAAGTTCATGGATGTGTTCTCATACAAAAATAAAAAATGACCTCCAAAAAATCAATATATTTAATGTCCCATGATAATAATTATCATACTCATAACTTGGAGTTAATTGTATTCATCTTTACTCTAAAGATATGAGACATTATATTTATGGGGAAAAGTCTAATATATACACAAACCACAAAAGACTGAATTAATATTCACAAAAAATTTATTTAAAATGAGATAGAGGATATATTTAGATCCCCTTATATACTCTGATTTTTCAATTCATTATTTCCCCAAAAGAGAAATATAATTATTGATTATTTGAGTTGGAAATATTTTGGTCTTCTTGCAATGATAAGGATTGAAGGTGATTCATTGATCAAGAAACTTGTAAGGATAGAAATGGGAATCATAAGGAAAGTTACATCATCAATCTTATCCCAAATAATTTATCAACCATCATTAATATATAAGATCATGAAATCTAAAATAGTTGATAATTTTTTTCAAAAGAAGATAGAGGATGTGAAAGATAGGAAGTCTCCTGAATTCAATATCGATCAAGAAGGTGTCCTGAAATTTGGTACAAGTTTATTCATTACATCTATTTAGGATATAAATGAGTTGATGGATAAAACTCATATCTCTATATTATCTAGACATCCTAGAAGAACTAAGATGTATAAGAACCATTTTTATTACTATTGGTGGAATAATATGAAAAAGGAAATTGATGATTATACTAAAAGTTCTTAGTTCATCAATAAGTGAAGGTAGAGTGAAAAATTTCTAAATATGTATTACAACCACCACAAATACCTATATGGATGTGAGATAACATCACTATAGACTTTTTTATAATACTTATGAAGACTTCCAAGGGTAATAATGATATGTGGTTAATATTTGATAGAATTAAAAATATACCCATTTCATTACCATAAGAATTATTTTCCCCCTAGAATGTCTAGATCGCCTCTATATTAATGATTTAGTGTGACTCAATAAAGTACCATTTTCTATTGTTTCTAAAAAAGATCCAAGATTTTCTTTGAAATTCTAGAGGAGTCTTTAAAAGTATATGAATGAAGAAGTAAACCTAAGAACAACCTATCATCCTCAAACTGATGGTCAGTCTGAGAGGACAATTCAAAACTCGGAAGTAATGTTATGGGATATATCACTTTATTTTCATAGAAGTTGGGACTAAAATATTACACTTGTTAAATTACCCTATTATAAAAGTTTCCACTCAAATATTCAAATGGAACCTTTTGATGATATCTGTAGAAAAATGTATAGGACTCAAATATATTTGGATAAAGAGAGAGAAGGGAAACTATTGGGACCAGACATTATGAAAGAGACCACATAAAATAAACAAGTTATACATAATCACATCAAGGATTCTAACAGTCAATAAAAATGTTAAGCTGATAAATTAAGGAAGGACTTTGAGATTAATGTTTTGGATTCTGCACTTCTCAGGATATCACAAAGGAAATGGGTCATGAGGTTCATAATTAAGTGGAAACTAATTCCAAGGTACATTGGACTATTTGATATTATTTATAATGTTGAAGTGGTTGTTTATCGATTATCACTATGGACAAACCTTTCCAATGTCCACAATGTCTTCCACATGTCCCTATTGAGAAAATATATGTCTCACACTACACATGTGCTAGATACTAATGGTTTAGAGTTTAAATTTTACTTTTCAAGTAAATAGGAACCAATCCAAATCCATGATATAAGGGAAACAGTTTTGAGGAATAAGATAAGATGAATTTTGAAAGTCCTATATATAAATTGAAAGTTTTAAGAGGTGACTTGGGAATACGATGAGGCAATAAAAGAGAAATACCCTATTTTATTTTGGAAGAAATAGTGAAATTTAAAGAAAGAAATTTCTTAAGGGGGAGAATGTAATGGACTGAAAATTTATTCTATGATTAATAAAAAATCTCTCTATTTGTTTTATAATAACCATCTTAATATATTTCACAATGGAAGTACATAGAAATATGATTACCAAAAAACAACATAAAATGTAATAATACCAATTACATTTTCTAAGAATAGTATGGGGATATAAAAACCAAAGAATATCAGCCATGAAATAGTATACTCTAGAGGATCAAACTATCATAGTAAGATCAATCCTTCCATCAAAACTATTAAAAGAAAAATAAATGTTAGTAATATAATTGAAATAATCAAAAGAATTGTAAAAACATTAGGAAATCAAGTACTAAAGTTTGATTCCTACCTAGAAGCCTTAATGCCCTTATTTTTTTATAAATTTTTGTGTAATAGCCTTTTAATTAGGTTAAGTAGAAACCTTAAATGGCCAAGAGGCCCATAAGAACTAGACCTTGTACATGGCCATCGAAGGCCCAAAGGCCAGACACCCAGCAGAAATCACTCCATGGTTACCGCTTTAAAGTTTCTCCTAAGTGCATGACCAGGAATGTTGATCAACTATAAATTCTCTATGAAAGACTTCATGTATCTTGGCACCAATGTAAAATACATACCCTCTCATTCTTCTAATTTTATTATCATTTATCTAGGTTCGCCTTACTATGGACCTATTTTTTGACTGTACATGGGGATCTAACCCCATTTTTTCATCGAATCTATCATCATCCTTCCTACCACTGAGGTATGTCACTCCTACCATATATATAACCACCAATGACCACCCCTATAATGTCTTTGTATAACCATCTCTAGGACCATCACTGGAGAAAACCCTCCATCCTCATCACCAATGAATTGGTATCGCTACCATCAAATGATCCATCCACCATCACTTAAGGATGTATCTTGCACTTTGATTCATCTACTGGAGTTTCTGTCACATGCCAATGTTGCTAGATAGGCCTCACTATCCAAGTTACACCATGTCCATCAAAGCTGATTGGCCATGTTGATGACAATGCAACCCGTAGACCACTACTCACCATAGATTTTTCCAAGGCCAACCCTACACCAAAGAAAAAACCTTCCTCATAAAATTTCTTCTATAGAGACTCGAAATTAGACTATGGGTGTAGGATTATGTGGAAATTTTTAACACCAAACTACAACCCCAACTATAAGGAAATGCTGATTAATTTTGAAGTATGTATAGAGTATAAAGGGCAATGTAACCATTGGGATCTAATCATTGGTCAATATAAATATTATTCAATATGAATATTTTTCAATATGATTGTTGGGAGTTATATCTATTGGTAATAATGTAACTATTTTAATTCGTGTGTATAAAGGGTAATGAAAACTATTAGTTGATGTAGAAAGGAGAAACAAATTCCTCAACCAATAAAGTCATGCCTTATGAAGAAATTTTTTTAAAACATGGGAGGGAGATAGTTCCGTTGGGGTTTTCCCTTTACCAAGCACAAGAAGAGATTCAATAAGTGAGGCTTCAATAAAATTGACTAAAATATAAGTTCAATTTAGCATATATCACCACTAAGTCAATGTTTGCTGAACCAACCCATGAATCTACCACCATCAAACACCTTACCCTTGGGCTTTATATTGGTGTAATATAAATTTATGTATCTAGATCCTGGTATTAAATTTTTTATATTATCATTTTAATAAAATAATGATTACATTTATCCCTTTTTCTATTACTTTATAAATTATTATATAATAACTTTGATAACAACTAGATTTTGATACGATGAAATAAAAATTGTATTTTTGGGAAATATATTGATCAAATTAGGACACTCCATTACTAAATTAATATTTTTTTTAAAATAAATATTATTTTAAGAAATTATTCTTGTTAAATAGTATATATTTAAATATAAATGATAATATAATTTTATGAAGTCAAATGTAATTTTTTAAAGGGCCAGAAACTATTATCGTCACAAAAATTATAGTTTTCAACAAATGGGAATTTTTAATTTAAAATCATTACTATATATATTTATAGAATTATTTAGATAAAATAAATACCATTTTTTAATTAATCACTTCAAAATTATCCAATGGTAAATTTTTAATAATTTTCTAAGAAATTCAAATTTTTGGGTAAAAATTATATACAGTATTAATATAAAGTATGTATTATGAAATCATAAAATCCCAAAAGTGATGTAATAAATAATATAAATAGTATCCAAGAACAAAATCATGTTTCTAATTTAAAATAATTTGTTTTGAGGTTATTTGAATACTTTTATAAACCCTTAATGAATCCTCCAAAACCTATATTGTATTTTAATGTTTTAAAATCAATTATTTATAAACATGGATCACTTCCACATCACCAAGGATATTGTTTTAATGATTTAGGTTAATGGACATACAAAATATTCAAGAAAACCCTCTTTGGTAGAAAAAATGGCAAAAACCATGGGATGATTTGTGTTTTGATTAATTTATCATATAGTGTCCAAAATCTATGTTAAGAAAATAATAAAGAATTATCCCCTCCTTTACTATAAATACCCACCCATCCCCGATTCCTCTCCACTAAAAATCCACAATACATTAATTTACAGTCATTGTTCCTCCAAAATAGTCCCTATGTAAGTCCAAAGATTCCACCCTCAAGTTTTAGGAAGTAATTCATCAAGGTAAGGGAATTCTCCACTTCCTCTTTTCCATTCAAGTAACTCTTTTGTGGAATGTTTACTAAATGATGGATTATAATATTTTAATAAATTTTTTATACCATTTATATAAAAATAGTGTTTTATCAATGGGATACCAACATCTCCTCCCATTATATCATTTATTTAATATACATTTTATACCATCATCCTGCCAAATTCATTTATTAAATTTCTCTCTTTAACATGAAAATATATTATATTTTGAATACCCAAACCATTTATTTATCCGTGGTTATTCACCTAGATGTATATATAATTTATTTATTCATGTATTTACATGTTGGAAACCCACATTCCCTTTCTTTGCATAAAAAATGATTTAATGTTTAAGTCTTTAAGCACTTATGTATGCAATGATATTATATGAAACTCGTTATTAATTCTCCATAGGTTATTGAATGAAATGATTTAATGTAACAAAAAAACCCCAGAATACCCAGATCAGATGCCTGAAACATGTTGTGTAAGTCATTACAAAAACTATGCATTGATATTTTACACATCATGTCCCATACAGAGGATCGTTGCGGTTCAGGTTCTGGGAAACCAGCTACTTCTGACATGCTTCCTCAGCTAATAATCGATACATGAAAATGTTTATTCAAAAACGTAGGGTGAGAATACTAATTCCTAGTAAGGGGTTTTAAAATAACATAATATACCAATTATAACCTTTTTAAAACATTCCTTCAAAATTTTCCATAAAACGTTTTCTTAAGAAATGTTGTAACACATGTATCATAACCTAATAATTGTCTAAGAATTAAAAGAGAACATTTCAAGGAATATTGATAGAGTTAAGTGGAAACTTGAATCAATTAAAAGCATTATCATTCAGAAACAATAGGTAAAAAAAATTCTAACTGTAATAGGTATGACATATGAATATGCAAGTAGAAAATTGATAACTGAAAGTAATACATGATCATAGTTGCGCAAAACAATAACTTCAATTTCTTTCATTGCAAATTTGAAGCCATAACTGGCTAATGAATTCTCTAAATGATGAATAAAAGCCATGCCATAAGCATTTGCTTCTTCTGATACTTATAAGTACTGGATCTTAACCATGGATATTCCACTAGTTGAATATCCACTTGGTTAATTAATTGTCATAAACATAATGAGGGAATTTATATTGCCAAACCCTATCAAGTCCTTATTTCAAGACCTTATTGCCTCATGATAACTATCGATGCATCGAGGGGCTTTCATTAACTGGTCCCCAACCCTTTATACAGAGTCTATACATTCCCCATATGCCAAATAAGGTCATATATTCAAAATGTCCCATACCACTTGGAATATTTAATTTCACATTTCATATTATTCAAGGTGTCCCATACCACCTTGAATAATTTTAATTAATATTTCCATAAAAGGTTATATAAGTTTTAATTAAATTCATTAGTATTTATACATATATAGTGAATCAGGCATAAATTATTAATTACAAAACTATGAACTCCATGGCTATGTCATTAAATAGAAAGTATGTTAAGTAGATTATAGTACTTGTGATTACAACTAATGCACAAAAGAAACACAAGCCCTGTCACATAAAATGATAACCTTAAATTATAAAACCTTATTAATCAAATATATATTGTAATTTCTTCATGGTTTGGATGCATAAATACTTAAAAGATAAACCAAATATTTCATGTGGGGTATTAAACTCACAGATGCTAAAGCATTTATTTCTGATATTCTTATGTATAACACATCACAAGGATATACATAAAGTTAAAAATGGAAATCTTGAAACCCAACCATTATATAAATATGAAAATAAGTGATTCATGCATATGTATGTAAGAGTAGAAAACCCCAAATATTATACTCATTAATTCTCCATAAATACTAAATGCATCAAAAGTATAATATTTGCAGTATCCAAAACTAGGGAAGTGTGTTGTGTAAGTCTGTTTATACACAAGGGTATAAAATTAGTGTATTTAAACAAAAAATAAACATATTTCGAAAACAACATGTTTTATTCTTTCTTAGAAATCCTTGGAAAATTATAAATCAAATTGAGGGTCAAAGTTTACATGTATACACATATACTCACATATCTTAATATATATCATATATTAATGGGTTTATACAAAAAATCCATTAACACCCATACAAATTTAACATATTAGACACATTAATTAACTAAAGTCCCTAAAAATCTAAATCAAAATATAAAATTAAAAGGTTTATGTAATATATAAAACTTATATGTATAACCGAGTCCCACACCAAAGTTAATTAACACTTACTTATTTAAAAAAACATAAATTAATTATAGAAGTTCAATGTTAAAAGACTTAAAACCGGTCCAAAGGGTGATTTATATAAACTATATAATTATACATGCCTATGTATACTATATATATATATATATACATGAAAAATATAATTCCTTATGTTTAAAACAAAATTCTACCTCATCTTTGAAACTCAAAGTTTAGAGGTCTTGAAATCGAACATAATAGAGGTTCATTTAAAACCATAAGGTTATATATATATATATATATGTACATATGCTAACAAATATATAAGTTATATATATATATTTCATGAGAAAAATAATCCTTCAAGTTTAAAAATACCTCATAACCAAAAATCCATAAGTCCTAGGATCAGGTATATGCGGGTTTTCACCCAAACCAAAAAGATGTATACTTATGTATATGAGTATAAATATACATATAAATATACATATATACATATATATATATATAATGTATATACCTTCAACACAACAAGTCAAAATAGTTCCCTTATATTCATAATACTATTCGAACTCAAAATCCAGGAGACCTAGGATTGGTATAAGAGAAAATTGTAACTAAACTGTAAGGTTGTATACATATATTTTTTTAGAATATATATATATATATGTTTATACTTTCAATGAAACAAATCAAGACAAATCATTCCCTTACCTTGGTTTGAGGAGGAGGAGAGGCTCAGGAATTCGTTGAAGAAGGCTTGCTGGCAGCTTGAGTGGGCGAAGAACTGAGGGGTTCTTGGGGTGCAACGGGTTGTTTATAAATATATTATGTATAAAATATAATGAATATTTTAATGATACTACTGAAAAAACCGAGGCTTATTCAGTTTATTAAATTATTGGGGGAAGTCTTTGTGGAAAATGTGTGAGGGGAGGGTCCACGGATGGTGATGGGAGAAATCACGGGTGTGGAAAAATAAGGGAAAGGGGGAGTAGGGTTACTGGTGTAGAGTAGGTGGGAGAGGAAGAAGACGGTGTGGGAGAAATAAAATCTGGAAAGAATTTGAGGACTAGGATTAACCACAAAGAAGATCATATGGCTATGGTGCGACATGGAGATCTAAAAATATGGATGACTCAGATTAAATTATGACGGATAAGATGGTTCAGATCGACGCAGTGTTTTAAAAAGTCTCGAACAACCGAGATTAGATCTGTGATGGATCAGATGATATACAAAAAAACACGGAGATATACCATGGTCATTGAGGTTTGAAAACCAAACCGAATCAAACGGCTCAGATCGTACGCAGAAAGATCTAACGACCTAGATTTAATCTCGAACAAAATTCACCATCCCACATCAAAATGGAGAGGCCTCTTCACATCCCTTATAAGACTGAGGCACCTTGAAAATGACAATAAATCCCCCTCCCCCCTCCCCGGTACCGCCTCATATCGGGTCTTCTGTGGGCATGCTCCTACGCCCACTCACGCCATCGTGCCACCCCGCATAGTGGCGCGCTCTGATCCCCTTGCACATGCTCTTGTGTACACTTTGGGGTATCTATTACCCCCTCTAACTAGAAATACCATGCAACATTCATGCGCATAATCCCACAGGTAGGACTATGCTGAGGCTGAGGTCCATGCTTGGCTGCCTAGCACGTGCTGCCTCTCTCGGCCTGGCTAAAGGGTTAGCCCTTGTGTGTACATTTTTTGTTAACTTTAATACTATGTTTCCTTACACATAAATAGGTGTTCTTTCAAAACAAAGTTTCTCTTGGTTTTATAAACACTTATGTTTTAAAATACAAAGTTATAAATTGAAATTTAATACATCTATATGGAAACTTTATACTAGTATTATTGAAATAAAAAACATGGTTTAGTGAAAACCTTGTTTAAAAATTATGAATGAAAACATTTACAAGATATTTGAAATATTTGAAAGGTTCTTGAAGTCTTCACCTCATTTTAAAATCACTTAAGTGTAGTTCAAAATATTAAACCATTTTCCTTTTAAAGTTCATAATAAGATATTATATTATAATTTCAGTTCATGACTTAAATATTTTGGGAAACTAAATTATAATTAGATATTTTTAATTAATCCATCAAAATACCAATGAATATAATTATATCTGTTAGAACTCAACATTCATAAGCATCTCCAACAGTCACCTAAAGAGGTAAGGGTTGAATTGAGGCCATTATAAATACATGTATTAGGGTGTCCTATATTTTAACATAACTTGGATAAAATGGTGCTCTTCGTCCCACTAATGCTCAGTACGGCTATCTTGGTTCTTGCCATGATGTTCTTCATTCTGACCGACCCAAAGGATTTATACTATTTATTGGGTCTCGTTATTGCACTAGGTGGCCTCCATATGGATCTGATAGGGTGTTTAGTAGGTATTTTTGGGTAGTATGGTTTTCCTTTGATCTTGTTGTAATGTGAACACTTTGGTGTTTTAATTAAATAAAAATTGTTGTGTTTATTTCATAAGTTTTGTTCAGTTAATATGTAAATTAAACAAAATAATACCATAATATTATTATTACATGAGATATAAGTTTTGGGGTGTCACATTTATTATAATCAATTTGGCTCACATGAATTAATACATATGAAGGGTGTTCCCTTATGTCACTCCAATTCATTGGGTAAATAATCAATCTCTAGATATGGAATCTTTTGAGATACCTCAGTGAATATTATTTGTATTTATAATTTATGACACATTACTGATAAACCTTGGTGATATGGTTATACATGTCTCATTTTTATGTTTTATCCACAATAACATGTTATTTGCCATGAAATTATAATTATCTCTCATCTTATGTCATGTGTGTTATCCATGGTCATCTTTCATTTTATATTGCATCTGTTTATTCCTTTCCAGGCTTTATGCTCACAATTTTCTATTGATTTATATCCCAAAGAAATTACATGTAATGAGGTGACCTAGGAAGGATTAACAAATGAGTGTTTTAAAATAATTAAATAATGTTTATGTTCATGTTTTACTTATTTAACTTATGTATTATATACCTAGTTTCCAAGTAACTAGACCTCAAAATATTTTTTGATGTTATTAATGTAATATATTGTTAAGAAATTATATTAAAATTTATATATTAAAATGGTGGGATTCCATATATCAGGGTTCATAAATTAGTGGTGAGATAATTTGAATCTAAATATTACAAGTTTATATAAGGTAATCGACTATACGGTATAAGGAAAATTTGGATAAACACTATACATGATCGGTAGGATAAGGATTAGTGTATTAATCTAAATATTCATCTATTATTATTTTCCTTATTATTATTTTTTATTATTATATTACTATTTCCATCCTTTTACTTGATTTTAATATGGTATTAAGAATTGATTTGTTTAAGTCTTTATCTATTAATGTGTTTTTGTACTATTTGATAATAATATTTCCTTTCACTTAAATATTTAATTGATTTATCATCAAATAGATTATAATTGGTTATGGGTGATGTATCAAAGATGGAAGGACATACTTTTTATAATAAAATCATACTAAATTCACCAATAAAAAACAATTACCAAGGGGCAATGCAAAAAATATAAATCATAGCCCATAAACCTTAATTTCTATGAATAAGATTCATCCATAAACCTAGGGGTACTAATGTTATCATACAGAACTTTTATGTAACTTATTTAATTTATTGTGATTTATTTAGTTATTTTATAATATTATTAGTATGATTAATTGATATTTTAGATCAATAAGTTGATTTTAAATTATCATTACTGGAAAAAAAACACTCTAGTGGATTCTAGAACCATATATTCTGAGTCTATTTATTCATTTTGTATTTATTAATTATTTTTAAGATTTATTTATTATGAATTTAAAATAAAGAATATCTATTTAATTTTATTTGAAAATTAATGAACCTAAATAATTTTTAATTTTAATTCTTTTCTATGACACCATCTAGGTCATAGGTATCTTTAATATTGGGTTTAGTTTGAATATCTTGTGTTTTCAAATAATTTTTGGAGTAAGGGTTGAAATTTCAGATTTTTAGGATAAATGGGATAGGTGCAGAGTCTTTGCATAGTTTTTAGTAACCGTGTGGTAACCATAACGCATATCTCTATCAAATTTAGTGGTGTTTTATATGATTTTAAAATGGTTTTTATAACTTTTCGAGTCACCAAGAAAACCATTTGGATGGTTTGGTTTGGGTCTAAAGGTGATTTCAAATATTTTCCATGGTTTTTCTAAATTTATGACTATTCCTAGGTAACTATGTTCATTGGTTTCCAAGGGGAAGTAGTGACTGCATGATTAGCGCACGTCCTGTCTGACCATGTGTCCTAGCCATGTGACCTATATAGATTTCTTAAAAATGGTAATTTTCTTTGATACCCTTGTTTGTTTTTTACCCAAATATCACCTTAAAATCTCATTAGCTCAATCTATCCATTCCTTAATTCTCTAAAAGGTTCTCCCCTTGTCCTCTTGGTGATTATTCAACTATTTGGGTGGATCTCTTCAAGTTATGTGGGAATCATATCCTAATTACTCCTATTTTCACTAGATATACTCTTGATCTTTATTCCCCTTTATTCATTGGAACCCTAATTAATGTTGATGGCTAGATCTAGGGTATTTGGTGGGAATTTATTATGTTTTTTATGTATCTAGGCTTGTGAGGACCATATATCTTCATTTCATGTCATCTTTCTCAAAGGTGGATAGGGTTCCATCATTGATGAGGTATGTGTCTCTATATAATGTCTCTATCTCATGTAATACCTTTTTTATAGTGTTTTCCTTTGGTTTGGCTTATGAAAATGGTTGATTTAATATCTATGAGGGATACATTATGTAAATTCATCTTTTATGGATTATAAAATGGTTTTAAAATAGTTTTTCATTAAAAATAATTTTACATACATTAAGTGTTCGATAAAATGCCTCAAAGATGGTTTTGACTCTAAAATGGGGTTTTAAGAATGGGATCAATAATTCTTTTCTTGTGGGAATGTTTTATAAAATTTTTAGAAAGGTTTACTTGAATAGTTTAGAAAAACATAGCACATTGGGAACCTTGGGTGCATGGGGTTATGGAAGTGTGAAAACCTTAGTGAGTGTGGAACAACTTGGGTTTATGGTTATGATATATATAGACTATACTAGTACTTATAATTGTTAGGAATCAAATTATATTGGGTTGGCCTTCCTTTATTTTCCTAGTTATTTATTCCCATAGGATACAGCCCATTTTTTCTATGTTTTATTCATTATGGTGATGTTTCTAGATTTATTTACTCCCATGATTATCTATTAGGATAAGAATACTTTTTATTAATTCCCTCTATGTTATCATTCTTGTTTACTTCCATGTTCTTGTAGATTTGATTATGGGTTGTTTTAAAGGTAAACCAAATGATATCTTATGAGAAATATTTTCAAATTAAAAAATTTATAAAACTAGTTTTTTTATTCTAAACTAGTGGATGTATGGTTATAGAATTTTTATAGATTCATAGTAGTATCTTATTGTGTGTTTATCTCAAACCATTCATATACCGTTAGGAATAAGTGCATTTTTTTCAAGATATAAGTAAATGAAAGGGTGTCATGTAAATTGACGAATTCACTTGGTTGGTGTCTCTTCATGGAGGTTTGGGATGGTGGTGATGGAAGGTCACATGGAGACTTGGTTTTTTTCTTAGAATTATTGTTCTTCTAGGATTATCCTTACAGATTTTTTTATAATGTATCATGATTGTGTACCTTCTCTTCTATGTTTTACTCTAGTTTTTTGTCTATATATTATTATACATGTTATACATGAGACAAGGTATGTTGTGTTATTAGTGTGAAATAATTCCAATTGTTTTTATATTGATACCCATTTGCTTATTGCCAACTCGTGGAAATTGATAATTATATTTAGGCATTATGGCAGGCCAGCTTGGGTGACATGTCAGGTGGACCCTGGTTGGTTCATTACAAAATGGTATCAGTGGAAAAGTCTGTTTCTATTGTGGTTAGTACATTGGATTAAGAACCATCAAGACTCAGGTGGTAAGTATCAAGGTGTTCCTAACCATCTCTCTTTCATATAAGACTCCATGGGTGTTCATAGATTTTCATAAAAATTTTAAGCATTATTTTATGATTATTTTTATGTGACTTTTCATGTTTCCCTATTGGTTTATATTGTTTTATTAAATACTTATTGTTCAAGTGATTTAATTTGGATTTCTGAAGCTCATGTTTTGATTCAGAGTTATATTCCTAAACTAATCTATTTTCATCTCTTTTGTTTAATAAATAATTTCAACTAAAAGGATCTATTAAAATATGAGGTAAGGACCTTTAGGGAAAGTATCATAGGAAACCCCTCCAATCATCCCTACACTAGTGGAAATGTTAATCCATACTATTAAATTTATCGGTCATGTGGGTGGTGGAAACAAGGAATGAATGGTGGGTCATGATTTAGAGTTTACCAAAAAAAACTAAACTTCTATGGTGAAAAGGGAACCCAGGAACCTAAGGAAAAGACTAAGAGAATAGATATTATTTTTCACTTTATAAATAATCTAAAGGAATCCAAATAGGTCTTTTTTACATATATGATTGAAGGATCGGGATGTGAATAGAGGGATTCCATGGTGCAAGCTAAATTAATTGAGGAAATCAATTAGACCACTTTTTAAAAGGCCTCTAATCAATAATTATATCCTAAGATTATTCCTAAGGTAACATATTTGGATTTTGTAACCCTGGATCAAGAACACAATTCTATGACAGAGTATGTTACATGTTTCAATGGGTTTTTTTATCTATCTCTTAAACTCCTCATTAAGTATTACCTCGAGGATGAATGGTTTGAGATAGATCTGAAGCCTGAGATTCAATCAAGGATTATTCTCATGTGTCTTTAAAACTTTTTCTAGGTAGTTGATAAATATATTGTGTTTTAGGAAGTCTTAGTTAGGAAGATAGGTCTTAGTGGAGCTTATGTAGCAAAATGGGGTAGCCATGGCATGTCACCTAGTCAGAAAAGAAATCAAGGTAAGGGTTCAAAGTTCACATCAGGATTCTTCACTAAGGATTCTTTAGGAAAACACTAGGTTGTTTTCTACCAATATAGAATACATAGACATATTAATCCTGACTGTATAGAGTCACCCAGTATTTTTCATCATTTTGGATAGTTTATATATCTTAATCATTCTTATAGAAAGGTGTCTTGGGGAATTATAGCTGGATCCACCTTTACTAATGACTCCCAAGTTTGGTCAGATGAAAAAAAGTTTAGTGAATCTCATTCTCATGCTAAAGGGGATACACTAGAAGAAAATAAATCTTACAGAGGGGTTGAGTCTGGATATCTTTATGAAATAAAGTTTTCACTAGAAGGATCTAAATTGAGGTCATCTATTGTGAGAGGAATGGTTCTTATTTCATCCTCTATAGTTCTAGATTTTATTTATATAACTGAATATAATTATTTTTAATCATCTAAGTATATATACATTTTGGTCTTACTCTTAGAGCTTGTGATTTTTATGATGGGTCTCACCACTCCCTTATGAAGGAGGAGAGTTTTGGGTTTTAAATGTTATAAGTGTCGGATTGTGATCGTCAACCATAAAGTCATGTGGGATTTCACAGTTCTTGATCTTGATATCTACAACCGAATAAATGGAATACATTGGGTGGTGAATTTTAAATCCCATATTAGTTTTTTTATCTTCAAGTTTATTTTCTATCTCTTAATGGGGTTACTCATGTCTTTTAGTGTGATAAGGATCCTAGATCTAGGAGAGTGGGGTCTGTTTTTCCAATGTTGGTTTGATCTCATTCCAGTTGAAAAAATATGTTTATTAACATCATTGAATAGTGTTTAAATGGTATTTTTATCATCCTTGTGGATAATTACCTTAAGTTATTTCCTGTTGATTTTTTATATTACTTCCTTAAATAGAGGTGGAGTTTACTATTGACCTGCTTTTATGGATGAGTATCATCTCTTTATTATCTTATATTATATCACCCACTAAGTTAAAGTAACTTAAACTTAATCTTGAGGATATTTAGGATAAATTATTTGTTCATCCAAGCATTTCACCTTGGGCTTCAATATTTCTCTTTATAATGAAGGTGGATGGAAGCCTTCATATTTTTATTGATTACCGAAGCTTAGTCAAGGGACTATTGAGAATAAGTATACTTTTATTGAGATTGATGATTTATTTGATCAACTTAGGGGAGACTAATGGTTCTATAAGATTAATCTATGAATGCAGTGTCATCCACTAAGAGTTATATAGGATGATATTCCTAAGACAGAGTTCATGTGTAGGTATGGACATTATAAGTTTTTGGTTATTATATTTATTCTTACTAACTATATTATGGGTTTTATGGATTTAATGAATCAAATATTTCATTGGTTATTGTAATATTTAATTTTTTTTATGTGGATGATATTTTTAGGTACTCCATGTTAGAGGAGGAACACAAGGATTGTCTATTTTTTTCTTAAAACTCTGAAATAACATATCCTAGATTAAAATCTTTCTAAATTTTATTTTTGGATCCAAGAAGTGATGTCTCTATGATACATTATATCTGAGAGATGAATCTTAGGGGATCTTGAAAATATTTATATTATTATTTCTTGGTAGAAACCAATAAATATGTTTTATATATATAGATTATTGGGTTTTGATAGTTATTAAAGTCACTTTATTCAGGATCAATCAAGGATTGCATATCCTATGACAGAGTTGACCCATAAAAATTTAATGTTTCAATGGAATGGAAACTGTCGAAGATAATTTTTGGAACTAAAGGTGATTTTGACTTTGGTTCCAATTTTGATTCTTCTAAAACTAGGATCAGGTTATGACATTTTCTATGATTCCTTAGGAATGGGATTAGGATGTGTTCTGATGCAAGGGAAGTAGGTGGTGGCCTATATATCTCACTAACTCTGTCTTCGTGAGAATAATTATACAAGACATGAACTCAATTTAGTTGTGTTTATGTATAATCTCAAGGCATGGTACCACTACCTCTTTAGAGAGTGGTTTATTATATATTTGGATTATAAGAACTTGAAGTATATTTTTACACATATATATATAAACCTATTATAGATATGTTAGGTTTAGTATCTTTATAATTTTTAATTTCATATTGTATACAAACATATAAAAGTAAATGGGGTCTTTGGTGTGTTGATCAATAAATTACCAACTCAATCCTTGAAAGAATCAATGGAACAATGGTCTTTGATTAGTTTGTTCGTTGATATGCACTTATATGTGGAAGAAATTGATACACAAGAGTACTTAAATTGTGTGAAATATGGTTCTCCATTTGATGATTGTAGTCAAATTAGACAAGAAATAAACATTGATTGTTAGTGTTTTAGTAAAATCATTTATGGTGGGGATACCTGAGGTGATTTTTCTTGGTATTATGATGGTATCTTGCGTTTCCAAGGTATATTTCTTGTTATGATAACTTTTATAAAGAATTTTATGAATATTGTACAACAATCTAGTTATTCCATACACCCTAGGACTACCACGATGTATCATGATTTGAGACATCAATATTAGTGGTCGGGGATGAGGTGGTCAATTGCAGACTTTATATCACAAAGATTTACTTGCTGGTAGATTAAGGTAGAGAACAAAAGAACTTCTAGTTTATTTGAAACTTTACCCATTACGGTATAGAAGTGAGATGAGATATCTATAGACTTCATTATAAGTTTACCACAAAAACCTAATAGGAAAGATGCAGTTTTGGTGATCATTGGCTGACTCATGATATCGAATCATTTCCTACCTATTAAGAAGATGATGAAAGTGGAAGACCTTGAGCACCTATATGTCTGAGAAATTGTGAATCCCCATAGAGTACCTTCAATTTTGGTTTATTATAGAGATATAAAATTTATATATTAGTTTTTTAAAGGTTTAAAATATGGAATGGGTTCCTATTTGAAGTTAAGAACAACATTTCACCATCAAATAGATAGATAGACTAAGAAATCCATTCAAATTATTGATGATATTCTTCAGGCATGTGTGATTTATTTCAGTGGATTATGGGAAAATAATTTTCCCTTGGATGATTTTTCCTATAAGAATAGTTATTAGGATTTCATTCAAATGTATCCTTTTGAATAATTTTAGGGGTGGAAATGTAGATCTCATTTTTGTTGTGAGAACTTGGTAAAACATTCTTTTATTAGATTGATTCTAGTTCAAGAGATGACACAAATGGTTTAGTTGTTCTGAAAGATATTAACAATAGCTCAGAGTCACCAAAAATACTCTTTGGACCATAAAAGTCACTCGTTGTATTATTAGGATAGTGATTGAGTTTTTCTCAAGGTATTTACATGTTTTTTACATCAAAATTTGAGAAGACATGGTATGCTGGTACTGAGGTTTTTTAGACCTTTTAAGATCATAAAACATCTTAGAAAGGTGGAGAATCGGTTAGACATATTATCTCACTTGATGCCAATTCATGATGTGTTTAATGTTTCCCAACTTATGAAGTATTAACCGGACCCTTATCTAGTGATATAATGGGAATATGTCGATCTTTATATTGACACTTCAATGGTTGAGAAACTAGATTAGATTATGGATCTTGAAATAAGGTGCTTCAATGAAAAATGATTCCCCTATTTTTTGTACTATAGAAATTTGGATGGGATACCCATGAGACATAGTATCATGAATCTTTTATAATATAGTAGTGGCCTTCTATCTTTTCAAGTATATAATCCTGATTACTTTCTAGGAAAAAATTGGCCTTGTGGGGAGAATTGTGACACACTTCGGGTTACATGTATATTTAATTTTATGATTAGTTTGTATAATGTGTGGTTTCAAAGTATTTTAGGAGTTAGGGGTTGAAATTTTTCAGTTTTAATAGAAACAAACTAGGTGAATGGTCTATATATGGTTAATTTTAACCATATATTAACCATGTCATATGGATTTATTAACTCTAGTGGCATTTTTTATGTTTTAAGTATGGTTTTTATAACTATGCGAGTCACCAGGAAAACTATGTGGATGGTTGCGTATGTGTCTAGAAGAAATATCATGAATTATTAATGAGTTTTCTAACTATAAGGATATTCTTAAGTAATAATGCACTTTTATTTATAATGGATAGTATTGACCGCATGTTTAATGCATGGTTTGTCTAACCATGCAACTTGTATAGATTTCTTAAAAATATATGTTTACCAAAATAAACATGTCCATTTTTAACAAAAATATCACCCTAATAAATTATTATATCAACCCATACCTTCTATGACACTCTAAGAGGTTCTCCCCTTGGTCTCTTAGAGATTATCCATCGAATTGGGGGGATCTATTCAAGGTATGTGTGAATCTCCCATCAGTTCCTACTATTTTCCCTAGATCTACTCTTAGTAACTCTTCCCCATGATTCATTGGAACCCTAATTGGGAGTGAACAATATATCTTGGGTGTTGGGTTGGAATTGTTGAAATTTCTTATGGATATAGTCTTGTACAGACAATATCTCTTTTTTTCTTATCATTGTTCCTGATAGTGACTTGGTTTCCTCCATTGGAAAGGTATGTGTCTAAATATAATGGTTCTTTCTCATGGAATAACTTGTTGTTCATATGTTACCTTTGATTTTTCTTATAAAAAATGGTTGATTTAATATCTATAAGTGGTTATTGTTTTAAATTCATCTTTTATATCTTTAAAAATTCTTTTAAAGTGGGGTTTATTTAAAAAAAATTGCACACTTTAAGTGTTTGATGAAATTCCTCAAAGATGGTTTTGACTCTAAAATGGTTTTTTAGGGATGAGAGAATTAATTATTTTATTGTGGAAATATTTTATAGAATTTTTAGCATGTTTTAATGAATGTTTTGGGAACAAATATCACATTGGAAACCATGGGTGTGTGGGGTTATGGACATATGAAAACCTTAGTGGGTGTGAATCACTAGGGGTTATGGTTGTGACACATATAGACTATGGAAGGAATTAGTATAATTAAGATTCAAATTATATTATATTAGTGTTCCTTATGTTTCCTAGTTGTATATTATTGTAGGATAGTGCTCATATGTTCTTTGTTTTATTCAAGGTGGTGATGTTTCATTCTTAGTTTTCTCAAATATTTATCTATTGGGATATGGATTCTTTTTACTACTTACCCCTATGTTATCACTCATGATTACTTTTATATTATTATGGAATTGATTTTGGATTGTATTAAAGGAAAACCATTGGATATATTACGAGAAATATTTTCAAATGGAATGCTTTATGAATATTCTTTTTGTTTTAAAGCAAGAACTAATGGTTTCATGGTGATACAAATTGTATATATTTATAGTGATATGCTATTAGGTATTTTCCTTACACCTTGAATATGTCATTGGGTGTATGAAGAATGGGTTTGCAAGATATAGGTAAAGGGAATCTTTTTTTGTAGCTTGAAAACTTCTCTTGGTTGCTATAATTTTATGGTAGTTTGGGATTGTGGTGACTAATGGTCAACTGGTGACTTACTTTTTGGTATTGGAATTATTTTTCCTCCAGGATCAGTATTCAAGATTACTTTTTTATGTCTCATAATTATCTAATTTTTCTTTTACATTGTATTTTGGTTTTTTTCATTATATTCTTAAACATATTGTGCATGATACGTGGTCTATTGTGTCTTTTGGGTGAAATCATTTCTAGGGTTTTTTATATTGATACCCAAGTGCTTCTCTCGAACCCTTGGTGATTGAGAATGCACTTTTGGCCTTTTGTGGGCTATCCTGGGTGATGTTTCAAGTTGAACTAGGTTGATTAATTACATCATACCTATGGATAAAACATTATTTCAATGATTATTTATTGAAAAAATTGACCCAATGCTCTTACAGGTGACAACAATCACTTTTTGGAACTATTCATATGGATAGAGTATTGCGGTTTCAATTTATTTTTATAAAAAATATAAAATAACTTATAGAAAATAAAACATATAAAAATTTTAAAATAAAAAACAATAGAAATTTAAAATTTAAAAAAAATATCATAAGACCATCATTATTTTATCATTATTTAAATGTAATTAATGTGGATAATTAGTTATTTATTATTATTATATTATAAATATACCCTTCTTATTTATAATTAATTATTACATATTTTATATAAATGGAAAGTGATTGGAGTTTGGGTCAATAAAAATAAGAATTTTGGATTATTTTGGATATTATGTTCATTCTTCAAGGTAACGTGGGTTTATATATAGCAAATATCATAGAGTAAATATTCAATTAAATCCTAGTTAATATCTAAATGAAGATTATTCTTATTTAACTATTTCACCACCCATGTCTTTGAATAATTAAAAGGAATTATGGTTGATACAATCAATGGAACCTTAATAGAAAAAATGTAATCCATTATATCAAGATAAAGCAACACATTTAATCATATGGAGAAAGTATGCCAAAAATTTTAGTAGCAATAAATTTCTTAAAATTTAAAAATGAGACTCAAATGATAATGTAATCTCTTGTTAGGGTAGGTGATTTGAATTTTCTCCATTTTAATTAATATTTTGATGAGGACTTTTCATAATTTATCTTTAATTAGACGAATTTGTAGTATTGAACTAATAGAGATAATAATTGTGAGATTAAATGAAATGGTTTCAATGGTGTATTAACGATGCTTTAATGTTCTCATTGTTATTTATATTATTGTTTGATATTGATGTGAATATCACTATTGTGATTTATTGTTAATATTTATGTGTTGAACCATACTAAAATAGGTTAAAAAACAAAAGTATGGAAATGTGATAATGATATTATTTTCTATAATTTTTTTTTCTCTGTAGAATTTTTATTATTTTCCTTATTATATTAATGATTTGATGCTTTTTGGTGGTTGTTATGTTGTTATGCTGCTGGATTTATTTTTTTGTTTGTATTTGTGGTCTTATTATAGTTTGATAGATGTAGCTTATGAGGAGGAGATGGTTGTGTAGTTTTTTGTTGTGGTGGTATAGAAAGGTTGGTGTAGTTTTGTATAGAAGTTTTCAGGGAATAAGGAATATTAATAAAATAAATTAAATGAAATATGGGAATGGGTTGTGATGGAATCATTTATGGGGTGGAATTAATAAATGAAGTAGTTGATAGACATTTTTTGGTAAATGATATTTTAAAATTTGAAATTTGATTGTTTCAAGAAATTTAGTAATTTATAAACATAAATTTAGAATAATGAATGTAACTGTTTCTAGTGATTAATGAATGTGGAATTGATATTGGAATGAAAAATAGGAGGTGTGGTTTTCATGTGACTACTTTTTGGTGATTATAGGGTTTGTTTTCTTATCTAGAGGTGTCTACAAATGTTATTATGTGGTTCTAGTAGTATAGTGATAGTTGTGGTTGTAGAGGTGTTACTTTAGTGAGTTGAACCTTAGGATGGGATAGTGTGTTGTATTATATCCATTTTAGTTCCTCTTATTTCTTATGATCTACTATAAGAGTTAATTAATGGAAGGGATTCCTATTAATACACATTTCCTAACATGTTTATTTATTATGAGATTCAGAGTTAATTATGATAAATTAATGAATAAAACATGGGAATTTCATTATTTTAGTTTTTATTGAGGGTCCATTTTTTATTTCAATATTCAGCCATAAATGTTGAGATTTTGTGATAGAAATATAGGTTTTCAGGGTGTGGTTTTAGGTTTTGTAAGTTGGTAAAGGTTTAAGAAAATCTAGGGGTGTCACCAACTATTTAGAACTATATGTGACATTGGGTACCTTGTTGGGTGTCACCAAGTACCCATTGAGAAGGGAAAAGTTCCTAGTGTCTTGGAGGTTTCACTAAGTACATGGTATACCCAACCTAAATTTTCTTAAAGATAGCGGAATTTTGGTCATTTCAATTCATTATTTAAAACCCAAAGAGGGGGTATTAAATCCATTATACCCTCAATCTATTGAGACTTATCATAGGGATCCTCATTAATCTTCTTATATAATCCCAAATCCATTAATAAATGGTTTTTCAAGGGGTTGGATTCATTAAAAATCAAAGGTAATACCTCCCCCTCTTCTCTTATCCCTCCACTAACCCTCTTCCTTATTTTCCTCTATCGTAGTTATGGGTTATTTATTTATGAATTCACTTTCAAATGGTGAACTCACATCTATTCTTAGGGTTTCCCATTATATTTTCCAAAGGAATCCCCAGGGGTGGTTTTCTTTCCATTTATTAGAGTCTTGATTTAATGTGATTGGGGTATATTTTATCCTTGGTATTTTATGATTTTTGGATTTAATTGAAGGATTATTATGTATCTTTGTTTGGTTCATTATTATATTATGTTTTTATATTCATTTTAAAAGTGATTATTTTATTTTTTATTTTAGGGTTATTCTAATTTGATTATGGTAATTTATATATTAGGATTATTTATTTATGGAATCATGTTTAATTTATTTACAGTTTTTTTAGGATTGTTTGAATTGTGAAATCTCATTGATGCTTATGGTAGGTGGTCTCAACCCTTCGGCCAAATTTTTGGTCCATGTATGGAACATGTATTCCATGTATTTTATAAATTATTAATAAATTACAAATACATTGGTTAGAATTATAACTGAATTATTTTCACTGACACTTTCATATAATCTATTAATTTTTTTCAAAGGGAATTTGATGTGAATCCATATAATAGTTCTAATATATACTTTTTTTACTTGGGCCATTATTTTCAACACTTATATAAATATTTTTTTCTATACACCATCTTCCATTCAAGTTAATGTTAAATTAAATTAATTCAAGTTAAGAGTATTCCATAGATTATTTTTATTTGTTTCTTTACAAATCCTTACATGTTTTTAGATAAAATCTAAAATCTGATATATTCTTGTATGTATATTTAAATTTAGATATATTGGGTATAGTGTTCCTTAAATTTTAGACCATTTCACTTGAATTTATTTTAGAAAATCCATAAATATATTATTTTTAAATATGATTTTCTTTTAGGAAAGGAAGTTAATATTTGTCATTTATATTTTTTCCTCTTAAATATTTGTATTACATATGAAGTTAATTTCCATAAAAAGCTTTATTGGTTTGAATATTTTGTTATTATAGAATTACTTTATGAATTTTATCACATTTTACTAAGATAATCACTTATTTTCACATTAACCTAAATGAGTTATAAATCTATGATCCTTAACTATGGTTAATAGTTTTCATCATAAGTGATATAATGGTTAGGATATTTTAGGTGGAAATAAAGGATATAACTCTTAAAATATTAAGTTACTTAATCTATATTATTTATTAAACAAAAAAATAAGGTTTATAAACTCTATATTGTTTTATATAAGGTGTTAGGAATGTTTTTTGTTTATTACGAAGCCTCAAATTTGAAATTTAATTTTAAAAAAATAATATTTTCCTAAAACTTATAATTTATTATATTTTAATTTAATTATATATTTATAGGTAAATTAAGTGTACTAATTTTTATATAGTAATAAGTGAAGTGTAAAAATTAAATTTATAATGAACTTTTTTCTTTAAATTAATGTTTTCCCTAAAGTTAGTTTTAATTATGAAAAACATATTTTGAAATGAACTTTTCCACCAGTGTAACCTAGTTATTTTACTATTCCTTACTTATTGCCTTTTTTAACTTATCATTAGAGAGCCTAGAGTTTTTATTTATATATTGTTTTAGTCTTTGTTTGAATTTCTATTAAAATTAATTCAAGTAGTTATTTTTAATGAGTTATTCCATGTTTAATTTGATGTTGGACTATTAGTAGTTTCTATAATTTATTTCTTCCATGAAATAATTTATTTTTTCATCT
Organism: Viscum album; assembly: GCA_963277665.1. NCBI lineage: Eukaryota > Viridiplantae > Streptophyta > Magnoliopsida > Santalales > Viscaceae > Viscum > Viscum album. Next base: position 2,075,654,276 of record OY728157.1, read on the forward strand.
TGATTATTTTTAATTTTAATTATCAACATGATAAATATTTTCTATGTTTAAAATGTTAATTGAGCATGATAAATAATTTAATATGGTTAGGTTATTATTTATTTATTATTTCAATATTATCAGTTATTATAGTTAGTAATATTTACTTGATCGTAGATGCTTATTTGATAGATGCCGTATATGCTAGAAGTGGTTTTTTATTATATAAATTGTAAGTGGGTTCATATTATATGGAGAATTAATAATGTGATATACTCATAGTGTCTTGAATCTAGTACACCCCTTTTCCTTATCCATGGGATGGGTTGATAGTTCTATAAATATAGTATGCACCTTCCCCTTTCCATGGATTGGTCTTGGACCCAGACTGTCATGTCCAATATATTTAGTATGGGAATCATTGTTACCCTATCTATTTTATCTGGGATCATGAGTGTTAGTCTTGATGTAGTTATGATAATTTTGGTCCCTCCTAGTATAAGGAGTTATTGTTTATAATTTATATTGATCTATGGATTAATTCATTGTTTTCCACTTCCATGTGTTGATAAAAAACAATTTATAGTGTTTTTTTATTATATTTATATAAATCAATAGATATGTTCATATATAAACCTATTTATCCACTGTTTTATTGAGACACCATTATTGGTTCCTTGGTGAGTAATTATATTCACATCCATTATAGACACCTTAGTGGACAAGTAGCGTTAATCATTTCATTTTAGCTACAAAAAATATGTAGGTAGCAATTAGATGCATTACTAACTAACTGGATACTGGTATGGATTCATTCATTTATTCTCCATGAATAATTAGAGTAAAAGACCATGTTTAAAAAGAGAAGTGTCTACATATTGCCTATTTTAATATGTGGCATTGAGTTTCTTATATAGTATATGACCTTGACTATGTGATTGTGTTTTTTCAAGTTTATGTTATTAATTATGTTCAATTATATATTTCTTGATTCTATTATTTAGATTTTATTATATTTTTATTCCTTTATAGTGTAATGTTATATTTATTTTTCTTGGGAATGTAAAATATATGGATAAGTCATGTTAGTTAGTTGGAAGAATCCATCCATGAATTGTCATATTATTCAAAGTGTGAAATATTTTCCCCAATATTAAATTCATACTTTCAATTCTAGTCATCATACCTTGGGGGTTGGGAATTCACCTGAGGTAGGAGCATCCAAATTCATGTTTCGTTTGGATATCTGAGTCAAGTTCATTACAAATAGTATCTGAGAAAATTTAGGTTTACTAAGATTTTAATCTTTATTATATGTGATATATAACTATTAATACTTGATACGTATCCCATAAAAAATCTTGATCAACCTATTTATGGCATAATCTAAATTAATCATGAGATGTATGGATGTTCAATATAGGAACCATAGGTTATGAGTCAGTTTTGTCTAAATGTATTGAGTACAACCTAATGTGACTTGGGAATTGTCATAGTTCTTTATTAGGAGATAAATTATTCATGTATACATGCATCATATGGTCTTGTGGAATATTAGGACATGTTAATATTATTTATATTATAACTCATATATGTTAATGACATTAATTAATTAAATTGTATCCAATGAAGTAAATAGTGTTCCTATGTGACTTATTAATTACCATTTATTAAATTAAAGTCACTCATATATATATATATATATATATTCATGTTGATATTTATTATATATTTTTTATTTTAAAATATATTATAAATATATATATAATATGTGTTCCAAAACAGGTTATTTGTTTTTGTCTAATATCTTCTACTGAGCATGATATCTCTGGTTTTCCTATTTATTCATGTATTGTATAGACTATTATGATTTTCATTTTAAAGCATGAAACCTAGTTCCTATTTTCTAATGTATTATATATTTATGATTTAAATTTAATACTCAAGCATGACATCTATTTATAATTTATTATTGAATCATAAAAACTATTATGATTCATATTTAAGATCTTGTTACCAGTCCTCTGGTTAGTGAAATGTTACCAGTATTTGTTTCTCCTTATTTGGGAAATATTATTATATATGAGTTTATTATTATTAAATTGTTAATAGATTTGGATTAAATATAGTTTTTGATATTCATATCTAGTGTTTCCTTTTTATATTTTATGTCAATGATTTTAGTACTTTCAAATGTAAAGAAAAATAGTTTTCAAACTTATGTTTTAAATGGGAAGAGGTTTTTTAAATCTATGGTTATTTTAAAAATTGATATCTTATATAAGGTGAAATTAAGAAAGTGTATTTTCAAATTTTATTTTTAAAATGTTTAGATTTTTTAAAATTCAATGTATTTGAAAATTCATTTGGTAGGTAATTTTGAAATGGAAATTTTATTTCTTGTGAAATTATTTTAATAAGAAAATGTTTTTATAAAATTGGAATTCACTGGTAGGGAAGGCATAATAAAACATAAGATTCAATTATGGTGGGAAGAAATATAAGAGAATATGTAGTTTGATAATTTTTATTTCAAGGATTTAAGTTATGTTAGTGTTTCTTTTGGGTATTTTAACTTTATGGTACTAGTTGTTATATTATTTTGTGAGTCGTGAATATGGGATATAGTGTCTTGTGAACCAAGCCAGGTCACTATCTGACCTGGTACCTGAATCGATCCACAGAAAGACCCAAGGGGTGTTCCCAATCCCCATCGTCTAGCATAAGTGCCTGAGTATCAAATAAGATAATAGGGAATGATTTACCTGAAATAATAAAAACAAGAAACCAATTAATAAATAAACAAAAGTTAGAAAAATAGAACCAAACAAGCCATTAACATTTGACAAGATTTAGAGTTTATAACTCAACCCAAAAATCAAAGAAGATTACAACGAAAAGAAAACTAAAACATCTATCTGAACCTTCATGAAACATGTCGAGCCACCTCCTCAAGCCACCATCACCCAACTTACAAGAGAAGGCCACTAATAACCCAAACCACCATCACTAAGCATGATGCCTCAACCTGGAATACATAAAGAAAAAGGTCTACATACACCCAAGGGAATATGTAGGGTGTGTTCCAAGATCCCAGTAGGATACCACCCAATAAAAAGGTTCCATGATATAGCATAAAATAGATAATTTAACATTCTTATTTAAAACTATACTTTTAAAACGCTTTTAAGGAAAACATTTACAAGATGAAAGTAAAAAAGGAAAATAACACTTAAAGAAAAACCATTTCCCAAATACTAATTTAAAATGGAATAAAAAAAGTCATAAATAACACATACATACTCAAGTGTACCTTCATATGCCTACAGAAGGCACAATGTCATGAATAATAGAGCATTGTGGGTAAATCCCTTAAGGTAGCTAGTACGCATTGGACGCTTGAGACATCGTACCTCGGTGTAAACATAGAATAGTAACAACAATGATATACATTCCTATGAATGAGACACTATTAGGTAAAAAAACATTCATAACCTAGTGGTCTCCAATCATCAAAAAAATTTAGTTAGTGTTGTAACATCAATCCTACTAGACGAGACCGGGACGAACCCCTTATGTATCATCTAGCATACTTGCCCTAATCTGCCCACCTAGGTACCTGAGGTTTTCCCTTGTGCTCAATCAAGTTCAAAATTCACATAATATATCATTTTCACATAACACAAACCAAATAATACATTACACAAAAAATCCACCACTTGCATACCCAAACACCATTTTAAAAACACACACACACCAAAATACCTATCCAGAATACATTTTTTGTTACTTAATCATTTCAAAAATCCCTAATTGGAAACACTCAAAGAAGATAATAATCAATTTTCACAACTTATAAAACATTATTAAATAAAAAAACATGGTATTACACAATAAACAAACCCAATTCCAAGTAATAAATCCATTTTCAAACCACTTTCTTAACAGATTATCCTTAAAACTAGTTTCACACCACTTTGACAATTAAATGAACCATTTTCACCACTTATAAAACACCACCAAGTGATGAAAAGAGGGTTTACCCTAAAAAATGTCTCATTTTATATAAACATACTACTTTAAAAAAACGCATATTCAAATCTTCCAGATTACTACTTTTGCACCATCTAAATAAATCAATAAATCATTTGAACTATTTATTTAATCATTTCAAGAAAAACCAAGAAGACTTTACACCAAAAACCACTTGATTACATGTAGAGATTTTACTTTAAAACCCAAATACCCAAGGTAACCATATCAAAATATGTTTCCCATTGTTTAAAAATTTCAGTTCAATTTCAATAGTGCACAACAAGGAAAAAACACACAAAGTGATTCATTTTCCTTTGAAAATATCCATTTAAATATACAAACACCTCAAAGACCCTGAAAGCACATTTTCACCCACCAAACAACCCCAAAAACCTTTCCAACCATGTTTCATATCCCAAACACCACTTAAATAAATAATTGATCAATTTATAAAACATGTAACATGCATACCATAAAGCCTCACTTCAAAACACACAAATTTTACATGAAAAAACCATTTTAAAATCAATTAAACATTCCAAAACTTATAAAACATCATTATCAACCCCATAAACAATTTATTAAACACTTTTAGAAATTACCACAACAAGACCAAAATGAAGACAAGACCATTTCGTAAAAAGAATGCAATTTCATCACACACGCATGTCAAAATATTTATCAAGAACATTTTTCACCTTCCAAACAACTACAAAAATCCATTTTTTGAAACATTAAATCAAAGAACACATAAAAACATACCAATTTCCTTTATTAAAATCCATTCCCAATCAATAACCACCCAAACCCCTTCAAAAACACCCAACGCATCACACAATCAAGACCAAGAACACATTTATAAATTAAAAGAAACTTATTAAATTTATCTAAAGATGTTAAGGCACAAAACCACCTAGCTCGGGTGAATAAATATCGGAGGTATGGTGTGGAAATTCAATTACACACCAAACTCACTACAAAAAAAATGAAATTGGACCCTAAAATAAGAATTCAAACAAAATAAAAATCAAAATTGACCTCTAAACGAACCTCATACCTGCTAAAAGGAACAAATACTCAAAGGAAAATAAAGAGTGACTTAACCGGATGAGGGTGCCTCTGGAGACATCGTGTGCGCCGGAGGAATACCAGCGGGAGGCCATGACCAGGGAGGAGGCTGGCAGGCGCTAGTAGGTTGTCGTTCATGGAGAAGGTGCGGTGTGAGCTGATGGGTAGGGGAAATGTCAGAAAGAGAAGGTTGGCCGAGAGGTAGGCAGTGGAGAAATCAGGAGAGGGAGGAGGGAGCTGGGGCACGACAAGGGAGGGAGGAGGATAGAGCCAGGAGGTGGCTAGCAGTGCGTAGGGAAGCCCGCAGATGTGATGGGAAATAGGGGGGAGCTGGGCAGGTGCGACCCAAGGGGGAGGAACCCTACAGAAAAAATAAAATGAAAATAACCAAAGAAATAAGTAAAACAAAATAAAGATAATAATAATAATAATAATAATAATAACATTCTTAAATTAAAAAATTAGAAATAATAATAATAAGAGGAAAAATAAGAATAATAATACTAGTTAATAAAAATTATACCCTTAAAGAAAATTATAATAAAAAAAATTGTTAATTAAAATATTAAAAATTATAATGATAATAATAATAATAACATTAATGATATAGATAATTTTTTAATAAAAATAACAATAAAAATAATTACTTAATAAAATGCCAATAGTATTAATAATAATAATAACTTAATAAAATTTATATTCTCAGCACTAATAATAATAATATTCTAAAACATTATTATTATTATTATCATTAAAAAATTACTTAAATTTTATTAAACTTCTTATTTTTATTTTATTTCTATTTTATTATTCATTACATTTTATTTATCTGCCTTGAACATCGGATAGGCCATACAGTGAACCGAGTATTATTGTGCGATGACCCATGTGAAGCCGCGCGGCTTCAATCATGGTGTGTTGAATGCTGTAAACGTCAAAACATGCATTTTAAAATAATAACTTTAAAATTTTAAGTCACGACTGAACTACCTAATGCTAAGAAATTCAATAAAATAAAAAATTTAGAAATAGTGGGTGTGACAATTTTCCCCACCATAGCTATTTCTATCCCTGGAAATCCACAACTAAGACTAAACCCCAAAGTAGAAAACAAAACCCCCTTAAGGTTCAAAGGGGATCCCTATGAAAATTGAGAAAAAAGAGGCAAACACATCGTGCTTAGAGAAAGTGACCTAACAAAAACCTCAATAAACTCGTAAAATGACTTTTTGCTAATTGTCACTCACCCCAAATATCTAGAACACCTCCAGTTGATTGATCAAGGAAAGGAACTCTCACACCCATGGAAGCTAACTTCACAAACCAAAACACCTCAAGAACCATTAAATGAAAATCACACCACTTGACTGAAATGAACAAAAAAGACCAACCACATCCAAGGAATACTCTTATCACATACCACCAAGTCATCTCTAGGAAAAGAACTAAAAGGATAACATGGGAAAGACTGAAGGGGCTCCCCACCATTAGAAACTTACCGAAACCTGAGACGAGATTGGAAAATCGACACAAGGATGCCCGGGCGGACTCCCCACCATTACCAAAAATCCCAACACTAATTCATTCCAGTGAAATTTGAGTGAGACGCACTATGGGTCTCCCCCTCATTATAATTAACGAAAGACATAAAACCATTGAAAATTTATCGACAGTGACCAAACACCCTACCACAAGTGGTAGGGAGGGCAGGGCCCAACTACTGGAGTGTCCAAACCACAACCCAAGACAAACCAAAATCTCCACATCCCTAGATGAACACTATTCAAATTTGAGATTGATTTACCCAACAGACCCCATAAGGACCACTAAAAGTGATTAAATTCAGGGGGACACAACCCCTAGGACTTTAAGGTAATTATATGACCACACCTCCTCATAGAAATGGGAAACATCACGCACCCAAATGGGTCATTTAGAATATAATAGCTACATGAAACAATTTAAACCTCCTTTACCTTTAACACTGATGACAGCAATAAGGATGGTGTCCCATACACTCCCGGGGTTTCTAACCACATTCCAGCTATAATCTGAGGCCTATGTTTGGATCCCCAATGTTCAAAGCATCTCTTGGATCGTATTCAGGAATTGAAGACTACCAAATAGGGCTTCTCCTTTTGGTACCACATGCAACCACACCGCAACCGAGACAACACCAACAAACACAACACACCATGACATCCAACTACACCCTCATGGAACATCCACCAAAATAGGGGTTTAGATGATGCACATGCATCACATCTTCACCATAACTAAGAAACTTAATAAGGAAAGAATAAAGACAAACACTTCCCTTTGAATAGAAAAAATTAAAACTCCCTAAGAGGAGGACACACTCCTATGAAAATATGGATTCTCGAAGGATTATACGAAATCCACCCTTGATATTCAAAGAGAACTAATTCTTCAATACATCACCAAATATCACCCTTGCAGTCGATGAAAGCACTATAAGCCTTTCAAGACATTGGTCAGCACAGATAAATTTGAACTGCCTTCACCCTTCCCCTCTGGAATTCCTTTCACTGTTTATAGGGGGACCTTCAGACACAGTGGTGTCAAACTTCATACTTACTAACTCAGACAACACAAAGAGATCAAAACTCTCTTCAAATTCCCTTGTGTCTGTCATCCCACTACAAGAGGATCTACTTAACCGAAAAGTATAATGGATATACTTAGCACTATCCCTAAAAAGGGAGAGTCCTTACTTTAATCAACTTGAGGGCCGACCAATGGATAATTTCCCATGGCCACACTTCAATTACATTTTAACGCTATATGGGGGAATACACTAGTCAAGATAGGTAACCATAGACCTAATCAAACTGGTACAATGGCCAAGACATACCACAAGTGAACACTAAACCTGTAGGGGGAACCACTACAAGGGCTTCCCAAAGTACTTTACAAAAGAATCCACTAACCACACACTTTCAAACCAACTTACCAAAAAGAATTCAAAATCAAGACACAAATTAGTTAAAAATGATTCTCATCACGAAATGCCTCCCATACAACATTTTCAAAATACAAGGACACACCACACAATCATCGATTAATAAAACACCAAAGTTTCCTTTAACAAAACTTTCTAAAAATAAACAAAGATGGTGGGTTGCACAAACACCAATGGTGTCTCGTGGGCCTCAAAGCTGCATGTTCCCATGCCACACTGTCACCCACCTCATGTCCATCTAGGCACTCATCTGCTCATACCATTAACTATTTCTCTTTCCATATATACCCATGCATGTGGTTTCCCATGAGAACAACAAGGATCAAAACCAGACCTTTCCATTTTCTTTTCAAAACCAAAACATTCAACCAAAATTTTTTGAATATCACACATAATTTTCTTTTTAAAGAACTTCATTTAAAAAAAATTCCAAGACCAAATCATTTTTACTTAAAAACAATATTTCCATGAATCCAAAACAAAGAGACGAGGAATGATGCAAGAGGAAACTAGTGTCAGCGGGTGACTGGGACATATGGTTAGCACCTATACTCCAATCACACCACCACCACGGAGATTATTATAGGACAACGACCCTGGACCACAAGGATTTATAGGCCCTGCGAGCTCACTGAGACCAATAACCCTACTACCTTTTCATTTACCCCGAAACACGATTAACCACAAGGACCAAAGACTCAGACAAACCTCAACTTACCCTAGTAACTTGAGTCCCGACATGAGGTGTGCTATCCAGGAACCTTACTCATAGTCAAAAAATCAAGTTCTGAAACCCTTAACTATGGTACACCCTGATTCTTCCTAAAAGAACACAACCCAAGAGAGAAAACCTACCTTTGATACATTTTTTCATGAACCAAGCTGGGTCTCCATCTGACCCAACGCCCGACCCAGTCTGTGGAAAGACCCAAGGGGGGTTCTTGATCCCCACAGGATGACACAGGTGCCTGGTTATCAAATAATACAAGAGGGAATGATTTACTCAAAACAATAAACATAAGACAACCAACTAATAAATAAACAAAATATATAAAAATATAACCAAACAAGCCCTTAACATTTGACCAGATTTAAAGTTTACAACTCAACCCAAACTCAAAGAAGACTGCAATGAAAAGAAAACTAAAACATCTATCTAAAACTTGATGCAACATGAGGAGCCACCTCCTCAATCCACCATAACCCAGCCTGTAAGAGAAGGCCACTAACAACCCGAACCACCATCACTAAGAATGATTCCTCAACCTTTAATACACAAATAAAAAGGTCTACATACACCTAAGGGTGTATATAGGGTGTGAGCCAAGATCTTAGTAGGATACCACCTAATAAAAAGGTTTCATTCCACAACATCAAATAGATAATTTAACATTCTTATTTAAAACCACACTTTTAAAATGCTTTTAAAGAAAACATTTACAAGTTGAAAGTAAAAAAGGAAAAGAACACTTGAAGAAAAACCATTTCACAAATACTACTTTAAAATGGAATATAAAATTCATTAAGAACACACATATACTCAAGTGGTCCTCTGTATACTGATGGAAGGCACAACGTTATGAATAGTAGAGAACTGTGGGTAAATCTTCTAAGGTAGCTAGTACGTGTGGGATGCTAGAGACATTATACCTTGGTGTAAACGTGTCATATAAACCACAATTATCTACATTCTTTTTCATAATACAATAGTAGGGAAACACATCCATAACCTTGTGGTCTCCAATCATCACAAAATTTTAGTTATTTTTGTATTGTCAATCCTTCTAGATGAGACCGGGATGAACCCATTACTTATCATCTAGTGTACTAGTCCTAATTTTTTCACATGTGCGCAATCAAGTTCCATATTCACATAACATCTCATTTTCACATAACATAAACCAAACAAGGAATTACACACAAAATCCACCACTTGCATACCCAAACACCATTTTAAAAACACATGCACACCAAAATATCTTTCTAAAATACATTTATCCTTAAACATTTAAAAAATACTCAATTTTCAACACTCAAAGAAAATCATAATCAATTTTTACAACTTCGAAAACATTATTAAATATCAAAACAGGGGATTACACAATAAAAATACCCAATTCTAAGTAGGAAATCCATTTCCAAACCACATACTTAATATATTCTCCTTAAAACTAGTTTCACACTACTTTCACAATTAAATGAACTATTTTCACCACTTATAAAACACCACCAAGTGACACAAATAGGGTTTACACCAAAAACATGTCTCATTTTATATAAACATAATACTTTAAAAACAAATTCATATTAAACTCTTCCAAAATAATACTTTCACTCCATCAAAATAAATAAATAAATCATTTGAACTATTTATTAAATAATTACAAGAAAAACCAAGAATACTTTACACAAAAAACTACTTGATTCCATGTAGATATGTCACTTTAAAACCAAAATACACAATGAAACCATATAAAAATATGTTTCCCATTGTTCAACAATTTTCAGTTCAATTTAAAAAGTGAACAACAAGGAAAAAACTCCCAATGTGATTCATTTTCCTTTGAAAATATATATTTAAATATACACACACTTCAAAGACCTTGGAAACTCATTTGGAACCCACCAAATAACCACAAAAATCTTTCCAACCAGGTTTCACATCCCAAACACCACATAAATAAACAATTGTTCAATTTATAAAACATCTCAAATGCATACCATAATGCCTCACTTTAAAACACACAAATTTCACATACCTAAACCATTTTAAATTCAATTTCACATTCCAACCCTTTTAAAACCTAATTCGAACCACTAAAAAATTGATTAAACACTTCTAGAAATTACCACAACAAGACCATAATGAAGACAAAACCATTTCTAAAAATAATACAATTTCATCACGCGCATGTCAAAATATTTATCAAGTGCATTTCACACCATAAAAAAAGCAAAAACCCTTATTTTGAAACATTTCATCAAAGCACACATTAAAAAATACCAATTTTCTTTATTAAAATCCATTTACAATCAATAAGAACCCAAGACCCATTAAAAACACCCAACACACCACACATTCTTGACCAAGAACAAATTTATAAACTTAAACAAACTTATTAAATTTATCTAGAGATGTTAAGGAACGGAACCACCTACCTCGGGTGAATAAATATATGAGGAATAGTGTGGAACTTCAATTTCATACCAAACACACCCCAAGAAAACGAAATCAGACCCTAAAATATGAATTTGAACAAACAAATATATTCAAAATCAACCCCGAAATGAACCCCATACCTATTGAAAGGAACAAAAACTCAAAGGAAAATAAAGAGGGACTTAACCGAGTGGGGGTCATTGGAGACATCGCGTGTGCTGGAGGAAGTCCAGTCGGAGGCTGTGAGTAAGTAGGAAGCCGTTAGGTGTGAACAGGTCACCATCCATGGGGAAGGTGTGACATGAGATGGTGGTTAGGGGAAGTGCCAAACGTAGTAGGCTGGCCAGGAGGGAGGCAGCGACGTAATCAGTAGAGGTAAGAGGTAGATGGGGCGTGACATGAGAGGGAAGAGGATGGAACTTGGTGGTGGCAAGCAGTGTGCAGGGAAGCCTGCAGGCATGATGGAAAATAGGGGGTGAGCTAGGCAGGTGCGACCCAAGGGGGAGGAACCCTACCCAAAAAAAAAACCAAATAAATAAGTAAAACAAAATAATAATAATAATAATAATAATAATAATAATAATAATAATAATAATAATGTTCTTAAATTAAAACATTAGAAATAATAATAATAAGAGGAAAATGAAGAATAGTAATACTAGTTTAATAAAAATTATACCCTTACATCTAATTATAATAATAATATTTTTAATTAAAATATTAAAAATTCCAATGATAATAATTAATGATGATAATAATAAAAATAATTTATGGTGATAATAATACTAACATTAATTATATTTATAATTTTTTAATAATAAAAAATGACTCAATTAAATGTTAATAATAATAATAATAAATTAATAAAATTTATATTTTTAACACAAATAAAAATAATAATAATAATAATAATATTCTGAAATAATAATAATAATATTATCCTTAAAATAATTCTTTAAATTTTATTAAACTTTGTATTTTCATTTTATTTCCATTTTATTATTCATTATATTTTATTTATCTACCTTGAACATTGGGCAAGTTGTGCAATCAACCAGGTGAGGTCACACGGTGACCCAAGAAAAGTCGTGCAACATCGAACATGGTGCGTTGAAATAAGACAAGGCCAAAACATGCGTTTTTAAATAATAATATAAAAATTTTAAGTTCAGATTCAACCTGAACTACCCAATGCTAAGAAAATCAATAAAATAAATAATTTCAAATCGACATGTGTGACATAGTGAGTGGTTAGGATACATGTTATTATGTTTAAAATCAATTTTTATCAAGGATATTAATATCTTTTGGTATTCTATGATTTTTATTGGATTTTGGATTCATTCATTGGAAGTGTGGTTGATGCTTCATATTGAGTGTAAGTATTTTAGTATGATAATTCACTATGACTTGGGAATTTAGTGACATAGTGAATTTTGGGTTAATGGTCATAAAATATTACTAGGATAATATATTTTATGGTGGGAAGCCTAAAAAGACCCATTTCCTAGTGTATTTGTTTAATGTAAGATTTATATTTAATCATGGAAAGTTTATGAGGAGAACGTGGGCCTTCTGAATTTTTGGTTTTGGATAAGAGTTATTTTTTCATTTTGAGATTTGGTGATGAATTCTGAAGTTTTAAGATGGAATTATAGGTATTTTTTTGTATGTTGTGAGGTTATATAGATGGTTTAATGTTCAATAGTGTCTATTGGTGGTTTCACCTACAATTTAAAACTATTTGTGAATAAGGGTACTCGATGGGGTGGCACCGTGTACTCATTGAATTGGATAAAGGTCCTAGTGTCCTAGAGGTGTCATTGGGTACCCCGGGACCCTATACCAGATACTTGATATACCAATACCAAATTTTCTTAAATATTGGGGTGTTTGGGTCATTCAAATACATTATTTATATACCAAATAAGGGTATCTTCAAGCTATTCCTTCCACATCCATGTGAGATCTCTCATAAGACTCCTCCTTACTCTTCTTCTCCCCTCCTAGATCTATGTAACAAGTGTGTTTCAAGGGAATTTCCTTATTCTATATTAAATGTAATACCTTTTTAATTTTTTCCATTCCCTCCTCTACTTTTCTTACCTATTTTTATTCATCCTATTTAGAGGTTCTTAATTTGTAATTTCACCCTAACATGGTGAAATAGACTCTAAGATTAGGGTTTTTCCTTCCATTATCTAAAGGAATATATAGTGGGTGGTTTTATTTTGATTCATAATATTTTTTATTCAAGGAGATTCAGGTATGGTTTATCCTACATATTTCGGATTTTTTTTATTTTATTCATCGATTATTAGGTAACTTTTTTGGGGCCTTGGGATGTTATGTTTTAAGAAAGATTTTAAAAGTAACTCACCTAAGTATTCTTAGAGGTTTAGTCTTCTTAAATTATGGTAATTTATATATTATAATTATTCATTTATATAATATTTATTAATGGGTTTTAAGGTATTTTAAAGGGTCTTTTGAATTAGGAATTCTCTGTGATGTTTATGGTAGGTGTTCTTGACCGTTTGAGTGAATTTTTGAGTTATTCTTGGAACATACCTTCCACTTAATTTCAAAATTATTAATAAGTTTAAAATAATATTTTAATAAATAATAAATAATTATTTTCAATAATATTTTTTGTATAATATATTAAATGTTTTAAAAGGTAGTTTGATGTGAACCAATTTAATGGTTTTATTTTATACTTTTTTTACTTATAACTTTGTTTTAAACCCTTATGTAAATTTGGATTTTTAACCAACTTTCATTCAATTTACTATTTAATTTGAGTAATTCAAGTTAAGAATATTTCATAGTTTGTTTGTATATATTTATTTAAACATTTTTTATGTTTTTAAATAAAATATAAAAGTTGATAGAGTCATGTTTATCTAGCGTAATTTAATTATATTGGGTGTGTGTGCCTTACATTTTAGGCAATGCCACTTGACATTATTTTGAAAAAAAAATATCCCCATTTGACTTATGATTTGAGTTTAAGAAAGAAATTTAATACATATAATTTTTATCCTTTTCACTAAAATATTTTTATTATATATTAAGTGCCTTTATAATTAAAATCTTGAGTAGTGTGTAATGTCTTATTATAGAATTCCATTTGTGCCTTTTATCATGTGTTATAAAGATATTCACTTATTTCCAACTTAACATACATGATTTTTAATTCAATGATATATACTTAGCCTTGTTTAAGACTTTAAATTAATGGAGACATAACAAATGGGTTTTATTATGTGTAAAGAAAGTGAATTACTTGTAAGCATAATTAGTTACTTAAACTAGGTTGTTACCTAAAAAACATAGGGTTTAGAAACACTAAATTGTTTCCTTCATACATGTTTCTAGGATTTTTTTGGTTTATTAATAATCCTATAATTTTAAATTTAACTTTATGAAGCTAATATTTCTTGAAACATATCCTTTAGAATGTTTTAATCAATGTATAGATGTTAAGGTAAACTGATTGAACAAATTTTTAGGTGGTGATGAGTTAAGTATAAAATTTTATTTATAATGAAATATTTTTATTAAATGGATTTTTTCTCTAAAGTTTTTTTTATGCATATAAAATATATTTTTAAAATAACTTTAAAAATAGTGAAACTTAGTTAATTGAATTTTTCTTACCTATTGGTTTGTTTGTCTCATCATTAGTAAGACTTGAGTTGTTATTCATATCTTTCTTTAGGATTTGTGTGAATTTATATTAAAATTAATTCAATTGGTGATTTATCCATGAGTTATTCCTTTTTAGTTTTATGTTGGAATATTAGTGGTTTCCATGTTGTAGTTTGTCCAAAATATAGTTTGTTTTTTCTTCTTTGTTATTTTTTATTTTAATTAAAATTAGGTTTAGTGATTGATATGTTTCAAATTTCAATTGAGCATGGGTACTACTTTAATATGCTGAGAGTACATTTCTTTTTTACATTAATCATGTCAGTTAATATAGCTAATAATGCTTCCTTGATCATGGTTACTACTTTTATATGTGTTGTGTATTCTAGAAGTGGTGTTTTGTTATTATATAAACTGTATAAATGTTTATCTTATATAGATAATGATGAATGGGATAGTCTTGCAACACCTTGAATCTAGTATACACCTTACCTATAATGAACTTACCTTCTAATACATGGACATTATATCATTTTAGATAATTATTCAATATATTTCACAAACACATGTATGAGGACCATAATAGTTTAGTTCCTTTGGAAACTTTGAAAACAATCTTCTAATTTGGTGAATGGTCTTCTGTGTTTCTCACAATCAACTTTCCATTTAGTATTACTCATAGACATACCCCATACAAAAACTTTCTTCATAACCTTGGGAAAGGAAACAAAAGAAAGGGTGAGCTCATATTCTCAATAAGGGTAAATAAAGAAGATACATAAGCATAACATGGACATAAGTGTATGAGAACATGAGAATAACATTTTAAAACCACAACCTACAAATAAAAGATCATAATCTAGAGTCATGAAATAAATATTGGTAGTTCATAAGACTTGAATAATATGATAATCAAATAACACGATCCATGAGAACATAACATTCTCGTAGGACATATATTTTTTTCATACACGTCATCTTTTAACATTGTGAACATATAAAAATAGAAATTAGTTCACCCATTAAGTTAAGGACATGAAATTAGGCCCCTACATAAACTTATGGACACGAAACCAGGTCCACTCATATCATTATAGACATGAAATATAGGCCCAAACATATCATTTTGAACATGTAATCAGGTTCACACAAAATATTGTGATCATGTAGTTAGGTTTATGCATAACATTGTAAACATGTAATAAGGTTCCTGCATAACATTTTGAAAACATAATAAGGTTCACACATAACATATTGAACATGTAATCAGGTTCTCAAATAAAATTGTTGCAAAGACCCATAAATTATATATATATTTTAAAAAATTATTTGGGATTTTTACGAGTCTGCAAAAATTGACGGTGCATGATTCTGAGACCCGGTGTGCCCGGAATAGAATTTTGAAATTTTTTAAGGTATATTCAGTAAACACGTGGGAGGCATTTTCTATCTTTTGAACTAGTTCTCAGATTAAAAATCTAAGGATTCCGTTGAATCCTCAACGCTGCGATTCGATTAAGGGAGGTTTCACTACAACCTCAGTTGGTCGGGAGAAAAAGATAGTTTTTGGACTTTTTAAAGAAAAATAAAATAACATGTAATTGTTATTTTATTTTCTTTTTCTCCAACGATTGAGCGATGGTGGTGGGACCAGAGACTTGTTAATCCATTTAATGGATTGAATCATCAACTTCATAACTCCACTATTGTGAATTAAAAGAGGTTCATTAATTAATTCAATAAACCTCATTAATTCTTCAAAGCGTTACTCACCTTTCCCCTGCCTATTTAAATGGAGATCAGGGTGGGGTTTTGGCATGAATTCTTCAAGCGAGGAAACTCTAGAAAAGTCCTGCGGCAACATCCACATGGAGGATGAGACCGAATTCAGTGAGTGTTGATGAGTGTCACCGAATCACGAACCGACGACAACGATGAAGGAGGTTCCATTGATCGTCGTCAGCGGACGTATCATTCAGGTAGGGGGTTTATGTTTGCTTTTTTATTTAACATTATTTAAATGAGTCTATTTAATCGTTAATGATAGATAAACTTTCTCCCACTTGTTATAACACTAACATGGAGGGCGTGGGCCAAATAAACAAGGCCTGGAACCTCCACCACTTCGTTTATCTTTGCGTTCTTCGGGGATAGTCTTCCAAATTTGATGGCAACGTGAGGCAGAGGGTTGCGCTATGAAAGTGGTAGTTCAGAAGGCCCATAGGCGTAGATGAGAGTGGAACCGGAGCTCTGGAGAATTCCAAGAGCCCTTGGGAAGATTTTTTGGCATGGAACCGACATGGTGGCACTGGTGACCAATTCCGGGGAATGACGGTGGCGGCCGGCATCGGTCGGCCATGACAGCAGCAGGTGGCGCGCCATCACACACCGTAGAGGGGAGCCTCGACATCATGACGCGGTGGCTACAGAAGGCGGCCTGACCTCGATCGGCCAAAGAGGTGGAGGCAGCGCGTCATCGCGCACCACGTTGAAGAAATACACGGCTCAAAGGTGCGACGAAGGCAAGGGGGACCCGCATCCCATGACAAAGGCAAGGGGTCCCGTGGAACATGTGGCACCACTGATTGAATGGGGGCCGACTAGCTTAATCTTCTAGGTATGCGGACCACGAGCCCCATGTAGGGTGCGGCAGCAGACTGGGCCACGTAGCTCGGTAGGTCGCGCCTATCTGGCGGGCCGGGCCGGTCTGCGATCTAGCGCGGGTGTGCTGAACCCCACCCATTAGGTCGGGTCAACCATGGCCCAGGCTCGTGAACCAACCGAGCCTACCCTTAATGAACCATACCCTGGCGGGGTCAGGTAGACATCGGGACCCGTTGCGTCGGGCCAGCCTGACCGAGTCAGACCGGGCCCAGACCCAACCGACCCCTAAATAAAGAAACACCAATAACTAACAAACCAAGTGTCTATTTGACACGTCGTTAGTAGAGTTGGTACCCCTTTTGGTAAGCAGCCCCTTTTCCATATTTCAGCAGGCCCAACCGAGACGGTCTGGACCGAGGTGCGATCACAATCATTTTCACAGAAATGGGTGTAACTAATAGACCGAGCGTCTGATCAACGCACCGTCTATGACATAAGGACACTTGTGACAAGTCAGTCCTTTGGAGATACTCTAGGTGAGTTTTGATTGAGTATTAAGCGTGACCTGAGTTGGACCAAACTTGAATCCAACTGGGCCCTTTTTACAAAAGTTCCCATATCTCACAGACCGTGTGTCTGATCGACATGTCGTTTGTCACGTTGGGACCCTTATGATGGGTCGGTACCTTGGGTATGATTTTTTAGGGACTTCAGAATGGTTTAAATATGACCGATGGCTTGAGGATAAGAGCCTTTCTGAGATCATGTGTGCTTCATGCGGGGATCCAGTGGATGGATGTGGCATGAAGAAGAAGAGCGACCAATATGGGTCAACATCAGAAACTCCAGAGTGGGATGATCTAGATGTATGAATAACCATCCCTACCTTTGTACTAGCACCCAATACGGGTGAGTACCAGCGACCAATACGGGTCAGCACCGATGACCAATACGGGTCAGAACCAGTGACCAATACGGTTTAGCACCAGCCACCAATACATGTCAACATCTAGCGAACAATACAGGTCAGCATACAGTAACCTATATAGGCCAGCATTAGAGTTACTATAGATACGATGATCTGGCTTTATGACTAGTCATCCCTATCCTAGTAACCTTGAAGTTATACCATTAGAGTGAGCTGTCTTTTTTTCTTTGTGCTTCATGATTTAGATCATGCTTGTGATATTACCTTTGTGGTATTTTTTATGATTTTCTCATTTTTAGATTATTGAGAGACCTTCAAGGTTCTCGGGGTCCCCTAATGAGTTGTTATACTCACCCTTGAATGGGATCTGCCCGCACATGTGTGTCTGGTGCAGACTACTAACTCTGTGAGTCAGACATTGGAGGTTAGGGACTTGGTGGAGCTTGGTGTGATAGGAGCAGTCAAGATCCTCTTCTCTGACTTCAGACTTATAGCTACTACCCTCAAAGTAGAGCTCTAGTGTAGATGCGACAACTGTTTATTTTATTTTCAGTTTTGGGGGCTTGTATTCTGGCCCACTGTTTTTAGTTTAGAGTTTTACTTTTGGTTGTAATTTAATCTCGTGGTTATACCTTAATTTTTTTTTTGTTTACTTCAGTTTCCATTTTTGAGTGTGTACAGGTCTCTTAGGGAATGCCTTCCCTGTTTGTGAAAATCATTCAGGTGCTTATCACCAACCCCTGGCCTATGGAAGGCGGGCTTCGGGTAGTCACATCTGGGCCTCGTGGGATGGGTCATGACAAAGTGGTATCAAAGGTCCGTTGGTTCTACTAGAATAACTAATAGTATACTTTTAATTAAGTAATGGTGTATAGTGTCTTGAGTTCGGTTTTCAGCCCAGGGAGTCTAGTGTTGGTGCGGCGACCAATGTATCCATACACCAAGACCCTGAATTCTATTTTCCGACATGGTGCATGAAAACACAGGTTGCTGGTGTTTTGGATAGTTTTCTTGTTCTTTCTTGAGTCATCTCACCAGTTATAACTTATTGACCATGGCACATCTATTTCTTACAAGATGCCTCCATGAATACAACCAGCCAGGATTCTGATTATAGATCTTGATAGTGGCCCATTGAGCGACGAGGCATCAGTAAATGGGCCAATCACAATAATGGAACCTTTGGGTGGTGTACCAGTAGCACCACCAGCTGTTGAGAATTTTATGCTACCATTGGATCATGCACATTAGATTAGAACATTTCATGAGTTCTTGAGACATAGGCCTCTGAGTTTTCAAGGTGAGATGGACCCCCAGGAATCAAAGGACTGGCTTGAGGCAGTTTCATGGGTCTTTCACTTCGTAGAGACACCCGCCGAGCAGATAGTGATCTTGGCCACTAGCCTTCTTCAAGGCTTGGAAGGAAGATGGTGGAACTCGATGCTCCAGGTGAATGATGATACGTCCCTCGCCTTGATGGACTTTGAGAGCCTTTTTAGGACGGAGTTTGTGAAAGTGAAACTATGCTATGTGCATATTTTGGAGCTACTGCATCTGCAGCAGGGCATCCAGACTGTGGCTCAGTACTTGGCGAGAATTACTAACCTCTCCTGATACTCCATAGACATGGTATGGGACCCTTACATTAGGTCCCAAACCTTTGATCAGGGGCTCCAATGAGACATCACAGCTGCGACAGTTTCTCTTAGCATCTCGACGCAGGCTGGCGTGCTAGAGAGACCTTTTCTGATGGAGAGATTCCTTGATGAGCATACATCACCAGAGAGATCCTCTACTAGATGACAGGTAGTAGAGTCATATACATCTGGTAGTAGATAGATGATGGAAAATCTCAAGTGGGATAGACCTTCCAGAGGGCAACCCAGGGACACAGGGTCAAAGGTGTGAGGCTCGAGAGGCCAAGGGAGCCACCAGTGAGGCATGATATTTTTTTCCTATGGGGGACAGGGTCACAGAGCTCGTGACTATCCGACTCCCTGTTCAAATGATTGGAAGACGGTGTAAGGGCCACTAAGGCAGCGACAACGGAAGGTGTATGAGCGCCAGCCAGGCGGCAGATGATTCAGGGGAGCAGGATGTGAAGTAGGAGGTGGTAGTGGTCATAAGCACTACCACCACCACCCCAGGCATCCCACTACGAGCTCATAGAGAGTGTGGATGGGGAAATGGATAGCTACAAGTAGTAGAGGCTCATGATCCTAACATCCCTGAGATGATATGAGATACGATCTATATCTTCTATACTTTAGCAGCAGTGCTTATCGACACTGGTGCTAGCCACTATTTCCTTATTGCAAACTTAGTTTGGGAATCTGAGATTCTGACTGAGCTTTTAGATCGACCATTGCATTTGGATACTCCTATGGGAGGAGATTTAGTGGTCACACACTGGTGCCGATAGTTTGATATTACTCTCGGAGAAGAGAGTTTTATATGGGATCTTCTAGTAGCAGTGTTGAAGCCCTACGACGTCATTCTAGGCATGGAATGGATATCAGCAGTTAATGCATAGATTGACTACTTGAGACGTATAATGAGATGTATGTGAATAGATGGGGTAAATTTTTCCTTTGTTTGTGAGAATGAAAACAAAGCATCATGAGATGGACTTGCGCTCAGGAGGGTGCAACTAATTACATATCATCTGGCTTGCATGATTTTGGACACGGTGGAGGAGGTGAGTCCACGGTTTCCAGTGGTGGTGGACGAGTATTAGGATGTATTTTCAGACTATGTACTAGGACTACCTTCTCGTAGAGATTTATACTTTCACATTGACTTATACCCAGGAAAAACACTGATATCTACACCAGAATATCAGATGGGCCTTACAAAGCTCCAGGAGATGAGGGTATAGTTGGAGGACTTATAGAGGAAGGGATTTGTAAGGCCCAGTGTTTCTTTATGGGCATCCTTGGTGTTGTTTTCCAAGAAGGAAGACAGAAGTTTGAGGCTATGTGTGGACTTACGGTGCCTAAACAAGGTGACCGTGAAGAACAAGTATCCTCTACCTAGGATTGATGATCTATTTGATCAGTTGAAAGGAGAGAAGTGGTTCTTGAAGATAGACCTTAGATTAGGTTGTCACCAGCTTCGTGTGCAGGATGAGGACATCCCAAAGACGGCCTTCAGATGTCGGTACATACATTACAAATACCTAGTGATGTAGTTCAGCATGACGAACGCCCCTAAAGTGTTCATGGGTCTCATGAATAAGATCTTTCAGACCTTCTTAGACCAGTTTTTAGTGGTCTTCATCGACAACATATTGGTGTACTCAGCGTTTGAGGAAGAACATGTTGTACACTTAAGGATAGTTCTGGACACACTCCAAGAGAACCATTTATATGGGAAGCTCTTGAAGTGTGAGTTTTGGATACGGAAGGTCCACTTCTTGGGACACGTCATCTCATAGGCTGGGGTTGTAGTGGATTTAGCGAAGATCGAGGAAGTAATTTCTTCGGAGACACCCAGAAGTGTTACTGAGGTGCGGAGATTCCTTGGAATAGCTGACTACTATCGAAGGTTCATACCCGATTTATCTAGAGTAGAAACACCTATGACTGCCTTGAAGAAGAAGGGGAAACCCTTCCTGTGGTCAGATACATGCCAGTAGAGCTTTCAACATCTGAGGTAGAGCTTGACTAGCACTCCCATCCTGAGGTTACCGGAGGAGGGCACTGACTATGTGGTTTACAATGATGCATTAGAGACCGAAATTGGTTGCATACTAATACAAGGTGATACAATGATTTCTTATAGATCGCGATAGCTGAGGCCTCATGAGAAGAATTATGTGACCCAAGACTTGGCGTTGGCTGCAGTATTCTTCAGACTGAAGATGTGGCGACACTACTTGATGGGAGAGAGGTTCATTGTTTACTCAGACCACAAGAGTCTCAGATTTATCTTCACACAAAAATATTTAAATATGTGAAATCAACATTGGATAGAGTTCCTCCATGACTACGATTTTGAGATATCCTATACTCCTGGGAAGGGGAATGTAGTGGAAGATTCACTTAGCCAGAGATCGAGTTTGTAGCTACTGAACGAGGCTTCCGAGTAGTTATCCTCGCTTCATATATTATACGTTGATAGAGATGAGACAATCTACCTCCAGTCGATTGTAGTTTCCCCTCCACTCCTTTAGTTAGTTAGGGAGGCATAACTCAGAGACAGTAGTTGTGAGACTACACATGCTCAGATATCCTCAGGGAATGAACCTAATGGATATTCTGAAGGTGTAGAGCATGCTATCCTTTTCAGAGGAGATATAGTTGTACCAGTGGTTCTACAAGAGGAGGTGATGAGGGAGTTCCATACATCCCCCTTGGCAGTACATCTAGGTGTAATGAAGATGTATAAGGACCTCCGACGTTAGTACTGGTTTCCATGGATGAAGAAAGTTATGGCAGAGTTTGTTTCTAGATGCCTCACTTTCCAGCAAGTGAAGGCCGACCACCAGGTACCAGCAAGCTTGACCCAACCCCTCGAGATACCAGAGTGGAAGTGGGAAGGGATATCGATGGACTTCTTGAATGGGTTACCACATACGTTAATAGGGAACGATACCATTTGGGTGATAGTTGACTAACTCACCAAGTCGGCCCACTTCCTTGTTATTTGAGATAAGGGTCCGATAGAGAGATTGAGACGTCTCTACATTCAGAAGATCATGCGACTTCATGGGGTTCCTACGATAATAGTCTTATACTGTGATGCATGCTTCACATCCCGATTGTGTAGTAGGCTTTCGGGACTCAGCTTCGCTTGAACACATCTTTTTACCCGTAGAAAGATGGTCAGACTGAGCGGGCCATCAGGCCATGGAGGACATGCTTCATGCATATGTCCAAGATTTTGGTCATAGTTGGGGGGACCAACTACCTTTGGTGGAGTTCATGTACACCAACAACTATCACTCCACCATTGGTATGAACCCTTTTGAGGCATTTTATGGATGACTGTGCATATCTCCCTTGTGCTGGATAGATCCAGCACTCGTGAGCCCAGAGATGGTATATGATACCACTGAGAAGGTGCAGGTCATCTGAGAGCGGATGAAGACTCCACAGAGCCCACATAAGTCCTATGAAGATAGACGATGGAGACAACTAAAGTTCCAAGAGGGGGACCACATATTCTTGTGAGTCTCCCCTCGACGAGGACTATGGATATTTGGATGAGGCGGAAAACTCTCACCGAGTTTTTCAGACTATTCCTGATACTTCAATGGATTTTCAAGGTAGCGTACTGCTTGGAACTTCCACCACAGTTGGATAGGGTGCATTATGTCTTCCACATACCCTAGTTGAGGAGATACGTGCATGACCCATCTCACATCATCGACCATGGTGAGCTGGAGATTGACGACGGGGAAAATTTTGTGGAGTACCTGGTGGAGATAGAGGATCGACAAGAGCAGATCCTTTGTGGGTGGTCGATACCTCTAGTATGCGTTCTGTGGATGTATAGTAATCTCTAGTAGATCACATGGGAGCGAGAGGCTCATATGCGTGAACACTACCACTCTTTATTTGCATAGCCTTGTTTGTATTTCAGGGACGTAAAGCCCTAAGGTGGGGAGGTTGTAAAGACCCTTAAATTACATTTTTTTAAAAATTATTTGGGATTTGTACGAGTCTATGAAAATTGATGTCATGTGATTCTGAGGCCTAGTGTACCCGAAATGGATTTTTGAACTTTTTTTAAGGTACGTTCAGAAAACATGCAGGTGACATTTTCTATATTTTGAACCGATGCTTGGATTAAAAATCTGAGGATACCATTGAATCCGCAGTTCCAAGATTACCTTAAGGGAGGATTCACTTAGACCGTAGTTGGTCGAGAGAAAAAGATTGTTTTTGGTCTTTTTAAAAAATAATAAAATAACATGTAATTGTTATTTTATTTTCATTTTATCCAATGGATGAGCGGCGGTGGTGGGGCTAGTGACTTGTCAAGCCATTTAATGTCATGAATCATGAACTAAGTAACTCCACCATTGTGAATTAAAAGAGGTTCATTAATTCATTTAATGAACCTCATTAATTATTAAACGTGTTACTCACCTTTCCCCATCCTATTTAAATAGATCTCGGGGTGTGTTTTGGCACAACTTCTTCAGGCAAGGAAACTCTAATGAAGTCCTGCGACAGCATCCACCTGGAGGATGAGACCAGATTCAGCAAGTGGTGATGAGTGCCACCGAATCATTAACCGACAACAACGATGAAGGATCTTTTGTCAATCTTCATCAGTGGAAGTCTCATCCAGGTAGGGGGTTTATGTTTTGTTTTGGTTTAATATTATTGAAATGAGTTTATTTAATACTTAATGATAGATAAAATTTCTCCCATTTGTTATAACACTAACGCAGAGGGTTTGGGCCAAACGAACAATGCCCAGACCCTCCGCCACTTTGTTTTTCATTGCGTTCTTTAGGGACGGTCTTCCTAATTTGACGGCAACGCGAGGTAGAGGGTCGCACTGTGACAGTGGTAGCCCAAGAGGCCCATAGGTGCAGATGTGAGTGGAAACGAAGATTCGAAGCATTACCAGAGTCTCATGGAAGATTAATCGGCGTGGCACTGGTGAATGACGGCGGCGGCTGGCATCGACCGACCGTGACAGTAGGCGACGGCGCCCTATCGCACGCCGCGGAGTGGAGCTGCGACATCATGTCATGGAGGCTACAGAAGGTGTCCATACCTTGTCTGGACTTAGAGGATGAGGAGTTGTTCCATCACGCGTTGTGTTGAAGAAATTCGCGGCTCAAAGTTGCGGCGAAGGCAAGGGGGACCCGCGTCCCACAGACCACCTGGCGCCAATTATTAAATGGGGCCGAATGGCTTAAGCCATTTGGCAGCCGAACCGCACGCCCTGCATGGGGAACACCATCAGGCCGGGCCACGTCACCCAGTTGGTTGGACCAACGGCAGCCTGGGCCCACGAACCAACCGGGTCGACCCTTAACAGGCTGAACCCGGGTGTGGTTAGGTAGACTCTCTGACCCGTTGCGTTGGGTCGGCCTGACCGAGTCGGATTGGGCCCAGACCCAACTGGACCCTGAATAAAGAAAAACCCATTACTGACGAATCGGGTGTCCGTTTGACACACCATCAATGGTGTTAGGACCCCTTTTGAGAAGCGGTCCCTTTGGCATATTCTAGCGGGCCGGACCAAGGTGTGATCATCCCCATTCCATAGAAAGGGGTGTAATTAACAGACCAAGTGTCTGATCGACGCATTGTCTTTGGCATAAGGACTCTTGTGACAAGGTGGTCATTTGGAGATAATCTAAGTGAGTTTTGAAAAAGTTTGTCATGTGACATGGGTTGGACCAAACTTGAATCCAACGGGGCCCTTTTTACAAAATTTCCCATATCTCACAGACCGGGCATCTGATCGATGCACCATCTATCACGTTGAGACCTCTATGATGGGGTGGTCCCTTAGGTATGAGTTTTTGTGGGACTTGGTAACGGTTAAAATATGACTGATGGATTGAGGAGGAGAGTCTTCCAGAGATCATGCCTGCTTCGTGCGGGAATCTAGTGGCTAACTGTGTCATGAAAAAGAAGATAGACCAATACGGGTCAGCATTAGAAACTCCAGAGTGGGACGATCTAGATGTATGACTAATCATCTCTATCTCTGTACCAGTGACCAATACAGGTCCACACCAGCAACCAATATGGGTCAGCACCAGCGACTAATACGGGTCAGCACCAGCGACCAATACAGGTCCGCACCAGAGACCAACACGGGTCAACATCTACTGACCAATATGGGTCAGCATACAGTGACCTATACAGGTTAGCAGTAGAGTTACTACGGATAGGATTATCTGGATTTATGACTAGTCATCCCTATCCAAGAAACCTTGAAGTTATACCATTACAGTGAGTTATCTATTTTTCTGTGTGCTTCATGATATAGATCATTCTTATGATATTACCTTTGTGGTATTTCTTGTGATTTTTTCCTTTTTTAATTACTGAGAGACCTTCTAGGGTCTCAGGGTCCCCTACTGAGTTTTTATACTCACCCTTGCACGAGATCCACCCGCACATGTGTGTCTGGTGCAGAATAATGACGCTTCAAGGAAACTTTTGGAGGTTCGGTACTTGGTCGAGCTTGGTGCGACGGGAGTAGTTGATATCCTCTTCTTCGACATTCGACTTATAGCTACTACCCTCTAGGTAGAGATCCAGGGAATATGTTTCATCTGCTTACTTTCTTTTTAGTTTTTGGGGCTTGTATTTCGTGCCACTTTTTCAGTTTTCATTTGTACTTTTGGTTTTACTTTACTCTAGTGGTTATACCTTACTTTTTTTTGTTTTTTACTTCAGTTTCCATTTTTGAGTGTGTATAGGTCTCTAAGGAAATGCCTTCCCTATTCGAGAAAAGCCTTTATGTGCTAGTCACCAACCCCCTAGCCTATGGAAATATGGCTTAGGTTAGTCACGTCCGGGCCCCGTGGGATGGGTTATGACAATTGTAAACACATAATAATATTAAAACAAAACAAATTGAACATGTAATCATGTTCATGCACAACATATATACTTATGAGTTATCCATAGTTACCCAATGCATTAGAGGTAGATATAGGTCCCACCCATCACATAATGAAATCAAACATATGTGTGTCACAAGATCATAAATATTCATTATATCATAACCCGTGATATTAAATGGGTATCATAAACATTTCATAATATCATAACCTATAAAAAAAGATATGTTTCATAATCATTCCATCATAGAATAACCCAGGAAAAGAAGTAGATTTCATATGTATTTTAACATGGTAAAGCCTGTGGAAGAGAAGTGTGTTTCATAAACAACTTTTCATCTTAAACACAAACCATTAAAATAAAGAGTATGAATAGTATCCTTGGATCATATCCCTGATAAATCCTAAAATATATCTAATAATTTCATCTTATATGGAGAAGTATTTTGAAATATCATTGGAGTATTTTTGAAGGAAAATAACCTTTCTTTCAAAATCACTTTTTAAAATATAAAACATATTCAAAATCCTTTTCTTGGAAAACTAGTTTTAAAAATTATAATTTAAGCATTAAAAAATAATTTAAAACATTTCTTGAGAAAAATATCTTTTCCACTTTGAAAAAATATTTTTAAAACATAAATACTTTTGAAAATATTTTTATTTGAAAATAATCTTGAAAAATTAAAAGGTTGATTCAAAAACCATTTTAGACACTTTTTAAAACATAAAACATTTTAAAAAACAATTTTTCCTTAAAAATGATATTAAAATATCATTTCAATCAATTTAAAAATATTTTTAGAAAACATTTTTTGAAATAATACATATTTCTGACCAAAGAGAGAAATAAAGTCGTATTTTCATTAAAAATATTATTAATTGTATTAAGTACCAAAGAGTGGATAAATGGTACCATTACAAGAAAATATCATGAATAAAAAAAGGAGAGGACACACTTGGTATTTTTGAAAATAATTTAGATGTTCCAGTGGCTTTACCTAAAAAAAGTCTTCAATAATAAACCAGATTTGATCCATGAAGGTTTAATTCATAAATATGGCCATAAAATTCGTTTTTTACAAGTTTCTTGTTCATTTTCTCCATAATTGTAAAGTTTATTCCCTTGGTAAACTAATTTTTCCCTTAATCGCCATGATTAATTTTAAGAATTTTCACTAACCATACTTGTCAAGAATTAAGTTAGAATTATTATAAATCATAAATAATTCTTATTTCAAATAGGGAATCCATTTTTTCTAAATTAAATTCAAATAAGTGGAAAAAATTAATTTAAAATTAACACTATTGACATGCCAAGAAAGTGGGGTTTTGAAGGGGGAATGTTCAAAAGTTTACAAAGTTTTTATATCCAATTTAAATATTAAAGTTATTAAAATGATATAAATTGGATTAATATATATAATTGATCTATCTATTCTTTAAAATCAATTTAAAATATAATTTAACTATCTAAATAATTTGATCAAAAAGTCAATTTTCAACTAAAATTCAGTATTTTTCACTATTCTTCAAAAATGAATCTTTTTAGAAAAACTTAAAAAATTAACCCTAAGATAATTTTGACATTACCCTTTCAAAAATGAAGTTTACTTTTTTAAATATAATTTATAAAATTACCATAAATTAGTTTTAAAGTAGGTTCTCTATTAAAATGTGGTAAAACTATCTTTTAGATAATACATCTTTTATGCATAAAATTGGATTTATTTTTACCTCTTGTCTAAAAAATAAGGTGAATGATAAATAGTTTATTCAATATATAATATATAAATTTTAGTAAAATATTTCATGAATAGTGGTTTTTTAATTTATTGATTCAAAACGTGTTTTTGCATAGAAAAATACTTTTCTAGAAAAGGAATTTCTTTATTTTCAAATAGTTTTTCACTTTAATTTATAATTAATTGGTCACCAAAGAATTATATAAAAATTTGTAAAAAATATTTTCCTAATTAAGTTAATCATTTTCATACATTCCATTACAATGGAAAGTTTATAACTATTATATTAAATAATTATATTAATAGTATATTGTAGTTCAGTAAAACTCGGTCTTCCGTGTAACACAAACTATTGAAGGAACTCAATATTGTGTGTAACAAAAGACAATTTAGTATGGTGTTTAATATAACATAATCTCAATATTGTGTGTAGTTAAAGATAAAATTAGTGTTTCATATACAAAAATATTAAATTGGTGTATCATGCAACATAAGCCATCAAATAATTTTGATTTATCTGAAAAAATAATAATTCAAAAAAATTCAAGGTGTTACATTCTACCCCCCTTTAAATGAATTTATCCCTCAAAATATGTCTGGTTCATCAAAGGTTTAATACATGAAAGTTATTTTTATATAAACCCACATTATAAAAATGAATAATAAAACTTTAAAAAAAAATAGCAAGTTGGAAACAATACAATTACCTAAAGTAACTTGTAACTAGGTTTCCACATAGGAGAACATAGATGGAAATTGAATATGTGGAGATATAAAAAAAGAATAAATAATTATAGATAGTTATTGAGATCATTAATCTCAAGTAACTGAATAATCAATGGAAAGATAAGGGGATCAAAACTATAAATCTATAATGATCAAAAAGACCATTGGTTTATCATAAACTAAGGTACTAGGATTTTTTTTCAAAGATCCTTTTCCTAGATTTGAATAATTTTTACAATAATAAATAATTACTTGATTTCATTCTATTTCATAGGCATAATCTTAGCCTTTATTTATTCCATGGTCAATTTCCACATTATCTCTTACTCTAATAAATAAAGGTGAATTTTTTTATGTCTGAAGCACTAATGAATCAAAAGATTCATATATAGAATGATAAGTCATTCAATATATCTTTAGTTATCATCTCAATAAAAAAATTATAGGTTATTTAATATTAATAAATCTTCATATTTTTATATATTAATCTACAAAAACTAATTCAAAGTTAAACTTAAACTGTTCCATAAATGGTTATCCTTATGATCCTTTCAAAAGATTAAAATCCAAAATGTGTGAAATAAGGTGACTAATTTATCAAAAGAAAATTAACATTAATCCCCCATATATCATAAAGTATCTCTTGATTTTGTCATACCAAACATGTGAATAATTTCATCATTTATTCTATGGAAACATGGTAATGACTTGAATTACCATGAAACACTAATGAAAACATACATGCTTCTTCATTCCTAACATAGAAAATAGATTATTGGATATATTCTCGAAATAAAAAAATGTTGTAAACATCATTAATGATAGTATAAAACACTTTCTCAAGAAATTATTTCTCAGTTTTTAGGTCATCAATACTATCCAATTTACTTTATCCATATCAGTCATCTCTTTATCCATACTAAATATACTTTACTCATTCTCAGAAACATGTTTAGGTTTATCTTCCCTTAATCAAAATATCAACATGCCATTAAACCACATATCAAGTCCATCGGTGTCATTCAACATATTCATTCAAATCCTTAGGGAAAATCTTATACTGAACAATCCTCATATATTTCACAATTCATAGTTCATGAATTAAAATACATAAATACTTTGATCCTCTCACTTCAATTATTAGAGAATGGAATAGGTCCTTCCTTATTATAGAAGTAAATTTTGGGGTCAATGAATTGATTTTTATAATTCCTATGTTCTCCACAGATAATTAATTTAACTCCTTGAGAATTTTTCACTCTATGACACATTTTCCACATAAATTACATATTCCCCCCCAATTCAGATATTCCTTTAAGTTTTTCTTCCCACATTCTTGATAATTAGGAATTATAGTATTTTTTTATATGTCCATTACCATATGAGATTTTATAAAATTCAATATTCCTCTTATTTTATGTGTCAAGATGATCACTAAAGTTCACTTTTTTAAATATATTTCACAATAACTAATTAGGCATAATCACAATATCTTTCTATATGGTAATCATCCAATTTGTTTGTTCATAGTCACTGAATTGTCTATCATATTAAATTATAACATGATTCCTTTTGATTTCATCCATTTACTAAAACCCAAAACATAGTGTGAGAAAAACTAATCATAGTGGAAAACGACAAAACCATGAAAAATCACTTATATGATGTCTAAATCTTTACACATACTTTTTAATCAATGACACCTTGGGTTTATCTTAGGATATTCATAGTCATTATCTATTTAAATCCTTCATAATGGTTCATAAATTGTTTGTAAATTTCCAAAGCATATCTGATATAAGTGTGAAACCAGCTGTGTAGTGAGTCTCATTTTCATGCACCAGTTCATGATCGATACTAACTCAATATGGTGTTTTCAAGGTTGTTACCCCTAGGTATATATGTGAAATATCCACACACACTTATAGTATACATATATGGATATATTTATTAGAAATCACTCTCTCAATCCACTACAAAAATTCCCTGACATTTTCCTAAACAATGACTCTTTCTTAGACTTATACTAAGAGAAATCCCTATACATATCCTTAGAAATATCCCTAGGGATATCACTAAAGTTTTTTCATCCTAGTTTACAAAGGTTGAATAAACCTTTACTTTGATACAAACTATATCAACTTGGGATTATCATATATGGATATTTATTTTTTTAGATGAATATTAAATACATTACACAAACACATGAATGAGGACTGTAATAGTTCAGTGCCTTTGGAAACTTGGTACATAATATTATAATATAGTGAATGATCATCTGTGTTTTTGTAATGAACCTGATCTTAGTACCTCAGAGTTGATTCCTCAATTTATTACATTAGAATAGATACAAGATTTGAATACTAAAGGACCGATCAGTTTAGCAGTTTTGGAAACCAGATTACATACATGAACCTTACATTAAAATTGAATCTATAAAACACAATATAGTCAATCCCTTGATATCATCAATATTATCCTTGATTAATATTTCATATCAATCATAATATATATATTGGCATCCTAGGAAAAATAAAACATAATAAAGTGGTGATCTCATATACTTAGTAAGGGTAAGTATACAATGCAATCTATTATGAATAAATATGCATATACATTATGGAAAGGTGTATCCTTTTAAAAAATTATAGAAAGGTGTATAACTAATACACAATACATTTAAACACAATTATGAGCATAATATGTAAAAAATAAAATAAAATAAAATTATTCCATATAAATAATCACATGGATATTCTAATAATTGAATAATCACATGGAATATCAATGACTAATCTCACAATTAGTGAATGCATAATGATGTACATCATAAAAATAATTTCAAGGCTTCCTCCAACTCACCATACTAAAATGGGTAAGACCTTAGAAAATACCCAAACTAGTTTGTCTCATGAGACCTATCGATGCATTAAGGGGCTATATTAGACCCTGGTCTTTACTTAATAGTTCAATTCATTCCTCATATGAAAACATAAACAATATAAACATTCTTATTGAAAAACTAGCATATGTAATGGGAATACTTTAACCATAAACCATGAATGGTATCAAAATAGAACATACACAGTCAAAATGATCATAAAACCTTCAATAAAATAAGGTATATGATATCATTATATATCAACATAAATCAATAATAATATCCAACAAAGGATGTTGACATAGATGAAAAAACTCTAATAAAATCATTAAAAAATTTGGAGAGAAATACCCCTTTTTTACTTTGAAATCATTTATTTAAAAGGATGCACAATTTTAAAAGAACAAATTTCATTGAAAAGAATATTGTAAACTTCTAAATAAATCTTTAAGACATTAATCTATCCTAATGGTGAAAAACTCCGCTCATTTTTTATAAGTTAAAAAAAATTACTTCTATATTTTCCCTAAAAAGTCCTAAAGTACCTCGTTTGGAAAATGAAAAAAATATTCATTTCAAACAAGTTTATAAAAACTATTACATAGGTAAAAATTCTTTAAACATTTGTAGAATAATACTAAAAATAAATTTGAAAACATTTTTAAGAAATATGGACGTGGATGATAAATATTCCCTAGTAGATACTTATGTATAAACAACCATGAATAATAATGAGATTGTGAAATTAACCCTTACCTTCTACTTTCCTTTAGTTAAATGTTATTTAACCTCATGTATAATAGTTTATAACATTTTATTAATTTATCCTAGAACCATATCCATATTTATTATATCATATATTATCTTCTTATATCTTTTTGTTAATAATCTTCCACTATTACCCTCATTCTGGGTGTTAACTACTTCATTTTCCAATGCATGTTTTTTCATGTAAGTATTGTTTCTTATGCATAGGATATATTTATTTCATATATATAATTATATTAAGTTATTATATATTATATTTATTCATTATAATTTTTTTTATAATCATTCTTGAATGGTTAACATGGAAAATGAATTTCATCGCATCGTGGAGACGGTAGGTCGTACGTACACACGAGCGACGATATCATTCCCATAATGGTAAAAGGGAAAGGAATTGGATGGTATATTAATTATACAGAATAATTATCATTTAATATTTATTATTTATATCCATTATATCCATAAAATATACTAATCCAAATAAAGTGGTGATGCAAAACAAATTACACCATGACGTGGAGAAGGTAACCTGTACGTACGCATGTGTGGTGCTTTTGTATTTCGTAGGATGTATAAAAGGTGTAATATACTTATATAATAATCACAATAAAATCTCATAATATATATGATAATGTATTTATTACTTTATCATGGAAAAAACATTAAGAGGAAGTATAAGAAGAATTGAACTTGAATGACTTGGTAAAATAATTACCACTTTTTCAGTGGAATTATTTTAGATCTATTGTCAAGGGATCTGGAGTTGGTCCTTTGGGAGGTAAATAACCTATTGAACTTAACTAAGTATTTTTAGAAGTGAATTTTTTAGGGTTTTGTTAATCTATATTTCTCAAATTAGTGTGAGGAAGTGAAGGAAGATGCGTCATTTTATAATTGAGGTGAGGGGTGCTTTTGGAAATCATCAAGATATTAAAATATAATAAGGCTATTCTAGAACCAAAGACTTCAAAATGGACTATAAATTAATAGTGGAAGACATTTTCTACCATTTATTATCCCATTTAAAATTATTTAATATTTTATGATTTTTAAATAATTTAATAAAATATTAATTCAATAAAGTACCAATATAGTCAAATTTGGTACTATTTATTTAATTTGACTTTAAATACATCAAGAAAAGTGGTATTTCTACTATAATGCTTTAAAACATATCTAATTTATCTTATATATCTATAAAATTCATTAGACACATTAACCCATCCAAAATATTTGAAAATTAATATTATTAAATTCAATTATTTTATTTTTATATTAATTAAATAAATATTGTTTTAGTATTGTAGAAGATTTTAAGGTAATTATATAATTTCTAAAAATTAAAAATAAATTTATATAATAAAAATAATTTCATTAGTATCAAAATTGAAATCTAATTTCATTCATATATTGATTTTGTCTCTATCTGGACACATAAAAGATATTAAATACAAAGAGAGCAACAATTTGTAACTATATTTGATTTAAATAATCTATAATTTATTTTCTTGGAAACGTGTCCATTAAAAAAATCAAATTATGTCATAAGTTGATGATAGTATAATAATTTTTATACAATAATTTTTTTTAAAGTTTAGGTCACATGATTACCATAATATTTTGGTTTTAACCCTTATTTAAATCTTTTATCTCTTGCCGTGACAACATGTGTTTTTACTACTTAAGGGTTACTATAGTTACTAGTAAATGTCAAATGAACCATAAATGAATAATTTATAAAATTTAATACCATATCTCAATTATTTTTCTGAATTTTATATTTTTAAAAAAATTATATCATTTAATAAAAAAATATTTTAAAATATCATTAATGACAATTTTGACATTATTCATTTATTGAATTTTTAAAAAATATCAATACTCAAGATAACTTCAAAAAAACATTTAATTAATACCTAATACATATAATTTATCTATAAAATTCATGTATCATATTAATTATATAAAATTATATTTATTTTAATATTTTTAATATCATTTACTTGATATGTCTATTAATTAAACAATTACCGCATCATCATTGTGTATGCCTATAAGGTAATTATTCATTTCATAAAAATTAAAAATAAGTTATCGATATGAAGATAAATATTTTATATTTAAAATGATTCTTTATAGTCAAATTTATCTTATGTATAACACTATATTAAAAATGATATAGTTATTAAAGATATGAGTGTAAAATCTTTAACTTTTCTTCAAATTAAATATAATAAATTACATACTCTCATACAAGTGTCCTCCAAAGGTTATAATATCTTCCAAATGATTATTATTGTCGACACCCAATCATCCAATAAAATTTGTACAAGTTTTAGTGTAATTTACTAATATTTATAACATTATTTTTACCCTTAATTACTCAATCTATCATCAACTATGTTAATAAAAAATTACAAGATACTATTCATAATTCCAAAAAATAAAAGAATATATATTTACATAATTTGGACCTAATAACCACAAATTTTCAATCCATTTTTAAAAATTAAAAATACAGAAGTTTCAGTAATTAATTTAAAATTAATCCCTTTGATGAAACTAGAAAACGAGTTTTTAACGTGATATGTTCAAAATATTGAAAAGTTTTTAAATAAAAATTTAATATAAAATTTATTTAAATGAAATAAATTGGATTAAATGATAAAATTTTAATCTAATTATACTTTGAAACAAGTTAAAAATATAATTTAACATTGTAAAATTTTTAGACAAAAATCTATTTTCAATTAAAATTAAATATTTTAGCACAGTTCATCGAAATATAAAACTTATTTTAAAAATAAAAAAAATCAACCAAAGTAAATTTTTATATCCTTATTTAAAATAAAAAGTTTATTTTGTCAAATATAATTTATAAAAGTGTCAAAATTGTATTTAAAATATGTTATCCATTAAAATACGGTAAAACTACGTTTAGAAAAATATAGGATTTTATAAATAAAATTGGGTTTGTTCTTATATTATGTATATAATATCTATTTTATGAATATAAAAAACAATTTATTGAATATATAAAAAATATATATTTCATTAATATAATTCAATAAATGTAATTAATTTAATTCATTAAGACAAAACACCTTTTGGAGCATAAAAACAAAAATATTTCTTTTACATTTAATTGGTATTAATTGGTAACCAATGAAATAATATTATATTATATAAACTATATATTTTCATAATTTTTTTAATATTATTCATAACCACTAATTTTATTGGCTAGGTTATATCTTATTACATTAAATATTTTAATAATATACTATTGTTCGGTAACAACTCTGCCTTATAGGTAACACAAGCTATGGAAGAAAGTCATTCTTGCGTATAACACAATATAAATCAGTGTTGCATGCATTAAAAACTATAAAATTAAATTAAAATATTAAATATATCGTAAATTCATGGGATTTTATATTCCATTCTATGTTGGCTATTGTGTTTCATACACACTATCGAATAAAAGTTATTCTTTTACAATTACTAGGGTATTGCATTCTCCCCACCATAATAAAATTACATCCTCGTAATTTATACTTGATCTTCATAATCTAGGGTTTTATATTTGAAAATTTATTTATTGGGATCCCACATTGTGAGGAGAGTTAATAAAATATCCTCTTCATAATAGAGAATGGTAAGTATAAAGGTCATATGGAATAAGATATAACTTGTTCTCTAAGTAGGAGAACATTAGTGGAAAGTAGAGATATTTATATAGAATAAAATCCTAAATATTTATAGGGAATTATTGAGGTAATCAATCAAAAAAAAGTTAATAATAAATGTAAATTTGAGGTCCTAAAATTCATAAATCTATGATGATTTAAAATACCATTGTTTCAAAAAAAATTAACATTTTGTTTTAGATCCTTTTCCTATAGTTGATGAACTATTTAACTCTATAATAATTTAAGGAAATATAATGAATTACTATATATCTAGAGAAAAAATATTATACTTTCGTTTTTCCTTGAACTATTTCTACTTCATTTCTTATAAAAAGTTGTATCATAGGGTGGATCAATATATTTACCTCTAAAACCCTTTCCACATATAAACTTAAACCATTTCATAAATGGTTACCTTTTACAAAATGAACTTATCATCAAATATTTCCAAAACTTGAAGCATATCTTATTTGCCACATTCCAAATATGGGAATAAATTCATTATGTGTTCTCTTCAAACATGGTAATAACTTTAATTAAAATAAAACTTTATTATAAACATGCATGCTTCTTTATTACTTAAATATAACATAGATTATTTGATATACTCCTAAAATCAAAAAAAGTTGTAAACTTCATCAATGATGACATAAAACCCTTTTTTAACAAACCATAAATCAGTTCCAAGGTAGTCAGTACTATCCAATTTACTTTATCTAAATCAATTGTCACTTTATTATGACATCATTGTCTCATTATTTGGAACATATTAAGGGTTATATTTCCCTCATCCATATCTTTTCTAAAAAGATTAACTTATTACTGAGTCACTTTTCTTGGTAATCGGTTCCATTTAACATACGATCTCAAATCCTTAATGAAATAGTACTTTACTACAATCCTTATATATTCCATAATTATTATAACCAGTAAATCATTGATAAATAATCAAATGATATAATTTTTTAATCCCAACATAATCACATTAATTATTCGTATTCATCCTTGGTAGTAGCATAATCTTGACCATGACCCATTATCCACTTCTTTTGTATACTCCTTTGATTCATGAGACATTGATTTTTGTAGTATCTTATCTCCTTTTAATTGAACTATTTTAGATTAGAAACCCTTATCTCATTGTTTCATTACTAAGCATGGTTTTATTTCTCTCCAAACTTGTAGAAACTCCCATTCCTTTCAAGAAAATACCTAGGTGATTATTTCCATAACTATTACATGTGTGAAAATAATTCTTTCTCGTGTTCCCTTTACCTATATTTTTCTATAAATCCCTTTATTCTCATACTTCCCTTCAAATCCATAATACTTATAGTACTGTTTACCTATCATGTTATCACACGATACTATATCCTCATGTGATGAGAATTATTCCAATAACATTTACCTTCAAAATATTGGATTAAGACTATGAAAGTTTCGATCCTTATTACTCTTTGGATCACATTAATTGGTGAGGTTTATATTCCTTCTACTAGAAGCCATTTTTAATGATGACATACACTAGTTTAGATCATATCATAATGTATAATACTAAAACTATAGAAATACATAACATAAACTGAAATATTTATGTGTATCTAGTCTCATAATCATAAAAATGGTTCTTTGAGTTGTCCTTCTATAATTATCCTCAAATTATACCTTTGAGTTATATTACCTAATCTAATTTTTCTAAATCTAGTTTCCAAGGTTAATGCTAAACTACCTCTGATGCCAACTATAAATACCCCGACCCAAGTAGCCTGGAGGTAGTGCCTCACTTTATTACATTCGTATAGATATGATATTTGAATCCCAAAAGACTGAACAATTTTTCAGTTTTCAAAACCATATTAAATACATAAACTTTACATTACAATTTAAACTATAAAATACAATATAGTCAATCCTTTGTGAGCATCAATATTATCCTAGATTAACTCTATATATCAATCCTAATATAAATATTGAAATCCTAGTAAAAATAAAACATAATAAAGGGGTGATCTTAGAAACTCAGTAAGGGTAAGCGTACAGCCGAAGCTATTATGAATAAATAAGCATATACATTAAGGGTAAGGTATATAACTAAAAAACAACCGATTTAAACAAAATATTTAGTATAATATGAAAATAATAAATGAAAACAAAATAATTTCATATAAATAATCACATGGATATTCTAATTATTGAATAAACACAAGGAATTTCAATGATTAATCTCATAATGAGGGAATGCATAATATCAGACATCATAAACATACCATCCATGCTTTTTCCAAGGCACCATACATAAATAGGTAAGACATCAGCCAATTACCATAATATTTTTTCTCATGAGGCTTACTGATGCATCAAGGGGATATAAAGGGTCTCGCCCATCACTTACTAAGTCCGATGAATTCCTAATATGAAAACATAAACAACATAAATATTTTTATTGAAAAAATAGCATGTGAAATGTGAATACTTTAACCATAAACCATGAATGGTATCAAAATATCACATCCACAGTCAAATTGATCATAAACCCTTTAATAAAATAAGGTATATGGTATTATAAGGGTTCAACCTCTATCAATAATAAGATCCAACTAAGGATGTTGACATAGATGAAAATACTCTAATAAAATAATTAAAAATTTCTGGAGATAAATACTCATTTTTTACTTTGAAATCATTTTTCTAAAATGTTAAGTAATTTTTAAAGAAAACATTTTCATTAAAAATAATCTTATAAAATAATAAAGTAAGCTTCAATACATTAAGGTGTAATGATGTCAGAAAAATTAGCTCATTCTGTATAAGTTAAAAAAACATTCCTTTCATATTTTATCGAAAAAATCATAAAGTAACTCATTTGGAAAATGAAAAAAATATTCCTTTAAAACCATTTTTATAAAAAATATAACATGGGTATAAAGACTTTAAAAAAATTATGATAATATTAAAAATAATTTGGAAAACATTTTTAAGAAACATGGACATGGATGATAAATATTCCCCACCAGATACTTATGTATAAAAAATGCCGAATAATAATGTGATTGTAAAATTAACCCTTACATTGTACTTTCCTTTAGTTTAATGAGATTTAACCTCTTGTATAATGGTTTAAAACATGTTATTAATTTATAGAATAACCATATCCATATTTATGATATTATATATTATCTTCTTATATCGTTTTGTTAATAATATTCCACTATTACATTTATTTCGTGTGTTAACTACTTAATTTTCCTATGTATATTTTATCATTTAAGTCTTTTTTATTATTAATAGGTGATGAATCATGGTCCTAAGAACTCTAAAAAATATTTATAATTAAGTGCAGCATAGGGGCAGACTTAGGTCATTCTCTTGAGGAGCCTTTTTTGTCAATCAATCATTACTTATAATTAACTTTTTTATATTTTTAAATTTATAAAATAAAATGAATATAAATTTATATTTGATAAATGAGAATGAAAAATAAAAATTAAATATTCCAATTCAATTGTAACAGAATGAATGTAGATAGAATGATGTTAGAGTGAAAGGATATCCTCTTGGGAGATTACCTAGAGTGAACCTTCATCATCTATTAATTCTTTCCAAATCACATTAATGAACATGATTAATTATACATATGAAAATAACATTATTTCTATGGTTTTGAATATATAGTACACTCAATGATCACCGAGAGACCACATTTCCACCTCCTCAATCGAGGGAGAATATTACCAAAGTGAAAGTTAAGCCTCTCGTGGAAA
The DNA here is from genome assembly GCA_963277665.1 of Viscum album. Taxonomy (NCBI): domain Eukaryota; kingdom Viridiplantae; phylum Streptophyta; class Magnoliopsida; order Santalales; family Viscaceae; genus Viscum; species Viscum album. Next base: position 2,075,694,805 of record OY728157.1, read on the forward strand.
GTAGAGACACAAAGGTGCCTTGCCCACTAAAATCCCCATCAGCCTAACTCTAAAAAAATAATAAATATTAAAAAATTAATGATAAAAAACATGGGTTTAACACTGGATTGATCCCCCATGAACTTACCCGGGTTATTTACCCATGATCATGAGTATAACAGATTAGAGTGGAAAGAATGGGTTTGAAACACAAAAGATAAAAATATGAGATAATGTGGGAAAGAAGAACACTAACATATAATAAAACTTAATAATACTATTAAAACATAAATAAAACTAAAAAAATACATAAAGTGGACACATTGAGTTCTAACAACTTGAAATGAAGAAGAAACACTCATTTATAGACAAAAGTGGTGATTTTTTATCCAAAATCATTCTCCAAATGTTTCTCTGTGGTATCCCCAATAAATATCCAAATTTGAAAAATATTCCTTCTTGAAAGTTATTTTTTATATATTTTTCTTATTCCCACAAAAAATTATCATAATTGGACACTTTTTGAGAGAGATATATTCAATTTTCTTAAATACTTTATTTTGTATAGGTGACTGTTTGTATTACAATTTATCCAAATTCCCATGCATTTATTTCCATGAAAATGAAGGAATAATGTGTCGAAACCTTAATAAAAGTTTTTCCTCAAAAATTTACCATTCTCTATGTTGAATTTAAATTCATATTAATCTTTAATATATGATATATGGTTCCATCTTTAAAACCAACCAGATCTATGCACAATTTTTGAGGTTAGACTTGTGAGCTTGTTTTGTGCCATCAAATTATGGATTGAGTTTTGGGCCCTATATAATAAAATGAATATTTTAAAATATTTTAAAATATTTTTTCTATCAATTCCCCCACACTTTGACATTTCGCTCTTGGGAAATCATCTTATACCATGGTTAAGACAAACATCCCAACTCATAAATGAAAACACAACTCAATTGTCATATCGAAGCAAAATATCATACCTTATACAAGGATAAAAAATTCCTAAAAAATAAAAAATCATAATAATCTATTCAATATTATGTTAATTTTCACATGATTTTCATACATATCTCCCCTAAAAAATATTTTTCTCTTCACTCAAGGATTTTTAATGTGGAGTTTGTCTCATTCTAAAGAACATGTGTCTTCTTCATAGGCTTTATATCCTCATAGTATCTCTACTTCATAGAGTCACAAATGTTTCAATCATGAGATATTTTTCATGGGTTTTTTTAGGATGAGTGTTGTAAGGTTTTAATTGTAAAAACATTAGAGGAAAATGAGGAGGGTTAAGGTCTAAAGTGAAATAAATGTATGAAAAATATTTTTCTCAAGAATGGTGTTCTCCTAAATAAACTTGAAAATGATTCACCACCAAACAATTATTTTCTTAGTAAGTTAACACTTTTAATTTCAGCATAAATTATGAATTTATTCCCTATTTTTTCCAATTTTTAGCATTGTTTCAGTTTCAATTTAGATATGGATTTCTCTTCAAAATCATGTTTTTGGTAAAAAAGGAGGAAAATTTTGAACTTCAAAAAATGGTGAACACCCAACCCATATGTGTAATGATATTTTGTGCCACCCATACATCATTCTATAAGGAAATTTTTTCCACCAAAGTAGTAATAAATATGGAAACACTTTCCATTCATCTCAAATGGATTCTTTAAGAAAGCAAAATACAACTCATTTTCACCCTCCCCCACACATTAGTTCAACAATAATAATGAATTTAAATTATAGAGAAATTTGGAACGGGAAAAATTGATTGTAATGTGGCTTCCTAATAAGTTATTTCATGGATAATAGGGTCTTAATAAATTTCAAATGAAAAGGTAGGCCCAAATTAGTGTCCAATGTAAAAAAAGGACTTTCAAAATAGTGTCTCAATCATTCTTAACACATTCCATAAACTCTAACAGATTTGAAAAGGAGAAAAATAGAAATTTATGGATCGCACAACATGTATACATAATCTAAATAAAAAAAATTAATGAATATGTAAAAAAATTATAAACCTCTTAGGTTTAGAAGTATATTAAATTTAGACAGTATAATTGCACATGAGTTTCACAATCAATCAAACTTCATCAAATGGAATGATTGGAAATAAAGAAAAAAATCCATTCATCATTCATTTAAATACTCAAATATTCAAATAAATCAATGTTTTAAAAATACTAATATGGTTTTGAATTTCCAAAGTAATCAATTCAACTCAAGAATACAAAAAACACACCAAAAATGAAAAATAAAAACATGAAAATTTTAAAAAGATACACAAAGATTAAAATGGAAGCACACACAAATTTCCTAAAACAGGTTTACATACCTCCCTCACACTTATTCATTTTTTACCATATTTTTAGGTCAAATTATATTAATAAATATTTTCACTTAGAATTTTTATTGGGTAATAAATAAAATAAATAAAAGGAAAGACACAACCTAATTTATTTTTAGCGGCATCCTTAAGTTAAGCTCTTAGCTTCTACCATATAAAAACTACAAAAAATGTAATGATAAGAGATAATAAAATCAAAACAAAAATAAAGATAAATGGGATATAAAAGGGATAATTCTTGGTTTAGACCCTAAAGTGGGTGATGGCTTTTTACTTCCCAAAGTTATGTAGTTGTAGTGGATTATCCCCAACTAGATGATGTATGTGGTTTCTTTGAGATGAAACACCACATGTGACTTTCCCAGTGTCCATAAGTAGACAATGAGAATAGATAAACCCAAAGAGAATAAAAAAATTATCAACCCCTAATAAATAAAAATATATAATTTGAGGTCCAATGTAGGAGGTAAAGGAAAATAGGGGTTCTATCTGTTGACTTATATTGTTTCCTCCTCTATATGGTATGTAAATTGTTGCTAAAGAGGTAGTTTCACCACCATACTCTTGTCCAAATATTCTTCTTAAATCACCACCACTTGGGTGGTCTCTTACTTAACATCCATGTTCTACTCAATTTTTTCTGAATCATAGATTTCATAAAAAGAGGATTAATAAAAAAAATCATCTTGAATAAGATTAAAACATACAAAATCAATAAATAAATATTCCCTTTCAAGAAAGATGGATTGTAAATTAATTGCTTCTAGAAGGGACATTGGAAAATCTATCTTAGTAGGTGAATATTAATAATCGTCTTCCAAGGAAAGGTAAATTTTAAAAGGTGTTTATTTTTCATTATAAATGATGGAATGTCATGTTTCATGTTATCTTCAAAAAAGTGATTCGATGGTTCTTCTAAAAAAAATTTGATCTCCCATAAGTGAATCATCTTGAATTTGTACTTCATGGACCTCCTTGAGAAATGGTTGAGTGTGGGATGATGTAATAATTCATTTATAAGCTTATTATCACCCACCTCAGGTTTTTTAACATAAAAAGTGATTGGTGAAATTTATTCCACCAATCATTATGGTTCTGGTTCGGGTTCAGATTAGGATTTCTCCTGGGACTCATGCATGTATTCAGTAATATTTTCTATTTTGATTTCCATAATTTTCATTTTATCACAAATAATTTTAAAACGAACATCAAGATCATTTTAAACATTTTATTTTACCTAAGAGTGGTTAGTCCATATAGAATATTTTTAATTAAAAAAGATCATGAACAAAGAAGATTTGTTTTTGAAATTTAGAATTTTTTTGTCTTTGTTTATGAAAAAGGAAATTATTTACAAAATGTGAATAAAAATAAGGAGGGAATACCAATTGGATCACCATCAATTATCCAATTTGATGAATCATTGTAGTACACACTCTCAAAAATATTTATAACAAATTGCAGTATGTGGACTGACCTAGGTCATTCTCTTGAGGAGCCATTGCGGTCAATCAATCACTACTTATAATTAACTTTTTTATATTTTTATATTTATGATATATCATGAAAAATTTTATACTTGATAAATGAGAAATAAAAACAAAAAATAAATATGTAAATGTAATTAAAACTGAATGAATGTAGACAGAATGATGTTAGACATAAAAGAGAACCTCCTAAAAGATTACCCCAAGTGAACCTTCATCATCTATTAATTAGATCCAAATAAAATTAATGAACATGATCCATAATATGCATGAACATACTTTTATTCATATGGTTGTGAATATAAAGTACACGAAATGATCGTTGAGAGACCACACATCCACCTCCTCGATCAAGGGATAGTATTGTAGAAGTGAAAGCTAAGCCTCAGGTTGCAAGTGGAGACACAAAGACACATCTCCCACTAATATCCCCCTCATCCTAACTTTATGAAAATAAGAAAAATTAAAAATTAATTCTAAAAAACTTGTGATCAACACTAGATTTTTTCCCGATGAACTTCCTCAGGTTATCTACTCATGATCGTGAGTATAACATATTATAGTGGAAAGAATGAGGTTAAAACACAAAAGATAAAAATATGAGAGAATGAGGGAAAGACCAAGACTAAAATATACCAAAAATCCATAATACTATTAGAAAATAAATGAAACTAAAAATATATATAAAATGGACACCTTGAGTACCAAAAACTTGAAATAAAGAAGAAATGCATTTTATAGGCAAAATAGGTGAATTTTTTTATCCAAAAATCATCCTTGGAATATTTCTATGTGGTATCACAATAAATCACTGAATTTGAAAAGTATCCCCTCATCAAATTTGTTCATATATATCTCTTCCATTGACTCAAAAAAATTGAGCTTAATTTTCCATTTTTTAGAGAGATATAGACCATTTACTCTGAGACTTTATTCTGGTAGGTGACTGTTCGTATTCCAATTGATCTGAATTCCCATTCATTTATTTTCCTAAAAATGAAGGAATAATGCATGTACACCTTAATAAAATTTGTTACTAAATATTTAAAATTTATCCATGTTTAATTTCATCTCATATAAGTCATACATGTATAATATATGGTTCATCATTAAAACTATCCAAATTTGTGTGCAGTTTTTGAGGCTAAACTTGTGAGTTAGTTTTTGGCCTTCAAATGATGGATTCAGTCTTGAGACATAAATAATAAAATGAATCACATGATGTATGTAATCCTTAAAATAAATAATTTCACAATTTTGATCAATTAAGAAAATATTATGGCTGAAATACCTAAATAAATCAAAATAGTTAAAATCCAAAATAAGATATTTTAGTAATTAAGCTTAAAATACCACTAAACCCATAAAATGTGACAATTTATCTTAAAATAAAACACTGGTGCGATTAAAAAAATTAAAATTAAATTTCAAATAATTGAAAATATTTTCTCTGTTAATTCCTCCACACTTAAATATTTCACTCCCTATAAATCATCTTATATCATGGTCAAAACAAACTTCTAAAAGAATAAATGACAACACAACTCAATTATCATATAAAAGGAAAATAGCATGACTCATACATGGATAAAAAATTCATAACTACTAAAAAATCATAACAATAGATTCAATATCATGTTAATTATTACATAAATTTCATACCTACCTCCCTGGAAAAATATTTATCTCTTCACTCAAGGATTTTTAATGTGGAGTTTTTCTCCTTCTCAATAACATGTGTGATCTCCATATGATTTATATCGAGAGAGAAAATAATGTGTTAATAATGAGGTATTTTTCATGAGTTTTTTAAGGATGATGGTTGTAAGGTTTTAAATGTAAAAACATCAGAGGCGTAATGAGGAGGGTTAAGCTCTAATGTGAAGTAAATGTATGAAAACAATTTTTATCAAGAATAGTGTGCTCTTAAATCTTCTTGAAAATGATTAAACACCAAAAAAACTTTCTTTGGGAAGTTCACACTTTTAATTTTTGTATCAATGATGAATTTATTCCATATTTGTTCCAATTTATAGAATTGTTTTATCTTGAATTTAGATCTGTATTTCTCTTTAAAATCATGTTTTTGAGGAAAATAGAATCAACTTTTGATCTTCAAAAATTGGTGAGCACCCATCCCATGTGTGTATTTATATTTTGGGCCACACATAAATATTTCCTTCATGAAATTTCTTCCAAGAAATCAGTGATAAATATGGAAACACATTCAATTCAACTCAAAAAGATTCTTCAAGAAAGAAAAATACATCTCATTTTCTCCCTCCCCCATACTTGAGTTCAATAATAATGCATTTAACATCTATAGAATAATTTAAAGGGATAAATGGATTTTAATTTGGCTTCATAATAAGGTATTTCATGCCTAATATGGGCTTAATAAATGTTAAATGAAAAGGTAGGACAAAATTAGAGTCCATTGTAAAAAAAGGATTTCAAAATGGTGCCTCAATCATTCTTAACATATTCTATAAACTCTAACATACTTGAAAAAGGGAATAATAGAAATTTATGGATCGAAGAAAATTTATCAAGACTCTAAATAAAAATATAAATTTAAATAATATGTCAAAAAGGTTTAGAAACCTCTCGGGTTGGGAAAGATATTCAATTTAAATAGTACTAGTGCACATGAGTTTCACAATCAATCAAACTTTATCAAATGGAAGGATTGGAAATCAAGAAACAAAATGCATTAAAAATAATTTAAATCCAAAAATATTAAAATAAATAAATGTGTCAAAAATACTTAGATGTTTTTGATTTTACAAACTATTAAATCCAACTAAAGAATACAAAAAACACACAAAAATGAAAAATCCAAGACACGAAAAATTCAGAAAAAAAACAAAAAAAAATGGAAGAACACAAAATGTTATTAAAACAAGTTGAAATCCCTCCCCTACACTAATTAAATTTAATACCCTCTTTTTATCTCAAATTATATCAATAAATATTGTCACTCATAATTTATATTAGGCAACAAATAAAATAAATAAAAGAAAAGTCACAACCTGATTTATTTTTCAGTGGAAATATTGATTTAAATTCCTAACTGATACCACATTAAACCAAAAAAAATGAAATGATAAGAGATAATAAAAATAAATAAAAAGAAATATAAAGGGGATATGAATGGTGTAATTATTTTTTTATACCCGCAATCGGGTGATAGGTTTTCATTACCCCTAGTCCGGCAGTTGTAGTGGATTATCCCTAATCAAATGGTGGATGTGGTTTCTTTGAGATGAACCACCAAAAGTGACTTTTATAAGTTTTCATGTGTATAAAATGAGAATTGATAACCCCAATTATAATACAAAAATTCCCAACACATAATAAAGGCAAAATAGATTATTTGAGGTCCATAGTGGGAGGGAAAAGAAAATAGTGGTGCTCTTTATTGACTTATGTGGTTTCCTCCTTCATATGATATGTAAATTATTGTTAAAGAGGTAGTATCACTTCTATACTCTTTTCTAACTCTTATTCTTTGATAACCAACACTTGGATGATATCTTCCTTAATATAAAAGGTCTGATCAATTTATTTTGAATTAAAAATTTCATAAAAAGAGAAGTTAGAAAACAATTTAGCTTGAATAATATTAAAACATGAACAATTAATAAGGAAATATTCCCTTTCAAATAAATCATCTTGGAAATTAATCTCTTATGGAAGGAAAATTGGGAAGTCCATCTCAGTAGGTGCATCTTCATCATCATCTTACACGGCAAGAGAGAGGTCAAAAGGTGTTCATTTTTCATTATAAAGGATGAGAAGATCATGTTAGAGGTTTTCTTCAACAAAGAAATTCTAGGATTCTTTAAAAGAAAAATTGATCTATCATAAGTTCATAAACATGAATGTGTACTTCAGGGACCTCCTCAAGAAATTTTTGAGTGTGGTATGATGTGATTAATTCCTTTAAAAACTCTTTCTCACCTACCTTGGTTTCTTTAACAAAAAAATGATCGGTGAAATTTATTTTACCACTAATTCTAGTTTTGGTTCATATTCAGGTTCATATTACTCTTAGGATGCAAGTATGTATTCAAGAATCCATTCAATTTGGATATCCAAGTTTTTCATTTTGTCACTAATCCTTTGAAAACAGACATCAAGATCATTATAAATATTTTCTTCCACAAAATATTGGTCAGTCCATGTAGAATAATTTTAATTAAAATATACCATGAACGTAGATGTTTTTTTTGAAATTTATGATGTGTGTTTGTTTTTTTATTAAAATGGAAATTATTTAAAAAATGTGAATAAAAATAATAAGTTAATACCACTTGGATCCTTGTAAATGGATCCAATTTAATGAAGCATTATCGTGCATTCTCTCAAAAATATTTATAACTAAGTGCAGCAGAGGAGTTAACCTATGTCGTTCTCTTGATTAGCCTTTGTGGTCAATCAATCACTAATTCTAATTCACTTTTTTTATATTTATATATTAATGAAATAAAATTAAGAGAAATTTATATTTGATAAATGATAATTAAAAACTAAAATTAAATATGTAAATGCAATGAAAACAGAATGAATGTAGACCAAATCATCTTTAGACAGAAAGGACATCCTCACAAAAGATTACCCATAGTGAACCGTCATCATCTCTTAATTAGTTACAAGATGAACTTAATGAAAATTATCTATTATATTCATGAAAATACTCTTATTTTTATGGTTTTTAATATAAAATACACTCAATGATCACCACGAGACCACACATCCACCTCCTCCATTGAGGGAGAATATTACATAAGTAAAAGCTAAACCTCAGGTGGCAAGTGGAGACACAAAGGTGTCTTCACCACTAGGATCCCCCTCAGCCCAAATCAAAGAAAATAATAAAAATTTAAAATTAATGATCAAAATTTTTGTTTCAACACTATATTTGATCCCTTAGGAACTTCCTTATGCCAACTACTCATGATCATGAGTATAACAGATCATACTGGAAAGAACGGGGTTGAAACACAAAATATGAAAATATGGTTGAATGAGAGAAATAAGAAGACTAACATATAATAAAAATTAATAATAGTATTATAACATATATTAAACTAAAAAATATAGAAAATGGACACCTTGAGTGCCAAAAACTTGAAATGATGAAGAAACACTCTTTTATAGGAAAAAGAGGTGAAATTTTTTGACCCAAAATCGTCCTCTAAAAGGTTCCACTTGGTATCCCAAATAAATGTATTAATTTGAGAAATATTCCTTTTATAAAGTTATTTTTATATATCTACTCCTTATATTAACAAAATTTTAGCTTAATCAGACACATTTGGAGAGAGATATATCCCATTTACTATGAGTCTTTATTCTAGATATGTGATTGTTCGTATTCCAATTCATCCAAATTATAATGAATTTATTTCCTTGAAAATGAAGAAAAAATGTGTGACCACCTTAATAAAAGTTGTTCCTATGGATTTCTACTTTTTCCATGTTTAATTTCAGATCACATTGATAGTAAATTTATGATATATGGGTCTATCATTAAAACTATCCATATATGTGTACAGTTTTCAAGGCTAGAATTGTGAGCTACTTTTTCACCTTCAATGATGGATTTAGCTTTGGTACCTAAATAATAAAATGTATCCATTGATGTATTAAATACTGAAAATAAATAATTTCACAATTTGGATAAGGGAATAAAATATTATGGACAAAATAAAAAAATAAATTAAAACCATTAAAATTAAATTAGGCTATTTTAGAAATTAAGCACAAAATACCACTAAAACCATAAAATATGACGATTTCACTTAAAATAAAACATTTTAGGGATTAAATAAATAAATTAAGAGTAAAATAATTGAAAATATTTTCTCTATCAATATGATATATATATATATATATCTAATCTATATAATTATATTAAGTTCTTAGATATTATATTTACTCATTATATATATTTTTATAATCATTCTTGAGTGACTAATGTGGAAAATAAATCTCACTGTGTCATGGAGATAGTAGGTCATATGTATGCACAAGCGATGATATCATTCCCTTAATAGTAAAAGGTTAATAAATTATCATGACAAATTTATTATTTATATCTATTATATCCATAATTATACCCATCCAAATAAAGTGGTGATGGAAAAAAAATTCCATCGTAGTGTGGAGACGGTAAGTCGTACATACACACATGTGGTGATTTTGTTTTTTATATGATGCATAGAAGATGGAATATGATTGTCCTATAATCATAATAACATCTCAGAATATATATGATATTTTATTTATTACATTATCATGGAAACAACACATTAATAATAAGTAGAAGAATAAATGAACTTGAATGAGTTGGTAAAATAATTACATCTTCTTCAGTGGAATTCATTGAGATCTCTTCTCAAGGGATCCAGAGTTGGTCCTTTGGGAGGGAAATAAACTCTATAACTTAACTAAGAATTTTTAAAAGATATATGGGTAGGGTTTTGTCAATATATATTACTTAAATTGGTGTCAAGAAGTGAAAGAGGAGGTACCCCTTTATAATTGAGATGGGGACACTTTTGGAAATCAGCAAAATATTAAAATATAATAAGGATATTCTATAGCCAAAGACTTCCAAATGGACTATAAATGAATAGTTGAAGAAACTTTAGACCATATTTTATCCCCTTTGAAATTATTTAACATTTTATTATTTTTAAATAATTTAATAAAATATTAATTCTACAAAGTACCATTATTGGAAAATTTGGTACTATTCATTAAATTTCACCTTAAATACATCAATACAAAATGGGATTTAGAATATAATAATAGAAAACATATATAATATATATTATAGATCTATAAAATTCTTTAGACACATTACCTAATCAAAAATATTTCAAAATTAATATTATTAAAATAAATTATTTCATTTTTTTGTTAATTAAATAAATATTATTTTAGTGTTGAATAAGATTTTAAGGTAATTATATAATTTATAAAAATTAAAAATAAATTTATATAATGAATCTAATTTAATTTATATCAAAATATAAATTTATGTTCCTTCATATCTTCATTTTTTCCTATTTAGACACATAAAAGATATAAAATACAAAGAGAGTGAAATTTTGTAACTATCTTTGAATTAAATAATATATAAGTTACTTTCATGGAAAGTTGTACATTAAACAACACCAATTAAATATTAATTTTAGGAGGGTCAAATAATATTTATACAATAATTTTTTTGACATGTTTAGGTCACATTATTACCCTTATCATTTTGTTTTAACCATTATTTAAAACCTTTAACTTTTACTGTGACAACATGTGTTTTTACTACTTAAGGTTTAATATAGTTAATATAAATTATCAAAAGAACCATAAATGGATAATTTATGACATTTACAACCATATATAAATTAATTGGTTGAATTTTATATTTTTATAAATTTTATATCATTTAATAAAATACATTTATTTTAAAATATCATTAATGTCAATTTTGACACTATTCATTTACTGATCTTTTTTAAAAATATCAATACTAAAGATAAATTCAAAAAAAATTAAATGCATACCAAATTAGTCTATGTTTTCTATAAAATTCATGTATGAAATTATATAAATTTATATTTATTTGAATATTTTCAATATCATTTACTTGACTATTAGATGTCTTTCATACTTGGCTCGAAGATTTGTGAATGTTATATGCACTGTTTGGAGCATCTCTTAGCTCTTGAGGTAAAGATCTTTGTTGGATGATCCTAGATGGAAGATCCCTCTACATTTTTAAGGAGCTCTTATTGGGTGTTGGATTTTGTTTGTCTGAGTTTCCTTGTACCCCCCTTATTTCCCTGCTGGAGTAAACACATTACTCCTCGTGTTTTGTATTAAAACTTTTCATTTAATAAATTCCCTTGATGACATGAACTGAGAAATGAGTTCATGTCATCACTTTTTCAATATATATATATATATATAGTCAAATTTATCTTCTTTATATCCCTATATTAAAAATGTTATTATTATTAAAGATATGAGTATGATATCTTTAACTTTTCTTTACATAAAATATAATAAATGTCAAACTCTCATCTAAGTATATTTGAAAGGTTATAATATCTACCCAAGGATGGTTTTGGTTCAAACCCACTCATACAATGAAATTTGGACAAGTGTTAGGCTAATTTTTTTAATATTTATAATATTATTTATACCCTTAATTACTCAATTTACCTTTAAATGTGTTAATAAAAAAATTAATAAAGTTACTATTATTAATACCCAAAAATAAAATAAAACTATTTACATAATTTTGACCCAATTATTCCAAATATGGAATCCATTTTTCAAAATTCAAAACATCTAACTTTTAGTAATTAATTTAAAATTAATCTAGTTGACGGAATGAGAAAATGGGTTTTTAAAGTGATCTTTTCAAAAGATTGAAATATTTTTATATAAAAATTAAATGAGAAATTTATTCCAACGACCTAAATTGAATTAAATGATAAAAATTAATCTAATTATACTTTAAAAAAATTAAATATATAATTTAACACTATCAATTATTTAGACAAAAATCTATTTTCAATTAAAATGAAATATTTTACCATTATTAATTAAAACATAAAACTTATTAGAAAAAAAAAGTAAATTTTTATATACCTATTTAAATTAATAAATTTATTTTTTTCAAATATAATTTATAAAATTTTAAAAAATTGGATTTAAAATAGGCTCTCCATTAAAAGGAGGTAAAACTATCTTTAGAAAAATATAGTTGTTTATGCCTAAAATTGGGTTTGTTCTTATCTTATGCCTATAAAATATATTGGATGAATATAAAAAATATTTTATTGAATATATAACATATATATTTCATTAATATCATTCACTAATTCTAATTAAGTTAATTTATTAAGACAAAAAAAAATTTGGGAGCATAAAAACAAAAATATTTCCTTTATATTCAATTGGTATTATTTGGTAACCAATGAAATCATCTTATATTTCTATAAACAAAATATTTTCTTAAGTTATTTAATATTATTCATAACCTCTAATTTTAACATCTAGGTTATATCTTATTATATTGAATATTTTAATAACATACTATTGTTCGGTAAAAAATCGGTCTTGCATGTAACACAAGCTATCAAAGAAAGTAGTTCTTGTATATAACGCAAGCTAACTCCATGTTGCGTGCATTAAAAACTATAGAATTTATTTAAAATATTAAATATATTGTAAATTATCAGTATGTTATATTCTTTTCTACATTGGTTGTTGCGTGTCATACACACTATCAAATAAAAGTTACTCTTTTAGAATTTTCAGGGTGTTACATTATCCCTACCTTAATTAAATTGCGTCCTCACAATTAAAACTTGATATTCATAGTCTAGGTTTTAATATTTGAAAATATATTTATTGGAATCCCATATCATTATAAGAGTTAATAAAATGTCTGCTTTATAAGAGATAACTGGAACTACAAAGGTCACATGGAATAAGATATAACTAGGTCTCTAAGTATGAGAACATTAGTGGCTTGTAGAGATATGTATATAGAGTAAATGAATAAATAATTATAGGGATCTATTGAGGTCATAAATCACAAAAGAGTGAATGATCAATGGAAATTTTATGTTCTCAAATCCATAAATCTATGATAATTTAAAATACCATTGGTTTAACAAAAAATAATATTTTTTAGATCGTGTTCCTATAGTTGAGGAATTATTTCACTATATAAGAATTTAAGGAAATAAAATTAGTTGATACCTTTATATAAACACAATATTATCCTTTAGTGGTTCCTTAAACTATTTTTAACTCATTTCTTAGCATAAGTTGCATCATAGGGTGAAGTAATACATTTACATCTAAATCCTTTTCTAAATATCAACTTAAACCATTTCATAAATGGTTAACTTTTTTAAAATGAACTTATAATTATTCTATCCACAACATGAAGTGGCTCCTATTTTTCACATTCCAAACATGGGAATACCTTTATCATGTATTCTCTCCAAACATCATAATTACTTTAATTACAATAAAACATTATTGTAAACATGAATTATTCCTTATTCCTTAAATAGAACATAGATTATTAGATACAATCCTTATATACAAGAATGTTGTAACTCCATAAATAATGGCATAAACCCCCTTTTCAACAAACCATTAATCAGTTCCAAGGTAATCGGTACTATCCAATTTAATTTATCCAAATCAATCATCCCTATATTCCGACATCATTATCTCAATATAGGGAACATATTAAGGGTTATATTTCCCTCAACCATATGTTTTTCAAAAAAAATAACTTGCTATTGAGTAACTATTTTGGTTCATCGGTGCCATTAAACATATGATCTCAAATGCATAATAAAATAGTACTGCAGTATAATCCTTACATATTCCACAATTCTTATAACCAGTACGTCATTGATAAATACTAAAATGACATAACTGTTTAATCCCAACATAATCACATTAATCATCCATATTAGTCCATGGTAGTATCATAATCATGACCATAACCCATTAGCCTCTTTTGGGGTATACTTATTCCATGCATGAGACGTTTATTTGCATAGTGTCTCATTTCCTTTCAATTGAATCATTGTAAATTAGAAACCATTTTCTTATCCTTGCAATCCCAAGAATTGTGGTCATTATCTCCACACTTATAGAAAATGATCATTCCTTTTAATAAATTACCAAGGTTATTATTTCCACAATTATTACATGTGGTAAAATGATTCTTTCCTTTCTTCCCTTTATCCATATTTTTCCCAGTTTTCCTCTTATTCTCATGCTTCCCTCTGAATCCATCATACTTAAAGTACTCTTTACCTATCCTATTATCACATGATATTATGTCATCATATAATGATAATTCTCAGTAAACTATTTATCATTGAAATATTGTCTTAAAACCATGAAATATATGATCATCCTTACACTTTAGATCACATACATCGGTGAGGTTCACATTCGTTCTACTAGGCACAATTTCTAAATGATGACATACACTAGGTTAGATCATATCATAATGTATAATCATAAAACTAGAAAAATACATAACATAAATAGAAATATTTATGTGTATCTAGTCTCATAATCATAAACATGGTATTTTTGGGATGTTCTTTAATACTTATCCTCCAAGTATACCTTAGGGTTATGTTCCATAATCTAACTTTTCTAAATATAGTTTTCAAGGTTGATGCTAAACTTCCTCTGATACCAACTATGAAAACTTCAACCCTAGTATCCCAAAGTAGATTCCTTAAATTATTACATTGGCATAGATACAAGATTCTAGTCTCAAAGGATTGATCGGTTTAGAAGTTTTAGAAACCAGATTACATATATAAACCTTTCATTACAATTGAAACTATAAAATAAAATATATTCAATCCTTTGAGAGAATCAATATTCTCCTAGATTAACCCTGTATATCAATCATAATATAAATCTTGTCATCCTAGAAAAAATAAAGCAAAATAAATGGTTGATATCAGATGCTTAGTAAGGGTAAACATACAATGGAAGCTATTATGATTAAATAGCCATATAAATTATGGAAATGTATATAACTGAAACATAATCCATTTAAACATAATATTGAGAATAATATGGAAAGAATAAATGAAAATAAAACAATTACATATAAATAATCTCATGGATATTATACTAATAAAATAATCACATGAAATATCAATGACTAATCTCATAATGAGGGAATACATAATGTCATAAATCATAAACATGTCGTCAAGGTTCATCCAAGACACCATACATAAATTGGTAAGGCCTCATCCAATACCCAAACTATTTTGTCTCATGGGACCTACTGATGACTAGAGGGGATATAGTGGGCCCCTCCCATCACTAACTAAATATAATTCATACCTTATATTAAAAAATAAACTACATAAACATTCATATTGAAAAATAAGTATACAAAATGTGAAAACATTAACCATAAACCATGAGTGGTGTCAAAATAGCACATCCATTGTAAAACTCATCATTAACCCTTAAATAAAATAAGTTAGATGGTGTTATAATATATCAACCTCAATTAATCATATGATCCAAGAAATGATGTTTACATGGATTAAAATACTCTAATAAAATCATTAAATATTTCTTGAGAGAAATACCCCTTTTACTTTGAAATCATTTATTTAAAAGACCATGAAATTTTAAAAGAAATTATCTTCATTGAAAATAGTATTGTAAATTGTAAATTAAAATTCAATACATTAAGTTTTCATGATGGTGGAAAAATACATTCATGTAGTATAAGTTAAAAAAACATTCCTTCTATATTTTATTGAAAGTTCATAAAGTACCTCATTTGGAGAACAATAAAATATTCCTTTCAACCCATTTTATAAAAATTAGAACATGGGTAAAAAGAATTTAAACATTTGTAGGAAAATAGTAAAAAAAATTAAAAAAATTTAAGAAACATGTACATGGATGATAAATATTCCCCAGCATATACTTACGTATAAACAACCCCGAATAATAATGAGATTGTGAAATTGACCCTTACCTTATACTTTCCTTTAGTTTAATGTACTTTAAACTCATTTATAATGGTTTAAAACATGTTATTAATTTATACCAGAACCATATCCATATTTACGGTATCATATACGATCTTTTTATATTGTTTAGTTAGTAATATTCCTCTTCTACCCTTGTTTCGTGTGTTAACTTCTTCATTTTCCTATGCATGTTTTATCGGGTAAGTCCAATTTCTTATGCATGGGATATATATATATATATATATATATATATCATTCATATATAAAATGATATTAAGTTTTTAGATATTTTCTTTACTCATTATATACATTTTTATCATCATTATTGTATGGTTAACGTTGAAAGTGTATCTCATTGCATCGTGGAGACGGCAGGTCGTACGTATGCACGAGTAACAATATCATTTCTTTAATGGTAAAAGGGTAATGAATTGGATGGTATAATAATTATAAAGAATCATTATAATGTTATATTTATTATCTATATCCATTATATCTATCATTATACTCATCCAAATAAAGTGGTGATGAAATGAAAAACACACCACGGGGTGGAGATGGTAATGCGTATGTACGCACACACGGTGCTTTTGTCTTTTGTAGGATGGGTAAAAGGAGTAATATGGTTTTCCCATAATCATAATAAAAATATCATCATATATTTTATATTTTATTTATTAATTTATCCTAAAATCAACACATGAAGAGTAAGTATAAGAATAAATGAACTTGAATGAGTTGGTAAAATAATTACCTCTTCTTCATTGGAATTCCTTTAGATCTCTTCTCAAGGGATCTAGAGTTAGCCCTTCAGGAGGAAACTAAACTCTTGAAATTAAATAATTATGTTTATAAGAGAAATATTAAGGGTTTTGGAAAACTATATTTCTCAAGTTTGTGTGAGGAAGTGAGGGAAGTGGAACCCTTTTATAATTGAGGTGAGGGGCACTTTTAGAAATCATCAACATGTTAAAATATAATAAGGGTATTCTAGAGAAAAAGACTTCCAAATGGCCTATAAATGAATATTGGAAAAAAAAATTAGACCATATGTTATCCCATTTGAAACTATTTAATATTTTTATGATTTTTAAATAATTTAATAAAATATTAATTCAATAAAGTATCAATATTGCCAAATTTGGTACTATTCATTTAATTTGACTATAAAAACATCAATACAATGTAGGATTTAGAATATAATGATTTCAAACATCTAAAATATATCTTATAGATCTATAAAATCAATTATAAACATTAACACATCCAAAATATTTCAAAATTAAAATTATTAAAACCAATTATTTTATTTTTTTGTCAATTAAATAAATACTTTTTTAGTATTGAAGAATATTTTAAGGTAATTATATAATATCTAAAAATTTAGAATAAATTTATATAATAAAAATAATTTTATTAATATAAAAATATACATTTATGTTCATTTATATCTTGATTTTTTCCTATCTGGAAACATATAAGATATAAAATACAAAGAGAGTGACATTTTGTAACTATCATTGATTTAAATAATATATAATTTATTTTTAGGAAAAAGTTTCCATTAGAAAAACTCCAATTAAATATTAAGATGATTAGAGTCGAATAATATTTATAAAATAATTTTCTGGACAACTTTAGGTCACATTATTACCCTTATGTTTTGGTTTTAGCCCTTATTTAAACCCTTTAACTCTTACCATGAAAACATCTGTTTTTACCACTTAAGGGTTAATATAGTTAATATAAAATACCAAAAACCATAAATGGATAAATTACACCATTTAAAACATTATATAAATTATTTTTCCAAATTTA
The DNA here is from genome assembly GCA_963277665.1 of Viscum album. Lineage (NCBI taxonomy): Eukaryota > Viridiplantae > Streptophyta > Magnoliopsida > Santalales > Viscaceae > Viscum > Viscum album. The sequence continues at coordinate 2,075,713,029 of OY728157.1, forward strand.
TATTTTTACAAATTTCATATCATTTAATAAAATATTTTTTATATTAAATCATCACTAATGACAATTTTGACATTATTCATTAAATGACTTTTTAAAACATATAAATACTCTAGATAACTTAAAAAACATTTAATACATCCCTAATATTTCTAGGTTTTATATAAAATTTGTGTATTACATTACTTATATCAAATTATATTTATTTGAATATTTTTAATATCATTTACATGATATTTCTATTAATTAAATAATTATTGCATCATCATTGTTTAAGATCTTAAGGTAATTATTCATTTCTTAAAAATTAAAAATAACATCTCATGATGAATATAAATATTCTAGATTTAAAATTACTATTTATAGTTTAATTTATATTCTTTATAACACGATATTAAAAATTATATAGTCATTAAAGATATGAGTATGATATCTTTAACTTTTCTTTAAATAAATTATAATAAATGTCATACTCTCATCCAAGCAGCTTCCAAAGGTTATAATCTCATCCCAAGTATGATTTTGGTCTACACCCACATGTCCAATTAAATTTTTACAAGTTTTATAATAATTTCCTAATATTTATAATAAAAGTTTTACACTTAATTACTCGATTTACCTTTTACTATGTTAATAAATAAATTACTTGTGTAACTATTCATAATGTTCAAAAATAAAAGAAACATGTTTATATAATTTGGAACCACTGATTCTAAATATTTAATCCATTTTTAAAAATTCAAAACACTCAATTTTTAGTAATTAATTTAAAATTAATCCCATTGATGGAACAAGAAAATGGGTTTTAAAAGTGAAGCGTTCAAAAGTTTGAAATGATTTTATATCCAAATTCAATGATAAATTTATTCCAATTACCTAAATTGAATTAAATGATAAAAATATAATCTAATTATACTTTATAACAAATTAAAAATATAATTTAACACTGAATTATTCACAGTAAATGTTGTTTTCAATTAAAATAAAATATTTTATCACTATTCATCAAAATATAAAACTTATCAGAAAAATACCAAAAATTCAACCAAAGAAAATTTTTATATCATTATTTAAAATAACAAGTTTATTTTGTAAAATATAATTTATAAAAGTGTCAAAATTGGATTTAAAATAGTTTCTCTATGAAAATGTGATAAAAGTGCCGTTAGAATAATATAGGTTTTTATGCATTAAATTGTGTTTGTTCTTATATTATGCCTATAAAATTTATTGGATGAATATAAAAAATATTTTATTGAATATATAACACGTATATTTCATTAATTACATTTACTAGTTGTAATTAATTTAATTTATTAATACAAAACTCCTTTAGGATCATAAAAACAAAAATATTTTCTTTATATTCAATACGTATTAATTAGTAACCAATGAAATCATATTATATTTCTATAAACCATATATTCTCATAATTTAGTTAATAATATTCATATAAAATAATTTTAATGGATAGGTTATATCTTATAACATTGAATATTTTAATAATATACTATTGTTTGGTAAAACACTGTCTTATATGTAACGCAATCTATCGAAGAAATCCGTTCTTGCGTATAACGCAAGATAAATTAGTGTTTCATGTATTAAAAACTATATAATTTATTTAAAATATTAAGTATATCATAAAGTATCAGGATATTATATTCCTTTCTATGTTGGGTGTTGTGTGTCATACACACTATCGAATAAAAGGTACTCTTTTAGAATTTTTTGGGATTTACAGTTCCCTACAAAGATCTTCTTATTTAGTACTCCTCATAGACATACCCTACATAAAACCTTTATTTATAACCTAGGGAAATGAAACATAATAAAGGATGATCTATAATGCTTTTTAAGGGTAAAAAAAGAGATACATAAGCTTAACATGGACATAAGTGTATGATAACATGATCATAACATTTGAAAACCATACCCTTCAAATCAAAGATCATAATCTCGAGTCATGAAATAATGATTGGTAGTTCATAAGACATGAATCATATGATAATCAAAGATCATTATCCTTTAGAGCATAAAATTTTTATAAGACATAGATTTTTTCATACACATCATCTTATAACATTGTGTACATGTATAAATAGAATGAATTTCACACATTAAGTTAAAGACATGAAATCAAGCCCTCGCATAAACATATGGACATGCAACCATGTCTGTTCATATCATTATAGAAATGAAATATAGGTCCACACATAACATTGTGAACATGTAAAAAAGTTCATGTATAACATTTTTAACATGTAATCGAGTTCACACATAACATTGAGAACATTTAATTAAGTTCACTCATAAACTTGTGAACTCATAATAAGGTTCACACATAACATTTTGAACATGTAATCAGGTTCACATATGACATTGTGAACACGTAATAAGGTTCACACATAAAATTTTGAATAGCTAATCAGTTTCAAACATAACATATATACTCATGAGTTATCAATTGTTATCCAATGCATTGGAGGGAGATATAGGTCTCACCCGTCACATAATGAAATAATATATATGTATTCCATAAGATCATAAACCCTCATCATATCATAACCCATCAAATGAAATGGATATCATAAAATTTTCATCATATCATAACCTATGGAAAATATATAGGTTTTATAATCATTTCATCATAGAATAACCCATGAAAAGAAGCAAATTTCATAAGCATTTTAACATGGTATAACCCACGGATGAGAAAGAGGTTTCATAAGAAACTTGTCATATTAGACATAAAACATTAAAATAAGTAATTATAATGGTTAACTTGGATAATATCCCCATAAATTCATAAACTATGTCAAAGGATGTCATCTTAGATAGAGAATTATTTTAAAATATCATTTGGAGTATTTCTTGTGTAAAGTAACCTTTTTTGAAAAATCAATTATAAAAACATAAAACTTTATTAAAATAATTTTATTTAAAAACTAAATTTAAATCTTATAATTTAATCTTTAAAAAATAATTTAAAACATTTCTTTTGTAAAATATCATTTCTTCTCTAAAAAATTATTTTTAAAACATAAACCCTTTTGAAAACCTTTTTCAATGAAAAATAACCTTGAAAACTTTTAAATGAAGCTTTGAAATACATTTCACTCACTTTTTAAATCATAAAGAAAAATTAAAAACATTTTACTTGAAAATGATCTTAAAATATCATTAAAAAGTTTTTTAAAACATTTTTAGAAAATAATTTTTAAAAGAATACTGATTTCTGACCAAAAGGAGAAATAAACTCTGATTTTCTTAAAAAGATATTAATTGTATTAAGTACCAAAGAGTGGAAAAATGGTACCAATATAATAATATATCAAGAATAACCAAATTATAATAAAATTAATGGGAATTATTTAGAGGTATATCATGATGTTTCAATATTGGAAACTTAATCATAAATAATCTTGATAAATGATAAGTTTGCAATATAAAATATTTACCACTTTGCTAATAATGAATCATAAACCCCATGAATAAAGAAAATAAATTAGATCTTAAAATATCATGAGTATGACTAAATTCATGATATATCATTTAAATGGGGATTTATATACACCTCATGAAATAATATAGTTTAATAATATAATGTACATCTTAATGATGGAAAATTGAGACAAAATTCCCTTATTGATTTTGTAACTTTTAAACTGTAATCACCATGAAAGAAATATCGTCATATTGATTTGAAAATAAGAATACATTTTAGTATAATCATCATAAAATACATTCATGGGAACTATATACATCCCCATAGAATAAAGTGGTGGTGAATATAGCAAGTGTCTCACAAAATTAAAAAGTGATACGAAAATCCCTTATTACTTGAGTACCTTTTGAATCATGAGATCCATGAAATAATAACATGAATTGGAACCTTAAATATCATTAAGTAAATTAAATTAATTATGTAACATTTCATATGTCAGTATATACGCCACACAAATGAAACGATTTATGAATATGGAATAAGTGTCACATAAATAAAAGTGAGACTAGAAATCCACTTACCTTAAGTCTTGAATCTATTTGTACTCATTCAAAATTACTATATAATAAATAGATGTTATTATAAATCTATAAAATAATAATATTCATATATTTTATTCCATATATTATTTTATTATTACTTTATATTACCCATTTAATAACAATTCCATGTTAAAGTTATGTCTCGGGTAATAACTGCTTTGTTTTTGGAACATGTTTTGAGTTTTTATTCTTGGTCATATTACTTATATCATGATTTCATAATCTCAAGAATATAAATCATGATATATATTCAGTTTATATTTATATATAATAATACATAAAATTTAGTGATTGGAAATTAAATACATCATTCATGGATACGATATGTCGTATATATACATAGACATTGTTTCCATTTTCTTGTCGTATTAAAAGAAATAAAATTAAATGATGTATATATATATATTAAAATTTAAATGTAATTTTTATTTAATATATATATGACATATTTTTATTAAACACAAACTTAATACATTCCATGTATAGTGTGAACGTATCACACATACACACGAATGATGTTATAATATTACCAAACAATGGAAAGCATGAAGTTATGTGTTATATAATAATTATATAAGAATAAAGGCATAATAAATATCATATATGTCATATATAAATTTTATTTCCATCATTATTACCAACTGTGAAATGTGGTAATAGAAAAATAAATGACATGGGTTTGTGAGGTAGTAGTCAGATGTACACACAAATAATGATTTTGTAGCTCATTTGATGGAACTGTGTCTGGTTGTAGGTCTTAAACTTAGTATAACAACAAATTAGTATATATATGATACTTGGGTTATTATATAATCAATATATAAAAATAATTTAAGAGGTATTTGGATCAAATAAAATAAAAACATTCATTGATGAACGTTACATCTTCCTCAAGTATCTCCTTTTGGTTTGCACCAAAGGACTTCCTTTTATGGATTTATGCCCAAAATAAGGATTATAGGTTGATATAAGGTAATATTAGAAGTTATTGTTTCTGGTATTTTTTTAACCAATTGGTTAATAAGTTGTTAATAGATGGGAAAAGAGGGTGTCCTTTTATAAGTGAGGGAGAGGACAAACCTGGCATTTTTTTAAAAAAGTTAGGTGTACACATGTTTTTACCTAAAATGGGATTTTATATTGCACAAAATTCAATAAATAATGGTTTCATCCTAAAATACAGCTATCCATTGGGTTTTTTACAAGTTCCAAGGTCATTTTTCTCCTTAATATTAAACTTTAGTCCCTTGGTAAACTCGTTTTTCTCTTAGTCACCATGATTAATTTTAACTATTTTCACTAATAATTTTGGAAAAAAATTAAGTTTTCCATATTAGACATTATTAATTATTTTTATTTAAAATATTGAATCCATTTTTCCAAATTCAATTAATATAAGTGGAAAAAATTAATTTAAAATTAATCCTGCAAACGTGTTAAGAAAGCAAGATTTTAAAGAAAAAATGTTTAAAATGTTACAAAGTTTTTATATATAATTTCAATAAGTGATTAAAATGAAATAAATTGGATTAATAGATGTATAATTTATCTAATTATACTTTAAAAACAATTTAAAATATAATTTACCTATATATATAATTCGAATAAAAAGGTGTTTTTCAAAGAAAATAATTATTTTTCACTATTAATCAAAAAATGAATTTTTTTTAGAAATATATAAAATATTAATCCTAAGATAATTTTGAAATTACACTTCCCAAAATTTTGTTTTTTCAAATAGTATTTATAAAGGTTTCATATATTAGGTTTAAAATAATTGTACAATTAAAATGTGATAAAGATGTCATTTATAAAAATATATCTTTAATATGTAAAATTGGATTTATTCTTACCTCTTATCTATAAAACACATAAGATGAATTTTAAATAGTTGATTTAATATATAATATAAACATTTAATTAAAATAAATCCTCAAAATTGTTTTGTTTAATTTATTGAGATAAAAGGTGTTTGTGCATAGAAAAATAGTTTTTCAAAAAATGATTTTTTTTCATTTTCAAATAGTTCTTACATTCATTTATTATTAATGGACTACAAAATATTTATATAAACATTTGTAAAAAATATTTTACAAGTTTTTTATCTTTTTCTTGCCTTTTATTCCAATAACAAGTTGATAACTATCATATTAAATAATAATATTAATAGTATATTGTAATTTGGTAACACTTTGACTTTTATGTAACATTAACTATTAAAGGAACTCAATATTATATATAACACAAGCCAATTTAGTGATGCATGTACCACAATCTAATCTCAATTTTTCATATAACATAAGATTAACTTTTTGTTTCTTATAAATAAATCTTAACTTAGTGTAGCGTGCAACACAAACCATCAAATAATTTTGATTTATTCATAAAAATAATTCATAAAAAATCAAGGTAATACATTAACCCTTTACACATGAAGGGTCTGAAGTGTCCTGGATCTAATATACACCTTCCTCTTTCCATGGAACTAGCCTTATACCCAGACTACCTTGTTCTAGATTCATTTTTATGGGAATCACCGTTTCCCTTCCCAGGTTGTCTCATATCATAATTATTAGGCTCAAAGTTTTTATGATGGGTATAAACCCTCCTGAAATATGGATTTATTTTTTATAATTGATATAGATCTTTTAATTAGTTTATTATTTTACACTTCCATGTATTGATTCCGAACTATTTGTAAAGTTGTTTAATTATATTTATATAAATGCTCACAAATATATTTATTTAGTCATTTTTGTGTTGAGATGCTATTAGTGGTGATTTATTGAGTATTTATTTGCACACCCTACATGGAAACCTTAGTGGACTTGTAGATTCACTCATTTAGTTTTAGGTATATCAAGTACACAAGTAACTATTTGATATATATATAACTAGATGGATTCTTGTATAGGTTCATGCATATAGTCTCTATGAGGTATTGGAGAATAATTCCATGTTTAGAAGGAGTCGTATTGGCATGTCACATATCCTAGTTTATGATGTTAAGATTTTTCTATAGTATATTACCTTGACTGTGTTTTTATGATTGGTCACGTTTATGTTTCAAATTTAATTCATTTTTAGATATATTGATTATATTATATTGATTATATTATTGTGTTCTTCTTTTTATGGATTGATTCTATATTTATGTTTCTTGGGAATTTATAATATATATAATAGTCTCATTATTTACTTGGTAGAATTTATTCATGGGGTATTATATTATTCAAAGCATGTAAAAACTATCTCAATGATAAATTCAGACCTTTGTTGTAATGTCCTGCCACCCCAGACCACTCGACTAGTGTCTAGAATAACATTCTATTCTTGACCTTAGTCATGCCTCCTTATACGCCAGAGGTATCTGACTAGTAGTGACTTTCTAGGGTGATATAATGGGAATAATATACCCTTATATTAGGTTAAATCATACTGTATAAATAACCAAAATAAATAATATGAGTATATTGAAGTAAATAAAACACAACATTATATATAAAATGGAATGTATAAAAATGTAATCATATAAAATCATGATCGTACCAGCATAAAACAACTGATTTCCCATTAGTATTATCACATATACAAATTAAATTAAATAAATAAAATATTATGAGGCTTTTCTACCATCCCTAATCCTTATCTCATCTTATTCTCTAATCTATCCGAGTTAACTCTCTCTATCATGAATCTTTGGGCCTCTACCCTACCTAAAAATGTGATTAGTAAAGTCTTCTAGGGTACTTAAGTGTCATTGTGGCCTGATCTAAATGTTAGTACAACCTAGTAGGGCACTACAAATGGGGTCTCAACATAACCATTAAAGTAATGCATGAACATGTGATAAGATCAGATTTATAAATTAATATTAATTTTAAAAAAAAAATGACCATTTATCCTAAGGTTTTAAGGTGACACACAAGATAAAACATACCTTCTTTCACCAGTTTCAGAGTGTCTGAATGCACAATATATCATCAAGCATAAGATAAATCCCTAAGAGGTAATCTTAGGAGTTCAATATTCATCAAACATAAATATGTTCCATGGGAGGTAATCCTAGGTTATTCATAGTCATTAGGAATAAACACACTCCCTATGAGGCAATCCTAGGAAATAAATAATATTCTTGCATAAATATGATCTCTATGTGGTAATACTTTGATATCCATAGTCATTAGGTATAAAGATAACCCTGTGAGGTAATCCTAGGAGACTAATAGTCATCAATAGTTAATTTGATCCTAATTAGGTAATATATAGTGATCAATATTAACCTAAAATGTTGGATCCTATATATGTGATATCCCTGGAATTCATTCATAAGAACTCAAGGGTATTGAATCCCTCCTGTGATGTTTTATCTACTCATCACCATGACCTCATCGAGCCAACATCATCAACCTTCAGTTTCTAAGGTGTCAAAAAAGTATAACATGCATATTATCCTCCTATAACCATTAAAATGATCAAATATAATTTTAGGGTACCCACTAAGGTCCCCTAGGTCTCATTATTACACATATAACCTTCATGGTATCCTCAATCCTAATATCATCTCTCAGGCCTATCCCATTACTTAGATGTAATAACATTTCTTAACATCTCCATGATCACAGTATAGAATCACTAGTCTCATAGGGTAACCCCACCAACCCAACTCTGGGAATATGGAATAATTCCAATCATGCATCCCAAGTCATCTGAGGTTATCCCACTCACCCATCCTATCATCAATCTACCAAGGGTTTACCAACTTGTGTGTCCATATGCTACTGGGGGAGGAAAACTTACCCCACTCTCTAATCATATATCCCAATGGATCTATAGTATCTCATAGTCCCATCATAGCCTAACTAGGATAATAATAATTCATCACTCATCCTTGCTCATGGGAACTAATAGGAATCTATCATGTCCCACTATGTTCACTTAATTAATTTAATCTACACCCTTTTGGGTTCCTTCTATCACTTGACTCATGTTTATAATTTAATCTCATGACTATCTGTGGTAAAGGCATAAATCAAGTTCACAAGGTTTTATTGTGGAACTTGGTACTTTTTCCATACATATAAATTTATAAAACATTTTATTTAAATAAATAACCAATTCATGTAATTATAAATGATCAATCGTCTATATTGGTGTGACCACACATCACATGCTATATAAAACATGAATAATACCATAAGGGTGTGTTCAATGACCACATACCACATTCATGGATTTATTCCATTTATAATTTAATCTCAATTTCCCTTTTCAAAGTTCTTCCAATTATCCTTCATGATTTTACCACAAACTCAGATCTTATCCCAAACCAAAATATTTAAATTAATTATTTTAAAATTTTATATTTTTTTACTATTTCATTCAATTCGTAATAACACCTAACAACTCATTGGGTCACTTCCTAATGTCTAATCCTTGAGAAAAGGGGTGTGCACCACCCCCGCCATCCATTTGTACCTTTAACACACAAAATTAGTAATTTATATTGTAATTAAAGCAATTCATTAAACCTAGAAATCAAAAAAAAAATAAAATCATAGATAAAATACACCTCTATGAATCCACACAAAACCTAGTATGATCATCCTCTCTAAAACTTTTTTAGCTAAGCTAATAAAAATTACCTTCTTTCAGAATGATTCAACCATGATCTTATTGAGTCTCTATTCAAACCCTAACCTAAAAAGAAGAAATTAGTAGTGAGGAAAACGGGGAATAACATAATGATTTATCAATATCATGTGTTATAATTATATTTTTCTATCCTCTAGAATAAACTACCCTCAATTATATTAAGAATCTATAGATATATCTCTCTAATGAGAAGAGGAGACCCCCCCCCTCATGTGAGCTACTATACAAGGGTCATAAAACAACTCAAATCCCATTTTAAAAGTAATTTTAGAATTTTATTTATTATTTTTGAAAAAATATAAACATTGTTCACCCCCCTCTATGTAAGGGTACATATAATGGAATCCCGTGTAGGGGGTATATAGACATAGGGGGTAAACCCAAGTAGGGGTACTCCACCTAAGGATATTCCCCACATAAGGGGATCTCTATATAGAGGTCACCCCCACATAACAGGATTCCCAAATTAGATGTATTTCTTGTATATGTTCCCCCCCCATCCATGTTAGGGTATTCCCCACACATGGTAATTTTCCTATACATGGTCACTCTCCCACATAAGGGGATTCTCCACATTTAGGAATTTTCATACATGTGGTCACTCCCCACAAAAGGGGATTTCTCAGATATGAGAATTTTCCCATATATGGTCACTCCCCACATAAGGGGATGGCCATGTAAATGAATTTTATCTCCTCTATGGTATTATAATTTTATAAATTGGGTAAAGTCTCAAGTATGGGGATCCCATATAGGGGGGTGTCCCATCCGTGGTCAACCCACATAAAGGGTTTCCCTTTACATAAAGTTATCCCACAACTCATCCTAAAATATCACTCTCAATATTCTAATTCATCACTTCAGATCCACACCATATTTAAAAACTTTACCCAAGGTTTTCTCATGTATTATATTCTTTATCAGAATCTTGATTCGTAAAATGATCCCCACTTTGGAGTCAAAAATTAAAATTCACCTAAGAATTTCTCAAACCATATGGATTCAGGTCTTTAAAACCTCCCCACTATAACACTTATCATCCCTGAGAATACCTTGTGGTCCCTATCTACAAATATTGTCCTATCTAGGTCATCAACTCATAATTTACTCACTGCATTCTATCCTAGAACAATAAATTAGCTTTTGTTATGAAACTCTAAACACAAGGTGTATTATTCAACAAAAACTAATCCACCACACATTACCATCACTAAAATGATGAGATAGAACTCAAACTTGTTGTTATATACTAATATAAAACAATGTCATCAATTGATGCATTCTCAATTATATGGTCCTCTATACCACAAGACTTAGCTTATACAGTATGATTCCAAGAAATTTTTCTCCCCTCCTTCAAAATCACCTAATGAAATTCATTTTTTCCCAAGAACATATTCTATGTGTTTTACATCTCACTAAATATAATCTCATTAAAAAGTACTGGTCATTCCCTCTCTATATTACCATAAAAAATATCAATCACAACATCTGACATGTTATCACACATCCAAATCATGATTCCTTAACACCTAAAGGCATCATGTGATAATTTAACTACCCACAAAGAAGTCTTAACCAGAATCCCACTGTAATTACATTGTTGGATCACCAACCTCCCACACTGACCATCATAATCTCACCCTAAGAACTGGCACAAAACTGATCTTACTCACCCTTGGATCACATCATATTTATATCGAGCCTAATTCCTACACACCAACTCTATCTAATATCACATATGAATCTCAAGTCTAATATTTTTCATTGAACCTGATAAAATCATATTTAACTACAAATCAACATCCTTGTTCCATATTAACAATATAAAAAATATCCCTTTCACACCCATGAACCTTACATCATTAAGGTTTTTCCTTTATAGCACTCACTTTTTCAATTACCACACATAATGATTAGATTTGGATATCTCACTCATACACAATCACCAACATAAAACATCAATCGATACAAATTCAGGGATCGCTAAGAAATTCTTCCTTGGCATCCATAGAATTTATGTTTTGAAAAATGGTCGTACCCTCAAATGGACAATGGGTTTATCCCCATCATATGGATTTAATTATACACTACTACTAGAGAACAACCTTAATAGGTTCCAACAAGACACCTCCCTAACAATCTAGGTCAAGAAATACACTCGGGTCACACATACCATGGAACCTCGATCCAACTTTGATGTCACCTATCACTACATAGAGACATTTCCCATTCTTAAAAAACTTAAAAGTTTTTATTTCTAAAAGAATATTTTCAAAAAATTGGTCCTTATCCCATGCATGTCCACTCATCAATCAAAAATTAATGGAAACTTCAAGTAACTAGTGTGTACCCCCTAAATATCTCTAAAACCAATGGGTATACTCTCTAGTGCCACTCACTTATATAACATGAATCATGTACCCATGAGTTTCATGCCATAGAACATGGATCAAAATATAATATCCACGAGATATTTCAAGTGAAATAAATATATAAAACCATGTTTTCATTCTTATTTCCACCACATGAGTCATACTTTATAATAGTTCTCAACATGCCCCATTACCAAAGTAAGGCGTACCCAAGTTGGTGTACACCCCAGTGTTACCTCTCTTCAGTTACCCTCATATACCATAGATCAACCCAAAAAAAATAGTAAATAATCTACTAATTAGTCACACTACGTGGCTCACCAATATATTGATACGCATCCCAAAGGAACTTGGCTCTCCCACCTAGCCCATAAATCTATACTCATATAGTTCGCTTGTCATGGGAAACATCCTAACACCTATATCAATATCAAGAGGAAACTCATGTGCCAAAAACACCACTCTAGGGTTCTCTATCTGACACAGACACACACAATCATATATATACATACATACATACATATATATATACACACACATATATATATATATAAACATGTCAGGTATCACCTACCAAATCATTGACCACTCCATGGAACTAGTCCTCACCATGCATCCACATAAAAAACTACACCCCTCAAGGACCATGATCTCATCTATATATATAAAATGAAATTATCTTATAATGATTCATTTAGAGTATACCATAGTCATATGGTTTGGTCAAGTCCAATGCAACTAATAATCTATATGGTAATACACCATATAGGTTGTTGATAACACTATAAGTAACCACAACTATTTTTTTGGAACTAGTATCATAATCACCCATTATAGGTTCCTCATCAAGTAATTTAATGCCTATACTAACTCATTAGGGGTCACTATACATCCCTTACAAGAGGTACTACATAGTTATGATTAAGAAGCACCCATCTATAAGATCCACATAACCTACCATCAAAGAAAATATTATATAGTTCAAATGAGTAGAATTCCACAAATAAGTAATATAGTAAAATTACATATAATTCATTGGTGGAGGTTTTCCATATTGATGATGATGTTGGGGAGGAGTATTTCTTTGTAGACTTATTCTAGGTTTTGACCTTCTATTTTATTTAATGTTTTATGTCCTTGAAGTCATGTAAGGTTTCCCCCTTTCTCCATAAAAGGGGGCTTATTGAAAAATCCTAAAAAAAATTAGGCCTTCAGGCCATTCAGTCTAACTAGATCATGTTTCATCATAGGATTTAACACATTCTTATGTCACATGTCTACCATACACCAAAATAGTAATACAAAAAATTGATCTTATGCTACTTTGTAACATCCCTCCATCCTAGACCACTCAACCTATATTAGTACATGTGATCACTACTTGAACTTAGTCACACCTCCCCATATGCTAGAGGCTACCAAATATTAGCGGAGGTTTAGAGTGATACCATGTGGAGACTATACCTCCATATCAGAGTAAAAAATAGTATATAAATAACAAAATAATATCTAAAATATATAAAAATAATGCATTAAATTTAATAAAACACAACATGTTATATCAAATATAATGTGGAATAAGGCGGTCATGCCGACTCACAATCATGACATCATGAAACAATTGATCACCCATTGGGCTAATAACTTATAAAATGAAATAAAATGTGAGGAAGATCTATAACCATCCTTTAACCTCATCTCACCCCAGTCTCCAATATTTTTAATCTATCTAACTCGATAGTGAATATATGGGCCTCTACCCTTCCTAAACCTGTTATCAGTGAAGTCTACTTGGGTACCCAAGTTCAATGGCCACCCAAGTAGGGTGAGAGTACAACTCAGTTGGGAACCACCAACAGGCTACCAACATAACTAGTAAAGCAGTGTATACACATGTGATAATATTATTTTCATAAATAAATATAAATATAGAATCATAAATTAATAACCACTATTAATCCTTGGGTTTTAATGTGATACAAAATATCAACCATACCCACTTCGTCTAGTGTTAGAGTGTCTTTGAGAATAATATTCCATCAATAGTAAGTTTGATTCTTATGAGGTAATCCTAGGAGGATAATATTCATCATGTATAAATTCAATCCCAATGAGGTAATAATAAGTGATAATTATTCATGAGGAATAAATTAAATCCCTATGAGGTAATCCTAATTGATCAATAGTCATCAGGCATAATTTTAGTTCTTGGGAGGTAATCTTATGTGATCAATAATCATCATTCATAAATCCAATCACTATTAGGTAATCTTATAGTATCAATAGTCATCAAGCATAAAATCAATCCCTAGATGGTAAACTTAACAGATAAATATTTATGTAAAATTATAAGTCATAGAAGATATCTTGGGCATTCATTCATAAGAATTAAACGACAGTGTGTCTCTTATAAGACATCTCATGTACTTATCACTATTTCCTCATTAATCTCACATAATTGAACTTTGGGTTCTATGATTTCACCTAAATTTATCCATGCATACTCTCCTATACTAACCCTATACAAGGTAAAATATGATTTTGGGTCTCCCAATGTGTTCCCCTGAGTATCATCATGAAATAGACACCCTATATGGTCTCCTTGATCCTAATATCATCTCTTAGTCTTATCTCATTGGTCATAGGAAATATCACCCCTTAACATCACTATCATCATAGTACGGGCCACGGTCCTCATACGATAACTTCACTAGAACCACTCTAGGAAAGATTCATAATTCCCATATATCATCCCAAGTCCTCATAGGATATCCCACTCACCCAACCTACCATAAACCTACCTAGGGTCTACCCACCCAGTGCTCACATGATAGTGGGGCAAGAACACCAGCCACAATCTCTAATCAACTTTCACAATGGATATATGGAATCTCACAGTTACACCATGGCCTACTTGGGACAACAATTCTAATTCACCAATGATACTTGCTCAAGGTAACTAAGAGGCATCTATATAGGTCCCCCATGTTCACTTAATTGATTTAATCTAAACCCATCTGAGTTATATATGACTTTAATCTCATGTTTATAGTTTAATCCCTTAGTAATCGGTGGATAAGGAATCAATCCAATTCATAAGGGTCTATTTTGGCCCTTGGAACTTTTTTCATCCATGGTAATTTCTAAAAAAATCCTTTTAATAAATAAAAAATTCATTTAACTTATAAAAAATAAATCATCTATAGTGGTCAAACCATAAATCACATTATACAAAAAAACATTCATAATACCATATGGGTGTATTCAGGGACCACCTACCTCATTCATGGAGTTATTACCTTTATAAGTGAATCTTATCCACCCCCACTGAAGTTTTTTAAAGTCTCATCCATGCTTTTACCATATCCTAAGGCCATATTCTAATCCATGATATTTAAATAAATTATTTTAAATAATTTTCAATTAATTTTATAATTTTATGAAATTAAGAATAACACCTAATAACTCATCAAGTCACTTACTAAGGTCTAATAATTGAGAAAAGGAGTTTGTACCACCACCAACATCCATCCAAACCTTTGACCCAAAAAACCCTAATTTATATTTTAATTAAAACTTTCCATTTCACCAAAAATGAAGAAATACCAAAATAAAATTGTGGCAGTTACATATATCTATGAATCCACGCAAAACCTAGGGTGTTCATCATCCCAATGACTCCTTTAGTTAAGTCAATAAAATCCCAATATTCCAAGATGATTCCACCATCCTCTAGTAGAATCTTCACTCAAAAACTCACATAAAAAGAATAAATTAATATCAAGTAAATGTGAAATAACATAAGGAATAATTGAAAATGAGTGTTATATTTACCTTAAGTTATCCACTATGATAAACAACACTCAATTCATTCAATAATCAAAGGAAATATCCCTCTTGGGATAATAGGGGACCCCCCCCCCCTCATGTTATCTCCCTATACATGTATTGTGAAACACCCTAAAACACTTTTAAAATTATTTTTATCCTTTTATTTTTTATTTTTAAAAAACTATAAACACTATTAACCTCCTCCATGTAAGGGTCCATGTAAAGGGATTCCACATAGGGGGATAAATATAGGTAGGGGGGTTAGTCTGTGTATGGGTGATTTTCATAAGAATATTACCTATATAAGTGGATCTACATATAGGGGACACCCCCTATAAAGAGATTCTCCATGTATGTGTATTTCCTATTCATGGTCTCCCCACCCCCACCCACCCACACACACATAATGGGATTCCACACATATGATACTTGTCCTATGCATGGTCACTTCCTATGAAATGTGATTCGACACATATCAGAATTTTCTCATAATTGGTCACTCCCCATATAATGGTATTTTCTTATAAGGGAATTATTCCCCCTCTATAGTACTCGGATTTTCCAAAATTTGGAAAGTCCCCGCATATGAGGATCCCACATAAGGGGATTTCCCATACATGGTCACCCCATATAAGGTTTTTCCATTATATTAGTATAGACTTCTTCTTGGCCTAAAATACTACACTTGGGAGCCTAATCCATCTCCTAGTCCTTATACCATGTCCAAAAAAATTACATGGTGTTTTCTTAACTCTAGGATTCTCGATTCGAATCATTGTTATCAAAATGATCCTTACTCTAGAGTGAAAAATTCATATTACCTTTAAAATTTCTCAACTCATACATATGTGGGTATTTACATGTAGTTCTATTCTCCACACCAACGGGATTGGGAATGATCCTAGTGTAGTGGTATCATGATTCGGGTAGCATTTGAGTATCCAAGTCAGAGTTTTTATAATACCTATATGAGGTTTTATGTTCTATATTTTTTCACTAAAATATTTGTTAGAGATGATATATATAGTTTTCTACCCCCCCCCCCCCCTCCCTACTATATATTCCAAATACGGTATAAGTTATGATATCCTAAGGTGATATTATGTGGTGATGCACTAATTATGTGGCAGTTTTATGGATATATAATAGTAAGTTTGTTTTTTAATTATATGGAAGCAGTATGTGGTTTTATGTGGTTATATGATGTGTTTATGTTGATATTGAGGGGATGGGAGCACTATGACATATTTTTACAGGGAGTGAGGGAAACTAGTTTAGTGGGGAAGTAGATATGGGGTACCTTCTAGTAAATTTTCAAAAATACTTTGTTACTATACTTGAATGTGTATTTGATTGAGTATTACTTGGTGAGGTTAGGTGGAAGTTGACCTATTATAGGTGATGTATCGATTTCACTATTTATTCATTAAGGATTTTGTATACATATTCCATATTTTAATGAGATATTATGGGTAGTATCCTATTGATTATACTTTTATACTGACCCCTATACTCTATATATTATTTCAAAAAAATTATAGCAATAATTGGTGATTTTGGGGGATATTAATATCTAGTGACATGCTTTTATTGGAGTTAAAGTTACTATTATAGGATCATTTTCTTGTTATTTTCTTTATTTTAGATTCTTTTTTATTTATAAAATCATGAATTTTTTTATCATGGATGGGATTTGATTATGGTTTATTTTATATTATTATATGGATTTTATTGGTTATTTTATCGTATGCTCATGGTAATTGTAAGGGTAATGTATAATATATGTGTGTTGTATACCATTATTTCTAGTATCCATCATATGTCCTCTTATAGGTGGTATTTTTGGGAAACACTGAACTTTTCCACCAACCCAGAAGGGGTTCTATTTAGTATGGTTCATGAAAGAGTGGAACTAGAAGTATGGTTGAGATTTAGGGTTCATTTTGATGCTAGGAACTAGAGAGGACTACATTGGTTTAGTTAGGAAATAATAAGAATAAAAATTAGTTCTTGATTTATGAAAGGGAGAACAATTAGGAAATAATTTTTAGGACCCCTTTGATCTAATTCAAGTACCTTAAGCTTACTAAGCACAATACAGGGAGAAGATATTGATTTCATGGTAGATACCTAGTTATGGTATGTGCATCATTATTGTTTGTTCGTATGTTTGAATTAGAAAAAGTTAAATAATTTAAATAAAATTAATTAAATGATCTTAAAAAAAATCATATCCTAGGATTAAGAGTTATTATTGATTCAATATTTATAGTGGAAGGAATTTTCATGTGGTTTGGGTGGGAGAAGTGTAGTAGGATACTTATGTTAATATTAAGTGGATGGACCTTGGGGAGGGTGATTATTGGAGGAAATAATTGTGTGAGATTCAGTGTCAAATATTACTAAATTATGAAGGTATTTTCTTTGATTAGGAGACATACTAGTGGTTATAGAATCTCTAGATCTATTATATTTTTATCCACACTAAGAAGGTTTTTTTCATTTTTTTTAGTCTATTTATGAGATAATATCATTATTGGTGGATTTTCTTCTTGTAGAGTGTGAAGATTTTGAGATATCATGGGAGAATAACCACAGTCAGTCTTTAACTAAGTTCTTTTATTCAACACTAAAAGCAACATAACATCAGGGGTTGTATTCTCTTTAATAGGGGAGCATGAGTGTATGGAGGATTGGAATTTAGTTCAAGTCCCTTCTTAGTTATGTTACTTACATTATCCCCAATGAAGAATATTGGGTGTTATAGCATAAGCAGCCTAATTCACCTCCATCATGACCGAACCATAGTACTATATACCTCAGGCATTACTCCATGTACATCAGACACTATCGACTAGCAGTGAGAGATTGAATATATCATGGAGAGTCTATAACCTCTCTAGTATATATAACCATAAATTGAAAGAGAATAAATATATATATATATAGTCATAATAATATAAGGAATAAATAAAATTGAAGATCACAACTAAATTCAAATCTAATTAATCAATATAACACATGCTATTGTAAAATGAACTATCATAATAGAACATGATCCATATAAGAATAAACAGGACAGCCTGTGGGCCAGTCATATACATCATGATCTGAAAAAAAAATCATAGATAACCAAAAAATTAATCATGAGTCCAGGCCCATTGACATATATCAACTCCAACCAATACCTTCCCTCTCATCTATATATATAAATTGGACCCTTTCCCTTACTAGGGTCATAAAACATAAAATCTTCCAAAGAATCAGGATGCCCGAGAAGGGTGTGAGTATGACTCAGGAGGTCACCACCAATGGTGTCCCTAAAAATATCCAGTAAATACAAGTTCATGCTAGTATGACATGATAATATAAATAAAATAACCTATAAATATATTCTTATCATATCATTGAGTTTTATCATGACACCCATGATAGATGATATTTACTTCGATCAATACCAATGTCGATTCTGAACATATCATATAAAAATACAATGGGTCAGTAGAATTTCCTCCCATAATATCATCCCATAATCTCATAGATACTAGTTTTAAATGCACCTAACTGTGAAACAAAATATTTTATAGTTGTAAGTACACCCAACACATCCCTCTAAAGAACCCTAGGTTGGAAGTACACCTAATATAGACAATCCATCCATCCACATTTTTCTTTACACTAATATTATATTTTAGAGACCCATTTTAATCCTTATAATACTTTAAAATATATATATATATATATATATATATATATCCATATCTAGGTGCTAATATGGAATTCTATTTCAAGGCCTGGTGTGCCCGAAATTAATTTTTTAAAAATATTAAATATATTGTATATTGCACACACATATATTCTTAAATTTTATGGGATAACTCTTAAATGGTAGCTCATATTAGAAATCTGAGACCATGGTTGAGTCTAAAACATAGTTTTCACCTTAAGAGTAACATAAAATGGGTCATTGCGGGACATTTGGACCCCTTTCTCATTGGAGGTACATTAAGTGAATTAATTAAATATTAAATTAGTTAATTAATTCATTTCAACATAGGAGATAACTCTATAAGAGTATAACTAGGAATATTTATCTAGGTTTAGTCGCATAAACCCAGAGATAAATCCATATCTCTTTCTCCCTCCTCTTTTGGAGGATCATGTTGGACGACAACAAAACTCTAGATCAGAGAAGATCATAACACAATGAATGCAGTGACATATCTCAATCATTGGTAGGCACATTTTCATCAAAATATAATCCATAATATAGTTATGACTCTTCATTTGGTGTTTTTATGTCCTTTTATTAAATATTTTAGTAGATCGATTGTCTTTCTTTGGTATGCTCCCTTGTTTGTGGCCTTTTCATGCACCCGAGTACAGAAGCATTTTTATTTTCAATTGTTATCTAACCCCGAGATCCCTATTTTTGGTCTTTGTCCAAGAACTCTTTTGCAGCGATGTTTAAAAAAAATTAGTGATTTTCACCCTTGTTTCTTCACATTCATCACTAGATGGACCCCGAGGTCTTAGATCGACAATCGTTGGGTGGTATCGAGCATGATCGGACCCTCGGATTCATTACAGCTTTGTGAAAAAGAAACAAAATGATGAACTGAGAAAAAATATGTGATCATTGTGATATTTGGATGGTATTTTTTGTGTTTTTTGATCTAGTAATCAAGAGCCAAATGAACTGAGTCATACATAGCACTCTACAGACCACAAAATATTAACTAGTGCTTTTTTCTAGCGAATGACGGTCGAGATCCATGATTATTGTCTAAACCCAACTTTTTCTGGTGAATTTTAGGCAGGAATAATAGATGATATATGAATTATAAGGTGAAAGATCAGATATGGAAATCTAGTTAAAAATCAAACTACACATCATCTTCATTAGTGAACACACAACGTGTAACCCCCTCAGTAGTAGCAGCTAGGGTTTCAGAAAATTTAAGGATGACACGGTGTGTAACCCTTCTACATGTTGTGTACCACCTTCCCAGTTGGACAACCCATGTGATGAATCACATGTGTGGTAATTCATGTGGAAGTACTCGTCCAGTTACATGGTCATGTAATCGATTACACGAACACGAGGTACAGTACATGGACACGGGGTCTAGTACACGAACACAGTGAGCATGACACATCCCCAGTCCCGGTTATCCTGGAAATGTCATGTAGTCCACCTAAATGGGGTGGAGATGTGTTCTGACTGGGGACACGACTAGCCAATGGACCAGTACCACATGTCGTGTGGGTCCCCTCACACACCATGTGCCTGTAGTTCTTTTTTAGGAAACATCAACCATCTGTATCTCCTTCATTTGAACTTCAATTTAAGCCTATAAGTATCCTATATTCAATGAATTAGAGTGGTACCATCCAACTAGGATGGATATGGATCCTTAACCTTCCATGTTGAACCCTCTTGTAGGGCAGGGCATGGGTCCTCGATGACTTAGAGTGGCACCCTCTGGCCAGGCAAGTCATGGGTCCTCAACCATCCGACTGACATCCTCCTATTGTATCATGGAATGGGTTCACGGCGATCAGATTGGAACCCCCTGACACACCATGGAATAAGTCCTCTACTTCAAGTTTGTGACCACTTGGTTGTGCGACATAGTGATGAGGCATGGTTAGACTTCTACGGTTACTTCTAGGAAGACTTGTGATATGATGGGCATCATTTATAGACATGTGGAACTAGATACTCTTATTCCAAGGCTTGTATATGAGACATATATCCCGTTAATCTCTAATTGGGGCTTCTTTGACTGATCAAATATATATATATATATATTCTTCCGTATCCACACCTTGGATTTGGTTACTCTCTTTCCTGAAGAGGCAAAGACGCATGGGGTATGCCTTGTTCTTTATGTGTTAAGATTCTTGTAGTTGGATGAGTGTACTCTCCTATTATATGTGGATAAGTTATGATGGGTAGTTCATATACTCAGTATTTTTATCCCCTTGTGTTGGAAAAGATTGCTTTTTCTCTCTTTTTGGGGTGAGTTATTCTCTTTATTTTTTCTTGGGTCTACTATATTTCTTTTCCTATTGTATCTCTTAATTCTCTGCCTTCTGCTTCCGGGGTGTCCTACTAAGTATGTATATACTCACCCTTGCATGGGATTTTCCCACACATTTTGTGACTTATGAAGATGACGGATAGTTTGACCATGACTTTAGAGGAGTTTAGGGATACATGGTGTTTGGACTACGTACGGTGGTCGTCGCTTGGGATTCAGGAGCTAGGCTCACTCTCAACTGTTTACATTTCCAGTTTTGTTAGGTTGGTACATATTTCTAGTAGGCATGTATTTTTTTTCCATTACTTTTAGTTTACACTATCATGACTTTATACTCTCTAGAGGTTTATGCATGCTTGGTTTACTTTATAGAAGTTTGGTATCTTTTATTATTTTCATCTACACTTTTGCATCGAGATAGTTGTGTGTGTGCATACAAGTACATAGGAAAAGACCTCCCCTTATTAGTTCTGCCTTTGGCACTAGTCACCATCCCCAGTCCTATAGAGGTAGTCCTAGGTTAGTTGCAACTCGAGCCCCATCTTTGGTCAAGTCATGAAATATTGGTATCAAAGGTGGTTCGATCCTTGGGAAATTATTCGGACTAGTACCCCAACAATAATTTCTGTTGGGTTTTGGGAAATAGTTTTAGATTTTATTGAGTTTGGATCTCAATTCAAGGAGTCCAATGATGGTGTGTAATTTGATGTATCAATTCACCAAGACCCTGACTACCTACTTTTTGACTCAACATGCCAAGACATTTGTTGCAGGTATCAATGGTACATGCATAATATAGCATTGAGTCTTTGATTTTTCTTCTTGAGTCAGATCCACATTGTTTTTGTTGATATATATATATATATATACTCATAATACCATGGTATATATTGATAAAATCTTAGGATGCCTTTATGATGACATCCAATCATGTTACCAGCTACGGTTCGTGTTGACGATCTGATAAGTGATGAGGCCTCAGTTCAGGCTCCATCATGCTATATCCTTC
Source organism: Viscum album (assembly GCA_963277665.1). Classification (NCBI taxonomy): domain Eukaryota; kingdom Viridiplantae; phylum Streptophyta; class Magnoliopsida; order Santalales; family Viscaceae; genus Viscum; species Viscum album. The sequence goes on from OY728157.1 coordinate 2,075,735,993, forward strand.
CTCCAAGTGGGTAGGTAGCAGCACTTCCCCCTATCAAGTAGTATATCATTCCATCATATCAGGTTGAGGAAACTCTTAGGATTATCAAGCTCCATGTGTTCCAATGTTAGAGGCTGTTGAGGTTCCATGGAGAGCCAAATCCACAAGAAGAAGAGAATTGGCTAGAGTTGGTGGTCTGTATATTTAGGCTTATTTGGGACCTGATGAATCAGGTGGTTTCACTAGTGACTATCCTTTTCTATTGAGTAGATGGGAACTGGTGAATATTTTTTACGCAGATGCATGATGAGTTGACTCTCTCATGGAATGATTTCCAACAATTGTTCTGTGAGAAGTATTACCCCTACTTATTGTGCTCATTTCGAATATAGGATATTATAGAGTTGAAGTATGGTGGGAGGATGATGGATGAGTATGTAGTGAGGTACACATACCTTACATAGTACTCCCTTAACATGATTCGGGATGGCTAATTTCGAGCACATAAGTTTGATAAAGGACTATGTAGAGAGATCTGAACTAGTGTTGTACCCTTTTTCATCCCCAATAATTCTTGGGTGTTGGAGTGGGCACTGGTGATAGATAGATTTTTGTCAGAGGGACACTAGACAGTTGGAGCTGCTAGTGGGATCCATAGAGAATAGTCATATGTGGTAGCTAGAAGACACTGAGCGCTAGGGTCTCAACACAAGAGATCTTCATGTGATCAAATTTAGGCACGTGGTTAGAGGTAGTGCATAGGACCAAGAAATATTAGAGAGGGGTGGTTCTTCACTTATGAAGGGTGAGATCACATGGTGTGAGACTGACCGACCCAACGTGTTGATCCACACAGGAAGATAGTTGATGGACTACCATGGAAGAGGCAACACCGTGATTAGGGATCACCCGGGTGAGGATAGGGTGGTCCCCAGGGGTTTGGAGCTGGTAGATGAGAATGAGGATCTATGGGTGCTAGACACTATTGTGAGATCCTTCCACTACCACCACTAGGAGTCCCACATCAGGATCAGAGAGCTGGTGGTCGGGGATGCGGATAGCTGTAGGATTTGGATTTTTATAATCCCATATCACACAAGATTATACAAGGTATGATCTACGTGTTTTCTACTCTTTCTTCAGTGTTATTAGTCACAGGTTTGAGTCATTCCTTTATCTCTATACTCTTGGTGAGAGATACGGAGCTCCCAGTTTCGATGCTAGCCCAACAACTTTGTCTTGAGGTTTCTACAAGGAATGATTCTTCTGTATCTTTCATCTACCAATGGTGCAAGCTATCTATCTATAGAGAGAGGTTCATGTGGGACTTTTTGCTCATCATTATGGAACCCTATGATGTCATATTTGGTATGTATTGGATTTTCATGGTTTGATCCTAGATTGAATATCACTATATACAAATCTAATGAATACACATTGATGGGACGAGATTTTCCTTTTCATGAGAGTGAGATCTCATGGAAGTGAAAGTAGGTTTTTCATGTAGGAGACTACAACCCATCAACCATCAGTTGGTGAGTATATCCCTCGGTGTAGTAGGATATTTATGAATCTAGGTTCCATTATTTGTGGAGGATTACATGGATTTCTACCTCAAGGATGTTATGAAACTACCTTTGAGGAGGGATATAGTGTTTTTAATTGACTTACATTCTAGAACCACTCTGATATCTTCTGTGGAATATTTTATTTCCCCTACCATTCTCTAGGATCTGCAGTTTTAGTTGGGGGACGTTCAAGAGAATAGTTTCATCAGACCCAATGTGTCCCCCTGGGTAGGTTTGTTCATGAAAAAAGTTTATTAGAGATTTTGGATTTTCAAGTATTATCGTCACCTAAACCAGGCCATGGTAATGAACAAGCACCCCTTGCCTAGGTTTTCCGACCTAGATAACTAGTTACAAGGTACGAGATAGTTCTCTAAGACTGATCTCATTTCCGACTTCCACCATTTGAGGGTTCATAAGGTTTATATTCCAAAGTTTTCACTCTAATGTTGCAATGGACACTATGAGTTCCTAGTGATTCACTTTGGTGTGAAAAATTCCCCTTCCATGTTTATGGATTTGATGAATCAGCACTTCCATCTGTACTTGGACTAGTTCATTATTTTATTTATCAATTATATACTCATTTACTCTGCAATAGAGGAGGATCATGAAAAGCACTTGATGATGGTTGTATACTTTCTTCAAGAGAACCAGCTTTATGGAAAGATCTTGAAGTTCCATTTTTTGATTCATGAGGTTCACTTTCTATGGAATTTCATTTATAAGAATGGTTTAGCCATGGAACCATCAAATATCGATGTAGTGATTTCTTGGGATCCACCTAATAATGTTTCAAAGGTGTGAATATTTCTTGGTTTGGTGGGGTACTATAGGAGGGTTTTGGAAGGATTATCTAGAATCGATGCCCCTTTGACTACCCTAAAAAAGAAAGGGTAGTCATTTACCTAGTTTGAGTAGTTATAGAAAGTTTTTGAGGATTTGAGGATAAGGATAGTGAGTTCTATATTGTTGATACTTCTAGAGGAATATGAGTTTGTAGTGTATTGTGATGCCTCGGGAGTGAGGATTAGTTGTGTGTTGATGCAACAGCAAGAAGTTATCGCACACAAGTTGTTTTACTTGAGATACCATGAGTAAAACTATGAAACATGTGAACTAGAGGTATATGTGGTAGTCATAACCCTAAGAATGTGGAGGCACTACCTTCTAGGGGAGCACTTTGTGGTTTACTTAGACTACCAGAATCTCAGGAACATCTTCCCACAGAGAGACATGAACCTGAGATAACAGTGATAGTTGTAGTTTCTACAGGACTATGACTTCAATATATTCTATACTATAGATAATGAAAACATTTTAATGGATTCCCTTAGTATTAAGTCTTATGATCGCTTAGTGTAGGAGGTTTCAGAGTAGTTATCCTCCTTGCAGATGACCCTAGTAGAGTACAAGGGTATATATTTTTTGAAATCGATGATGTTGACTACTTCTATTCTTGAGTGTGTGTGAGAGTCCTAGCAAGGAGACATTAACTGAAAGGTCTTACATGATCATATATCTAAAGTAAACTCACTATATAGATATTCTGAAGGAGGGAATCATGTCATCTTATTCTAGGAGCACGCAGTGGTTCAAGTCATGTTGTGGGAGGAGGTGATGTGAGATTTCCCCACTTCTCCCCTAGATATACATCCTGATGTGGGGATGATGCACAAAGACCTTTAGTTGTAGTTTTGGTTGTCTGAAATGAGATGTAGTGTAGCTAAGTTCATCTCTCGGTGCCTCGCTTTCCATAAGGTAAAAGCTGAGCACCATGTTTCGGCGGGTTTGTTGCATCCACTTGAGATCCCAAAGTGGAAATGGGATGACATATCCAAGGACTTTGTCATAGGGATTCTATGTAAATAAAAGGGGTATGACTCTATCTGGGTGATAGTTAATCGACTCATGAAGTTGGAGAACTTCCTTGCTATCAAGGAGTAGTGTTTGGTGTAGTTGTACGTATGGGAGATCACATTCCTTCATGGGGTTCCCTCAATGATTATTTCTGATCATGGTGTGTGGTTTATGTAATGATTATGGAGAGTCCTTCAAGAGGAATTCAGGACCCAAATGTGGATTATTACAGCCTTTCACCCCCATACTGATGTGAAGACTGAGAGCACTATCCAAGTGTTGGAGGATATACTAAGTGATTAGATGTTAGAGTTCGAATGGGGATGGGAGGATCACTTTCTGTTACTAGTGTTTACATACAACATCTACCACCCAACCATCAGCATTCAACCTTTTGAGTCCTTGTATGGGAGACCCTTAAGGCCACCCTTGTGTTGGATAGAGGTTGAAAAATTATCTCTTGTGGGCCCATAGATATTATAGGTGACGACAGAGAAAGTCCTAGTCATCTATGAGAGAATGAGGATGGATCAGAGTAGACATAAATCTTACACATATCACTATCATAGTCCCTTGGAGTTCGATCATGGAGACCACATTTTCCTAAGAGTCTCCCAACAATGAGGATTGTAGAGGTTCGACCATGAAGACAAGTTATCCCTGAGGTTCATCAGGCCATTTGATATCATGAAGAGGTTTAGTAAGGTTTCTTACTACCTTTCCCTACCCCCACAAATAGAGTAGGGGAACAAATTCTTTCATGTGTCATAGATGAGGTGCTATGTGCATGACCCCACACACGTCATCGACTAGGGTGATCTGGACATAGAGGATGGATCCACCTTTTTGGAGCTCCCAGTGGTGATCAATAATAGGAAGGAGAGGAATCTATATGGGAAAACCATCCCCTTGGTTCTTGTGTTTTGGAAGCACGTGAATGTGTAGGAGAGCTCCTGAGAGTGAGATATCCAAGTTTGAGATCAGTATCTCAAGTATTTTTCTTAGTTTTTTATTTTTGAAGACAAAAATATTGAAGGAGGGAATGATGTAGAGACCCATTTTTTCTTTATAAGACTTGAAATATTTCTATATATATTTACAGAGCTGGGTGTAGAGACGAAATTCAATTTTGAGTCCCGATGTACCTAGAATTATCTTTATAAAAAAATTAGATATATTTTATATTGTGCACATGAATATTTTTAAATAAAATGGGATAACTCTTAAATGATGCGTTGGATCAAAATTTTGATACCATAGTTGAGTCCAGAACATGGTGTTTACCCTAGGCATGATATAAAATGCGCCGATGCAGGACATTCAGACCCCTCCCAGGATTAACTAATTTATTTTAGTGTAACAGATAACTCTATAATATTATCTCTATGTATATTTATCTTGGGTTAGATACATAAACCATGGGATAAATTCCAATCTATTCATCCCTTCTCCATTTATGGATCGTGTCGGATGATGATGAAACTCTAGATCAGATCATATCTGAATGCAATGAACACAGTGACATATCTCGATCATTGGAAGGAACGTTCTTCATCAATGAATGATTCATAATCAAGGTATGACTCTTCATTTTGTGTTTTTACACACTCTAATTAAATAGATGAGTAGATTGATTAGCATTCTTCAATTTGTGCCCTTGTTTGTAGCCTTTGCATATTCCTGAGTACAGAAACATATTTATTTTCAATTGTTATCTTACCTAGGGATCATTGTTCTTGATCATTGGCCAATAATTCTTGTCAAAATATGTTTAAACATTTTTTTGTGCTTTTAATCCTTGTTTCTTATTGTTCGTCATTGAAGGGACCCCAAGGTCCTAGTTCGATAATCCTCGGGCAGTACCAAGCCCGGTCAGCCCCCCATATTTGTAATAGCTTCATGAATAAGGAACAAAATGATGAACTATTCACATATGTGGTATTGTTGTGAGATTTGGGTGATCATTTTTGTGTTTTTGGATCCAGGAATCAAGATCTAAATGAACTAGGGCATGAGAAATGCTTGACAGGCCACTAAATTTTCCCCAGAGCAGTTTTCCAGTGAACGACCGCTGAGATCCATGATTTTAGGATAGATCAATATTTTTTAGGAATATTGGAGGCTAAAATCAAAGAAGATAGATGGATTTCAAGGTGTAATATGGGATCTAGAAATTTGGCCAAAAACCCGACCACATGTCATGTTCAATGATGAACACACCCCCAAGTGGTGGTGGATGAGGTTTTAGAAAAATTAAGGTTGACACGACGTGTAACTCATCACTTGTCATGCACCCCCATTCCCAATTGGAAAACCCATGTAATGGATCACGTAGGTGGGAATTAATGTGGAAGTAAATTTCTAGGTATAAAGTTGTGTACTCTAGTACACGAACATAGGGTCTGGTATACAAACATAGGGCCTGGTAAATGGACACGGTGAGCAAGACACGTCCCTGATCCCAGTTATCTTGGATATGCCATGCAGTCCACCTGTACGGTGTGTACTGCTACATAGGGTGTAGTCATGTTCTAGATAGGGACACAACCAGGCTTTGGAGTGGGACCACACACTTTCTGGGTCCCCTCACACATCGTGTACCCATAGTCCTTTTTTAGGAGCTTCAATTTTCTATATCTCCTTCATTTGAACTCAAATTTTGGATTTTTAGTAGCCTATCCTGAATGTTTTTTCACATATAATGTGATAGTTCCCTTGATTTCAGTTTTGGACATACGGTGTGAAATTTTCATGTAAAGTTCTTACTTAGGTGATGATTGATGATGGTAGTGATCACACAAGATCACCAGAGGCATTTTGAGTGGAACCCTCCTATAGGGAAGGGCATAGGTCCTTAATGAATTAGAGTGGAACCCTCCAAATGGTATAGGAATTGGTTATTGACCTTCTAAGTGAAACCCTCAAGTGGGTTAAGTCATGTTTCCTTGATGAATTTGAGTGGAACCCTCCTTCCGGTTGGGAATGGTTCCTCGACCTTCTGAGTGGCACTTTCCTATGGGGTAGGGTATGGGTCTTTGATGACTTAGAGTGGGACCCTCCAGCCAAGCTAGGCATGTATCCTCAACCTTCTGAGTGACACCCTCTTTCAATATCTGGTTGAGGGTCCTTGATTATTAGAGTGGAATCCCCCAGATGCACTAGGGTGTAGGTCATATACTTCGAGTTTTTGGCCACTCGGTTGTGCGGTGCGATGAAGTGTCATGGTTATAATTCTAGAGTTACTTTTGGGAAGACACGTGATATTTTGGGCATTGTTGATGGACTTATGGAACTATTGGGTACTCTTATTTTTAGGCTAAGCTATGAGATGGATATCCTATTACAATATCATTTTGGATTCTTTGACTAAGCATATATATATTCTTAAGTACCCATACCTTGGATTTGGTTACTCTACTTCTATGAGAGGTGAAGAAGCATGGGGTATGACATTTTCTTTCTATTTTTAGCTTCTCATGGTTTGATGAGTCCACCCTACTACTATAGTTGGTGAATAATCAATGGATATTTCATCTAATCATCATGTTTATCCTCTTATGCTTGGATGAGATGACTTTCACTCTCTTTTTGGGTTGAGTTTTTCTCTTTGATTGTATCTTGCATCTGCTATATTTATTTTCATCTTGTATCTCTTACTACACCCCATTAATCTTTCATGGTGTCCAACTAGGTATGTATATACTCAACCCTACATGGTCTCTTTCTGCATGTGTTGTGTCTTATACAGACGAAGAAAATGTCAAGCATGACTTCAGAAGAGATGAGGGATACTAGGTGTTTGGACCTCGTGCGGTTGTCGTAGATTTGGATTTGAGAGCTGGGATCTATCTCAGTTGTTTACAGTTCTGGTTTTCTTAGGTTGAGATATTTTTTTGGTTAGGAGTGTATTTTTTCCCTCTACTTTCAGTTTACACTACCATACTTTTGTACTGTCTAGAGGTTCATGCATGCTTTGTTTACTTTATACTATTGTTGCATCTTTTATTCTTTCCCTCTGTACATTTTCATCGATATGGTCTTATGTTTGTAGAGGTATTTAGGAAAATTCCTTCTGATGTTAGTTATTCCTTTGGCACTGGTCACTAACCCTTAACATATGGATGCAATCTTGGGGTAGTTGCGCCTTGATCCTTGGATTGGGTCGGGTCGTGACATATATTATAAGTATGAATATGGTTGAAATTACACCCAATCTACCTCTACATGTATATCTAGGTTTGGAATTACACCAAACCTAAGTCGTATAACCCATACAGGGTGGTAATTACACCTGACCCCTAACTCATATGTGTGTGTTGTTGGCATTAAGCCCAACCCACTTCCCAATAATATACATGGTTTCCATTACACCCAATTCAATTAATATATCCATTAAAGGTTATCATTACACCCAACATGTATCAAATAACTGCTCAAGGTTAGAATTACCCCCAACCTTGTATTAACCACATACCCGAGTTGGAATTACACCTAACCCCCTTTTTTAAGTTCATAATCACATAACATAACAATAATAAATAATAAATTAATGGAATCACTACCTAAAATGTCATAAGAATGATAAAATATGTTAATAAACACACATTTATCTTAGGTTTCAAAAGGGTTGTAAAATCACCTAACTCTAGTATATACTTTACATTAGGTTGGTCACTCACATGAAAAATATTACCAATTCCCATTTCATCTACGTATACCTCTATGTTATCCTTAAAACCTCTACATTCCATTTTTATAGACATCCTTGGGAAACTAATCAAGGTCCCCTAGGTAAAAATATACAACATACACCTCTAAGGGCCCCCACTATAATTTCATAACACACTTAGTTTGGGTACACCAGTATTGATGACTATTTTTTAGGAATCACAAACCATGATGAACCACTCACAATCTGAATAAATCTTTCCCACTCCCAAATTAATAAGGCACCCATTTTAGATTAATTTAAGACCAAGATGACATTCCCAATATGAGAGCATATCACACAAAACATGGAAATAAACATAAACCATTAGGAATAGTTAGGGACCACCTATATGAACCTAGGAGGGTTTTTCTCATCAGATATCACCATCAAATTTGGATTTAATCAGTATAAATTGAAAATATCTGACAAAACCCAAAAAATTATGGCATTTTCAAGAATAAACAGTGAAATAGGGAGAAAAAACAATGAATGAATCAAAGTGTAATGTTAGCCTTACTATAGATGATCTCTTACTACAAACAAGATGATGATAAAAGAAAAAATGTGGTGGATCCACCACTTAGGAAAAGATAATGCGAGGGTTGAGAGGGGGAGTATGTGTAACCTTGGAAAAATGATAAGGGAGGGTGAGGTAAGATTTTAATGAAATTAATCATTTAATTTAATTAATTAAAATTGAAAAAAAAATACCAATAACTCACCAGGTACCCATTATACCTTCATCAGGTTCCCAGTACCCATCAGGTACCCATTCTAGAGTCATTGGCCACCCATTGGAACTTTAGAGGCTATTTCATTACTACCTTATCCCAATAAGTTTCTGTTATCAACCCACTAGTTACTCAGTGGCATCTATAAAATTGACATATGTCTCATTATCATACCTGACTCCTCAAAACAGACCTTAGGTCCCCCCACTAACTCCTCAAACATTTATCATTCATTAAAATACACAAGGTTTGGAAAAAAATATATAAAAACACACAATAAAAGATAATGGGTGTTATAAAATACTCACCATAGAGTATCTCATCCTAGTGATTCATTAACAAGAAATACTATGACTCGTTGGTGAAAAACATCATCAACTAAAACCAAATACCATACTCATGCTCTCATGTCTCCCCCTGGATATTCTAATAATGAAACTATATACATACTAGAGGGATTATCCTTTATTGGAGGATATTATCTCTCTGATCCAAAATATTAATTGTTCATTCCTTGAATGAAAAATCATAATTCATCTCAATGTTTTCAATATTGATCATGTGAGAAGAATCAGGATGATATCTTTGGGAAAGAACCAATCAATATACTATGGTATAGATCCTGTAAAAGACCTTGAATATCCTCACAAAATTAGAATCCAACTTATCCTTATTTTGAATATTATTGTTCCCTAAAAAAGGTGACACCTGCAAGATTACATTGTAACCTCTCTCAAACTTTTTAGGGAGGTGTAAATATTTATCATACAATCTCTACCTACTCTAATAAATCTCCAACTACTTCCTAATCAATCACATATTCTTTGATATATCATACATGAGACTCATCCTGATAATTGAAGACTCCCTGAACTCTAAATTATAGAGGGGTTATCAAAATGTCCTAACATACAAGTCCTAAAATAGTTCTATCTGAATTGATGCCTGAAAACTGTTATTATAGGAAAAATCTATAAGCATGAGATAATTATCCCATGAACCACTGAAATAAAGGACATGTTCTTTCATAATTTCCTCCAATAATTATATGTTTTTCTAAAACATCCTATCTATCAGAGTATGAAAGGTTGTTTTAAAATGCACATATGTATCAAACATCTTATACGGACCCTTCTAGAAGTGATATATAAAATTTGAATTCTAATCTAATATGATAATCCTTAGAACCCAATAAAGATTAACTATTTATATAACATATATTTTACTCATCTCATCAATTGAATAGATCTCTCGAATCAATATAAAATTCATTTCCTTGGTCAAGTGGTCAACAATAATGTATAATGCATCACTACCGAAAAATAACTTCGATAATACCACCATAAAGTTCATAATCACATCATCCCTTTTCCACTTAATAATTGGTAATGGTTAAATAATACTTGTGGGACTTTAATTCTTATCCTTCGGTTATTGAAAAGTTATACATTGTGAAATGGACCTTGATATGTCATCCTATGCCACCAATACTACCTCTGTATATCATGATACATCTTGGTAAAATCCAAGTTAATATCCCAAATTGAGGAATTTGAGTATCACATAATCTCCATGAATATGCTCATAAGGACCAAAACCCAATCTCATATGTAAATTATATCATCTATATCAAGGGACCAATCAGGTGATGTCTCCCAACTAAATATTTTTCCCATGTAACTAGAAAATTTGAATTAGACAACTAACTATTGTTCACCATCTTAAGGTGTGAAGCGAAAATGGCCAAGGATATAAGTGTCTCTATAGACTAATACTCATATACATCAAGATGCATCTTAATTAATAGGATCATAAACTATCACTCTCTAATCGCTACTTTCACCACCTTCACCAAAACCTTCCTACTCAACACATCAGCCACAACATTCACCTTCCAAGGGGTATATTACATCTGAAAATAGAATGAATAAAGATATATGGCCCAAATATACTGTTAAAGGTTATAGGAACATAGAGAAAATATATAATTTGGGATATTATGATCTGTATACACCCTGAAAATCTCAGATAAAAATTAGTAGCGCCAACACCTTAGTGCATGCACTACTTCCACCAACTCTAGATCATGAGTTATATAATTCCTCTCATTAATCCTCAATAACCTAGACCTATAAGCATCTACACACCCATAAGGTATCAAAATGGATCCCAAATAAACACTGTGGAATCACAATACATGGTTTACTACTTACCCAGATTAGGTAAAGTTAATATTATCATATATTTCCACCTACCCTTCAACATTTGAAAACCCCTCTCAAAAAAATCCAATAACTCAATCTTCAACCTCTTTTTGGTCAGGGATATATCAATTCTTCCAATCAGGATAAGTCCTAAATAATCCTATAGAGGTAACCTTATATTCCCATGATACTATAAATCTAAAAAAATATTGGGTCACTCCTAATAAAACATATCCTCAACCTTATCAAGTTTAATAGATATATTTACCTCATACATATTATTCCCTGAGAAACATAATGCAATGATCTAGTACGAACACTTGAAGTGCATGTAATATAGTTAATGATCCATCAATGATAACAAGTTGATCTTTATATGGAATTCATGATCCTCACTCAACTAGGTGTATATAAAAATATCATCTATAAGGAAAACCAATAAGGAATCTAAATATGGATGAAAGATTTAATTCATTAGGGGAATAAACACTATGGGAACATTCCTCATTTCAAATAGTGTCACAAGAAACTTATACATGTCATACCAGATTTTAAAATTAGTATGTGAAATATCAAAAAGGCCTTACATGAAACTAATAGTAACTTGGACTAAAATCAATATTTTAGAAATTATTATCTCTCCTCAACTAGTCAAATAATCCATCTATATATGGAAGAGGATATCATTTCTTGACCATACCCTGATTCAAATTCTAGTAATCCACGCATTATAACAATGAAATGTTTAAATTATTTGGAGAAAAACATAGTAGTACACCAATGGAAAATAATATGTATAATTAATCCCTTATATTCAAGATCCTTTAGATATCCCTTTATCTCTATAAGCTCTTAAGGATTTATCCTATATGGAGGAATAGATATGATCTCCATACATGGAATAAACTCAATCATAAAATTGAACTCCCTATTAAGTAAAAACCTCAAGAAGTCCTCAATAAAGATTTATTGGAATTGATCAAAAAAGAATGATTGGTCACTATGTACCCTTATCATCTAAAATAATAAATGCCAAATACGATGAAATCATCCATAGTTATTGATGGTAAGGTCCTAAATGATATGTGTATGAATCTCTATCTCCCATATGATGATAACTATAAACATAAATATATTTTAAATATACTTATTGGTGTAGTAGTTTATTCATGCTCAATAATAAGTCGTCCAATATATCCCAAGGATCATATTAAAGTTAAGAATCTCTAACAAAAATAAATCCCATAGAATATTATATCCACTAATCATGATAGTTCACTTTGGACATCCCTGAATACCCTTTTATTTCACACCTTAGGGAATATAGATATACATAACCCTATAAAAAAGCTCTAAGGTCTACGAAAACCATCAGAAACACGAGTAAATGTGAATAATTATGATGTACCCATATCAAAAAAGGATTAATCAAGGGTGGATGCTATTAAAACCTTACATCAAGACAATGATGTCCCAATATTATAATCAAAATGAGTTAGATTTATAATATGAAACTATCATGAGCCTCTACCCTAAACTCATGTTGCCTAACTCCCCTAACTGGACTCACCTTATTGCTATTGTTGTCTCTTCCTCGAGGAACTTCATCAACCTCCATGACTCGAATATAAATAGGAACCTTGTCTTTAACTCTTATGTGGTACTCTTGGCCCAACTTTAAATCTCGAAATCTGACCAAAACCACTGCCACTAGTTGATTGTGCATCCCTCCTTGAAAAATAATAAAATTATCCCATCCACCCATATAATACACACTCCATTAGATATAAATGGTAATGATACTACACATGATTAGTCCTTTCTTACTAGAATAAATTCACAAAACTGCATCACTAAGGTCTAAGATATGAACTGCCTCTCTGACTACTTTTCCCATCACCTCGCTAGCATGAAAAATCAAACCAACACTTATTATTACCCAAAATCCGACCATCATCCCCCATTTTATAATCCAATTTTTTTGATCTCCTACCTTAATTTTGGTTCTTCTCATATATTTGGGACTAATTTAAAAACTACGAAATGATTTTAAAATAAAAATATTCACTTAAAACCAAATTTCAAAACTCAACCCATCCTCAAATCATATTACTTTAGTTACCACACCCCTATCCAGTATTAAATAAAAAATTTGATGTTAAATGAAACACACTACATATTATAAAACTAGCATATCCCTTTGGGTGTGATTAATGAACTCTTGTTCTTTATCCACCCTCAAATACTCTAAAAAAATCCTCATAGAAACAAATATTAATGTCTTTGATTATCTTTGACTAGGACATCCCACCAAAAAAATTTGGTCTCTAAAGCATATACACAATGAGCTTCACTCACCAATTATGGGGGTTATCTTGTGATAGGAAAATATTATTTTCATTAACTACATATATAGATCATCAACCTAGGGGTCATCCTCACCTATAAAGAGGTGTGTATAATACATCTAAAACAATTGTGTTATATTAAACATGGAATATCAAGCATATAGAGTATTTATATCCATAAACAGAATAACTTGTAGTAGAATCTCTTAAATTTACTCATCTATAGTCGGTTCCATCATGACATGGGGTTCTAACTCAACTGCTGGTGGGACATTATCATTCCTACCCACCTGGAGCTCCATTGGAGGACGTCATGGTGTTATATCTCTACAATTCCAAATTCATGAACTATGACACAGTTTTATCACAATTATAAATATCATAATTTGGAAGAAATGGTAATGGGTAAGTAATACTACTAATACACACACACACACCATATAATAATGGTCTCATAACTCAAGAACTCTCTCTAGCCTCATATACCTACTATCAAGGTCAAAAATTTATATAGAGACCACATAATTGATAATCTTATAGAAATAAAAAATAATAATATAATATTAGTTAAGTATAATTCCTCCATCAAGATATATATGTAAACTATATATAAGTTGATTTAGACACTTTAAAAAAACTATACCCTATATCATAATCAAGGTTCACATTCATAGCTAAGCACATGAATGCCTTTTGAATCCTAAAATGATGCATGAACATGAACACTCTTTGCACTAAGGGACAATAGTGAAACCATTAACCAATAAAACACAAAATATCACCCTTAGAACAAATCATACAGCTCAATCATAACATAAATGACCAAGAGAAATAATTGAATCCCCAATAACCTAAACTCTCATAAATGTGGGATAGTTACTTCTAGGTAAAACATCTATACCAGTCTCCATAAATATCCTATCACCAATTTACCATATCCAAAATAGTAATACAAAATAAGAAAAAAAATAACTAATACATATTTCTAGCATCCTCGATTGGATTCACCTCCATCATAACCAAACCAGAGTGTTACATACCTCAAGAACACCACCTTGAATGCCAAAAGATACCAAATGGAAGTGAGAGCCTTGATATATTATTGAAATATTATACCCTCTCTGATAAAGATAGACATAAATCATAGTATAAGAAATATATATAAACAAACACCAAAATATAAGGTTGAAATTAAAGTGTACATCACAACTAAGTTTTAATCTGGGTAAATAATATAACTCAAGTTATAGTAAAATAAAAAATCATAATGGAATACAAGTCAAACAAGAATAATTAGGATAAAACATGGTATAATCATATGGATCATGGTTTAAAAAAACAAAATTGGATATAACCAAAAAAAATCAATCCTGAGTTATAGCCCAGTTCAATAGCCTAACTGCAACAAAGCCCCTCTCACTAATCCATCTATAGTAGCAAGGCCTTTTCCATTACCTTGTTCATGAAAAAAGAAATATTATTGAGTACTAGGGTGATCGATCATAGTGTGATTACAACTCATTAAGGAACCAAGAATAGTGTCTTCGAACATATCTAGTAAATATAAGTTCATGCTAGTGTGACATTATAATATGAATAAATAACATCATAATAAATTCTCAACATATCCTAGGGTATCTCTGTGACACCCAGGATCGACCATACCAAATTATTCTAGTGTTGGTGTCTAGTATGAACATTTCACATGACAATATGAGGGTTATGTGGAACATACCCCTATAATATAATCCTATAAGCTCAAAGATACCAATTGGCAGTAAACCCAGACATAGAACCAAACATTTTATGGTTGGAAGTACACTGAACTCGTCTCTATAAAGAACCCAAAGTTTTCAGTACACCAAACCCAATCTATCTAGCTATCCACTGATGGAATTACACCCAAAATTCATTATAAGTATCTTTTTATTTTTCATTACACCCAACTCACCTCTCCATGTATGTCTATAGTTGGCATTACACCTAACCCAAGTAACATAACCCATCCATGGTTGTCATTACACCAAAACCATATCTCATGTGTATTTTTTTTGAAATTACTCCCAACCAACTTTACAATAATATATATGACTAGAATTACACCCAACCCAAGTCATTCATTCATCTATGATAGGCATTATAACAAACGCATACAATATAATCACTTAATATTAAGATTACCCCCAACCTTTTATTAACCACATACTTGGATTGGAATTAAACTCATCCCCCTTTTCTAAGTTCATGAGAAGATAGCATATCAAATATAAATAATCACATAATGTAATCACTTCTTACAATTTCTAAAGAATGATAAAACATTTCAATAAACACACCTTTATCTTAAGGGCCAATATGGATTAGAATCTCACCCAACTATAATATATACTTAATATTAGGTTGGTCACTCACTCCCAAACTCTTCTTAACTCCCAAATCATCTAATAATAATATCATTTTATCCTTAAATCATCTAATTTTCATTTTTATAGGTATACTAGGGAACCTACTTAAGGTCCCCTAGGTAAAAATATATCCATAAACACCTCTAAGGGTCCCCTACTATAATTTCTTAACACAATTAAATTCAAAACACCACTATTATTGTTGATTTATTAAGAATAAAAAACCCATGAGGGACCAATCATAGATCTAATAAAGCATTACCAATCCCAAAGTAACAAGGAATCCATTTTAGAATAATTGAAGTTCAATAACACATGGTCAGTGGGACCACATTTCATACAAAGCATGGAAACAATAATAAACCATCAAGAAGGGTTAGGAACCACTTTCATAAACCATGTATGGTCCTCCACATTGAAAAACACCATATAATTTAGATTTAATTGATAGAAATCCAAAAAACTAACAAATCCCCCAAATTAGGTCATAACCAATGATAGATGACAAAACAGTTAGAAATGAGGAATAAAACAAAGGGGGTTATGTGATCTCCTACAACAGATAATAAAGATTGGAACATTAATGAGGGATCTCCACTAATTAGGTGAAGAGAATGAGAGGGTTTAGAGAGGGAGTATGTGAATCCTATGAAAATGAGAAGTGAGGGGAAGGTTATGATTTAAAAAAATAATCATTTAATTTAACTAATTAAAATTTTATAAAAACAAGAAGGCGTGAACTGGGTACCCACCAGGTCTCCACTAGGTACCCAATACCCATTGAATACCCATTTAAGGGTTACCCACCACCTAGTTTCCCTCAAGAGGCTAATGAATTATTGTCTAGTCACAACAGGTACCTAGTGGCATCTACTAAAATGTCATATTTATTGGCACGATACCCAATTCCAAAAAATTAATTTCTGGGTCCCTGTTCACACCTCCAACATTTATAATTCATCAATATACATGAGGTTTAAAAAAATCCAAAATACATATCAAAATATATAGGGTGTTACGAACTTGATATTTCAAGGAGTAATTGAATTTGGAAATCCAATACAAGGTCATCCTATTAGTTTTTTCAACATATATTTTGGTGTTTACAAAGGATGAGGTGATAGAGAAGATGTTTTCTCAGACTAATTCATGTCAATAAAGAATTAATTAGATCTTATCAAGGAGTAGAGCTATGGATAAAGGCTCGAATTTTTCTAGGAATTTTAGGTCTCAACTAATGGGGAGTCAGTATCAGTTATATAATTTTCAATTCTCTAGATCTTATGGTTCTTAGTCCACTAAAAATAGCTCTATTTTGGTTTAGTTTTGTTTTAGGGTTCATGAAAATTAGTATTTGTAATGCCCAATCATTTTCAATATTTAGCATGGGGATGGTGGTTAATTTCTTGTATATCCTCGTTAATAATTATATTTGAGTCCTTACTAGAAGAAGTAGGTCCAGAAGATCTTTCGGAAATAGAGATGGGATGGAGCTAGAAAAGGATAGAACTACGATTTTTTCCACTCTCTAGGGTATATGGATTATAATTCTTATCAACTTAGTCATCATCAAGGTTAGTGAGGCATAAGATCATTTCATGGTTAGATACATGCCAGGGTGTTTTTATCATTGAGTGGTCCATATGATATTTGAGATACCATTTGTTTATCTCCCACATTTTCTTATGATTTGTTTTGAGTTAGAAGCTTCAAAATCCATCATTACACCTACCTTAGATGATATTTGGTTCTCATAGTTGAGAGAAACCTAGTTCCCTTAGTATTTAATATGATATTTATCGGTTAAACTGGCTTGTTTGAGGTAAATTGGAATTTTGAGATAATGATGGGGTTCCATTAGTCAGTCGAGTGGTTTTTCTTATTATAGATATAACCAAATGATGTCATCCTTGGAATAGATTAGTTTTATTTTGTTCACGCTATTATTTATTACTTTCAGAGGATATATGTTTTTTAATGAGTAAGGTAAAAATTCATTATTCACTAGCGATCAAGATCATCATATGGATCTTAGGTGGTTGGAGCCTCTTTATTCCTAGCTAGAAGAGTTGATAGTTCTAGTAAGCTGTTTATAAGAGTTTTTTTATAAATTTGATAATTTTATTCCTGAATAGATTGTAACACTACCCCTTTATGTGATATTATTAGAGTATGTGTCCAAGAATAAACTATATTTACTTTATATTTCATGTATAATTGAATAAGTGAATATTTATTAAAATATATTATTATATATCATTCATAGTTTTTCCAGAATTTAACATAATAATGTACACTGAGTATATGTTTCATTACAAAGGGCATAGTTTTTCCCCTATATGATGAGAACATTTGAATCCATGATTATATTTGTAAACCTTATTATATGGTTAGATAACATTTGATGATGGTCCAGATAGTATATTTTTTGTTAGATGTGAGTACTCATGGGCATATGAGACTTCATCTCATGAAGTTCACACTTGGTAATCTCTAATATGGGAGATTATGAGAATACACCCACCTATAGGAAATCCAAATGTTTATGTTCCATATAATATTCCTATATGTTAGTGTGTGTAATGATCCTTAGACTTTATTGTTATTACTAATTCATGTCGTGACTTGCACACTTCTATGTATTACCATAAACTATGATGACATATGATCATAGTGAGGTTGGGTACATTTGGTGCATCAAAAATGATATGTTATTGATGAATAAGTCAAGGTAGGTTTTTTCCTTTAATATTTATAAAAGTTTATATCTCAAACCTTTGATTGAAATGTAAAAATCACATTGAAATATAAATTCATGGTGTAATGATGTGTTTATTCTAGTTATTAAAAGAAATACATATCAATCATAAAGGTCAATGATGAATTTGTGAAACTTACTTGATGGGATATCATAATAAATGTATTATATTACACAGTGAGTACACATATGAATTTTTTCATTATAGAATATATTATTCCTATGTAGGTTTCTTAACCCATTGCTAGACATGTTTCTTGCAATTTAGGCAAGGCCTCCTAATTTCACTAAGGAAGAGGCCTAGAAGGATACACACAAAGTGTTTCCTTTGATCCCATTTAAATATTAATTATAATTAAAAATTGGAATAAATATTATTCTCTAGACTAAGAAGTAATATTTATTCAAGATTTATTAAATGATCACAAATATTAAATAAATATTTATTTAAAATGTAATTGTTAATTACCTGAATATATAATATTTATTTATCTCCTGTTATTCACACTATAATAAATATTTATTTATTTATTAAATAAATAATTTATTGAGTTATGTGAATGTTAAAATAGATATTTATTCACATGACTACGAATAGAATATTTATTTATATGTTGAATGAATAGTATTTATTTAAATATTTATTCAAGAATTTAATAAATGTTCTGGAGGAAGAGTGGATTATATTTTTCCTTTTTTTTATATTTATTTAACAGATTGCAACATAAATATTTATCATTGTGCGGGTTAGTGAATGCTATAAAATAAAATATTATTTTTAATTTATTACATGGAATAGGGTTTCTTTTGTGTTTAATATGTTATTATGGTCCTTTGAGAAAGTAATTAATGTTAAAAACTAACCCTAAGTATATAAATAGATTGTTATGTTAATCATAGAAATATTAATTATTGTGCACAACAATTAACTCGCAAAATATCCTTCCTCCTCTCTTTCTCTCAAGAGTGATGAGAATAAGAGATAATTATTTCAAGTCCAAAGAAACAAAATGTGATCAAGGTGAACAATGAAAGATGATAAATCATCCATGCTTTCACTCAAAAGTTCATCAATGTTGTTCAATTATTGAAGAAACTTGTGTGGATCATCACTTGAGGGGATCTACTTTGGGTCCTCATAATATAATGACAAAACATAAATTAGGGTCTAAATATCAACACCATAAATAAATAAAGATCTCAAGACTAAGTTAGTATTTCTTATTGTGTTTTTAAATTAATTATACATAAATTTAAAGATCCTCTCACTTGGTTCTGGAAAAAATATTTTTCAATATTCATCATAAATATTTCCATTGGTCGTAGCATTCATTTCATGTAAATTGTGAATGCTTTGTTGAATCAGATAAAATCTTGATTGGCCATAGGCCTAAAAAATCCCTTTTGTTGGGCTGAACCCATCATATATTTAGTTTTATATAGAGTTACAATCTGATGTCTCTCTATTTTTGATGTCTTCCTATTGGATAGTGCCTTTTGATTTGTGGGAGTGGTTGATTTAGGTTGATGATATATTTAAAAATGGTCCAATTTAGAATAGTTTTTCACCTTGGGGATATCAATTATTTTTTATGAAGAATTCGGATGATAGCTTATGGTTATGTACCAATTACTATCATTTGAATCAACTGATAATTAAGAACTATTAACCCCTACTAAGTATTAATTATTTATTCATTAGTTGAAGGGAGATAAATACTTCTACAATATTTATTTTTGGTCCATATATCATCATATGAGGTTAAAAGAGGATGATATCCTTAATACTACCTTTAAGTGTCGCTATAGGCACTTTGAGTTTTTTTATTCCCTTTAATGTCTTGAACTCCCAATTTGTTTTCATGATACTGATGAAATAAACATTTTTTGAGATCCTGGATCATTTTATGATTCTTTTCAAAGATGATATTCTCATGTATTTGAGATCAAAGGTGGGTTATACTAATAATTATTGAGTTATTATGGAAATACTTTGATGAAATTCTCTCTACAGGAATCTATTCGAGTGAAATTTCTAGACACATGTGGTGTATTTCCTTATTCACGTGGTGTCTTAGTAAGGATTAGTTATTTTTCTTTAAAAGATTGAGGTGGTGGGTAGCTCTCAAGAATATTCCAATGTTTTTTTATTTTTTTGGACTTATAGAATATTATCAAAGGTTCATGTATCATTTCTCTTGTATTATGGTCCCTTTTATATCCTTTAATATGAAGGATCAAGACTTTATATGGATATATCAGTATCAAATTGTGTTTTAATACTTGAAAGAAAATATAATCTATTCTATTTTCCTTCGATTTCTAGAGTATGGGTCCATGTTTGAGGTTATATGTGAGGTTTATCTTCATGTATTGGGTTGTTTTATAATACATAAAAGATTTTTGATCTTTTATGGGTCTTAATAGTTAAGTCCCCATGAATGTAACTATTACACCCTTGATCTTTAGTTGTTGGTGGTGTTTTCTCTGAAGATATGGTGGGATTACCTCATCAATGAGAACTTTATCAACTTCATATATCACAATAACCATAGGTATATCTTCTATCAATGTGATTTTAATTTTCATAAATATATGTGTATGGATTTATCATAGGATTATGAATTTGAGATCTTTTATATTCTAGGAAAATGGAATGTGATGGATGATGTTCTTAAATAGAGGTCTCATAGAGAAGTTTCTCTATAGCTCATAGATACATGGAGGATGGTGGTGGACCTTGTGGCTTTTTTTATATGAATATAGAGGAATATAGAAAAATAGTTTAACTATACCAGATAATAGTCAATTCTTTCTTATTGTAGCAGTTAATGTAGTCTCATTTAGTAGATCCAAAAGTTGAGGTGTAGTGAGATCATTTATTCTATAGTGATACTTTAAAGGGGTGGTTAGGGGATAGTCAACATCAAGTTTTGTTTCAAGGGAATCTCTTCATTTCAATAGTGATGTGAGAGACGTTATTCATGAGTTTCATAGATTACCTATAGTAGTGTACCATGTAATATATATGATGAATCGTGAGTTTATAAGTTAGTTATTATTAGGATAAATTAGTTTTTAATAAATTCAGGTCTCATTATCTGGTGTGTTAGTATGTAAAGGTCAAGAATCAGGGTTCTACTAGTTTTTTTTAAATCTATTGAATATTTATCAATGTAAATGGGAGTACATATAGATGGATTTAATTACGATTTTTCCTCAATATTTGGGTGGTTGTGAAACTTTCTAAGTGAGTTTAGATCATTTGATAAATTCATCCCATTTCCTAGTGATTAGAGAGTCACGTGTAGTGGATGATTTATTAAGGCTGTATGTGGAGTTTTTTTGGATTCATGGGTTTAAATAGATAATAATCTACGTTTATGATATTTCTTTTACCTCAAATGTTTTTTAGAGTCTGCAATATGATTTTGGATATCACTTATGTCTAAGAAATACTTTTCATCCTCCAATAGTTGGTCAAACATAGTGAAATATCTTTAAACATGAAGACATGTTGCATGCATGTATTCTTTATTTTTTGGTTCATAGGTGAATTATTTGCTATTGGATTTGACAATAATAATAGTTATTACTCATCCATTGGTATGGATATATTTATTTTTTTTGTGGGAGGCTATAAAAATATATATTGTATTGGAATAAGATTGATTAAATGATTATTAGACCATATTTACTACATAGCACAATAGATAAGGTGTTGGTGATTTTTTAGTGTAGAAATTATATAAAATGTTATTATATGTATTATTCTGATTGGAGGATGATAACCCTAGAGTCATAGGTGTGTGATTATGTATTCCTAAAGGTTTCTCATCATCATGGGTGGTGGAGGATCAGTCAAGGTAGCATGATCTCTTCTTGATTTATCAAACCTTTTGTGGTGTTAAAGTGTGTTGGCGGGATGTAGTATCAATTAGATCTTACTATATATATGTATTAAATTCATAATTTTTTCCTTTTGTTACAGATCTGGAAGTCACTTCATGATGAAATCTATGGCATTGATCAGGGTGAGTTTCATATTGAGGATGATACAGTGATCATGGAGCATCCTGTTGAGATTCAGGATCATTAAGATAAGGTTCTACATGGGTATATAATTCATTTGGTTCATGTATTATGTATTTATGGTATATTTGAGGAGTGTACATGGAAATGTGAGTCATAGATTCATGATCGGTATCCTGAGTTGTTTTTAACCTTGTTTTTTGTGATGTTTTGGATTATTTGGTGCTAATATATTTTTAGTGTTCAACTTTCTTATATTTAATCTATGACTTATAATAGATATATTCTCTTTTTATGTGTATCTTATAGAAATTTTTTGTTTTGTTTTTTTCATCCTGGGTTTGGTTTTGATTCTTTGGGATGAGAATCAATTGTGAGGTATGTAATGTAGAGGCCTAAATTTATCTAAATCCTCTAATTTTTGGTTTTTTTGATATTAGATAAGCTTATGAAATATTTTGAAAGTTAAGGAAGGGTCTAAGTAAAGTTTCAACTAAAATTTTAGTTAGAAGCATAAATAATTCCAGGACATGGAGAGTTTTACTATGAATCATGGATCAGTGGAGGTAAAGAAAAATAGTTAGCTTGGTTTCACTATGATTCTTAGTGCTGTTTTGTGAGCCATTGTGTTGTTCCATTAGGATTGAACCATGATAATTCAATGTACCTTTGGTTAGTATAGAAAGACTCTTGTGATGTAATTAGTTAGATTATTGCATGGATATTTCCATTTTATTGTGAAGGCCTTGGCTATGATGTTTTGGTGCTGCTATATTTATGGTGGTCGTTCCATGAATATCTTTATTGAATTGTAGTTTTGCTTTGGAGGTTATCAGATTTTATGGAGGAGTTTGAGTTTTGTGCCATGATTATTAGGATTTTAAGGATTATTAAGTGATTAAAGGTGTTTTATCATGATCTTCCTTTAATGAACTGATTTTAAAAGGTTTTGAACCCTATGATTTAGGAATATTGTGTCTTGTTTTTTAGAGTTTCAGTTAACTGACCACCAATATGACATGACATGGATGCCACATCATGATTTTTTGTCCCAAAATATTGAATATAAATTCCAGTGGATTCCCAAATTTTCTTCAAATCACTTGGCCTTCTTCAAACCCTAGGCATAAATTACCTCAATTTTGAGGGTATTTGGTAATCCCTTGGTGTATCTTAACCCTTTTCTCCACTGGATCAATGAATCATTACCAAATGTAACCTTCTCTCCCTCTTTTCTTTATTCTCCTCTTATTTATTTTTCTTGATTAAGTTATGGTACAAGTTGTGGTTTGGGGTTTATTATATTTTTATATCGATTTTATAGGGGATGATGTTATGTAGGTTATTAAGGGTTTATCATGTATTCATTACTGTTTGATATTTTTATCTCTTATCATTGAAGTACTATAATTGTGAAAGCTCCAGTTAAAGTAGATGATTCAAACATTCTCCTTTTTAATTTTTATATTGATTTGGAATTAACATGATTTATTTTTAATAGATGAATATATGGGATTAATCTAATGAATATTATAATTTAGACCATAAATGAAATATATATAATAGTTTATTGAGCATGATTTACTATTTTATTTATTGTCACTATTGTGGTTTGATATTGATGTGAATATTTGTGTTTTGATTTTTATTAACATTGAGATACAGAGCCATGTTTAAGTTTGTTAAAAATTTTAAATATAATAATTCAGTGATGATAGTTGAATCTATAATTTTTTTATTCATTGAATTATTATTATTATTCTTATTTTTTTATTCTTTGATATTGGTTCTCTACCATGTTGTTTCTATGATACTATAATTCTTGTTATTATTGTGGTAGTAACCTTTTTCTGGTTGTCATGATGTGGTTGAGAAGGATATAGTTGTATGATTTTTTATGTGGTGGTATAGAAATAATGATGTGGTTGTGTATGGTAGATGACTAGGAATATAGAATATTACTAAAATAAATAAAATTATATATGGGAATTAGTTATGACAGAATCATTGATGGAATGGAATTAATAAATGAAGTGAGGAATATATGTTTTTTGGAAAATGATAATGTAAATTTTGAAAAATAAGTGGTTTTTTTTTTGAAGTGACTTGAAATAAATGTGTCATAATAAATGCAATCATATTTGGCAGTTGATAAATGTGGAATTAATACTAAAATGTGAAATGTGAGGTTTCATGGTTGTATTGTGACTATTTTTCGATGATGATGGGGTTAGTTGTGTGGTTTTTATAATTATTTGATTTTTGGTGTGTGTTGGAATGGTGTAATGATGGATGTGACTGAAATTTGAAATTTTTATTTCAAAAACACACTTTTAATGGGGAAGTTGAAATCCAAACCAAATCCAAACAACACCAAACACAAAACATATAATAAATCACCCAGACATTCCGGAAAAATTTAAGAGCTGAAATCTTTCAACATGTATAAGATTCATTCGATAGAGGTGACCTCTATGTTTGGATCATCATTGATGATATCCTAAAAGTGGTAAGAAATCATACCCTATTTCTGAATATACTCCACTATATTTATTTTCCCATCATTGAAGTCATAAGAAAAAAAATCAGATCATTTTTTCCCATCCAATGTTCTTTCTCATCATTGAGGGAGAATTGAAGAATTATCTCAAAAACATTGTTGAATTCTACTTTTGGAACATTGTTTTTAAGGGATTCCTCTCGTATATCTTACTTGTAATCTTGATTTTAAAATAGAATCACTAATCCCTTTTCTACTTCCTCCTTTCCTACATATTTTTAGACCTCATCAATTGTATCTATTTTTGGAAACTTTTCAGAATGTTCTTTACTATTATCTTGATATTACTTGATCTTCTTACAATGAGATAATTCTTATTTCTCCCCTGTTCAAACTTCTAAATCTAACCTTATTCAACTTCCAATGCAACAGGTCTTACCTCTGCCCCATGATTCTTTGGTTTTCTAGAGAATTATAACTCTTTTATGGCCCCATCCTTCATGAAAAACCTTCTATCCATGGGTTTTGGAAGGTGTTATTAGTTTTTTCGGCCTTTGGATTTTTTCCCTTATGCACAATGAAACTCCCCATGTGTTGTGTTTCTTTATTCCCATTCTTATTCCTTAGGCTATATAGTCCTCTATGATATGTTCCATCTTTATAGTCCACTGGGGATAGGTTTTAGGTGTCATCACTTGACCCAGCCTCAATGGATCCCTATAGTGTAGAATAGTTTTACTCCATTATAGGGACTTTGTAGTTTTGCATTGTCCATGCCTTTGCTTTTCCTTTATATGTAACAATTTTTACAATCCCTATGTATGTAATATGAAAATGTTTGTTTAATACATTTAAATATTTTTCTCATATTTATATTCAAATAAAGCTTCATGGGACTCAAATTATTCATATAATTAACCCTATTGTCCACTTCCAAACATATTTTAAGTTATGATGGCTAGAGATTATGTTATGCAGTGATATGATAATGATAAAATAGCATGAGTGATATGCATTGGGGATGTGGTTATACAGTTATGTGTAAGTTTTATATGATTTGTTTTTGTGATGAAGTTATGTGGGTTGGTTATGTTGATATTCAGGGGATGGGGAACTATGTTATATATTGATGGGGTATGAGGGTAACTAGTTTAGTGGGTAAGTTGATGTGGGGTAACTTCAGATATGTTTTATTAATACTATGTTACTATACTTTCATGAATGCATATTTGGACGAGTGTCCCTCAGTAAGGTTGGGTGGAAGTTGATGTGTTATAAGTGACGTCCTGGTTCTTTTGTTTATTTGCTGAGACTTTAGTATGCCTTTTACACATTTACATGAGAGAGTTTGGGGGAATCCTAATAAGTATACTTGTATGTTATTGTATATTATATATATATTATTTCAACATATTTCTAATATGGATTTTATGATCCGATTGGACATTACTAGCTCATAGTGTGGGGTTTTTGGAGTTAGAGATGCTATCATGAGAGATTATTCTTAGTATTTTCCTTATTTTAGACACTTGGTTTTGTATGAAATTATGAATTTAATTTCATGTATTGAATTCGGTTATGGTTTAATTTAAATTATTATGTGGATTTTATTAGTTGTTTTTTCTTATCTTCTTGAGAAGTATGAGGGTAGTGTCTCTCGTGTGCGTGTAGTATACCCTCATTACTAGTCTTTAACCCATGGATTATTGGAAATGGGATTTGGGAGTCACATTTGGCTTTGATTTTGGGCCCCTAATGGGTTCAACCAAGGATAGTTCATAAAAAATATTTAAAATTCATAAAAAATACGATTTACTTGAGTTTTATTGAAATGGTGTTTAGGTGTGTCATGTTATCTTTTATTTTTGGATAATTATTGAGGTTACTACTTAAGGATAATAAAGACATAAGTGTGTAGGTAATTAATTAGTTTTTTTAGTTCTATTATATGTTATATTGTGTATTTTTTTAACATATGAGATATAAGATGAAATTTATACTCAATTAATTTTCATTTAACATATTTATAGAGTCTATTTCAAACATTTTTTGTCACTTAAATTTACTCAATGAAATGTACTCAACATAAATTTTCTATTGGGGATTAAAAAGAAACATTTCTCAATGTAACTCATTATGTTGTATAAAATCACTAAAGGTACATCACATAAAGTTCAGTGTAACAAAAAATTTATTTAGTTCATATCTTTATTTCATGGTATGTAAATAAAGGTTACCCAAATCTCCTCTATGCATAAAAATATTATCAATTATCTACTTCATTTACCTACTCAATGTTTCCTTGCTACTATTAGATAGCTCCAAACTACTCAATATAGCTTGGTCACTTAAAATACTTCAAAGATAAGTAAGTGTAGAGATTAATGAACTTTCTAAGTTGATTTTACCATAGAGGAGAGAATTCTTGAATTCATAGAAACTCTTAAGTGAATATTATAAGATCATGGGTCATTTAATGAAGATCTTTTCTATGTAACCAACAAAAAATTGGATTCCATGTGGAGTGATTTTTTATAATCAAGATTATTCTAGAAGTTTAAAATGGGTTCATGGTAGATGATGTAATGTAAGAAAATATTCTTCAAATAGTTAGAAAAATAAATAAGGTGAAGGGTTTCTAAGGATAGAATAACAATTTTTCAATGTAATGAAATTAATTTGAAACCGAATATCCAAAATCAATCATGCATTGAAACTGAAATCATGCATATACCAAAATGAAAAAAAAATGTTGTGTACCTTACACTGGTTAATTCCATTACCACTATCTTCAACCAAAAATTTGATTATGTTCACTAAGAGGTTTCAATAAGACTCCATTTTATGTGTTGTATCCATGGGATGAACCAATCACTCATTTATTAGGTGGGATCCTCAGCCTTCTATGATATATTAATATCTCATAAGATAAAGAGAGGAGTAGAAGAGATATTTAGGTATATAATAATTAATATAATCATGGTAACACATGAACACACACAATCCCATGGTGATTTACTCCTTATATATCCCTCGGGTATTATCCACATGTATCTATATAATTTACTCAAACAATAGGAAATGTTTGAGTAATTTCATCGGTTATAAACCATTTGTAACTCTCAACCAATTATATTCTCTCACAATTTTAATCATATGAAATGTTTATTAATGATATCCATTTGGTGGAATATTCCTAAACAATAATTATTGATATTTGATTTTAAATCTATATCATTGGGTGTTATGAGAATTGTATAATATGATTATCTTCCCAATGACTTTCCCATGACATACGCTACGACTGGTCTAGGTAGAGGCATGATATCACATATAAATCATCATGATATCCATAATACAAGTCATATAATATGCCTTGGTTTTCATGCATTTCATATTTTACAACATGAATATATCATACAATAATATATATTCAAAACCATTACATTTTTTAAATAGGATTTAGGGAATAACTCTATCAATCTCCCACTTACACTTAATACTAATAGATTTTGTTCCATTTCATCTTATATTTTATCATAAAAAATAAATTTTGAAACCATATCCAAACACCCCTTTTTAATATAATCCTAAAAAATGTAAAGCAGTCATCAAATTCACCATGTATCACATCATATGCAATACATTGTAAATATTCTTCCAAAGTTCCCTTTGGATAAAATCTAAATATATTTTAAAGAAACTCTTTAAGTTGAAACTCAATCCCCATTTAGTAAAATGAAAATTATATACCCATGGGATTTTTTATCATTGATAGTAAATATGAATTCACAAATCGATAAATATAAGAAAAGAGTGGCCTCCAGTAATGCATTAGTGTTACTCAAGATACAAAGGGATCTAGTGTAATCTTTATCAAACGCATGTATCTTTATACCTGTGAGCACTAGATACATCATGAGAAAGTATGAATTTTTCATATGATCCCTTTTCCCAATACATCAAGTAACCATGAGACCGAATATTTCAATCATGTATAGTTACTCATATGTTCTTAATTCTCTTAGTATAGATTGGATAGGTTAATGAATACATCACATGTAATTCATTTGATGGATGAGAACTCTTCATTCCACTCATCAAATAGATAATCACATCACAAGTTTTATCTAAATAATTTCTTATACTCCTTTATTATATATGAATTGAGGGTCTATATTTCATACTACACATATGAGTGGAAAAATTTCATATTGGTTAATATATGACTGATAACATGATCAGAAGCATACCCAACCTTTTCTTGATTATCTAAAGCCTAAAGGATTTCATAATAAATATACCAAAGTATAAAGGTTCTCATGATAGTTATCCCTCTAATATCAGGTTTTTTGAAATCCAAATATGAAACATACAACCCTAATAAACCACTAACACAATGTATAACAATCCATGTGGTATACTTCGTGGATCATCTAGTATATAAAATTTTTTGTGTGCCTCATGAGAATATTTCATATCTCTATATGAAATTATACCCATTATAAGATTATAATTCCCTCACAACCTATAATAATTCACAATGAACATAGATTATAGATAACTCAAATCCATACTCTAAGAGTTTATTATCATTTCACTTCATGATTATATACATCCAATATTAAATAATGATAAATATGAGACTACTTATATATAACATGATACATTTCATATTACTAAAATTATTTAAGAATATTAAAAAAGAACACATAAAAATCTCTATAATCATATAAAAATTGATAAAATTCCAAAGAGGCCTTATGTTTACTTCACTTTTAGGGTTTTATTAAACTCGTCGCATCTCTATGTAATTCCTACTACATATCTATGTGGACATATCATAAAACTCTTCTAATAAAATATTTAGTGAGTAATATCTATAAAGTAAGACATTTTTAATGATAGTGAGGCTTAAGAATCATATTCCCAATATTCAACTCCTGGAATAAGTATTCAAACTCCTTTACAACATCCAATGTTAAGAAGTGAATAAATTTTATTTTCTACTCGAAAAAATTCATTTTTATCATCATTGTCATTCTTTGAAAATTTTTACATCAGTATTATTCATTGAAATATTTTTTTAACCTTTTACTGAGATACCCGAAACCTTTTAGGATATTAAGTGACATTCTATTCTATTTAACAAGTATAATCCTTTATTTATTTATATTCAAACTTCATCAAGTCCAAAAATACTCCCACTAACATCTTAGACACTATATTCAATTAAAAACTTCATGCTAAGATACAAAAACTCCTTTTTATGGGAAAAAAACTTATTTCCTTTATTGGGAATATTTAAAAAATAAACTATTGTATCTATATCATACGTGGTATTATATGTGTTTAGATAATTATTCTAGAAATAATATGTTATTCTTAAAAATATGTATTGATGGTTGGTGGAATAAAAAAAATTATATTTTAATAAATTTATAGGATAAAATATTTATCTCGGATAACTTATTTTTAAGAATATTATAGAATTTTATTAATGATAAACCATGTGTGTTACATCTATTATCTCATTTTTTTAATCATAACTCCTTATTTATAAAAACTTTGCTTATCATATAAGAGAAATATGATGAAAATAAATATCCTTTATTTAGATACATATGATCTTGATGTATTTATTTGAATTCAAACTACAAGATCTGTAAATTATGTCCTTGATCTTAGACTGTTGTATACTTAAAACATTTTTAAAATATATATTTGGTATCATATACCCTTCAAAATTGAATAATTGATTCAAACCCCATGAGGTATCCTTCACAATTACACTATATAGAATCATTGCTCCATATTCCTAATATCTTATTTAGGTTTTAATTACCTTTACTCGAATCTAAAATAAACATTTTAGAATTATCCAACTAATAATTCTTCTTTATGTTTGGTATTTTATGCACATTTAATATCGATGAATTACTGGAACCTAGAAATCTCATTCTCTAGTCCATATCCTCAACACTTTTAGTAAATAGGATAAAATTTTATTGAAATTGTTCACATTGTTATAACATTTACAATTATGATTCTATAATGAATTCCATAGACTGAACAATCCTTAAAGGATATTTTTAGTCTCTCTAAGTCAACAACATACTCAAACACATTGAGTATATAAGTGGAGACTCAAGTTCCTTAGTTTAATATTTATTCAATTCCTTTTAAACCTTGAGTGAATAATTATATTCTTCTCATAAGAATCTAGATTCATTTATTGGAAAACTATTGCATTTGGATATTAAATAATGTATTACACTAATAGTTAAAATTTTCTTCTATATTAATAATAATTCTTATGTTTCTATACAAGGTTAGAGATTGCTTCCATTAAGCATCTCATTTCTCTATGAATTATCTCAAGGTAATTTTGGATGATGATGATAACATTTATATATATTATAAGATATTATTATATGAGTATCAAATTTTACATTCATTTAACAAGTACTTTTATTAAATATGCTCTCACTAAAATGATAACCCCTTTTAAGTTATACAATATCAAATAGTGGTCCAAGATTTATATTTTACTAAGAAATGAGACTAATGTGTTGTTTCTATCACTAATAAGTTATTTAGGTCATCCATAATTATATAATATCATATATAACTCTTGTATGGTTTAGTAAACAAATCTTTTCCCAACCCATCATATGGATAAACTCAAATTTATTATTATGGTAACCTGATCTTATTAGGGTCTTCTAGATAATTGTAACCTAAATAGAATAAAAATAATGGGAACCTAATTCTATTAAGTTCACTCATTTCTTACTTCCGTAACATAATACAATCCATGGGCACCCACGTCTGGTATGATCTACCAGGTCAGATGATCGAGGTCTTAAAAAGTGTCTACTTTAAAATGAATTTTACACTTAGTATTTTTTTTAAGATGATTTAATATCATAATATTATATCATGTATTCCATTTTAATGTATGCATGTGTCTAATTATTATTATTATATTGAATATTATTCATTTCACAAAATTAATATATCCAAACCATATTTATGTGTAACTTTCTACAAAACTCATTGATTATGTTACTAACCCAAATATAAATCCAACTATATATATAATATTCATATAAAAATATAGAATAAGGTAAAAGAAAACATTAAATGTGCGGTATTAGATTTATATAAAGTAAATAATACCCACAAGAGTAATCATATAGCAAGAGATAAATGAACCCTACTTTTCTAGAAAAGTCATAAGCCTTTAGGCTAAAGAGTGGTCTCGACCAAATTACCTCTACCCATGGATATTTTACTCAAGATAGATCTTAATTCCACTAAAATTATTACACCTAATATTTATAAACTATAATCAAATTTTAAATCCAATCTCATAATATAGTACAATCCAAAGTCGAGGAAGAATAAGAGTAAATCAATTATCAACCTATCATGTAACTTATTATATGCATGTATAAAAAAAATTTAGAAGTAGTTTAACAATTTAAACTAAAGAATACATATAGCCATAATAAAATAATTATAACTATGAATAAAACATTGAATAAAATAAATAAATGAACAATTCATACACTTAAACATGATACAAACAATTTATAAACAATTCATAAATAAAACAAATTTAAACATTTTATAATTTTTTTATTCATTATAGACATTATATAATTAAATAGATATAAACACTTTATATTTACTCTAAATATGAAATTTTTCACATTTTTTATTACATGTCATTTACTTTAAATATATGATATTAAATGAAATTTAAATATTTAATATTTTAATTCTATTATGTAAAAAAATTGCATAATCTAAATATCACGTATTTAATATTATCTAAACATTGGTAATGTTAATTATAAAAACCCATTTTGATATGGTTTAAATAATTTCTCAGATAACCTTTTAATTTGAAAATTTCAAATTAAATAATGTAAACAATCTATAATAATAAATATAAACTACTTTATAATTTACCTTATTTTTTGTAATTTATAAACACTTTCTAAATTACACTTATAATTTCCATATAAACACTTTAAATCCAAATTATAATTCATTCCATATAATTTTAAAATGGTATTTTAGTATTAATAATTAATATTACATAATATTTACTTAATAAATGTGTCTTAAATATTTAATTACTTAATTATAAACACTAGGTAATTGATTATTTTATGAAAACATTTATAATTTAAATAAATACCCCAAAAATACATTTTTCCAAAACATAGAAACAATATATAAATTATATTATTAAATTCAATATTAAAATTCAGAAAAATATATATTTTCTAGTATATCGTACTGGAATATAAATCCTATATCAAAATTAACAATTTATAAGATACGGGACTCAAAACCACTTTTGGCACTATCAATCATTATTTAGTATTGATAATTCAAAAATTGATATCTCCTTGTGTGGGTTTGTAACTTTAACTTGGAACTTACCTATGGAGTAGTAACTTAGTAGCGGCAGTGGGTTGCATAATATAAATTTAGCAATGCACAATAATTATGGATTAGGATAGGCCATATATTACATTAACATAGTACTCAACACTATCTTGTGAAAGATTATCCCTTTAGAACCTATCTTTTATAACATATGATTTGTTATGATGTCAATTTAGTGATATGATAATCTATTTTTGAGTTACATGTGTTGGGGTTATCATGGGCTATGATTTACTCATATCATATGTTACAGAAATTAAAAACCAAAGGGTTTCTCTATGTCATCTATTACAATATCACATATCATATATATAGTGACTCAATATTAACATACATGAATATTCAGCACATTATAAAAATACATGCTTAGGGACCAAAATAGTTTAGTCTCTTTGGAGATATGGAACAAAATATTCTAACTCAGTGAAATATATTCAATGTTTCCCATAGATATCTTCCCCTTTATTACTTCTACTTAAAACTTTTCTTCATAACATGGAAGGAAACATAATAAATGGGTGATCTCATAAGCTCAGTAAGGGTGGAAAGAGGAGATACATAAGCATAACATGATAATAAGGGTATGATAACATGAGAATAACATTTTAAGATCATGCCCTGCATATCAAAGATTATATACATGGGTCGTATAATAAATATTGGTAGTTTATAAGACATGAATCATAAAGGAAACAGGATAATAATCCATGAAAACATAACATAGTAATAAGACATGAAATTTTTAGCATACACATAAACATAGAAAATCTTATGTCAAGGATACCTTCCAAGATCTTCATAACATCTTAGGCTTGAGATAATAACCCATGTACCTGCTTTGGGATTGAAATTCCCTCCCGTATACCCACTTATTTTAGGATTGGTATTCCCTCCTATGTACCCTCTTGTTTTGAGCTAGGGATTCCCTCCTGTGTACCATCTTATTTTGGGTGTGGTATGCCCTACTATATTCCCTCTTGTTTTGAGATTTGGATACCCTCAAAGTACCCTCTTATTTTTAGCTTAAGACTCCCTCTTATTTTGGTCTTGTGATGCCCTACCATCAACCCTCTTAATATCATAAAACATTTATTATTACCCAATTCATTGGAGGGAGATATATGTCCCACCCTTTATATAATGAAATCATACATTCAGGTTTTATAAGATAAAAAACATTCATCATATCATGACTCAAGAAATAAAATAAATATCATTAACATTTCATCACGTCATAACCTATAGTGAAGGGATAGGTTTAATAATAATTTCATCAAATAATAACCTGTGAAAAGAAGCAGGTATAAAAAGAACATAACCCATTGAAGAGAAATAAGTATCATAAAAATCATTCTGTCAAAACATAAACCATTCAAGAAAGAATATTAATGGTATTCATAAACTATAACAAATTACACCATCTTATATAGAAAAGGGGTTTGAAAGATAACATGGAACATTTCTTAAGGAAATATCATTTGTTCAAAAATAATTTTCATATAACTATTTCAAAAATACATTTCTTATAAATAAGGATATACAATTTCATTTAAAACATTTCTTGAGGAAAATAGATTTTCCTCTTAAAAAATCTTTTTAAAACATAAAGCATTTTGGAAACCTTTTTCTTTGAAAAAACCTTGAAAACTTAAAAAGAAGTCTTGAAATAATTTTATAAATCCTTTTCAAGAAAATGGTGTGAAAACTTATAATGAAAAATTGAATTCATTTAAATATTTTTCTTGGAAAATAACCCATTTTGAAAACTTATAAAGGGGGCATTAAAATTTATTTAAAACACTTTTTAAACATAAAACTTTTTTGAAAACCTTTTTATTTGAAAACCACATTAAAATAAAAAAAATTATAGAATATAAGGAAAAAAATTAAAAAAAATAAACTTGTAATCATACAAAGGGAGCTTCAGATAAATTATATTCATGATGGTGAGTAAGTCCGTATATGTCGAACAATGCTTTTACACCTTAAAATTTTTAGAAAACTGTCTTGATTGGAAATTGGAAAGAGGGTTACTTTTAAAACCATTTTTTAAAAAGGTAAAACATGTGTAAAAATTTCCTTTAAATATAATAGGATAAGAGTAAAAAAAATTTATAAATCACATTTTGAAGTAACACATATTTCTGACTGAAATGAGAAAAAAAGTAGGGTTTTTATAAAAAAAAGTTTCTTAATTATCTTAAGTACTAAAGAGTGTAAAAATGGTACTAATATATGAAAATATCATTTATAACAATAGGATAAGAAAATTAATGATTTTTCTTAAGATATGGATCATAATATTTTATTAATGGAAGCATAATCATAAACAATATTGATAAATAATGTGATTTTATAAATAAACGATTACCATTATGGTAACACTAAATCATAATATTATGGAAATAATAACAATACATGAAGCTCAGAAATATGACGAAAATAATTAGATTCATGATATAACATGTCAAGGATTAGTATATACACATAATAAAAAAATGTAGGTGCATAACATGTCATGTGTCCTAAAGAAGGAAAATTGAGAAAAAAAATAATTTATCGATTTGGTAACTTCTGAATCATAACCCCCATGAAAGAAAGACCATCAAATAGATATGTAAACACTCATAAATATAATAATAATGGAATAAATCCATGTGTAGTATAAACACCACAAAAACAAAATAAGTTTTGAATAAGTCATGTATCTCATATAAATAAAAAGTGTGCTTAAATTTCCTTACCTTAAGTCTTGACTTTCCTTGTACACATTAAAACCTCCTCTTATTTTAGGTAAATCCTTTTTCTTTGGACAAAATGTATTAATTGGTTGGATTTCATTACAAAGGTATACTTAAAGGTGTAAGGTAGGGATTTTGGGAGTTTATTTTGGAATATTTTGGGTGATCCAAAGGTCTTGATAGGTGTTAATAAGTGGGAGGGGTGATGCCATTTTATGGTGGAAGAGGAGTACCAATCTTGTAAAATTTTTAAAAGGGAATTTCACCTACATTTTTCCTATGAACAGTTGATCCAATAATGAAACAAATTATATAAAATGGAGGATAGAGTCCAAATATTTCCATTAAATTTATTTTTTACAAGTGTTATGTCATTTTGTCCCTTAAGTGTAAGGTTTAGTCCCTAGTTAAACTAATTCTCCTCTTAATCATCGTAATTAATTTTAATTACTTTCAATAATATTTTTTTCCAAAATATAAGTTGAACTTATTCAAAATTATAAATTATAATTAAAAAAATTATAGAATCCATTTTTTAAAATTAAGATAAAAAATGTGGTAGATTTTTTTTAAAATTAATCTCGCATACGGGATGACAATGTGGGTTTTGAAAGTAAAAAAAGCTCAAAAAATTTATAAGTTTTCATATCTATTTCAAAGTGAAATTGATCCCAATGACCAAAATAAAATTACCTGATGTATAATTGATATGATAATACCTTAGAAAAAATTATAAATATAATTTAACCTTATAAATAAATTAGATGAAAAATCTTTTTTAAATAAAAATTCAGTATTTTTCATTATTCATCAAAAAATGAAACTTTACAGAAAAATACCAAAAAACACTCTAATCTAAGTTTCATGTTTTTATTTTAAAAGTGAAGTTTATTTTGACATATAAAATTTATAAAAGTTATAAAATATATAATTAAAATAGGTTCTCCATTAAAAGGCAGTAAAACTGCTTTTATAAAAATATAGGTTTTTATGCATAATATTGAGTTTGTTCCTATATTATGCCTATAAAATAAATTCAATGAATGTAAAGAAAATAGTTCATTGAATATATAAAATATAAATTTAATTAATATCATTAAAAAATATTAATTAATTTAAATTATTAGGATAAAAATCCTTTATAAGCATAAAAGTAGTTTTTATAAAAACATTCCCTTTATATTCACTTGGTTATTATATTAATTTATAATTAATTTTTCACTAATGAATTAAACCATTTATTTTAATAATTTATTTAATCCTATTTATAATCTCCAACTTAATGTCTATGTTATATATTATTATATTAAATAATTATATTTTTAATAATATATTATTGTTCATTAAAACTCGGTCTTGCGTAAAACATATACTAAACTTAGTGTTCCATGTAGAGAAAACAAAACTTTATTTTGTGTGTAGTGAAATATTATCTTGGTGTTTCATATAACGCATTCCAATATTAGTGCTTTAATTATATCAAGAGAAATTTTAATTAGTGAATGTTTGGGTCATTACAAATTTTCTCTATTCTCTAAATTAAATAACTAAAACCAATTATGATATGTTTCCTTATACCTTTATAGATGACCTGGTACAAACTGGTTTTTATAAATATAATTTAACTCATTCTCTTTCAGGTGGAAACAAAAACCATAATTTATTGTGCCTTCTATTCATTTTATTTTTTTCATTATATATATTTATTTATTTATTTATTTAATCAAATATGTAATTTATTTCTCAAATTCCATCTTAATTGGAATTTTTTTATCTAAATCATTTATCATTTGAGCATATTTATGTTTTCAATAATATTTATTTTTAGTTTATGTGATCTCTCTTTTTATTTTATTTTGAGGAATTAATCTTGTTTAAGAAATAAATAATTATTATGTAGTCATCATCATCATATTATTCACTCTCATATAGGTTTTGTTCTAAGGGTTATTCTTCATCCTATTAATCATCATCTTTTTCTTCCTCTTCTTTATCTTTATATTAAACTTCTTATACTTCATCATATTATTTTTATTTTTTCTTATTTTTATGATGTTCTTCTTGTTCTTCATAATCCTTTTTTCATATATCTTCCTCTTCTTTGATTTATTATTTTTCATGATCTTTTTCATCATCATCATCTTCTTCCATATTCTTAAATTATAAATTTTTGTTTAAATTGAAATTTTTTTAATCACATAGCATATGTTCTATATGTGTTTGTATGTTTTATAAACCTTAAAATTTTATAAAACTAAATAATATTTTTCAGGCATATGACATGTGTTCTATTTTATAATAATAATTTTTATAGATATTTTTATGTTGCAAATATTTCCATTTTTTATATTCATTTTTTGTACTATGTTTGAAATTTATTATTTATAATTATAATTAGAAATTATATTATGTTAATTCAATGAAATTAATTGATAGTATTTAATAAAATCTCTTACCTCTCCAACTTAAAGATTCTATAGTGTGTATTGCTTTATTTTTTCCCAAAATTTTTAAAAAATAATGAATCTTTATATTTAGGTTTTAGTGGGATGATTTTTTTGTCTTTTTAAGAATTAAATACTATATTTTATAGAAAATTTAGTTATTTAATTATCAATTTAACTATAAAGGATAAATAAATTTCTAATATACTTATAAATAACATTACTGAAAAACTTATCACTTTAATTAGTTCTTTATATGATATTTAAATCGATTTTTCAATGAGTTTGATATGGCCAATATACTTGAATAATTATTAATTATATCCATTCCTAAATATAATTTTATATAAAACGAACTTAAATAAGTTCTGACCCTCGTGATGAAATCAATTTAGAATGTATATAAAACTAGAATACATGCAGTGACTTTATAGTCAAAATTTATTTTTTCCTTTCACCATATTTAGATTTTTTGTTTGGATATTTTATTCATTTTAATATGTATATCTTTATTACCATCATCAATATTATTTATTTGTTTCAAATAATTGGTAGTGAGTTTAATTTTCTCATTGATAACCTTAAATTAATTTTTTATTATATTAAACTATGATCTATTATCTATCTTGTTTGAATTAATATATTTAAAAAATTACTAAATGAAGTTTTCCTCATTTTTCATGTGATTCTATAATACGTGATCGTTTAGTTAATAAAATAATGTAATTATTTAAATACCATTAAATTTTTATTGGGGAAATATAATAGATAACTTCATTATTTTTCAACTATAAAAAAATATTTATTTAGTAAATCAATTAATTGGTAATATTTGGTTTTAAAAAAGTGGAACATTTTATGTGAACATTTTTAATTCAATTACATAACATGTTTTTTATAAATATTAACATATCTTTAATTATCAATGTTTTTTATAGCTATTTTGAAACATAAATAATATTTTTAATGATAAAAATTTATTAAATACATATTCTCATTTGGTTTTTTTAAATATTATGACATTTATAATCACAAAACATTTATTATGTTATATATTATATGGAAAAAACTTTGGCATTTATAATATACTTAGAACACAAAACCTTTTTTAGTGGATGTTATGTCTTCTAAGACCACATAATACTTTTTATGTAATATATTAAATAAAAATTAGTAATTTGTTTTATTTGAAACAAAAATAATATTTTCAATGAATATCATATCTTTTTAAGTAGAAAATGTGTTAAATATATTATAGTTATTTGATTTTTATTCAATATTATGATTTTTAAAATAAATAAAATTTATTTTGTAATATTTTATGTGAATTAAGATGGTAAAAATATGTTTTTATTTGAAAAAAACATATTTTCAGTGAATGTTGTGTTCTTTTATTCTTGGAACATATTTTAAAGCACATAAAAAATTAAATATATCACAATTCTTTTATTTTTAATCAATATTGTAACTTTTAAAACCATGTAACATTTGTTTAAATCTATTCTATGTGAAAAAATGGGTTGAAATTTTTGTATTAGAAAAACATAACACATTTTTAATGTATTTATATATTTTTAAAAACACCACATATTAAATACATGATAGTTATTTTATTTTTATTAAATTTTATGACTTTTGAAATAATATAAAATTTATTTTGTTATATTTTCTAAAAAACAAATGGATAAAATATTTTATGTATTTAAAAAACAACATTTTAGTGAATATTCTGAATTTTTTTAAATAAAAACATATTTTGAAACACATAACATATTAAATATATCATACTAATTTTATTTTTATTGAATATTTTAAAATTTAACCGTGGAAAAAAATTATGAGAGGAATTCTTAAGAGGTAGGTGAATTGAGATTCCAATATAAAATTTAAATTTTGAAAATTATAAATTTAAAAACCCTCAATTTAAAATATTGGCCAAACTTACAAATGAAATAGGTATATGAAATTTGATACCTTAAATTACCTTCTCAAAGTCTTGTTCAAATCATTGTTAAAACAACTAAAATTATTTTACCTTTTAAAATACTTTACTTATATCAAATAATATATATATATATATATATATATATATATATATCATTTGTAAACGTAAACTATCATAATATATTTTTCTAAAATTATCTTGAAAGATACTCAGTGAAAATCAATAATTGTAAAATGATTTTTGTGTGAAGTTAAAAAAAATGAGGTAAAGAAAAATAACACATAGATAATAATTAAATAAGAGGTTACCTCCAATATGGAGCATAGTCATCTCCTATTTATATTATTCATCCACCATGAACATTTATTAAAATATAATAAATATGTCCAAAACCAGGATTGGGGTTTTACAAAAATAGCAGCACACAGGGTAGTCTAAGAAATACAAATCCTATTCCATAGTTATACACGGTATAATAAAATATAAATAAATTAGAGTAGTAATATTATATTAATCTTAATTTTAATATATGAGAATGAAAATTCTAGGGTAAATCACAAATACACCATCGCTTTTTACGATGATGGATTCCTTGAATTTGTAGTGGATTCTAAAAAAATATCCATTAAGAAATGATAATTATAAAGCTAATATATATTAAGAACTCTAATGGGTATCATTAAGTTCCAAAACTATACATTTATATTTTTAACATTATCCATGATATCTTTTTCACTCACAGTCGATGGAGACTCAACTTGTAGTAGTTTAGGCTTTTTCTATGGTTGATTAGAGTTAAAGTAGTTCCTTAAACCATAAAGTCAATTGAATTTAGTCTTGTGGTCACTTAATTATTTAACATGTGGTTGCATGACTTTCTTTATGATGTTTATGGGAATTTCAAAATGTGTTTACTCAAATTCCCTTGTGTGGTTTCTTCAACACTTTGAAATATTTTGGGTGACTTGCATGATCAGTTGAAATACTTTTTTTTGTTGATCCACTTCACCATTAAATCACTCTAACACTTAGATAAATTCTTTCATGGTCACTTCAATGGTTATGTGGTAGGTATTTAGTCTTCATATGGTCACTTTGCGTAATGTGTGGAAGCTTTAACACTTCGCCAATTTTTATATTTTTTCCAAAAAAACTTTACTATCAAAAAACATAAAATTCATTAAAAACTTATAAAACATGATTTATGTTCATTATAAAATTAATTTTTGAACTAATCTAATAATATATTTTTTTATGATCATAAATCATGGTAGCATAAAAGTTCAAGATAAATCACAAATTTGTAAAAACTTGAATTTATTATACATTTAAAAAAATAGAATAATACTTCCACAAAATATCACCTCTTTTAGGATAATTAAAAATATAATAATGATTAGAACTTGTGGAATACAATGTAATCAAAATAATAACAAATATAATCAAGATAAGAACAAATATAATCGATGTAAGAACAAATATAATCAAGATAAGAATAAATTTAATCAGGATAAGAAAACAAGTTATTCATTTGGAAGAAGTTAAAGAAAAAATTAAAAGGAACCTATCAGATAGACTAATCAAAATTTTAATTAGATTTCCTATCTCTAGGATTTTTGGGATCAATAAAAGCTTTTCTATTCTCCTAATAAATCTAAGAGGAACTCTGAGGTGTAGGTTGTAACTGAGATAAGAAAGGTTTAAAAATAAAAAATCCTCTAGTAATAGGTCTAAAATATCAAACAACCTATATTGGAGTAAATCCAAAGGTAGGAACTAAACTGGTTGGTGAGGTTGGAATAGAATATATATTGGCTGGTTTTACTAAAGGTATAGGCATGATTTAATGGGAAACAACAGAAGTATGAGAACTATAAAGATAAGGTTCCTTCAAGTGATTGAGTTTCTTCTAGACTAAGGTTACATTATCCATTATTGAGAAAAAATGTATCTTACCATTCCTAAATATTTCTATAAGGAAACACCCTGCAAGATTATTCAACTTCATTTGTTTCAAAAAATTGATTCTCCTTAAACTTATTCTAAATCACCAAGCTTGAGAAATTTTGTCCCACTAGATTCATTAGTTTTTTTATCAATACAGGCCTAATATTTTTTATATTTCTTATTTTAATTATATCCAAATATATCTTTTAATAATTATTATAGAGTTTGATTAGTCTTACCTTGAGGTAACTAACTAGGAGAACTAATTTTGATTCCCCTTCAAGATCAATATAAGATACCAAATATCCCTTAGTATCCTTAGATAAAATAGAGATGGAAATCCCTCTATGACTATATGGACTAACCTCAGTATATTAATCATCATAATTTGAACTATATTTCTCCCCCTAATGGGATGATTATATTTTAATGGGCCTTGGAGTAATTCTAATCATTACACTCACTGTTTATTCACCACCTGAATAAGTGTATATTTTCTCAGAAAAATATTTTTTATGGAATTATTTACTTTCTTATTTTTTACTAGACTCGCTATATTTAAATTCATAATCAAATTCAACAATATCATTCATCGAAGCTTCGGTATCATCATCCTCATCATCATAAAGCTCTATTTCCTTGTAAGGTAAATATATAGTAGGCTTAGGAGGCCTGAAAGAAATTCCTTTAGATATAGAAACTCCATAATTCACTAAATCATGATAGTTTCTCTCTTCCTCATAATCTTCTTTGGCTTTGGAATTCAAATCCATCGTATTTTCAAATTCAGGGTTTCGAACAACCACTTATTCCTCATAATCATCTTCATTATCATGAATTTATTTTATACATTATTATTTAGAAGAATGTTCCACTACTTCATATGATTATAGGATTGTGTCTTCTTTATACTTGGGTGTCATCGGTTTTTTCAGAATTCTGAACTTCTCATATAATTTTTCATTATTATAAACCCAATTTTTCTTAAATGGATTCCAATTTATCCTCATCCACTTACAATAAATCTCGTTTAGACAGATTCTACCAGATGTTATTGAATTTTCCTCCCTTGATAGAACAATTTCTTTATAATCTAATATAGCTGAGATAAACTTAAAATGTGTTAATGAATTAAACCTAGAATAAATTTTTTATATCTCTTTCATATTCCTTATTAAATATCTATCTCGGATAATTTTTATCCTAGTATTCATTAAATAGGGGAAGAAAATATCATGGTGTCTTGGGACACTAAAATCTCATCTCCTTGGGCTTATAGAGTATTTATTTAATTTGACCAACAAATTTAATATACCATTAAGCTCCATAGTAGTAGGCCTTCGAGGGGTTCCATTACCATTCAACTCTATAAGAGATTTTTCATGCTTGATGGTTTCATGATTTATGGTGTAGTACCTCCAGAGGTCCTCATATTCCCTTTTATGAGGAAT
Source organism: Viscum album (assembly GCA_963277665.1). Classification (NCBI taxonomy): domain Eukaryota; kingdom Viridiplantae; phylum Streptophyta; class Magnoliopsida; order Santalales; family Viscaceae; genus Viscum; species Viscum album. The sequence continues at coordinate 2,075,780,083 of OY728157.1, forward strand.
TTTCAAAAAAAATCATAGCCTGAAAGATGCGTCTTGACAGTTTCAACAGGCACACTGGAGCTATATTTCCTTCTCTTTGAGGGAGGTGAAGCTAAAGGAACTAGAAACCCAAAAGGATACTTCATCCTAACCATCTTCAACTAAGATTCATGGATATAAAGTAAAGGGTTTGGTTGGGAGAATAAATATCAAGATATAGATTTAAAATTAAAATTTTTTAGTGTTTCATGAAATAAAAATGATTCATTTTCTAAATTAAATGTATTTTTCATTTATGGTTTTAAACAGTAACACATGGTAAATTTAATAATAAAATATAATAAATAAATAAAATAAATATAAATCGTATATGTATTGAATGTGAGTCCTTTAGTGTATAAAAAATCACATAGAAGAATCTTTAAGTAAGAATTCACCATATATGTAGATTACCCATGTATTCAAATAATCACGTTCCTGAAATTTTCATAAGAGAATTTACCATATAGAAAAATTGACTCGTATAGCCAAAATTCACATAACTAACTTTCTTTATGAAAGTAAATCACAAGTGTTATGGTATATTATGAGACAAAGGTATCATAAAAGATCACATGTCCAATATGAGATCTCTTATGGTGGTTTGATCTACCACATGACCAAGATTTTATATATATTTACACAAAAACCTGATATACCATATGACTAATTTATAGACTCTTGTGGTAGCTTAGTCGAGCACATGAAAAATATAAGGGATCTTATGATAGATTAATCCTTGTGGAATATTAAAATTTTATAGTCACCTTCAAACTTAAGAAACTAAAAAACTATCAAATTAAGTGTAGAATATGAAAAACTCAATGATCATATAATTACCACAATCATAATAATAATCAATTAATTTTATAAGATCAAATTAAAAGTATTAAACTAAGATATAATATAAGATATAATTCAAGAATCAAACAACTAAGAATAATTTATTATCCCTAATTCATGTATGATATAATCCGACCTCTAAATATTCAAAGTCATTATGAAAATATGAGTAATTTTTTTCTCAGTGCTAATGAATTCAAGAGTAATATCACCTTTTTGAAAATTATCACTCAAAATTTTTTGTGTTATATTAATATGTTTATCCCTAAAATAAGATATAATATTCGTAGAAATATTTATAACACTTTTATTATAAAAATTTATAGGTACATGTCAAAATTGATATTCATATTCTAGTAAAGAGTGTTTCATCCAAAAAAATTATGCACAGCAACTGCCTGCAGTTATGTATTCAGTTTCTGTAGTGGATGGTGTAACAAAATATATCCTTTCTACTACACTATGAAACTATAGACTTTTCTAAAAAGTGAAATTTATTCAAAGTTATTTTTATATCAAACTTGAAACAACCCAAATCAATATCAAGATAAATAACTAGATCAAATTAATTTACTCTTGAGTAAAATGATACAAAATTAGTTATATTTTTTAGGTATTTAAAAAATATTTTAACTACATTTAAATGTGATTCTTTTAGTTTGTCTTGAAAATGTGTACACATGAATAAACTAAAAATTATATTAGTTTATCTATCATTTAATTATATTAAACACTAAATCATACCTCTATTAGTAATTTAGTCAACCAATTTCAAAGTTTCATACAAATCTATTTTGTTGCTTGTATCATTTGTGTTTCACTTAATTATGAACTATCTATACCAAAATGTTTTAATAAATATTTTTTTCATTTAATTTGGTTTAAAATAATTCCATATTCATTATGGAAAATTTGAAAACCAAGGAAGAATTTTAATTCTCCCATAAAACTCAGTTCAAATTCATTTTTCATGAGTTTATAAAATTAATTACACAAAGAATTTTTAGATAAACCAATAATAATGCCATCAATATAAATTTTTACTAATAAAACATATTTAAATTCATTTGATAAATAAATTTGGATCAAATATTCCTTTTGAAAATAAATTTGAAATAAGAAAAGAGTTTATCCTATCATACCAAGCTCTAGAAACCAGTTTTAAACCATAGAGTGTTTTGAAAGTTTAAACACTTGATTTAGTAAATATAGGGGTTGTTGAATAAAAACATATTCAATAATATAACCATTTAATAATGCACTCTTTACATCCATTTGATATATAGTTTGAAATTAATATGTTTTTCATAAGGTTTCAACATTTTAATGTCTTTGAGTCAAGATATTCACAACTTTATCCCAAAGATAGATAGGTAGGTCAAATTCACTAAGCATAGTCTCTAATATTTCTTTGATAGTTATACTTCTCTTTTCAATAAGTTTATTTTTTAAGGTTTTCTAGATGTATAGAAATTATTATTATAACTATATTTTGAACATATTAATTCAAAGTCTTAATTATCAAATTCATAGACAAGATCACTTCTCACGGATTTAATAATAATTCCACTAAGGATCTCTATATATTTTATATATTTATTAAAACAATAATGATTTTATCTATTATGATCTAAGAAGAATACCAATTTGTATCTTGAATAATCATAAAAAATCACATAAGAATAGTTTTTTCCACATATACTAGAAACTCTATAAGGATAAAAAAATCCATGTGGACTAATTATAGTGGTTGAGAGGTAAAAACCTCTTTATTTAGTTTGAAGAAAATATTTGTTAATTTCCCTTTTGATATGGATTTCACACTTTATCTCTTGATAATTCTAGTTTAGATAGATCCTTGACCAATTATTTTCTAGTTAGATTCTAATTTGATTGTATATTACAGTGTCCTATTATCTCATTCCATAGCCAAGATTCTATATGAAATTAATTTAAGTATGAGACATGTTTATAAAATAATGAATCTAAATTAAGAGTATAAACATTGTCATTTCTTAAAGCAGTAAACACCAAAACATTATTGGAATCCTAATTATTGCAAGAATTATTTTAAAATATAACATTATAACCATCATATCATGATTGATATATACTAAGTAAATAATATTTCAAGTCGTCGGTTTATAAATGTTTATAAATAATAATAATTTTAGAGTTACCGATTTTTCCAAGGCTAATTATTTTTCCTTTTGCATTGTCACCAAAGGTGATAGTCCTCCATCCACTTTTAATAAACTCTTGAATCTTGAGTATTATATATTTATGTGTCTATAATATATAATATCCAAATAAAATAGACTTATTAGTAGATCTCTTTTAGATATTTAGCTTTATAAAATTAAAAAAAATGATTTCGGTGCCCAAATTTTCTTGGGTATATAAAGGTTAGAAATTAATACCTTAGAAATTCAAATTTTCTATACACAATTGTTAAATATATAATTAAAATATTTAGGAAAAATTTATTTTTTGGTCCAAAATAATTAAAATGGTTTTCATAATTATAATTCCATTTTGTCTTAAAAATTATGGTTTTATTCTTTGAACTTGGAAAAAATAGTTGTTATATAACTGCATTTATTGTCTAGAAGTATAACCAATTCCAATATTGATTTTTGGGTAATTTATAACATCCAAAGATCATATTAAAATTTTTATACCATTATTAAATTTTTCAAAATCTTTTCTAAGTTTCTCATTTTCAAATTTCAAATCTATATTTTCATTTAATAGATTAGAATTCTTCTCTTTTTCAACAAAAATGTCATTCTTAGTATTGGAAAATAAATCATGCACCTTTTTAAAATCATTATATTTATATTTAAGTTCATTCATGGTGTTTTAAAAAAATTATAAGTATTAAAATAGTTATTTATTAGAAATTTTAGATTCATCTATAACATCATTATCATAAAATCTTGAAATAACATTTGTATTATGTGCCATAGTTACAATGGTCATAAATAAAAAAAAATCTTTCTCACTTACATCATTCATATCTGAATTAGAATCATTGGATCATTCCTTATATTCACTCTAGTTTTTCTCTATACTTTCTTTATTTTATCCTCCCTTTCATCATGCTTTTTCTTATACTTCAGTATAGGGAAATCAGCATTAATTTGTCCTTTACTCTTTTATTTTTAATAGTTTATTTCACTGGATGAGTCATTTTTCTTCCATTATTTTTTACAATTTCCTCTTTTATAATACTTTCCTTTATAATTTTAATTTATAAATAAATTATTCTTTTTGTATATTTTTTTTAATCTTCTAGATAGATTAACCATTCCCTCATCACTTTCAAAATCAAATTCATCTCTACTTGAATAATTTTGATTACCTCTTTGGATTTAGAATAAAATGTCTTAAATAATAGTATTTTTATTAATTAAAATATAATAATTATTTTCCTTTAATTATTCCTCATACAAAATTATCTTTCCAATTAGTTCTTTTACTATCAGCTTTTTGAAATCACAGGCTTCACTAATGGATATAGCAACGCTTATCCACCTATCAAGTATCTCAATAATCTTAAAACTTTTTTTCTCTCTTCCATTAGTTTTCAAAGTTCCTTAATAGTATTTATAATCTCATTAAATCTTCAATACTTTTCATAGATTTACTTATAGGGTTTTATTTTTAAAGAATAATACATCATGGTATATGTATTTAATCTTGTTTCTTTAACATTATAGGTTCCTTCATGAGAAATAGCTAAAGTGTCCTATATTCGAAAAGTAATGGAATAAGAAAATATTCTATTAATATTATCTCCTTGAAAGTTAAAAATAAAGCATTCTTATCTTTATAGTTACAATAATAATAAATTTTATTCAGAGCATCTTATTTCTTTATAGAAGTCTTGGGTTTTTCATATTTATCCTCTATAGTTATCCAAATATAAAATATTTTAATTTCTAAATATATTTTCATTTTAATTTTATATTGGAAATAATTAGTTGCATTAAAATAATGAGGTTTATTTGAAACATAAGCTTTAGGTTTAACATCAATAATAATAGATGATTAATTAAACCAAAATAAGATATCTTTCTTATAGGGTGTGATTAAGGTCAAAAAGTAAAATAAAGAGAGTAAAAATAGAGATCCTAAAAATAAGAGATTAAAAGTGATATAAATAGGGGTTAATTGGGCTTCCAATATAAAAAAAAATTAAATAATGAATTTAAAGTCACTAATTTTAAAATACTAGCCCTATTTACAAATGTAGTAGGTATATATAATTTTATACTTTAAAATACATTCTCAAAGACTCAATCATAGCCTAGTTAAAATGACTAAAATTATTTTAGATTTTAAAATATTCTACTTATATCAAACATAATATATAGATATCACTTGTAAATTTAAACTATTATAATATATTTTTTGAACTTAGTTTGAAAGATACATAGTGAAAATCAGTAGTTTCCCAATCAATTTTGAGTGAAGTAAAAAACAAGTAGGTACAGAAAAATAACATGAAATGGAATTAAATAATAGATTAAATTCAATATAGAGATTATTCCTCTCCACTTGATATTAATTCACTACCAGGAACATTTATTAAAACCTAAAAAATCTATACATAACCTAGATTGAAATTTTATAAAAACAATTATACATAAGGAAATCCAGACTCTATAAATCATATTCCATAGTTATACATGGGATATTCAAATATGAGGAAATAGGGGAAGGAGTATCAGAGTAATCCTCATTATAATATTGGATAATTTCTTCAAAAAAACATAAAATAAAAATAATTACACCCTATAAATGTAAAATAAATATAGAGAGAACATAAATCATGTAAAGTTTAATTTTACTTGATCTCTAATTGAATTTTAGTTGATTGGTAAGGTTATCCTCCTTGTTTGATTATTTGGTAGACTATGGAATGAATTTTCCAGTAATTTTTTCCTTATTTTAAGGTTTTTAGGTTTATTTTAGAAAATAGTGTATCATGGGTGAATGAAAATTCTAGAGTTAAGCACCAGCACACCGTCACTTTTCATGAAGAAGGATTCCTTATATTTGAAGAAGATTCACAAAAAATTAGTTGTTGAGGAATGTTAATTATCATACTATTATATCTTAACTAATGTAATAGTTATAATTAAATTAAAAAACTATCCATTGGAATTTTAAAATTATCCATGGTAGCTTTTTCACTCACAGTCGGTGGAGACTCAACTGCTAATAGCTCAAGCTGGTTGTGATGTTGACTAGAGTATATGTGGTTTCTTAAACAATATAGTCTATCATATTTAATATTTTGGTCACTTAATTCTTCAATGTGAAGTAATTTAACTTCCTTTATATGGTAACTTCGAATTCCAATGTGCTATTTATTGAATTATTTTCTATGTTCACTTCAACACTTTGAGATATTTCTGTGAACTAACATGATTGATTGAAATACTTATTATGGTAAATATACTTCATCATTTTTTCACACTAAAACATAGAGAAATTTATTAAGGTTCGCTTCAATGCTGATGTGGTTGGTAGTCTTTTTTCATGCAGTTTCTTCACGTAATGTGTGGTAGCTTCCACACTAATCCAGTTTTCGCATTTTTTCTAGAAATACACCTTACTATAAAATAAATAATTTGTGAAAAAAATTGGAAATGTAATTTTGGATCATAAATACAAGGAATTAATAGACTAATACAATGTAAAAAATCATTATTTTATATGTTATATAAAATTAAATATTGAAATATGTCTAGAATTTAGAACACATGATATATTTTATATTAAAAAATATGTTTTTTTAGGCCAAAAAATGTTTGTTTGTATATATTTTATGGGAAAAAATTGGTGAAATATGTTATGTACTAGAGACACAAAACATATTTTTAGTGAATGTTCTATTCTTTTAACACATAATACATTTTTACACTCAAAATATATTAAATTCATAATAATTGTTTGAATTTTATACAATATTTTATTTTTTTTAAACACAAAACATTTGTTTTCTGATATGTTATGTGAAATAAAATAGTAAAATATTTTTTATATCTAGTTCACTAAACATATTTTTAAATAATATTTACTATTTTTAAACCCAAAATATATTTTTAAGTACATAACAGAATAAATATTTTATATTTATTTGATTTTTATCAAATATAATGACTTTTTAAAGAACATAATATTTATTTTATGATATGTTATGTGAAAAAAATGGTAAAATATGTTCTTTATTTTAAAAATATGACATATTTACAATTAATATTGTATTGTTTAAACAAATAACATATTAAATATATCATAGTTATTTTATTTTTATTCAATGTCATAGAAATTATTTTTTTATTTGTTTTGTTAAACAAAATTATGAAAAATATTTAGTATTTGAACACAAGACATATTTTTAGTGAATATTTTGTTTTTCTAGAATAATACATATTTTAAAGCAAAATAGATATTATATACATTTTAATTATTTGAATTTTATTCAATATTTTAAATTTTTAAACCATATAACATTTTTTATATTATGTGTTATCTAAAACAAAATAGTGAAATATAGTTTATATTTTAATCAAAAACATGTTTTCTGGGAATGGTGTGTATTTTTAAGAATATAAAATATGTTAAATCACAAAATATATTAAATAATTTATAATTATTTCATTTTTATTCAATATTGTGACTTTTTTAAAAAACACATTTGTTTAGTGATACATTATGTGAAATAAAATGGTAAAATATGATAGTATTTGAAACACATGACATATTTTTCATTGAATATCATGTCATTAAAAACATACCATATTCTAGAACATAAAACATATTAAAAACATTATATTTGTTTATTTAATATTGTGAATTTTTAAAACACGTAATTTTTATTTTGGGATATGTTATGTGAAATAAGATGACAAAATATGTTATTTATTTGGAACATATAACATTTTTTAGTGAATGTTTCATCTTTTTAAACAAAAATATTAAATATTAAATAATTTATAAGTTTTTAATTTTTATATAATATTGTGATATTTTATATTTAAAAAATTCCCAAACATAAACTAATATAAAAACCAAAAACACGTCAATTGATAGTAGACCTAGACACCTAACCATATCACCAAACACCAAAAGTCTAAAGATAACAAACCTAAAATACAAATTAGGGAAATCCAACAAGGGAATAAAGACTGGGATCTAATAGAGGGATCCAACATCACCATTTAGGATTTATAAAACAAAAACATATTTAGCAGAAGAGATACAAAAAAATCATCTCCTTGAACCAATTGAAAGTGACAGTGCATGGTAGCTTTGACATCGAGGGTGGAAGGGGCTTGGTGTGGTTTCATGTTCTCTATAGTAATGGGGTCAGTAGGATTCTTGGTAAAGGTATTCTATGGCGGTCATTCCTTAGTGTTGAGACCATTAGAGCATGCTATGTCTAGTGGGATATATTTGGTGGTGTCCTTCGACAATGGTGGAGGGTATTTTTTTTGTGGGATCTCTTGTAGGTTATGATAGAGGAATGATCAGGGGCATCGAGAGTCGGGTTTGGGTCTACCCAGACCTATGATGATGAAGTGATTCTCAATGGGGTATTTGTTTTGGGCCTTGATATCCTACAGTGTAGATCCAAAAGATGGATTCATAGAAGAATCTCTCAGCTTTGTAGGGATACCATATTGGAAGAATTATAGGGTGTGGCATCTTCCATCGGTACCAGGCACCATGCATCTCTGTACGAGGCATTACTATTTAGAGAAACTGTTAAGGTTAGAAGCTAGTTTAATTGTTAAAATAGTCTTTGGAGGGTCTATTCTATTGGTGTTAGGTCTTTGGGGCCTTCGGGTCATGTATTAGGCCTTAGTGCCTCTGGGATTTTGAGCCAAGTAAGGTTACCCCACAACCTAGTTTAAAAAGAGAAAAATAAATAAAAAATTAAAATCCTTCAGGCTTGCCAGTAATATCAAAAGATATCAGTAGAAACTCCTATTAGAAACCAGTACATACTAAAAACCTCATAGCCACATCAATAAACACTATTTCTCTATTATAAATCAATAACCACATCCACATAATTTTTCCTCACACTAATTCCTACAGTAACAAAACATTGCTTCAAATCAATAACCAGTGCAAGGATGCTCATAATCAAAAACAATAAGAGAAAACCAAAAAAAACATAGGATTTAAAACAAACCCAGATAATAAAATTAATATATTAAGAACCATAATAGAAAAAACCTCATTACACACAAAACCAAACCCTAGAACCCAAGTTCTAAATATTGGTATGTGACGTTTTTTTTAGATCACTGGATTCAGTTCAATAAATTCTGGTCACTATATTTTTCACTTTAGGAAAAAAAATATAATGGCAGATTTTTTGGATTTATAGGTGGTGTCAACCAACTTCAATAGGTCTCATGGTGGTTTAGATAAACTTTTGTGTAATATAAAGTCATTAAATATGTAATAACGATTTTCTATTCTTCTTGAGGATTTTTTTTTCTAATATCTTAAGATTTTAGCAACGGTTTGTTTAAATTACCAGTGGTTTTATAAATTAGTAGTGGTTTTCTATAGAATATATATTTAGTGGAAAATAAAAACCACTGCTTACTATAGAAATTTACTATATTTGGTGGTGGTTTTAAGCACCACTAGTTTATTTATAGTGGTTAAAATCACCATTATACAATTATAGGTGATTCAAACCATTGCAAGTTATGAAATTTAAAAATATATATATATAATTAAAATACTTCTCGATCCACAAAAAACCAATATACAAAGAATATATAAAAACTAGTTAATTAATAAAATATAACAAAAACAGTAACATTGATTTGTAAATAAATATTCAATTACATATAATCAAATATAAATTACATCATAGTTTATAAAATTTCATGTTTTATAAAATTACAACACAAACATGATTCCTAGATACTCTACTAAGATGTATGACCCTCTCCCTCCATTACTCAGTCATTCCGCAACCCATCACCTCCTTTCCCACTCGTTGTCCTCAATGCTTTCATTTATAGTAGTCAACCACACATCAGTAATGATCATATACAATGAATAATAAATTAAATACAATTAAAATGATATATTATTTTATCAAAATTTAGTTTAAGTAATAGTACTATAAGGAAATGAATAATTGGTATACATGCACATGACTAGAATTATTGTAACATATGATAGCTTCATTTGAGTTAAAATACACACAAATATCCATAAACACTAATTCAACCTTTATACATCAGTTTCAAGTTATGGTAACCATATCAACCAATAATTATAGCCATAATGATATTTAGAGTACTGACCGAACTCTACTCCCAAACTTGAAATTTATAGACTCAAACTAGAATTTTATTATAATTAATTAATTTAAATGATCAATTATTAATATTTCATCAATTATCTGAAAACTAAACACACTCCACATCATAAACATTTTATCCATTATAATCATTTTCTCATATATGATTAAAAGTATAAACATCATCTTAGTAGTGTATTCCAAACATATAAAGCATTTCCTAAACTTAATTCAATTTAATAGCCTCTTAAAATAATCCTAAATAGATTTTTTGATATCAATTAAAAATAATATAATGTTATCAAAGTTTATCACACTTATAATAATATAAATGATGCTCTTAATAAATTATTGTCTTTGAAACCACTAGCTCATATACCACTTATTTTGATTGTAACATTGATTTATACTCTAGAAGTTAAGGAATAATTACAAGATTAAAATTTAGATTATTAAAATAATTTAAGACTTATTTTTATGAGATATACTAAATAAATATTTAATTTCATTTGACTTATAAAATTAACAGGAATAAAATAACTACTAAATTGATGAAAAAAGTGTAAATTTATGAAATTTATCAATCATTCTATGTCTTTTCTGATTCATCAACATCATTAGTATAATTCATACTTATGGATGAAAGAATATTAGGATAAGATGAAATTTTATCAAAAGGTATGTGATTAATTGTACCTTAGGTAGTATAATGATAGTGAGACCCTTATTATGTAGAGTGGGTGCTAGCACTAAACCTCTTGTGGTGTGGAACACCTCTAATAAAATATTCCTTAAATTTATTAATATAAAATAAATCATTCCTTGAATTTTTTAATTTCAAAAAAACATTTATCACGTTTATTGTTATATAAACAAGAACTTAAAAATTATATTCCTCGTTGGTCATGTTTTTATCAAGTTTCATTATTAATATTAGATCAACTTCTTCTATTTTTTCTTCTTTTTCTTCTTCACTCTCTCTCACGAGATTAAAATTTTCAATATATTTAGGTATATACAATTAAATCTGTTGTTTTTTATGGGGTTCACTATCACAAATTACTTAAAATTCATCACCGATATCATACATGTCTCTCGGTTTCTTGTATACAATAATACTCCACACATAATTCTCTATATTATCAATATAATATAACATTATTTCTTAGGAATACATAATATATGGATCATGTTCTTCTATCTCACTAGTATCAATCAAGCAAGAGAAATTGACATAATTAAATTATAATGAATTTGTCTTTATACCCCTGTTAATATTGAACCAGTAACATTTAAATAACATAACTAAAAATTTCCCATGATAATTTAACTCAGTAATATCAACCAAATTTCCATAGTAACCATGATCAGAAACTATAAATATACCACTATTTTTTGTTTTCAAACCTTCCTTTTGATTAAAAGTATGAAACTTGAAACCACTAATATTTTAAGCATTGAATCTCAAATAATTCTTCAAAGGAACTCAATCTAAAAACTTCAAATATTCAGATAGTCAATATTTATTATCAAAATTCACTACCTATAGAATTTTATATAAAATTTTTTTATATAATTTAGATAAATTTTAATATATTCAAATTATATATTAGATTAATAACTTACACAACATGAAAACCATTTAAAAATTTATTTAGTAACAAATTTTTTGCTCTTTATCTCATTACAATTTCAGCTCTTAAGGGGTCTTTCTTTTGTGTCCTTAATTATTCTAAATATTGATCAACAATATTAGTATTGAGTATCACATATCTGTGTGGTTTTCTTAACTACATATCTATCAATGAAGGTGAATATATTTTTCCAAATTCTCTATAACATCTCATGTTTTGGACTAGGTTGAAAATTTTAAAGGAATTTGAAATATTTATTTGACGGAAGGATGGTTTTTAATTTAGCTAATATGAGTGAGGTTATAATGATTTTAACATCTAGAAACAATTTATTTAGATGTTGGTCATGTTTTTTTGGAATAATCGGGGTTCGTGTGAACATCAAAGGAAGAATAGATGTGCTAGGTTGCTGGACACAAGTGCTACAAGAAATCCACATCATGAATCTAATTCACGAAGTGAATTAGTTTCATAGGGTGTAGCCTGGTGAATTTAGGATGTGAAATACCATGGGGTTTACCTATAGTAATTCATGACATGTATCTATTTCACATAATGAATTTGGTTCACATCATGAATCCCATTCACTGTGTGAAAGGTTTTTATGGGGTGCAAATGGAAAATATAGGATATGAAATCTCAAGGGACTTACCCTGAGGAATTTACAATGTGTATCTGGTTCACATCATAAATTTGGTTCATGATGTGAAACTAGTTCACATCGTGAATCATACAATATGTATTTTAAAAAGTGTTAGTAGGGGGAAAGCCCCTAATTTTCATCCCACATCTGGAGGGCACCCAGCTCGACAGTGACTCCTCCCACTCTCCTAAGGTCCCTTAAATCTTCTTTATCCAGTGTCTGAATAGTGTTTTGTCATATATGTTGTATATCCCTCAGTAATCTCTCAATTCCTCTTGTTTCTTCCCCTTTTTTACCTTTATTTATATAATGGTAAATCCATGTGAGCTCTTTTTCCATATTTTCATATAATTTTTCAAATATTTCATTTTCTATTGATTCGGATCGAGTCAAAGGCCGATAATGGATGAGTGTGACTCCTTTGGCATCATGTAGGTGTTATATATTCATTTACATAAAAGTTGTGTTGTTTATGAAATATTTTTGTTGTATCATGTTCCATATTTTCTGATCGTCACTCCTAAATTGTGAACTATTAAATTCAATTTCCTAGCCTATTATATAGAGACCTTTAAAATCCCTTAAAATTATTAGAGGTTAAGACCTAAATTTAGACCACTACATGGGCATGACACTCACATTCACTTGATGAAGAATGTGAGTAATTAACCAATACAGTACTAAGTGTGTTTGTATTAGCCTTTAAATAAGAATCATCTAATATGGTTAAAAAGGAATTCGTTGAATTTATCTTAGGATTATATTTATACTAGGTCTATGTTAAAATAGGGAGTATTCCTTGCAATAGAATGGTGTAATGAGATATAAGATTTTCATCAGAAAATTCTCATGATGGCCTTGTGTCTTGTGTAACCAAACACCCTTATGAGGCATGTTGGCTTAATTACTTGGTAGAAATGACTAAATGATCTCATTAAAGGGGATGTTTCATGTTTATCTACACTTATCTCCTTCTTAACCATGATCAAGTTAATAATTTGAGGAAGTTAAATGTGTCATGATGAATTCTTAAATGGAACATTTATTTACATGGACCTTATTACATATTGAAGGAAGTGGGATAATTAATTGAGTCATAATATGCCATGGGTTCTTCCCATGTCCTTTTTATGTTTTAAAAGGATATGGAAAAAATACATAGTTGAATTACAACTGATTATATGTTGTGATACTTGATCATGGAATCCCTCATATGTTATGTGATACTTGGGCATGGAATCCCTAGCAAGGCATACCTTACCTTATTATATTGGGCATGACATCCCTGATAAAGGCACCCCTTACCTTAGGATATTAGGCATGTCATCCCTTATATGTGATGTGATACTCAGGCATAGTGTCCCTTATATTTGATGTGATACTTGAGAATATAATCCCTTATATGTGATGTTATATTGGGCATGAAGTCCCTAGGAAAGGCATCTCTTACATTATGATACTAAGAAATGGAATCCCTTAATTAAAAAATGAAACACATTATTATTATTTCTCACGTGGATGCCTTAATATTATACCTAGGGTATACATTGGTGCATTTATATCTTCGAAAATTATTTTCTGACATATGCATATATATATATATATATCCAATGGCCCGAAGGCCTTCATTTTTTATTTCTTTTGATAATCCACCTTTCAAGGGGTGAGTTGGAACCCTAACAAGGCCCGTAGGCATAAGTATTACATGGCCCATAGGCCTTATAGGAATTAATTTTCCTATAGGCTTCAAACATTACATACAACCCAGACTAACTACTTGGAACTGCTCCTCCCCAGCATCTTCATCATGAAATCAAATCTCCACCTTCGCATGGTTGTTCGACTAGGCATTCTCGTACATGTATGGGCTTGTCCCGATGGCAGGTGTCATACCCTTTCATTCTTTCAATTTGTTTAGCTTCTACTGTGGTGAAATCTTCTTGCTCATCCTCCTTGCAGAGCTTGTTCTTTATAGGTCGTCTGGTTTGCATTTGCACTTAAGGTGGCCCGAAGGCCTTGAGGTAGCCCGAAGTCCTTACTAACCCGAAGGCCTGGGTGGCCCAAAGGCCTTAAAGGACTTGGGGACCAAATCGGTGGCCCAAAGGCCCAAACAGGTGCATATTCCTGGCTGCTACAGTGCCAAAAAATACCTGCTACAGTTTCCACTACAGTACCTACTACAGTCCCGCTTCAATACCTGCTACAGTACTGCTGCAGTACCCCCAGAAATAATGTCTCTGCCTGGATTTGATCCCAGGTCTTCTGGATGCACTTATGGAGTCCTTACCAACTGAGCTAAGGCTCATGTTCATATGTATATATATACACAATTTTGGGTGTGCATAGACATTCTGGCTTAGGCCAAAGAAAGTATGGTCATCCAGGTGTCCTTGAAGAACCTAAGCCCGACTTGTTTCATTTAATTTACTTATTATTAACTTATCTTTTTTACTTATAAATTTCTATATTTTATATTGATGAGATGGAGATATTTAGACACCATTGGTGGTGGCCTGTTGATTATATCTCACACCCTGTTCAAGCCACCTTTGCACTGGGGTACCTGAATATACCTTATTTTTTATAGAATTGGGTTCATTGAATTATTCTTGTGCTATTGTGCTTACACCAGGGATATAGGATCACAGGAATGAGCTAGAGATTAGAATACTCTTGGAGATGTCCTTGGGTATTTCATTCATTTTTTGTACATGTATTGTACTATATCACTAGTTTTATGTTTTTTTCTTTAGTTTATGTGGTTGCATCCAAAAATTCATACATAATTGTATATGTAGAGTTATCCCCTTTATCAGTTTATTAATATTATCTTCCAATGATTTTTTACTTTATGTATAATTATTTTGTATGTGATGATGGTGGAAAAAAGGGAGGATGTGAAGAAAGGGTAAAACCCTAATTCCACTGAATCGTAAGGTATTGAGAAGTCAAATCCTATGGAAAATCCAAAATTCCCAACTATGATAGATCATGTTGGGAATAAGGAAACGTTCCACCTTGCATCAAAAAAGCCAAATGGGGAGGGATGGGCACCCTATGAAAATTCTTGCTCAAATAAAAACTTTTTGTATGTGGTAAAATAAGTTTCCAATCTCTCTTTTCTGTACTTTGATATACCTTCCCCTAGAAGCATTATCAAGGTGGTTATAATAGAACATGTTTTGGAAAATTAGGAGGTAGTGGAAGAATGGGTAAATCTATAAAGGTACTCAATTATTTCATGATTGATAGTTCAGAAAGGTGAAAAGTTATGGAAGTTCAATGATCTCACTTGAATGATTGAATAGATATTGGATTTTAGAGATTGGAAGATGACACTGATGGGGAGGGGATATTGCAATGTGGTTTTCTCTCTGATGACCATAAGAAAAGGGGATGTAGTATAGGGTCAATCTATTTTAATCTTTTCTTTCTAAAGATCTAGGAATGGGACATTAATTTCAATCTTAATAATGTAAGGAACACTCATACAATGGTGTGGATCCATATCTGTAGGTTGAATTAGTTATATTAACATCCAAGAATCCTATGGGATATGGAATATATTGTTGTTAATCTAATTAGGATGTACAAGTAAACTAAAAATCCAAGATTTGGTTACTATTCTAGTATCTTGGTTGAGTTTTACATGTCCAACACACTAGTTGAGGAGGTGGTTCTTACAATAAGGTATGACATCATTAATCTTATAATCCAATAAAAAAGGAAATCTAAGTTATGAATTAATTGTTGGTTCTTTGGTCACATCACTAATGAATGTAACATAAAAAGGAATGAAGTTATTGAAAAATAAAATTGAATGATGATTCCAATTATAAAAAATTCGAAGGGAAATGAGAAAATTATTACTCTTGACTTGGACGGAAACATCATCTATATACAATCCAATGTTAGGGATTATGATATGGTTGAGACTAGATGGTTAGAGAGCATTCCTATGTAGGGAACATATGGGAATCCCAATTATCTCCCTTCATACTATAAAAACAATATATACAAAAAATGTCTCTCTCACTAGTATCATTCAGTCTAAATAAGTTGTGGAGGTGTTCCGGGGTCAAGATGCAGAGGATGTTGAAGAAACCAACCCTATTGTGTATACTGGCTACTTTCCTACCAATAATGATAGAACAATAGAGGTCACCAAAGTTGATAACTCATGGGAAATTCCAAGTATAATCATTTTACCTAAGAACATGACTATTGGAAATCTATTTGATGAAACTCCCAGAATGGGGAAAGAGGTAGGATCACAAGAGCAACATCCTATTATTTTATAAAATGCTAGGAATTCATAGGAATATTTAGTAAATGTATTTTCTAATGATATACATACTAATAATAGAGGAAATCATCAAACACATGAAGTTGAAAACACTGATATGGAAGGTTCCTTCTCACAGGTACCTTACTCTAAGTTTGCTAAAAGTTATACAAATATAGAAAAATATCCAATATTTGTCCAATCCAAAAACATGTTCACTCCTTTGAGTGACACATTGGGGGTTTGGTGAGATTGATGACCCATATATTTAGGATAAATCTGAAATCAATGATGCCAAGGATTATGGTTGGGAAATGATAAGAAGAAGTAAATTGGGAAAGATGTGGGCATGGATAAAATAATAATTGAAAAAACTCTAAAAGATTAAAAGAAAAAATGAAAATGGAAGAAGGAAAAAAGGACACATATGGCATGGTAGTAAGGACCTATGATAATGGGAAAGGACCTTAAGCAATGAAGTTATTTTATTGGAATTTTTAATGGCTGGGGAATACCCAAACAGCCAAATCCCTTATACATTTTATCATGGGCTAAAAATCAATGCTTATTAGAATAGATAAACCAAAAATGTTTTTTGGAAACTGGAAGGCCTTTAAATGGTCCTCCCTTGGGTGTAGTCTAATTTCTCATAACCTCAATGACACCAAGATGGACCATATATGTATTTTCAAGAATGAAATTATAAATATCATTACATACAACATGCAATATCAGTGTATCTTTTTCTCTCTTAACATTTCATGATATATTATTTATGTGTATTTTGTGTATGTATCCAACTCATACATTAGGATAATGGAGTTGTGGATGGATCTTGAAGTAGTATCTGAGAATATGAACCCCAAATGGGTGATAATGGGGGATTTTAACACTATGCTAACACCTAAATAAAAAACTAGGCCCAAATTCAATAATACGGAATCCTTAGAATTGTCCTCTTATAATAATAAGTGTAATCTTTCTGAGGTTCCAATTTATAGAGATTCTTTCACATGGAGTAGGTATGATTTAAATGGATGAAAATAAAGTAAGATAGAGAGATTCTTTATAAAAATGGATGACATCAGTGTTACCAATGGGATCTTAGGATACATCCTCCCCAAATACCATTCAGATCATATTCCTATATTTATAGAGCTCTCCACCATGACAAGGTCAAATCATCTTCCCTTTAAATTCAACAATGGATGGGTTGTTACCCTTGGATGCAGGGTGATTATTTTTGAAGTTTGGAAATTAGAACCTATTGGTAGTCCAATTCAAATACTTGTTGTGAAATTAAATCAATTAAACAACTCCAAAGTTAATGGATCAAAAAGAATATTTATAATTTGGATATTTCCATTAAGGATTCATAAGAATAACTTGTATGCATACAAGCAAGGAATTAGTATTAGGACTGCCCATCTAGGGGGAAATAAAGCCCCACTTTGAGTGAGATGACCTATTAACCATCAAAGAAAGGCTGGATAGGAATCACTTAAATTTGAAAAGGATAAAATATGGTGATAATAAATCAATATTATTTCATATAT
This sequence comes from Viscum album, assembly GCA_963277665.1. NCBI lineage: Eukaryota > Viridiplantae > Streptophyta > Magnoliopsida > Santalales > Viscaceae > Viscum > Viscum album. The sequence continues at coordinate 2,075,798,411 of OY728157.1, forward strand.
TGAACAACGATAAGGGATTAAGGATAGTAAATAATGCCATAATCATTAATGGTTGTCAACACACTTTTGAAAATAAAATTTCACAAGTTGTGGTGGAGTACTTTAGTGGGTTGTATGTTAATGATGGGTTGGACAGTGCACCTGGAATGGTTAAAAATATAATACCATGTATTGAAGAGCACAAAACCAAAACCCTAATCTTTCCCCTAATAAAAAATAATTAAATGAATCTCTTTTCTCTCTCAATATGAAAAGTGTTGCTACACCAGATGGGTTCACTAACAAATTTTTCATGCTTTAATAGGACATTTTTTAAGATGATTTGACATGTATAGTGAGGGGTTTCTTCAGTCATCCCTCTATACCCTATGGGATCAATTAAAACTTCATTTACTTGATACATAAGAAATAGAATGACATATACATCAAGGACTTAAGACTGGTTTCCATTGGGAACATTATTCCCAAAGTTATTAGTAAAATCATCATGACTAGGATTGGACAAAATTAAGGATCACATCACCTCCAATTAGTTTGGTTTTTTCCATTGAGAAAAATCCATAATTTATTATTTATAGCCTCATAAATTTTTAACATGATGATGAGGAAGACAAATGAAGGTAAATTTTTACTTAAAATTGACATATCCAAGGCTTTTGAAACTCTAAAATGGTGTTTCCTTTTTTCCATTTTAAGGAAATATAACTTCTCCAATAACTTTATCTTAATTTTCAACACCATACTCACATCTTCAAGGCAATTAATTCTCATTAATTGGTCCCCTATAAGATTATTTTAATTCATAATGCATCTTAGACAAGGATATCCACTTCTAGGGATTCTTTTTTCCATTGTTGAAGACTATTTAAGAAGATGTAATAATTATCCTTCCTATATTTATATGTATAAGAAAATAAAATCTAGGATGAATTGTGGAATACCATCACATATTTTGAATGATGGTGATATTCTCTTACTTGGATAAGATTCAAAGAAAACCATATCTGTTATTATATCACTCTTTACACATTATAAAGAAGTGTCTGGATAGGAAATCAGATAGAGAAAATCTTTCATTGTGTTTGGTGATAGAATGTCTATTGTAAAATAAATTAGGATCACTAGAAGAATTGTGGTGAAGATGGGATCACTTCCCTTCATCTATGTTGGTGTCCCACTATTTTAGGTCATGGAGAAAATCCAATATCTCATAGGAATATAAACTAGTATCACAAATAAACTAACTAAATGGAAAGGGAAAGAAATGTCACTAGCAGGAAGGGTGTGCCTTTCTAATTTGGTAATCACCTATAAATTTGTGTATTCTCTCTCTCTATTGGTGGTCAAGAAGCCTCATCAAGGAGCTTCGATGAATAATCATTAATTTCATAAAGACTGGGTTGGTACATGAAATAAAATTAGCTACTGTCACATGGAAGGAATGTATAAATCCTATTGAAATGGGGGTACTTGGAGTAAAGGATCATATAATCTTCAATGATGGTCTTATTGAAAAATTCACATTAAACCTTCTGATTTTTAATGAATTCTCCTACGTTTTTTTCTCAAACAGGTTCAATATGAGATTTTTGGATGGGAATATTCACTACATTACATCATCAGTTTGGCCCTAAATTAATAAATCTTTTAATAGAATAATAAATAATAAAAAGTGGATGGTAGGAAGGAAATAAAATATCAATTTTTGGAATACTCTATATTTAGTGAGGCTGCTTAAAGACAACATGAACATTCCCCTAGATAAGATACAAATGACTATCACTAATTTTTTAACCAGTTACAATAGCCGTTAGTTTTTTCCCATGCAAACCATGATAGATGTTTAGAATTATGTTTTCATGGATAATGATGTTATGGTATGGAGGTCAAACACCAATGGGAAGTTCAACATCAAATACTATTACATGATTCAATGTGAGGGATCCATGATATTATAGATAGAGATATTAAAACTCAAGGTACGCTACATTCAAACCTCAATATTTTTACTTCTTTATAAAATATGGAAAAATTGATAGCTCACACATGACCAAATCAAGAGGTTTGTAAGATGTATTGTATCATCCAATCATTTATTCCTGACATCTGAATAGAATGTGCAACATATCTTTGTTAGCTATGAATTTTCTCAAGAACATTGGAAGTATTTAGGGGACCTATTTGGAATTAACCTTAATTAAAGTATTAACCTGAATGGACTGATGATATTCCTCACTAAGGCCAAGTAGAGTGATAAAATTCATCACCTCTTTCTTGGAGTGGTGGTTTCATTACTTTCCTTGATCTGGAATTCATGAAATGCATGTATTTGTGTTATCCAACAAACCTCCACTCATGTGGGTATATTGGCCATGTATAAAGAGGTATATGATACTTCAAGGGTTAAAATGGGGGACATGAATAACTAAAATAATGATATGAACATTCTTGGAAGGCTGAGAGTTGTGGCAAGACCCAAAAAAACCTCATGTATTGAAACACATAAGCTGGATTACCCCAATCACATCATGGATTAAAGTAAATGTTAATGGTAAAACCTCTTGAATGTCGGGACCATTGGGATGTGGATGTATTTTACCGAACCATCATGGCTTTATTAAATGTTGTTTTCATCATTATATTGTAATTGAATGTACATTTTAAGAAAAAAAATGGTCCTTGATTTATGCTATCAAACTTATTGTCTATCATAACTGGATTGACTTATTGATTGATTCTAACTCTGAAATTACTATTAAATCCTTAATGGAGAGAACCAAGAATATGAATTGGAAAATATGACTCATGGGATAAATTTTATTAATTATTCCAATCATATCAACTTGGTTATATCCCATACATATAAAGAATCCAATCAAGAATAAATTCTTTTTTAAAGAGATCAATCATGTAAATTAATATGATTTAGTATTTCATGACTCTAGAATATTGTGAACCAGTGGTGGGTTTATATTTTCAAGGATTGGTACACTATCTTCTTTGTAAAATCCTTTTTAATGCTTGATCTTTCCTTTTTAATTTTTATTTAATAGTTTTTAGGACCATCTTCATCCGGATCCTAAATTTTCTTGGTATACTACTTCTATTGTTGGTTGATTGTTTCATTATCACTTATACCATTGTGCTACTATGATCATGAGGGTATATTCTCCCCAATATACCATCATCGAACCCCTATAATTAGTCAATATCCTCTGTCGTATGGGGAGGCATGCTTGAGGCCATGTGACCATCCAGCTCAGGGCACTCTTTTAGTGGCTCCCAGGTTAGGACATTACAAAGTGGTGTGAGAGGTGTTTTGTTTCCTTTTGTCTTGTTATTTTGACCTAGTAGACAGGAGACTAGGAATGTGTAGTATCTTGGTAAATAGTCATGTCTGAGAATGATCAACTCACACATGGGGAAAAGACCAAGTGGCCAGGGAAGGGACTATAGTTTTTACTATTTTTTATAAAAATTGATTATGATTTAACCTTGATGGGATAGTTTAATTTTTCTAATATTTGATTCATAATATTATGATATTTTACCATTTTCCCAATATGTCAAGTAATTATTTATACATTCATCAGTATAGGAACATAGAGATTCACATTTCATGCATATTTCTTTCCATGTAGGTTTCATTCTTAGACTACCTTATATTGTGATATGTGCCTTAAGTGTATAACATGCTTATGTGGTTATTTATCATGCTTATCAATATACCATGTTTAGGTTGTTATTTAGTATGATTCTATGGTTTCTTTCTTATATAGTGGATTATTATGATTTGGTAGTTATTTTCCTTGTTACATATATTTACTTCTTATTATAGCATGCCTTATTATAATTGCAATACATGGTTGGTTAAATAAAATATCTACATCAATCTAAGTATAATTTTCCTATATAGATTAATGGTGTCATTCTATTTGACTAACTGATTATGAGATGTTTGAGCCATGGAACAATGGTTCATAAGCTAAAACATACTAGTTGTGATTAAATGGGATCCAATTTTCAATCTATAAAGTGTATGGGAACTTTATAAATTGGAAAATGTAAACCCATATAATAATACCATTTTATAATATCTTGATATACCTTGATAGCATTTTATAAATATACATGATTCTAAATCATGAATTTAAATGAATTGGTTACTAATGGACCTTTTTCATGATGCGGTCTAAGTAGGTCAGTCTTGACATGTTATAATTATGATATAGACTTGACTTGAACCAAGTAGGTCGGTCATGATACTCTTTACTTATAAGATAAACTCGTTAAGGGTGTAATTGAATCTTGAAATAATATATGGGACCCTTATAGTTCACCATCACTTTGATAAACCTTAGTACTTTACCACATGGGGTTATGTTTATGCTATATAGGGATGGTTATTTAAAGTGTCAAAATCCATTTATATGATGTTATATATAAATGTATAGTGGAATCTTACTGAACTAGATCCCTAAAATTAATAAAAACCTATTATATTCTATTGATTTTGGACTTATATAAGGTGTTAGTTAATTAAAATTCAAATTGAAACATAAAGTTTGTTTTCACCTATATATTTGAATTGATATCTTCTTTAACTAATCCAAATTATGAGAACCTCGTGGATAAAAAATGGATAAAATAAAATTATGAGATAAATTTCCTATTTGTGAAAGGATTCTAGCTAAATAAGCAATTCCTAAAAGAATGTTTAATATAACTTTCATGTGTGCTATGTGGCATTATCTAAATAAAGTACCAAGATTTTTTCCTTATGAATGGTATGTGATATTCTTAACTGTGAATTAGTTAAATGGTTTAAGAAAAACCATAATATGGTGTTCTTATCCTGGAACCATGTGTAAATAGTTAGTTTAATGTTTCCTTGAGAGATGCCTTGAATGGTAATGTGAACATTACTCATGGATCACTTTGACCTTTCCATTATGTTGATTTGGAAATTATTTCATTAATATAAGTGATATTTTTTGCATGAATCTAGTTTAGGATTCAACACCTTATATTAAGAAGGGATGGGATAACCTGGTTGTGGTAGAACCCTTAGATCTTAAGGCATTGATAAATGCTGTAACGAGTTTCATATGTTAGGTGTATTTTGGGTGCTGTTTGTTCTGAGTAAGACTCTTAGTTCTAAAATGAAACCTGGATTAGAGGGGTGGTCATGTGATTAATTGACCATTATTAAGGGCGTGAGAATTGTGTAATGCTCGATTTTTAGTGGGTTAGACATTCCTTGGGAAAGGTCATCTGCTTGTTGGATCATGTAATCTATTCCTATCTCATAGATGAATAGTTTAATTGGGTATTCAAATTAAAGGATGATAAACATAATACACATTGATATACATAGTACTCATTGAGTTAATAAAATGTATACAATGAATCACATGAGTTCAGCGGGAATAGTTTAATCCATGAGTTTTTGTGCTTCAATAATAGGTCGTCTCTAAGGTAGAGTGACCTAATCATTAAAGGAATATAACTCATCCTAATGTTTTGGATGATGTTGTAAAAGGATTGGGTATCATAACACCATTGGTTAGGCTGGTTTGTCTTTTATGCCTGATGTTATTGTGTGCGTGGATGTAACTCAGGAGCAGTTTCATTATTGCATCTCAAGGTGAATTTGATCTACCACACTTAACAATAGTAGTTTTTCCTCTCTTTTCAATTGGATCTTAGTAAAAATTTGTTGGACACATCCAGGGCCTATGGTCAATGGATGATAGAATGTGTGCCCTTTTATGAGGTTCCATTCTCAGTGAATGAATACTAGGACACTATTAATGTGGAGAGCATCGCATTAAATGGGATTTAGCATATATTTCCAAGTAAAGGGAATGAAACAGTACAAGAACTATTATAAATGTTCAGAACTAGTTTTCAATTCCCATGGGGGTGATTAGTTTCAAAATATAGTAGTGCTTGTGAGGCAACATGAAGATGATATGGTTGGAAGTGTATGAAAACTTTAAAAACATTGTTAGTCCGGGATGGACTTTAGTGGCTATTCTTGAGTGATCAAAGGATACCTTGGGTGGTAAATGCATCATGGTTGGCTGATGATGATGCATCGACAATTATAGTCGAACTCATTTAAATGAATTCATCCATAAGTGGTTTTATTATTTTTCTCTATGCACAATTGAATATTGATGGTTGGAAACCCTAATAGGCACTTCATCTTGAATATGATGGGATTTTATCAGGAAATACTAGTAATAATTGATAACCTCTTAGTGTACTCTTAGTTTAGCAACAATCATGCTGTAACACCCCAATCGTCTACGGTACGTTTCCCTTTGAATAATGTAATAGCGTGTGTTGTATGCAACATCGAGTTCTAACACACACCACAACCGATCAAACTAGTCGTTATGAATAGTAATACCTAATTTTTGAAATTATATATATTTTATATTTCAAAATTGACTTCATTTTTGGATTCGGAGTATCGAATTTAGCCTAAGGTGAAATTTTGGTACTTTTCGGATAACTTTAATATTTTGATGAATAGTGAAAATTACTAAATTTTAATTAAAAAAAACTTTTTTAATCAAAATAATTAATAGTGATAAATTATTAATTTGAGTGGTTTTAAAGTATATTTAGAATATATTTTTACCATTTAATACAATGTTGGTCATTGGACATAATTTCACAATTAAACCGAACATAAACAAGTATCAATCTTTAGATAGTTATTATATCTTAAAAACACGCATTTTGTTTTAACAACGGGAATTAATTTTTAATTAATTTCTGCCACTTCTATGTTTTGAATTTGGAAAAATGGATTCCATATTTGGAATCAGTATGTTCATATTGTTTTAATAGGTAACTTTTATTTTTAGACATTTTGAATAATTATTACGGTAAATATTTTATTTACCATGGTTAAGGGTAAATCCGGTAAATAAGGGTTAAAAATAATATTATAATAATACTAAATTATCCTAAAACGTGTCTTAACCTTATTGGTGGATACATTTATGACCATGGGCATCTTTGGGTCGATTTTGGGACCCCATGGAGCCACTTGTAGGTGATAGGGACACTTTATTTTAATAAAGTTAAAATAAGTACAAAAATAACATAAGCATATATCTTTTAGAAAAACAATTTTTACATAGGGTTATATATGTTGGATGTTCGACTATAATAAATTCATTAGAAATATAAAAATATTTCCTACATAATTATATTTTATTTATAATTTTTAGACATTAAATAATTTAATTTATTTATGATACAATGATGATGCAGTAATTATCTAAATAATGAAAATTTAGAATAATTGATATTATAAATACCCAAATAAATATAATTTGAGACTTTTTATGAATTACACTAATTTTATAGGTTAATATGACATGTTATTATTGATTTAATTAACTTTTTTAGAAGTAATCATTCTATTATGAATTTTACAAAAATCAATTATTGAATAGTGTCAAAATTGACATAAAAGAGTTTTTAAAACAAATATTATATTATTAATTGATATTAAATTACTAAAAATATAAGGTTCGGCCAAGAGACTTATATCATGATAGGTTCATCATTAATGGACCACTTGGGGGGTAGATTGGATGTATATGGTAAGTTTATTAACCATATAATATAAAAATACAAAGAGACATTGTAAAAGTGAAACTAATTAACTAAGAGTTAATACTTAAAGATAATGTTAATATAATGACCCAAACCTGTCTAAATTCTATTGGTTGAGTGCTTTTCGACCCATCCTCACCTTAACCTTTAAATAATCAACTTTTTATCCATTATAAACCGAATATGAATTTATTATAAATTAATATTTCTAGATTTTCCAAAGGTTCCCCTCACCCCTCTTATAAAAGGGAACTCCCCATTATCATTACTTCACACCTTCAAAGCCTTTTGGTTCAGCAAAACCCTGACCAAATACTCTCTCAACTTCCCTCACTACAACCTAGAGGCCTTAGTTTGATCAGAAATCCAACCTAAGGAGCCCTTTTGATCAAATAAAAAGGAAGAACCCGAAGAAGAGGTAATGATTTCACCACCCTTTTTCAAGTTCCTTTCTTCTTCCACTTCTTCTTCCTTTGTTGTTACCATTTTAAAATAATAACTCCAGTATCATATATATACTGTGATGTTATTATAAATACGGTACAACCATATTCACTATTCTATCCATCCTTTGAATAACATGTCACCATACGTGCGTACGTACGGCTTACCGTCTCCACGTCGTGGTGTAATTGTTATTCAATAAATTATTATTTGGATGGGTATAATAATGATGTGTAACTCATGTAAATAATAAATATAACATGATAATTATTTTTTATATATGATATACCATCCAATTATATATTATTTTAATATCAAAAGAATGATATTGTCGCTCGTGCGTACGTACGGACTACCGTCTCCACGAACACGATAAGATTCATTCTCCATCGTATCCATTCAAGTATAATTCTAATTTGATGATTAATAATAGTATCTAAGGACTTGATATCATTCTGGATATGATTAAGATACAACCTATCCATTACAAACATGTCTTATGTAACAAAACATATAAAAGAAAACGAGTAAGTTAACACCCAAAACGACGATAATTCTAAGATATTATTAACAAACCAATGTTAAAAGATCATATATGATATCATATTAATGTATATTATTATTGAATAGTTTAATAACAATTATTTCACCATTATAAAGGAGTTTAACCTACCCCCAACCAAGGAAAAGTACAAGGTAAGGGTTTATTTCGCAATCTATTAATTATCCGAGGTTATTTATACGTAATAATCTACTGGGATCTCTTTATCATCCACATCCATGTTTCTTAAAAATGTATTTAAAAACATTTTTACTATTTACAAGAATATGGGTTAAAGTCATTTATACCCTTTTTTGACTTTTTATAAGAGTTTTATAAAGGAATCTTTCTGTCGTTTTCCAAACAAGGTGCTTTTTAACCTTTTCGACAGAATTAAGGTAAGAATGTTTTTTTTAACTTATACAGCGGGTGCAGATATTTTCCGCCGTTATAAAATCTTCGAAGCTTCCCTTACAAGATTATAATAATATTTTCAAAGAAAATGTTTTATTTTATAAATATATTACTCTTAAATGATTTTCAAAATAGAAAGAGATATTTCTCTAAAAAGAGTTTTGATTTCATCTATGTCAACATCCTTTGATGGATTTTACGCTTATTTGAAGTTGATTTATTATGATACAAAACTTCTATATTGTATTGAAGGTTTTGTGATATGTTTGAATATGGATGTGCTATTTTTATACCATTCATGGTTTATGGTGAAAGTATTGACATTTCGTATGCTAGTTTTAATACGAATGTTTATGTTATGTTTAGACCTTTTCATATGGGAATGCATTGGACTTAATATGTGATGGGTGGAGCCCGCTATAGCTCCTAGATGCATCGGTAGGTCTCATGAGACAAACTAGTGTCTTCGCACAAGGCCTTGAAAAAATCTTATTTGTAGTCTTGGCACGAGGCCTTGTCTATGTGGTTATGATAGTCTGATATTATGCATTCCATAATTATGAAAGTGGTTATTGATATTGTATGTGATTATTCAATTAGTAGAATATCCATGTGAATAAGTAAATTTAATTATTTCATTTTACTTTTTCCATACTATGTTGAAGTTCAAGTTTAAAAGGCTTTTGTTTTAGTTATACATTGCCTTAAATGTTTATTCTTATTTATGAAAGTTTCTACTATATTGTTATCCTTACTGGGCATTTGATCTCACCCCTTTTCTATGTTATATTTTTCCCAGGATGTGAAGAAGTAAATTATGAATGACTTTCTGGGATTTTATGAGGGGATAATAGTGTGGACTATGGAGACATTATGTTGTTGTAGTAGTTTTTCACTTTATGATGTAATTTAAAACTTTATGAATATATCTAGTGTTTCCAAGGCTACTAAACCAATCGGTCTTTCGAGATTTGATCTTTCTTGTGATCATAGCAATGTTATGTAATAATCCACCGACTCTGGGTAACTGGGGTGGGGGCGTTACAGTTGGTATTAGAGGAAGTTTAGTACAAACCTTGGAAGCTAGATTTAGATAAACTCTGATTAGAGCACATAGACCTAAGATGGAATTTGAGGATTAGTATAGAATAACTTCCTAGAATTTTGGTATTGTAGAGATTTTGTGAGTTTTCCAAGCAATAAATCCCTGTCTGGATATGAGAAGGTAGAGGCGGCTCTGGCACAGATGTACCTAGGGGTAAAACCTGAAAACACCGCTTTGAGCTAGACTCGAACGGGAACTAGTGCACGACAACGGGTCTTGCTGCACTCTTGTTTATGACACTCCCGAGGGATATGCTTAGGATAACTCTCATTTTATTTACAAATCATTATGAAGGGTTTATGAGTATATACTTCCTCAAATAAAACATTTTTATGATTATGGATTATATCCATAAATAGTTCAATTTATGTTAAGTGTTTTATAAGTATGGAATTATGTATTTTGATTCATAAACTGATCTAGTTTGTGCCATTGTTTAGAAATGGCGCCTAGTGGAAGAAATGGAAATTGTATTAATGCACGCACTCCATGTAGGGATTTCCCTCCTTCTCAGGATAATTATAGTGGAGCCAGTGATGCAACTAGTGCCGATCAGCTAATAACCATACTGGGACAACTCACTCGGGTTATGAATAATAACCTTACCTGTATGGAGCACCCTAATCCGCAACATGGAGGATCAATGTTAGATCGCTTCATGAGGCAAAAACCACCAACGTTCAATGGGAGTACAAATCCCTTAGTAGATGAGCAATGGATAAATTCCCTAGAGAAAATATTTCAGGCTTTGGGGAGTAGTGAAAGGGAAAAAGTTATCATGGCAGTTTACCGCCTCACTGAAGATGTTAATCAATGGTGGTCATTGATTCAAAATATGAAGGAAGATGATGAATTATCAAATATGGAATGGATGGAGTTCAAAGACTTGTTTTTAGAAAAATACTTTCCTCGCGACCATCGAGTAGATATGGAAAGGCAATTTCTGAGTCTGAGACAAAAGGAGGATGAGAATGTCTCAAAGTATTAGGATAACTTTACAAGGTTAGCAAGGTATGTTGGAGATTATAAGCGCAACCCAAGAAGTAATATTGATCGTTTCTTTGATGGGTTAAAACCATTTCTCCGTCGATCATTAGTCTCACAATCCTTCTCGTCGTACGAAGACATTGTCTCATGTGTTATCAAGACTGAAAAGTAATTCTCTAAGTCTTATGTCTTTAAAGCAAATCAAGAGAAGAAGAGATCTGCTGATCAATCTGGGAATAGAAATAAGGGGAAGAAGGGAAAGGTTGAATATCCATCCTGTGGTAAATGTGGGAAGAAACACCCTGGTACTTGCTTGAAGGGAATGGGAGTCTGTTACAAGTGTGGTCAAAAAGGCCACTAAGCTCGTGATTGCAAAGGGAAGAAGGAAGCTACCAATGTTCAGTGCTACAATTTCAGGGAGATGGGACATTATGCAAATGAATGTCCTAAGAGTCAGGAGAACTTACCTCAGAAAAAGCCAAGGGATCAAGGCCAAGATTATTCTATCACTACTGCTGAGGTAGAAGCTCCGAAATAAGTGGTGGCAGGTAATTTAATGGTTTCCTCAAGTTTAGAAAATGCATTATTTGATTCTGGATCATCGCATTGTTTCATATATTCCCAGTTTGCTAAGAAAATTAGATATTTCCAATTTGATTTAACAAGGGAGTTGTCAGTTAAAACTCCTAAGGGAAGTATCATTGCAACAAAGTTTTGTGAATCAGTCCCCATTAGAGCACATAAATGTTCTTTATCCGCTTATCTCATCATCATACCTATGATTTAGTTTGATATAATCCTCGGTATGTACTGGCTTTCGGACTATGATCTGAAGATTTATTGTAAGAAGAAAGAGGTTTCGATTCTTGATGATGATGATAAGGAACACCTTATCTTTAGAGCAGAATCATCACCACCTAATTCTTATCTAGATCCACCCCCAATAGCTCAACTAAATTTAATTATTGGGGAGGAAGGTGAGGAAAGGAATTTTCAAATAGAGGATGTACCTATTGTGAAATAATATGTAGATGTATTTCCAAAAGATTTACCTGGACATACTCCAGAACAAGAAGTTGAGTTTTCCATTGATTTAATTCCTGGATCAAGGCCTATATCGAAGACCCCTTATAGAATGGCCACTGTAGAATTAGTTGAGATAAAGAAACAACTATAGGAATTGAGTGATGAGGGATTTATTCGCCCTAGTGTTTCTCTATGGGGATCCCCTTTTCTTTTTGTTAAAAAGAAAGATGGATCGATGAGGTTATGTATCGACTATAGGGAGATCAATGCTATAACAATAAAGAACAAGTATCCCCTACCTCGCATTGATGATTTATTTGACCAACTGCATGGAGCTCAATACTTTTCAAATATTGACCTTCGATCTGGATACCATCAGTTGTGTGTGAAGAAGGAAGACATTCTGAAGACAGCATTTCGAACTAGGTACGGTCATTACGAGTTTACAGTAATGCCTTTTGGATTGACTAATGCACCCTCTGTATTCATAGATCTTATTAATAGAGTTTTCAAGGAATATCTCAATGAATTTGTGGTGGTATTTATTGATGATATCTTGGTATACTCTAAAAACTATGATGATCATGAAAATCACTTGCGCGTTATCCTGAAGACTCTGAGAAGACATGAATTATATGGGAAGTTTAGCAAGTGTGAATTCTGGCTTCAGGAGATTTCTTTTCTTGGCCATATTGTCTCTAAAGATGGAAACTCTGTTGATCCTTCTAAGACCAAGGAAATCTAATAATAGCCAGCACCAACGAGTATAACTGAGGTACATAGTTTTATTGGTTTAGCAGGTTATTATCGACGTTTCGTCCAGAATTTTTCCGGGTTGGCTAACCCATTAACAAAGCTCACATGTAAAGGGGTTAAATTTGTTTGTACAAAAGAGTGTGAATAATGTTTTGAATAACTGAAGAGAAGATTAGTCTATGCTCCTATATTGACTCTACTATCGGGGAATGATGGGTTCGTTATTTATAGTGATGCATCGAAGAAAGGACATGGTTGTGTCCTTATGCAGAATGATAGGGTTATTTCCTATGCATCACAATAGTTGAAAATTCATGAGAAAAACTATCCTACTCATGATCTTGAGTTAGCAGTTGTGATCTTTGCTTTGAAGATATGGAGGCACTACCTCTATGGTGAAAAATGTGAGATTTATACTGATCACAAGAGTTTGAAGTATATTTTCTCACAAAAAAAAACTCAACATGAGGTAAAGGAGATGGCTTGAATTACTCAAGGATTATGATTGCACGATACACTACCACCCGGGGAAGGCAAACAAGGTGGCAGATGCTTTGAGAAGAAAAGATCATGGAGTTTTGAACAATATGAGAATTGAAAGGGATGGATCTAGTGAAGATGGACATGGTAATAACCAGGGAAGGTGAAACATCAATGCTTTTTCAAATGGTTTCCAAACCATATTTACTAGAAAAGGATTAAGAGTTCTCAGACTGATGATTGAGAATTTCAAAAGAAGATTAAAGCTCTGAATGATGGGATATTGAGAGACTTTGTGTATGAAGATGGAATTTTGAAATTTGGGAAGAGACTTTATGTTCTCGATATACCTGATCTAAAAAGGGAATTTCTGGATGATGCTCATAGTTCCAATTTCTCTATACACCCTGGGAGCATCAAAATGTATAGAGATTTGAAGGAACATTTTTGGTGGGACAACATGAAGAGGGAAATTGACGATTTTGTGTCAAGATGTATGGTTTTCCAACAAGTGAAAGCTGGAAGGCAACATCCTGGAGGAGTCATGCAACCTCTTCCCATAACGGAGTAGAAATGGGACAATATTATGATGGACTTTGTCATGGGGCTACCAAAGACTCCTAGAAGGAATGATGAAATATGGGTTATTGTTGATCATCTTACCAAGTCAGCACATTTTCTTACTATAAGAGAAGATCTACCACTAGAGCGTCTAGAAAGACTATATATTAATGAAGTTGTGAGACTTCATGGAGTACCCCTATTGATTGTTTCTGATCGTGATCCCCGTTTTACTTCAAGATTCTGGAAAAGTCTTCAGAAATCCTTGGATACTGAACTTCATTTGAGCACTGTCTACCACCCTCAAACAGATGGACAATCAGAATGAACTATTCAAACCTTAGAAGACATGTTGAGATCCTGCTCACTTGACTTTCAGGGTATGTGGGATCAATATTTACCTCTGGTAGAATTTTCCTATAACAATAGCTTCAATTCAAGTATTCATATGGCACCATATGAAGCATTATACGGAAAGAGATGTCGCACACCAACCTGTTGGGATTACATTGGTGAAAGAAAACTTGTAGGTCCAGAACTGGTGGAGGAAACAATGGAAAAGGTGAAGGTAATCCAAAATCACATCAAAGTAGCTCAAAGTAGGTAGAAGAGCTATGCCAATAATCGAAGGAAAGATTTGGAATTTCAAGTCGGTGATCATGTTTTCCTGAAGGTATCTCTATAGAAGAGAGTCATACATTTTGGTAAGAAAGGTAAATTGAGTGACAGGTACATCAGACCTTTCGAAATTCTAGAATGAATTGGGGCTGTAGCTTACCGATTGGCAATGCCGCCAAGTCTCTCCAAAGTTCACGATGTGTTCCACATATCTCTATTGAGGAAATACATGCCTGACCCAACATATGTACTCACCTATGAGGAATTAGAACTGGAACACGATCTATCTTATTGCGAAGATCCCGTCAGAATTCTTGATACGAGAGAACAAGTGCTGCAAAAACCGGACGATGCGTCTGGTAAAATTTTTGTGGAGAAACCATAAGATGGAAGAGGCAACGTGGGAACCCAAGGAACTTATGATGAAGAACCACCCGATTCTTTTCATGCGGTAGTATTCTAGAAATTTCGAGGACGAAATTATTTGAAGGATGGGAGAATGTAACACCCCAAGCTTCTACGGTACGTTTCCCTTTGAATAATGTAATAGCGTGTGTTGTACGCAACATCGAGTTCTAACACACACCACAACCGATCAAACTAGCTGTTATGAATAGTAATAACTAATTTTTAAAATTATATATATTTTATATTTCAAAATGGACTTCATTTTTGGATTCGGAGTATCGAATTTAGCCTAAGGTTAAATTTTGGTACTTTTTGGGTAACTTTAATATTTTGATGAATAATGAAAATTACTAAATTTTAATTAAAAACAACTTTTTTAATCAAAATAATTAATAGTGATAAATTATGAATTTGAGTAGTTTTAAAGTATATTTAGAATATATTTTTACCATTTAATATAATGTTGGTCATTGGACATAATTTCACAATTAAACCGAACATAAACAAGTATCAATCTTTAGATAGCTATTATATCTTAAAAACACGCTTTTTGTTTTAACAGCGGGAATTAATTTTAAATTAATTTCTGCCACTTTTGTGTTTTGAATTTGGAAAAATGGATTCCATATTTGGAATCAGTATTTTCATATTGTGTGAATAGGAAACTTTTATTTTTAGACATTTTGAATAATTACTGCAGTAAATATTTTATTTACCATGGTTAAGGGTAAATCTGGTAAATAAGGGTTAAAAATAATATTATAATAATACCAAAATACCATAAACGTGTCCTAAACTTATTTGTGGATACATGTCTGACCATGGGAATCTTTGGGTCGATTTTGGTACCCCATGGAGCCACTTTTAGGTGATAGGGACACTTTATTTTAATTAAGTTAAAATAAGTACAAAAATGACATAAGCATATATCTTTTAGAAAAACAATTTTTACATAGGGTTATATATTTTGGATGTTCGACTATAAATATTCATTAGAAAGATAAAATGATTTCATAGATAATTATAGTTTATTTATAATTTTTAGACATTAAATAATTTAATTTATTTATGACACAATGATGATGCAGTAATTACCTAATTAATGAAAAATTAGAATAATTGATATTATAAATACCCAAATAAATAGAATTTGAAACTTTTTATGAATTACACTAATTTTATAGGTTAATATGACATTTTATGATTTCTTTAATTAACTTTGTTCTAAGTAATAATTTTGTTATTATTTTTACAAAAATCAATTATTGAATAGTGTCAAAATTGACATAAAAGAGTTTTTAAAACAAATATTATATTATTAATTGATATTAAATTCCTAAAAATCTAAGGTTTGTCCAAGAGACTTATATCATGATAGTTTCATCATTAATGGACCACTTGGGGGTCTCTTGGATGTATATGGTAAGTTTATTAACCATATAATATAAAAATACAAAGAGACATTGTAAAAGTGAAACTAATTAACTAAGAGTTAATACTTAAAGATAAGGTTAATAAAATGACCCAAACCTGTCTAAATTCTATTGGTTGAGTGGTTTTTGACCCATACCCACCTTAAACTTTACATAATAAACTTTGGAGCCATTATAAACCAAATATTAATTTATTATAAATTAATATTTCTAGCTTTTCCAAAGGTGCCCTTCACCCCTCTTATAAAAGGGCACTCCCCCTTATCATTACTTCACACCTCAAAAGCCTTTTGGTTCGGCCAACCCCTGCTCCAATACTCTATAAACTTCTATAAATACAACCTAGAGGCCTTAGTTTGATCAGAAATCCAATCTAAGGTGCCCTTTTGATCAAATCAAAAGGAAGAACCCGAAGAAGAGGTAATGATTTCACCACCCTTTTTCAAGCTCCTTTCTTCTTCCACTTCTTCTTCATTTGTTGTTACCATTCTAAAATAATAACTCAAGTATCATATATATACTGTGATTTTATTATAAATATGGTACAACCATATTCACTATTCTATCCATCCTTTGAATAACATGTCATCATACGTGCGTACGTACGGCTTACCGTCTCCACGTCGTGGTGTAATTGTTATTCAATAAATTATTATTTGGATGGGTATAATAATGATGTGTAACTCATGTAAATAATAAATATAACATGATAATGATTCTGTATATATGATATACCATCCAATTATATATTATTTTAATATCAAAATAATGATATTGTCGCTCGTGCGTACGTACGGACTACCCTCTCCACGAACGCGATAAGATTCATTCTCCATCGTATCCATTAAAGTATAATTCTCATTTGATGATTAATAATAGTATCTAAGGACTTGATATCATTCTGGATATGATTAAGATACAACCTATCCATTACAAACATGGCTTACGTAACAAAACATATAAAAGAAAATGAGTAAGTTAACACCCGTAACGACGATAATTCTAAGATATTATTAACAAAGCAATGTTAAAAGAACATATATGATATAATATTAATGTATATGATTATTTAATAATTTAATAAAAATTATTTCACCATTATACAGGATGTTAACCTACCCCCAACCAAGGAAAAGTACAAGGTAAAGGTTTATTTCGCAATCTCTTCATTATCCGAGGTTGTTTATATGTAATAATATACTGGGATCTCTTTATCATCCACATCCATGTTTCTTAAAAATGTATTTAAAAACATTTTTACTATTTAAAAGAATATGGTTTAAAGTCATTTATACCCTTGTTTGACTTTTTATAAGAGTTTTATAAAGTAATCTTTCCATCGTTTTCCAAACGAGGTGCTTTTTAACCTTTTCGACAGAATTAAGGTAAGAATGTTTTTCTTAACTTATACGGCGGGTGCGGATATTTTCCGCCATTATAAAATCTTCTAAGCTTCCCTTAAAATCTTATAAGAATATTTTCAAAGAAAATGTTTTATTTTATAAATATATGACTCTTAAATGATTTTCAAAATAGAAAGAGATATTTCTCTAAAAAGAGTTTTGATTTCATCTATGTCAACATCCTTTGATGGATTTTACGCTTATTTGAAGTTGATTTATTATGATAAAAAACTTCTATATTGTATTGAAGGTTTTGTGATATTTTTGACTTTGTATGTGCTATTTTTATACCATTCATGGTTTATGATGAAAGTATTGACATTTCGTATAATAGTTTCAATACGAATGTTTATGTTATTTTTAAACCTTTTCATATGGGAATGCATTGGACTTAATATGTGACGGGTGGAACCCGCTATAGCTCCTCGATGCATCGGTAGGTCTCATGAGACAAACTAGTGTCTTGGCACAAGGCCTTGACAAAATCTTATTTGTAGTCTTGGCACGAGGCCTTGGCTATGTGGTTATGATAGTCTGGAATTATGCATTCCATCATTATGAAAGTGGTTATTGGTATTGCATGTGATTATTTGATTAGTATAATATCCATGTGAATAAGTAAATGGCATTATTTCATTTTACTTTTTCCATACTATGTTGAAGTTCAAGTTTAAAAGGCTTTTGTTTTAGTTATACATTGCCTTAAATGTTTATTCTTATTTATGAAAGTTTTCGCTATATTGTTATCCTTACTAGGCATTTGAGCTCACCCATTTTCTATGTTTTATTTTTCCCAGGATGTGAAGAAGTAAATTATTAATGACCTATAGGGATTTTATGAGGGGATAATAGTGTGGACTATGGAGACATTATGTTGTTGTAGTAGTTTTTCACTTTATGATGTAATGTAAAAATTTATGAATATATCTAGTGTTTCCAAGGCTACTAAACCAATCGGTCTTTCGAGATTTGATATTTCTTGTGATCATGCCAATGTTATGTAATAATGCACCGACTCTGGGTAACTAGGTTCGGGGTGTTACACATGCCCATAATCTTGACATCATTCATGATACACTAAGATAGGATCAGTTATGCACTGAGCTAAAGAATGAGGTTGAGCACTTGGTGGATCAATAAATAAACTCTTTCATAGCTTCACTCTATAAGTGTGTTTTTTTATAGAGGAATGGTTATTCATAAGTGATACATGGGTTCCCGAGTAGGAATGCCTTGGACGAACTCATGGACACCTATTGAATCTCTGACTCGATCACTAGGTGAGATACCACCATTGGGATCAGTTAATGCTCTTGATATGTGAACTTCCTTGCTATTTACTGATGTCTCACATGTAAAAATTGAAATATGGACTACCATGGATGATCTCCTTTGAATCCAATAGATTATTCTAAGTTTACCCCATACTTACAGTCAAACTTGGTTGATTTTAATTTAAGTTTGATGATTCAAGGTTGTTGGGTAGGTTATACACTAACATTAATGTTATAGAATAAGAACATAAATAAATTTATGGGTAGGATACATCTTCAGAAGTTGGCTATGGGATTTAGTGAGTTTTCTCAATTTAAGATCAAGTTCCTTAGATAAAATTCATCAAGTTGGAATGTTGATGAATCAAATGTAAAATCTGAGAATTTTTAGGATATTCGGATTGTAATGGAATGAATTTATTTCCTTTTTGTTCACCAAATTAATTTCGTAAGGAAATGCATCAGGCACATTTTTGGGATGATACGAGTGCATTGCAAGGTTGTCCATGGATTATTGTAAAAGATGTCATGATCAAGTTAAATTTTGTTTGATTATAAATTGACCATTCGATCATTCAAGAATCATGTTAGGAGTGTCCTTAGAATGTTAAAAGGCTTGTTCATTGCAAAATTATGATTTTGGGAATACCATGACTCATAATCGGTCGATAAATGTTGCAACAAATGGTGGGATATTTATGGACTGGATGGTGAAAGAGATGATAATGTGATTTTCACTCAGGTTATATGGGATCATGTAAGAACCATCTTGACGTTCAATTTTGAATATGATTATTGGCTCAAGTTTTAATGAATTATGTACCATGTACTTTAAGGAGTTTCTTGTATGTGAATTGGGTGTTTAAAATGAAATACGTCCATTTCAGAAAAATTTCCATGACCTAGGTAGGTCAGATGATGTTTTTTTATTTTTCCCAAGTCTTCTCAGGGATGAGAAGTTCTCAAGTGGGGAGGTTGTAAAATTCTATATTTTGGACCAAGTTGAAACTTCTAAAAGAATTTGTAATCTTTATTTGATGAATGGAACATTTTGAATTTTGGGAATCTGAGATAGGTTCCAAGGGTTTGAATGTCTATAAATGATTTTTTATGTAAGTTGTGTTTTTGTTGATGTATTAGGGGTTTGGGAGAATACCAAATGAAGAACGGATGTGATAGGATGCTAGATATAGCTTTTATAGGAAATTCATGATGTGAATCCCATTTATGACATGAATTGGTTTAATAGGGTGTGGCCTAGTAAATTTAGGATGTGAAATACCATTGGTTTTACCCCATGTAATTTATTACATTTATCTAGTTCACATCATGAATTTGGTTTATGGCATGAATCCCATTCACTAAGTGAAATGGTTTCATGGGGTGCAGCTGACAGATACAGGTTTTGAAATTCTGAGGGGCTTACCCCAAGGAATTCATGACATGTATCTAGTTCACATGGTGAATTATATTAATGACATGAAACCAGTTGACATTATGAATCATGTGGGATAGATTTTTAAAAAGTTTTAATAGGGGATTGGCCCCTCATTTTCTTCACATGTTAGGAGGGTGCCCAGCTCAGTAGTGACTCTTCCCCTTCTCATAGGGTCTTTAAGATATCTACTCTCTAGTTTCCAAATCAATAAATTTTGGATGCAATGGATAACCCATGGTAAGATCTCAATTACACTTCTTATTTCATTTATTTACCTTTGTGTATAGAATACTAAATCCATGTAATATCTTTTTCCTTATTTTCAGGGTGCTTGTCAAATCATTTGATTTATCTCAATTCATCTCAAGTTAAAGGTTGATAATGGATGAGTGTAACTCCCTTTTTATAATTTAGGTGGTCTATATTATTTTCCCTCAAATTTTTATTGTTTATGAAATATTTTCATTGTGTCAGGTGATGGATATTATGAGCATCACTCCAAAATTATGAACCCTTAAATTTAATTTCCTAGCCAACTATATAGATCCCTTAGAAATACCTTGACATTTTTAGATGTTAAGACCTAAATTCAGACCACTATATGGGTGTGGAACTCACATTCCATTTATGAAGAATGTGTTTAATTGGACAAAACACTGGTAAGTGTGTTTGGCTTGTCCTTTAAATAAGAATCATCTAATACGGTTAAAAATTAATTATTTGAATTGATATCAGGATTATACCCATACTATAACCATGTTAAATTATGGATTATTACTTTATATAAAATTTTATAATGATATGCAAGACTCTCATAAGAAAAAACTCATGATGTCTATGTGGCTTGTGTAGCCTAACACCCTTTTAATGTGTGTTGGATTTATTATTTAATAGAAATGACTAGATTAGCTCATTAAAAGAGATGTGTGATGTTTATTGATACTTGGATCCTTATTAACCATGACCAAGGTGATTTTTTTAGGAAGTGAAATTTGTCCTGATGAATGGTTAAATGGCACATCTATTACATAATCCTTATTACCTCTTGAAGGTGGTAGATCAATTAATTGAGTCATCATATGTTATGGGTTCTTCCCATGGACTTTCTATGTGTTAAAAAGGGTATGTCTCAAATGAATAGTTGAATAATAATTATTTATATGTTTTGATATTTAGGCATAGCATCCCTTATATGTGATTTGATACCCAGGCATGGAATCCTGGGGCAAGGCATTCCTTACCTTATGATACTTGCCATGGTGTCCCTAGGAAAGGAATCCCTTACCATAAGATACTTAGCAAGGAATACTTTATATTCGATGTGATACTTGTGAATGGAATCCCTTATATGTGATGTGATACTCAGGCATGGAATCCCTTGTCAAGGTATCCCTTACATTATGATACTCTAGCATGGCATCCCTTAATTAGAATGTGAAACACATTATTATTGTTTATTAGGTGGATTCTTTGATATTAAACCTCAGGTCCACACTGGTGCATGCATATTTGTGCAAAATATTGTCTGATTTATGCATAAATATACAAGATGGAAGGTGTGTGGATACATTATTCCTTAATACAAAGCAAGTATAGTCGACCTGGTGTTCTTGAGGAACCTAAGTCTGACTTATTTACTTCTATTTATTTATTATTTCTTTATCTATTATACCCGCACACTGTTGTACTTTATATTCATAAACTAGATAGATTTAGACACCATTAGTGGTGGCCAAATAAGTATATCTCACACCCTGTTCAGGTCACTATTGAACAAGGGTACCCAAATATATCTCATGGTTATAGGATTAGGTTCTTTAGATTATGATTGTGTTATTGTTCTTACAATGGGGATATATGATCATAGGATTTATGTGGATATTAGTATTATCATGGAGATAGCCTTGGCAATTTTATTTATTTTTTATACATTTACTATATTGTATCACTATAGGTATGTTTACTTCTTTATTTTATGTGGTCTCATATGAACATGAATTATAACAATCCATACTTTACATACATATATATTACTTCAAAATTAAAGATTATTCATTAAAAAACATAATAAAACCATTCCAAGACTGTATAGGTTTAGTTTCTTTAGAAACTATAAAACATAAAAAACTGGTTCATAAGACATCTACATTGTCTCCCACTTATTCCTTCATAACTCAACCCATTTTTGATATATCTTACTTAATAACCCTCTTCAAAACCTGGGGAAAAGAAACATAAGAAAGGGTGAGCTTAGATTCTCAATAATGGTAAACAAGGGAGATATCAATCATATAACAATAATAAGACATAATAACATAACATTTGAAAAATCTTATCCTATATATGAAATATCATGATATCATTTCATGGGATAAATCATAAAAGTTCATAAAGAATCAATAAAAATATTCCCAAAATTCATAACATAAGATATAGAATTTGTGGCATACACATAAGAATATAAAATCATTTCATATTATTCAAGGCTCATTTACAAGACCATCATAGAAGACCAATTCCATTATTGAACTGATTTCAATCCTCATTCTAGCCCTATATTACTAAACCAATATCACTTCCCATTACAGCCCTATCTATATCATGAGATATAAATATTTACCCAATTCATTTGATGGAGATATAGGTCCCACCCATCTCATAATGAAATCATTCTTATGTGTTCCACAAAAACATAAACCATTCATCATAGCATAACCCAAGTCATAAAATTGGTTTCTTAAACATCATTCCATCATAACATAATCTATATAAATCAAATGGATTTCATAAATAGAATTCCAGAATAAACATAATAAAATCATAGGAATAATAGGGATGGTATACTTGAAACATAATCCTATTAAATAATTCTATCTTATATGGAAAATAATTTTGATAGAACACAGGAAATTAATTCTTGAGGAAAATATCCTTTCTTCTTCAAAAATGTTTTCTACTCAAACTACCATGAAATTTTAAAAGAAAATAATTACTTTGAAAATTATATTTAAATATTTTAAATTAATATTTATTTAAATAAGGTGTTATGAAATAGTAAAAATCCATTCATTCCATATAAGTTAAAAGAAAACATTCTCCTCATACTTTTTTCAAATAAGTCAGAAAGGACCTCGTATCAAAAATGACAAAAGATTCCCTTCATACCATTTAATAAAAATTAACCAATGGGTAAAATTGACTTTAAAAAATTTTATAAGAATAGAAATAATATTTTGGAATGCATATTTAGGATACATGGATGATAAATATACTCTAGTAAATACTTATGTATAAACAATCTCAAATAATAATGAGATTGAAAAATTATCCCTTACCTTAGTTCCGATATCATTTGTATGTATATTAACCTCATGTATAATGATTTAAATAATTTCATTGAGTTTTTCTAGAATCATATTCATTTTTATGATATCATATATGATCATATTATCATCTTTTTGTTAATTAAATTTTATTATTACTCGTTTTCAGGTATTAACTACTTCATTTTCTTATACATGTTTGGTCAAAAAAGTTATGGTTCTCTTCCTTAGGTTAAATTTATATCATTTATATAATTATATTAATATAATATATAATATATTTATTAATTCTATATATTTATATAATCATTATTTAATAGATATCATGTATAATGAATCACATTGCATCATGGAGACGGTAGGTTGTACGTACGCACGAACGACAATATCATTCCCATAATTGTAAAATGATATGGAAATAGATGGTATATAATTTGTTTAAGAATGTATATCATGTTATAATAATCATATATAGTTATTATTTATATCATTATACTCATCCAAGTAAGGTGGTGGTGAAAGATAGATTACACCACGGCGTGGAGAGGGTAAGTCGTACATACACACGCATGGTGATTTTGTTTTTCATAGGATGGTTAAAAGGTAGAATATGGTTGTTCCATAATAATAATAACATCTCAATATATAATTTATATTGAATTTATTACTCTATAATGGAAACAACACATGGATTGGAAGTATAATAAGAAATAAGTTTGAAATAATCGGTAGAGAAGATTACCTCTTCTTTGACGCACTCCTTCTAGATCTCTACTTAAAGCACTAGAGTTTATCTTTGGAGAAGACCAGAACCTATATAATGTGAATAGTGAAGTTTAGAATTAAAATGGAAAGGTTATGAATGATCTTGAAGCCTCAATGTTAAGTAAATAAGTGAGGGGGGATATGCCCTTTTATAATTGAGGTGAGGGGCACTTTTGGACTCTCTAAATATATTAATTTATAATAAAATCAAAACACATCCAAAAACCTCCAAAATGTCCTATTTTATAATATGAGATTATATAAGTTTGTAATATTATTAACTAATAAATTTTATATAATTTTTTATATCAATTTAAACCATATAAATTTAATTAACACTAAGTTATTCTATTTAATTTTAACTAAAATAACAAATATTTCAATATTAAAAGGGTGAAATATTTATTTATTTGATGTAAATTAGACCATAAATGAATAATTTAGAAAATTTTGGACTATATCATAATTATTCTACATTTTTTAAAAAAGTAGGATTTCTAAATAATTTAATAATACATTATTTTGATAAAAAATCAATAATGGCAATTTTGACACTATTCAGTTCATTCATTATTAAAAATATAAATATAAAAAGTTAAATTCGAACCAAATATTTTATTATATTTATAATAGTTCAATATCATTTATAAAATTAATTAAATATATTAATTATCCCAAATTATATTTAGTTTAATATTTTTAACAACATTTATTTGTTATCTGTATTAATAAGATAATTACAACATCAGTTTGTCTAATTATTTAATATACTTATTTGTTGAATAAAAACTAAAAGTAAAATACTATGAAAAATATAGATCCTATGTATTTCATAAGAATACTACTAGTTGAATATTTCTTCTATAAAATCCTACATTAAAAATAATATATTTATTAAAATATGAATGTGACATCTTTAACATCACTTTAAATAAAATATTATAAGTTTCATATCTTTTACATATGGATCCAAAAGGTTAATAACTCGACACATGGATGATTAAGGTCAAGATATAATTGAACAATAAGATTTGGGGAATTTTTTAGGACTTTTAATGGTTATTATCATTTTAATAAAAATTATTTTGTTGATTTTTCATCAATTAAATAATTTATGCATCATCAATGTATAAGTCTATAAGGTAAATATTTATTTCATAAAAATTAAAAAAACAAACATCATAAATAAAAACATTTTAGATTTTAAAATGAGTATTTATAGTCAAATTAATCTTCTGTATAACCTTATGTTAAAAATTAAATAGTTATTAAAATTTGAGTAATATATATTTAATGTTTCTTTAAATAAAATAAATTAAATGTCCTAATTTAATTCAAGTGGATTCCAAAGGATATAATTTAGACCTAAGGATGATTAAGGTCAAAAAAACACTCATCCAATAATATTATTACAAGTTTTATGGTGATTTTATAATATTATTTTTAACCTTAATTACCTGATTTACCCTTTTATAGCATTAATAAAAAATTCCAAAGTTACTATACATAATGCCCAAAAATAAAAGAAATATATTTACATAATTTGAACTGCTGATTAAAAATATAGAATATATTTTTCAAAATTAAAAACACATAATTTGAATTAATTAATTTAAAATTAATCTCATTATCGAAGTGAGAAAACAGGTTTTAAAACATTGCGAAAGATTGAAATGTTATTACATTTAAATTCAATGTAAAATTAATTTAAATGACCTAAATTATATTAACTGATAAAATAGAATATATTTATTCTTCAAAAAAATTCTATAATATAATTTAACAATATAAATTATTTTGATGAAAAAAATTGCTTTCAATTAAAATTTAGTATATTTTTACTATTAATCAAAACTTGAAAGTTATTCAAAAAATATCAAAAATTCATCCAAAGTAAATTTTAATATCCCTCTTCCAGAAAATTAGTTTATGTTTCCATATAAAAATTATTAATGTGTCAAAATTTTAATTTAAAATGGGTTCTCCATTAAAAGGTGGTAAAATTACCCTTTTGAAAAATATAGGTTTTTTATATATAAAATAGGGTTTATTCATATCTTATGACTAAAATATATTTTTGATGAATATTAAAAATATTTTGTTAAATATATAACATATATATTTCATTAATTTCATTTACTAATTTTAATTCACTTAATTTCTTAATACAAATACAAATATTTCATATACATTTAATTGGTTTATATTTTTCATAAATAATTGGTAGCTAAATAATTCAGAATAAATTTTTTTAAGTTAGTTATATTTATTCTCACTAACTTAATGAATAGGTTGTAATTTTCATTTTATATAAATGGAATCTCATGGTTCGTTTAAACTCGGGATTTCATGCAATGAAAGCTATTGAAGATTTATTTAAAGAAAATATTTCATAAAAACATTCAGGTGTTACATTCTAAACCCATTAAACTAAATTTCACCCTCAAAATTCATCACTTGGATATAAATAGATGATAATACCTGTGCCTCATCACATCCTCAAGTTCCCACGTAGCTTCCTCAAATTGGTGTTCCTACCATAAAACTTTAACCAAGCAAGTGGTCCTGTTTCGTAGAACTTTTTCACTATGATCCAGAATCTATATCTGTTGTTCTTCATAAGAATGATTTTTCTTCAGTGGTATGACTTTTGATTTTAGTACATGTGAAGGATCTAGTATGTACTTTCTCAAGATAGATACATTGAACACATCATTAGCTTTAGAGATATTCTATGGATGTTCTAATCTATAAGATACCTTTAGAACACGATCAATAATTTCAAAATGACTAATATACCTAGGGATCATTTTTCACTTATTTCCAAATCTCATTACTCTCTTCTAGGAAGATATTCCTAGAAACACCTTATCACCCACTTCAAAATCTTGGTCTTTTCATCAGTTTTCATCACAACCATTTTTCCAACTCTGAGTTACTTTTATGTGTTTTTGAATAGTTCTGACCTTCTCTTCCATTTTGTCAAAAATATCAAGTCCCAGTAGCTTTATTTCCCCAACTTCATCCTAGAAGGTTGATGTTTTGAACTTTTTTCCATAGAGGGCTTCACAAGGATCCATCTAAATACTAGATTAAAATCTATTTTTTCAAGAAAATTCTACCAAAGGTAGGTGTTTATCCCAACCACATTTGACATCCATAGAGTAAGCTCTCAATATGACTTCTAGAGTTTTAATTTTCCTCTTAGACTGACCATATTTCTAAGGATGATAAATAGTAATAAAACTTAAATTTGTATCCAGAGCCTATTGAATACCTCTCAATAACTTTGAGGTAAACCTCATATCCCAATTATATATAATAGAAAGTGGTACTCCATGAAATATTACCACTTCCATTTTATATATCTTGGAAAGCTGATTAAGAGATAAATCTTATCAAATAGCAATGAAGTGTACTGGCTTTGTAAAGTGGTCAACTATAACCCATATAGAATTATGGACTCTAGATTTTTTGGGAAGTTTGGTGAAAAATTCTATAGTGATGTTTTCCTATTTCCATTATGGTATAGGTAATGGTTATAACATCCCCTTATACTTCTGTCTCTCAGCCTTAACTTGCTGACAAATCAAGCACTGAGATACATATTCAGAAACATATCTTTTCATGTCATCCCACCAAAAATACTCTTTCAGGTCCCTATACATCTTTGAGATTCCATAAGTATTAGAGAATGAATAACTCTGAGCCTCATCTAATAGATCCTTATTTAATTTTGGTATGGTAGGAATAAAAACATGGTTCCAAAACCATATTATTCTATCACAATCAAGGTTTAATCCATGAAAATTTCTCACCTTCTTTTGTAGCTATACATCTTCCTTCTGCTCCTCTTTAGTATTCACTTGTATATATGGTTAAACATTCATTTGAAAAAATTAATATTTCTCCCCTTAATTTAAAATTTTAAGATCCAACCTTCTCAAATCCATAAATATTGAATCTTTTGTGATCCTCATCATGGATATGCTAGCATGGTCATTTCAACTCAAATCATCTTTCACCTTGTTCATTTTACCATGGTGGTAATGTATTTAGAATTCATAATCTTTAATCAAATCAAACCATCTTATTTAGTTCATATTCATCTCCTTTTGTGTGAAAATTTACTTTAAAATTTTATGATCAGTATAAATATCACACCTTTCACCATAAAGATAATGCCTCCATATATTCAATGAAAAAAATACCACATCTAACTCCAAATCATAAGTTGGGTAATTTTGATCATGAATTTCCAATTATCATGAGGCATAAGATATCACCATATCATTTCTCATGATAATACATCCCATTACCTTATTAGATTCATCGTTTTAGATCAAAAACTTTTCTATATTACAAGGCAATGTGAGAACAGGTGCATTGGATAACCTTATTTTTAGCACTTTGAAATTATATTCACATCCCTCTATCCAAACAAACTTAACTCATTTCCAAGTCAACTTAGTTAGTGGATTATATATTCATGAAAAATCCTTCACAAAACGTTGATAATATCCAACCAAACCAAGAAAACTTCATATCTTAGTTACCGCTGTCAGTCGATGCCAACTTTCAATAACTTTTGTTTTTGTTGGATCTATAAATATCCCCTCTCTTGAGATTATGTGACCCAAAAATTAATCTTTATGAAGTCAAAATTCACACTTGGTAAATTTTTCATAAATATTCTCCTTTCTCATGGTCTTCTATAAAATTCTCAAGTGATCTTCATGCTCTTCTTTCCTCTTTGAATAAAATAGAATATCATCTAAAAAGACTATCAAAAATTGATCAAGATATTATCCAAAACTCTATTAATTAGATCCATGAAGATATAAGGTGAATTATTAAAACCAAAATGAATCACTATAAATTCATAGTTTCTATTCCTTGTATGGAATTCCATCTTTATTATGTCCTCTTTCTTGTCCCTTAATTTAAGATATCCTGAATGAAGACCAATCTTGGAAAAGTATTGATCTCTACGTAGTTGGTCAAATAATTCATCAATATAGGGAATAAGATATTTTTTCTTGATATTGATCTTGTTAAATTCACAATAATCAATGAAAAGTCTCATTGATCCCTATTTCTTATTAAAAAAATTATAGGTGCACCCCAAGGTGACATACTAGGGAGTATGAATCCCTTATCAAGACTCTCTTGGAGTTTCTTCTTCTATTCCTAAAAATAAATTAGGTCCATTCTGTAAGGTTTATTTGAAATAGGCATAGAACATAATATGAGTTCTATTGAAAACTCAACTTTAGGATTCAGTAGAAGACCTAGAAATTCTTCCATAAAGACATCAACAAACTCATGTACAATAGGTGTATTCTTACTGTTGATTTTCTCCCTGGCCATTTGATATTGATAGACTTCATTTATAGGAACTAAGACTCAAAATATGGAAGAAATTTCCAATGGAAGGTCATACTCATAATTGCATAAATAGATGATCATAGATTGATCTGGAATATGAAATGTGACTTTCCATCCTTAAAAATTGATATGAGATCCATATAGAGAAAGACAATACATGCTAAGAATAACATAAAATTACACTAACATAAGGATCACAAGATTTGAAGGAAGCACTTTCCCACAAACTTCAACTTGAGAAGAATTATAAACATTTGATGTGACTATTGTGCCATTATATTTTCTCATATCTAACTCAACATCTAATTGTTGAGGTAATATAGTGATTCCCTTAGAAAATTATTTAAAAATAAAGGAGTGGGTGGATCCAGAATCAAATAAAACATTTTCTACTTTAGATTGGATGGTAAGTGTACCTTTCACCACTTCCCTATTATACTCCACATTACCGATAGTGATCACATGTGACTTGCCTTTGTCTTTAGACTTAATATTTTTATGACATAAATCATTATTGATAACCGATGGATTAGGAAATTGGTTTGAATAATGCCCCATTTTCTTACACTTTTAGCATTGAAGTGTGGGGGGTAAATTATATGTAGAATTTTCTCTATTCGCATCATTATACATTTTTTCCCATCACTTCATCATTCAACTACCTGATGACCTTCTCTCCCACACTTAAAATATTTTTTAGTCCCTTTAAGACAATATCCTCCATGTTTATTTCCACACTTTGCGCATAAGGTAAAACTCATATTATTTTCAATGTGGTCTGTATATTTTCATGTAAATTCCATTTTTATCTTATTATCAAACCCATAGGACTGATGTGTTACTCTATTATCTATCTCAACCTTGATATCACATCGAATGATTTCCTCATAGCTATTGAAGTCTCTTATTTCTAATGCTCTTCAGAGACTCAATTTTAAGCCACTAAATAATTGATCGATTTTACTCTCATGTTGGATAACAATTCCAGAATCATACCTTGAAAGTCTTGTAAAATTTTCTTGATAGGTACCAATGGATTCATCATCCTTTTGTTTAAGCTTAAGGAAATCCTTCTCTATCTTTTTTCGAATAACACAAGGAAAGTAATTGTTGAAAAATATGTTTCTGAACTCATCCCATTCTATAGATTTAATTTCATCTCCTTACCTCATATTGTTGATACGATTCCACCATTGATCAACTTCACCTTCCAAACAATAGAATTATAAGATGACTTTATCATGCTATGAAAATTATAGAACTAAAAATATATTTTTAGTGGAACTAATCCATTATTCATCCATTAGTGGATCATAAGACCCACTGAAAGAAGGTGGATTCTACCTCATAAAGGATTCAACATAATGTCATTCCCTCCTTTGATAGTTTGGAATTCCTACGTGATTCATAGCTTTAGAAAGTTGTGTTCGCATAGTGATAATATTTTTCATTCCATCTCCCATAACATTTAGTTTCTTATGAGGACAATCATTGCATTTCCCATCACATTCATAATTAATGTAGTTATTTTTGGTTCTATACATTGACTAAAAGAAAGAATCATAGTGTGAGTAAAACTAATAAAAATGAAAAAACCACATAGTCAAGAATAAAATTTCAATTTAGAACACTTTAGGTTTTATCCCAGATTATTCATGGTAATTTCTAAAACACTAGAATTGTAACCTATACTTTAACATATACTTAGGGTTCTTACTAAGGTTTTATCATCCTAGTTTCCAAAGGTTAATTATAAATTTCTCAGATACCAACTATAACATCCCATAATTTACATACATATAAATTACTTCAAAATTGAAGAATATTCATTAAAAACATAACAAAACCATGCTATGAATGTATAGTTTTAGTGTCTTTAGAAACTAGTAAATAGGAACAACTATTTCATAAGTCATATACATTGTATCCTATTTATTCATTTATAACTAGACCCTTTTTGAAAAATCTAACTTAATAACCTTTTTCACAACCTGGTGAAAAGAATCACAATAAAGGGTGATCTCAGATGCTCAGTAAGATTAAAAAAGGGAGATATCAATCATATCATAATCATAATACATAAGAACATAATAATTGAAAAATATTATCCTGTATATTAAAGATCATGATATCATGTCATGGGATAAATCATAAAAATTCATAAAGAATCAATGAACATATTCCCAAAATTCATAACATAAGTCATGGAATTTTTGGAACACACATAAGACTATAAAATCATTTCATATTAGTCAAGGCACATTTCCAAGACCATCATAGCGTACAAGGTCCATTACTGAACTGAGTTCACTCCTCATTAAATCCCTGTATTACTGAACCGATATCACTTCCTATTCCATCCCTATCTATCTCATGAGATATAAAAATTTACCCAATGAATTAGATTGAGATATAGGTACCACCCATCTCATAATGAAATCATTCTTACGTGTTCCAAAAAAATAAAAGTTATTCATCATTTCACAACTCAAGGCCTAAAATGGGTTTCTTAAACATCATTCCATCACAACATAATCCATGTTAAACAAATGGATTTCATAAATAGCATTCAAGTATAAACATAATCAAACCATAGGAATAATAGGGATAGTATACTTGAAACATAACACTATTAGTGAATTCCATCTTAGATGGAAAATAATTTTGATAGAACACTTGAAATTAATTCTTGAGTAAAATATCCTTTCTTCTTCAAAAACATTTTCTTTTCTCAAAATGGCACAAAATTTTTAAAGAAAAGAATTTATTTAAAAATAACCCTAAAATACTATAAATGAAGATTTATGGAAATAATTCATTATAAAATCATAAAAATATGTTCATCTCGTATAAGTTAAAATAAAACATTCTTCTCATACTTTTTTCGGATAAGTCAAAAAGTACCTCATATCGAAAATGAAAAAATATTCCTTTCATACCATTTAATAAAAATTCACTAATGGTTAAAATTGAATTTAAAAAATTATATAAGAATATAAATAATATTTTGGAATACATATTTAGGATATATGGACATGGATGATAAATATACCCCAGTAAATACTTACATATAAACAATATCAGATAATAACAAGATTGAAAAAGTATCCCTTACCTTAGGTATGATATTTATTGTATGTATATAAACCTCATATATAATTATTTAAATAATTTCATTAAATTAATAGAGAATCATATTCATTTTTATGATATAATATATGATCATATTATCATCTTTTTGTTAATAATATTTCATTATTACTCATTTTTCGGGTATTAACTGCTTCATTTTCTTATGCATGTTTTGTCAAATAAGTTTTGGTTATCCTTCTTAGGTTATATTTATATCATTTAAAAAATGATATTAATATAATATATATCATATTTATTCATTTTATACATTTATATATTCATGCTTTAAGGGATATCATGTAGAATGAATCACATCGCATCGTGAACATGGTAGGTTTTACGTACACACGAGCGACGATATCATTCCCATAATTATGAAATGGTATGGAAGTGGATGGTATATATTTTGTTTTATAATAAATATCATGTTATAATAATCATATATAGTTATTATTTCCATCATTATATCTATCCAAGTGAGGTGGTGGCGAAAAACATATTACACCACGGTGTGGAGACGGTAAGTCGTACCTACTCACACATGGTGATTTCATTTTTTATAGGATCATTATAAGGTGGAATATGGTTGTCAAATAATCATAATAAAATCTAATTTTATAATTTATACAGTATTTATTACTTTAGAATAGAAACAACTCGTGAATAGTAATTATAAGAAGAAATAAGTTTGAAAGAATCAGTAGAGAAGATTACCTTTTCTTCGACGTGCTCCTTCTAAATCTCCTATTAAAGCACTAGAGTTGGTATTTGGAGAATACCAGAACCTCTAGAATGTGACTAGGGAATTTTAGAATGAAAATGTTTAGGGGATTTCAGATCTTGAAGGCTCGAAGTGAAGTGAATAAGTGATGGAGGATGTGCCCATTTATAATTGAGGTGAGGGGCACTTTTGGAATCTCCAAAAATATTAATTTATAATAAAATCAAACCATATCCAAAAAACTCCTAAATGTCCTAGTTTTTAATATGATATGATATAAGGTTGTAATCTCATCAACCAATAAATTTTATACAAACTTTTATATCAATTTAAACCTTATCAATTTAATTTACACTTAGTTATTATATTTAATTTTAACTAAGGTAAAAAATATTTCAATATTAAAAGAGTAAAATATTTACTTATTTAATGTCAATTACACCATATATGAATCATTTAGAACATTTTAGACCATATAATAATTATTATATATTTTTAAAATTGTTTTATGATTTTTAAATGATTTAATAATACATTATTTGGATAAACAATCAATAGTGTCAATTTTGACACTATTCAATTCATTGATTATTAAAAATATAAATATAACAAGTTAACTTAGAAAAAAATATGTTATTATATTCCTAATAGGTCAATTTATTCTATAAATTTCATTAGATATATTAATTATCCCAAATTATATTTATTTTAATATTTTTAATAACAATTATTTGTTATCTCTATTAATAAAATAAATACAATATCACTATTGTGTAATTATTTAATATACGTATCTGTTGAATAAAATTTAAAAATAAAATAATATGATAAAGATAAATGATCTATATTTTATAAGAATACTTATAGTAAAATATATCATCTGTAAAATCCTACATTAAAAATGTTATATATATTAAAACATGAATGTGACAACTTTAACATCACTTTAAATAAAATATTTTAAGTGTCATAATCTTTTCCATATGGCTCCAAATGGAAAATAACTAGAAACTTGGATGATTATGGTTAAGATATAATCATCCAATTATATTTGGGAAAGTTTTTTGTCCTTTTAATGGTTATTATAATTTTAATAAAAATTATTTTATTAATTTTTTATCAATTAAATAATTTCTACATCATCAATATATAATCCTTTCAGGTAATTATTTATTTCCAAAAAAATTAAAATTAATTAATATTACAAATGAAAACATTTTATATTTATAATTAGTATTTATAGTATAATTTATATTTTGTATAGCCTTATATTAAAAATAAAATTGTTATTAAAAATTGAGTAATAAATATTTAATTTTTCTTTAAATAAAAAAAATTAAATGTCTTAATCTCATCCAAGTGGATTCTATAAGATGCCATTTTGACCCAAGGATGATTTAGGTAGTAAAAAATTAATCCAATGATATTAAGACAAGTTTTAGGGTAATTTTATACTATTATTATTACACTTAATTACTTGATTTACCCTTTTACTGTATTAATAAAAATTATCGAAGTTACTGTTCATAATGCCCAAAAATAAAATAAAGTTATTTATATAATTTGGAAATAATGATTTTAAATATGGAATATGTTTTTAAAAATTCAAAACACATAATTTTTAGTAATTAATTTAAAATTAATCTCATGGTCAGAATGAGAAACGGGTTTTAAAACATTGCAAAAAATTGAAATGTTTTTACATCTAAATTTAATGTAAAGTTAATTCCAATGACCTAAATTAAATTAAATTATAAAAATATAATATATTTATACTTTAATACCATTCAATAATATAATTTAACCATATAAATTATTTTGATGAAAAAAAATAAATTCAAATTTAGTATATTTTTACTGTTCATAGAATCTTGAGAGTTATCAAAAAAATATCAAAAATGCATAAAAAGTAAATTTTCATACCCTGATTCCAAATAATAAGTTTATACTATCATATAAAAATTATTAATGTGTCGAAATTCTAATATAAAAGGTTTTCTCTATTAAAAGTCCATAAAATTACCCATTTGAAAAATATAGGTTTTTTATTCATATACTATGACTAAAATATATGTTGGATGAATATAAAAAATATTTTTTAAAATATATATCATATATATTTCATTAATTTCATTTACTAATTGTACTTCACTTAATTTCTTAATAAAAAAATACAAATATTTTATTTACATTTAATTGGTTTATATTTTTCATAAATAATTGGTCAGCAAATAATTTACCATACATTTGCATAAGTTATTTATATTTATTCTCGATAATTTAACAGTTGGGTTATAATGGTAATTTTATACTAATGGCATCTCGTGGTTAATTTAAACTCTCAATTATGTGAAATTTAATCTATTAATGAATTATCTAAAGAAAATATTTCATAAAAGCATCTGGGTGTTACATGCATGTAGAATTGTATGTGTGGCATAAACTCCTTTATTAGTTTACTAATATTATCTTCCACTGCTCTGGACTTTATTTATACTACTTATGTTGTTGGTTTATTGTTTCATTATCTCTTATACCAGTGTGCTACTCTGATCGCGAGGGTATACTCTCCCCACCATACCATCATTGGACCCTCACTACTAGTCAGCACTCTCTGACATGCGGGGAGGCATGCTTGAATTCATGTGACCGACTGGCTTGGTCCACCATTTCAGTGGCTCTTAGGTCGGGACATTACATTCTTGACCTAAAATTGGAAATATTGATGAATCATTATTATCCTATAATTGACTTGAATTATCATCAACATGTCCCACTTGATTAAATCTTTTCTTAATAAAATCTAAATACCTTGAACATAAAGTAAAATACTCTTTGACAACATAATATTATGCAATAAAACATTCTATATTAGCTTTATTTTTTACATAATATTTCAAATGACCAAGATACCTCATGAAAAAATGTAAGAAATTAAGAAATAAAGTTTTTAAATATTAACTAAGAAAATTAGAATTTTTTAATGAAAACAATACTAAAATAAAATACTGCTCTATAGGATATATCCATCGATAATGTACAAGCCCTCCAATTTTATTTTCTTCAAAAAAAATTACCTTTAGATGATTTGTCACATTCAAAAATTAAGGGGTGAAGAACATCTCCAAATTAAATAGAATTTTTATAATTCTTAACTAAAGTTTATCCAATTCATTGGGTTTCAATTTCTTCTCATAAATTTTTATAAAGAATGTGCAGAAGTATATTAAAATGATGTTTATTTTATTAGGCAAAAAATTATTCATTTCCAAAGGTAGTAACTTATCCATCAATACATGTGATTCATGAATTCTCAATCCATGTATCTTATAAATATTCAACTCAAAAAATCTTTAAATATTACTTGAATATCCACCATGAACTTTCACATTTTTTAGTCTTTGAAGGAAAACATATTTCTGATGGTTTTTCATTATAAAGAAAGCTACTGGATACTTCCCATTCTAATTTTAACAAAGATGAAATTTCATATTGATTGATTCTAAGTCCTTATGAGCATTTAAATTTTTATTTGATTTTTCATGCTCATTAAGCAATGTAAACAACACATTATCATATGAATTCTTATAAATGTGCATAACATCAAGATTATGATGTAAAAAATTAATTTCCCAATATATTAGTTTGAAAAATATGCTCTTTTTCATCCATTTTTGTGCTAAAATTGTAACTAATGGTGTTCTAAATCTTTTTACACTTTCATCTAGTTGAAAATATTTTCAAAACCCTATACCAACATTTAATAATTGTGTCAAGATCTGGGATCTTGATAATAATTTTTTTGGATGCCTCAAATAAGTTTTTCCATTTAAATCTGACTTATTAAATCAAAATCTATGAGATGTATCAAGGAAGCGATAATAAAACATGAGAAAACACTTTCTTCTAAAAGGTATCCAAAGAGACTCAAAATAAAAGTTACAAGATGTACAATCCAAACCAGTGTGTATGTTCCAACTATAAAAATTTCCTAGTCCAAGAAATTCACAAATGGTTCACATAAGGGAAACATGCATTTTGAATACTTTCACAAAATATTCATCTTATGTTTCTACACCATCATTCCATAACTATTGTAATTATTGAATAAGAGGGTGAAGGTAGACATCACTATCATTTACAGGCATTTTATTTCTAATAATAATCATCAATATGATGAATGAAGTCTATTTCATACACATCTATGGAGTAAGATTATAAGGTATCAAAACAACTAGCCAAATTTTGTAACTACTACATAAATTTCAAAAATTGTTGGATCCATCATAAGGCCAATACAAAACATACATTTTTAGGATCAAAAGATAAATCTGGATGTAATGAATTGAAGGCCTACAGCCCTTTTAAATCTCTTGGATATCTCATGAAATAATTCTTATTATTATTAAAATCATGCCACTTCACATGATTAGCAGTTTTAGATGGAATAAACTATGGTTTTAATGTAAAGTAATGTAAAACCTTCACAACAATTTTATTTTTATGTTTCTTTAGGGTAGTATGAATATTCAAATTAGCATCATTATTTATTGATTTCCATATATAAGCACATTATCTTTTTCACTTTTCTCTATTTGATTATTCTTTCCATTAAAGCATACAATCATTGGGACATGCATTTATCTTTATATTATTGAGTCTAATATTTTTAATAATCTTATTCATCTCAGAAAATGATACAGGGATCTTAGCTTCAGTAAATGCATCACCCAACAATTCTAATATCATTGAAATTACTTTATTTTTAATAAAACATAAACATTTGATGTGGTACAGCTTTAGTAGAAAATGAAATTTTGAATATTTGAAACATCCTTTATAAAATTAAAAATTTCCATCTACAACTAATTTAGAGAACTTATTTTTTTTCTCGATTGAGTTTTCACTTGTATTGGTTTCCTCATCATAATCCATTAATATGTCATCATCTTGATCAGGTTTCCCTGTAGTTCTGAAAACATCATTAATATCTGCAACATCAACAACTAAATAATATGATATGTTATATTGTTGAGGGAATTACCATACTATGTTGAAAGAATTATTTAACAAGTTTTTAATTTCATCATACATTATCGAAGCATTCTCTTGTTCATTTTGATTGTTTAAAAATCTACTCAAATTTTATATAATGTTTGATTCTCCATGACAAATCCAATGCACATAATAAGGAATAAATTTATTTAATATCTAGTGATAAAATAATCCATCTCTCTTTAAACATCATCTGAATTTTCAATTAAGACATGGACATTTGATTCTTCCATTCACAGATCAATTTTCAAATGAAAAATCCAAAATCATGTTCAAACTCATAACATATTGAGATGTGTTTTGAGGTAAGGTAATAAAACTTTTTTTCATATGTACTTGACTTACTACATTTTCAAATATAAAATATAATTATATTATTATATATATAAATAAAATATATTTAATTTCAAAAAGGAATAATTGATCTCAAACTACCCTTAAAACAAAAATAATTTTTAAATCTACTAATCTAGAAACATTGAAAGTGAATTAGAATAGGTAAATTATTAAACCTAACTCTATTATGGAATTATGTCTTAAAATATAGAACATAATAAATTACCTATTATTAGGGAGAAACTAATATGATAAACCTCACCCCAAATCATGATGAGGGATCAGTTTTATAGAGGCAGAGGGGGAACTGGAGAGGGGGGTCTAGTATCGAGGCTGAGAGGGCAGTCGGTCTACTGATGAGTGATGTCAAGGTGGGGATGAGAGGGGGAATGAAAATGAGAAAATATGAGGGGAATTACAAGAGGAGTCTGAAATTTAATAGTGGTGAGGGGGAGTATAAGAGGAATCATCAAGTAGGGAGGTCGAGGCTGGGAGAAGTCTTCAAGAAGGGGTAAGGGAGGTTGTCAATCGATGGTGAGGGGGAGGCTAAGAGAAAACATCAAGCGGGTGTGGATGATAAAAGGGAT
This sequence comes from Viscum album, assembly GCA_963277665.1. Lineage (NCBI taxonomy): Eukaryota > Viridiplantae > Streptophyta > Magnoliopsida > Santalales > Viscaceae > Viscum > Viscum album. The sequence goes on from OY728157.1 coordinate 2,075,838,247, forward strand.
ATGGATGTGGGTGAGGGGGGTTTAAAATATATTATAAGGTTTTAAAAAACCACTACTAAATTCATTTTGAATTTATTAATCATGGGTTTTGATTAAAACTACCGCTAAATACCAATGTTTTTTATATTTAGGAGTGGTTTTATGAACCGCCCCTAAAAACCAACACAATTTACTACATTTTTTGTATTGTTTTATCCACTATATGTTGAGTCGACTCATTGTGTATATAGTATTGGTAGAACCTCTCTATAAGGTAGTGGGACCATCGAATGTTCATATCTTCCAATGGAATCATAGAGTTCAAAAAAAGTCTCTAAAATGATTTTTATAGAAGTGATCAGTAGGGAAAGAAATTGAAGTCAAAAGGTTAACTGGATATTACTATTCAATTTCCAAATAGAGTCATCTCTATAAAATTTAGAGTTTGGTGTAACTGGGATTACTAACAAAGCACTCCAATAAAATGAGGTGGGGACCAACTTCAACAGTGCATCTGTGACAAAAACAATGTACCCTGAATGTATACAGTGAATTATAGAGTGTTAATTGATGATCTGAATTCATATACATATTTTGGATATATTTATTTAAGGTTTGATCATGATTTATTTGATAATACACTGGGTTTTTATGTGTTATCATGGTAATTAGGAATTTAATACTCAAAGAAGGAAATATAAAAAAATAGAAAAATTGGACATTATATGTCATGAATCCAAATTACACAACATGTATTCCTCGATTAGACCACCTACCATCCATTTTCAAGGAGTTAATCCAATTTATAGGATGTGAACCAAGTACACAATGTGAATTCCATTTACACATCATGAAAGCTTCTGTTACATTTGTGTCTTTATTTTCTGGTATTTTTCCCTTTTTATTTTTGGTCTATCTTTTCCCCTTAGGTTTCCTTTTGAATTTTGGAGAAAAATGGAGAATTTTGTGTGGGAATATCCAGGAACACAGTTGGCACACAGTTAATGAGAACTTTCCACCCAGCCTAAGTAACTAGGCAGTAGGACAGAACCTACCACACAGCCACCGCACAGTTGTGATCCAGGTTTAGATAACCGTATAGTATAAGGCGGAACCTACTGCATGGAAACCACATGGTCATGCTCCCTGGCCGAAGTAACTGTGTAGTCTGGAAAGAGGATATTCACGACCACCGCATGGTTTATTAAACTGTGTGAACTAACCGTGCACCCAGTCTATATCATTAAAAAAATAGATTTTTCTATTTTTTTCTTTTCATATTTAACACCATTTCCGTCCCTCTTCTTCCCCACTCTGGATTTTCATCCATAGGATACCTACTTGCTCCCTCTTCCTCCCTTGAACACCCATTTTTTAGGTGGATTTGGTGGGGAAACTTCAAGATCCTTCAAGTAAGTGAGTTCTTCCTTGTTTTGTTTTTTTATAGGGTTTATTCCCTCTTTTCTTAGGGTTCTATTTTTTCAAAATCTAGGGTTTTGTTTTTAGGGTTTGATCTTGAGTTTTTTTGTTTGATCTTCTTGATTATGGTTCTTTTTTCTTTCTTGTGGTGTGGCTGAGGTGTGGTTAGATATTTTCACCAATTTTGGGGAATTTCAACACTAAAGGTAGGTGGTTCTGTTTATAAACATTATTTGATGAATTTATTTTTCTTTCTTTATTCATTTATAATGTTCTATGATTATTATGTGTAGTGAAAAAGTAATTTTTGAAAGGCTCTAAGATGTGTTTGATTTTAAATTGGCATTTTTATATGGAATTGGTTGTGTTTTTGGTGTAATCACTTATTGTGCTATTTGTAAATGTTTTATAAATTGTTTAAATGGTTTATTAAATTATTAATATGCTGCTAATCATGGTATGGAATGGTTTTGGTGTTTGTTAGATTTTAAAAGAGGATTTTGGATGTGTTTTTGGTGTAAAACCTTATGGTGCTTCTTGGGATTGTTTTATAAACTTTTTAAATGATTTATTAAATAAGGTAAGAGGTATGAATCATGTTTGGGAAAGGTTTTTGTGTGCGTATGTTTTTAAAATGAAATTTGGGGGTGAAAAAGGGTGGCATGTGATGTGTGACTTATATGGTTTGACTTGTGTGTGTGAATGTGGTGTGTTATGTGACATGTTATACTTATTTGAGCACAAAGGGAGGCATGGGTAAATTGGTGGGTAGACTAGGACAAGTATTCTAGTGATACAGAAGTGGATAAGGCTCGGTTTCACTAAAGGAATTGACGATGAAAACACTAACTAAATATGGATGATGATTAGAGACCACTAGAATTTTGGATGTTGCTCCTCTATAGTGGCTTGTACATGAGAATGATGTTGTTCGTGGTTTCTATGCCACATTTCACTGAGATACAAGGTACCTATTGTCCCATTGTTAGCTAGTTCCTAAGGGTATTTCCTGTGACTAGTGCTCTATGGATATATCACACTTACTTTCACCATACGGTATGAATTATTAGTTATTTTAAAAGCAATCATGTTTTCTTTTGAAGTCATTTCCTTTAAAAGTTAATTTTCATAAAATGTTTCTAGTTTCATTTTTTTTAAACTTGCAAGTTATTTTTCTTATAATATTTAGATTGTGGAATCTTGTATTTGGTGGAATCCTACTGAACTTAGTCTCACAACCTACTTACACCTTTGGGTGTAAGTAGAACTGGTAATGTTTGACACATGTAAGTGCAAGGCTTGTGGATATGGTGTTTCGAGTTACTAGAGGTTCTTCTTGGTGTAGTGTTGTGGAGATGGCTTGAGGGAGAATCCCCTTTCCATGTGGGGGTTTTTGAGATAGTCTTGTTGTTCCCTTTTTTTTAGCCTTTTTGGGTTTTGGTTTAAACTTTTTAACTCAAATATGAAAATTGTTTAAAGATTTTTTGGTTTGGATTTTTCATATTCGGTTTATTGATTATTATTTGTTGTTTATGATTATAAATTTAGGTAAATCATTCCCACTATTTATTTATGATACCCATCCACTTTTTCCAACCCATAGGGACTAATAATACCCTTCGGGCCTTGTCACGGACCAGGTTGGGTGCTAGTTTGGATTACGACCCAACTTGGTTTGTGAAAAAATGGTATCATAGGGTAGGTTAATCTCTTTGGTTCATGTTATTAGGATGATTCTTGATAGATAAGAGCTAGGATTGTTGGGGATTGGAGTTTTGGTTGTGATTAGGGTGCATGGCCAGCACCCCTTGTGACAGACCTCGAGTTTCCATGGGATGTTGGGATTTTTGTTTGAATTATCTTCCAGGTGGGATGTGCAGGCTGGATACTGCATGTGGACCATGGTTGGAGGTGAAGTGGTTTGGTCATTTTGTTGTCATGATGAGTTTTACTTCTTTATATTTGATGTTATTGCTGAAAATTTGCAGACCTGCTGTACTAATGATTTTTCTTGTGACTATTGCTTTTTGTAGAAACATGCCACCCCATAGATCTCCTTTGCAAATATAGGGAGAAGCTGGAGAGATTTCTCCCTCACTGCTTGATTAGAGGTTAGTGGAAGTTGTCATTCGGGTTGTTCAGACTCTAGGGCAAGAAGCAGATCCTGGTCCTGCTACAGTTATAGAAGATGAATATGGTCCTAGGAAGGAAAAATACCAAAGGTTTTTCAAGAAAAACCCACCTTATTTCTAAGGTAGTACAAAGCCTCAGGAAATGGAGGAGTGGCTTGATGTTTGAATTTCTTAATACTCCTAAGAAATTTAGGGTAAAATGTGCCTCCTTATTTCTAGAGGTTCGTAGTCAAAGGTGGTGGGACTCAGTTCTCTAAACTGGGAAGCACGAACAGATGAGATGGAATGAATTAAAGGCTATCTCCAGTGACCAGTACTAGCCTAAGGTCTTGGATTATTCCAAATTCAGGGAGTTTATAGATCTTGTTAATGGAGACCATTCATTGATGGAGTATGTCAACCTCTTTTCCAAGCTAGTCTGATATGCACCTGAAATATTCTCTGATGAGAAGATGAAGGCTCAGAGTTTTGAAAGGGGTTTTCGGCTGTAGATCTATTCTTAGGTATTCCTATTAAAGATGGAGACCTTTGATGAGGTATTTGATCAAAATTTTATGGTGTGTATTGACTGTAATGGTTGTTCTGGTTCCTCTAGGGCAATTTTAGTGATAGGAAGTGGCAATTAATCAGAGAAGAAGGGGAAGTAGGAGGAGTAGGGGAAGAAGGGAGGTGGTTTTTCTAGTCATCATTCCAGGCAGTCTTCATATCTAGTTGCTGATGCAAGGTCTATTGTGTTCCATTAGTGTGGTAAGGCATGGTAAATCTGACCTACAAGTACATATCCTCCTAGTACTTGTCATCAATGTGGAGTTATGGGGAACTTGTAGCATTTTTGTAGGGTGATGAGCCCATACTAGAGTGGGGTGGGACTTATGGATTCTAGGGGAGTGTCAGTTTAGTCAGAGCCATCCAGGATGGTAGGATCTCAGTTTGGTGGTCATGGTGGAAGAACTAGATCATCTTCTGGGCAGATCTATTTCAGGGCAGAGCCACAGGTGAGTGGTCGTTCTCAGGCATAGATCGTGCATCATTATGTTGTGGATCAGGCACCAATGGAACTAGATGCAGGGCCCTCAATGGTTTGAGTTACCATTATGATTATGACTTCTATAGCAGCTATTTTATTTGATATTGGTGCTTCTGTTTATATTATCTCAACCCATATTATGAATCAGTTGAACTATACAACTGAGTTGATGTCTTATGAAATTGAGTTGGTAACATTGTTTGGAAATAAGAAGGATCATGGTCTCAGGTGCCCATCTTGTGTGCTCTCTGTGTCAGGGGTTGAGATAGAATAGGATTTCATGGTCTTGGATATGGACCTCTTTATGTAATCCTTAGTATGGATTGTCTAGTGCGCTTCCAAGAGAATATCTATTATTATATGAAATGGGTGAGTTTCACGGCACCTGATGGGAGTCCCTAAGTTTTTCTTGGGGAATGGGATCATCAGTCAGGTCATGCGGTACCTCCACTCTCAGAGTTGAAAAATATTGTTTTTCAGTTATCTTCACTCATACTAGAGGATGATGGTTGTACCATTGAGGGTGGATTACCTCCAGTAGTGGATGAGTTCCCATGGGTTTTTCTAGATGATTTTTTATGCTTACCCCCAAAGTGGGATGTGGAGTTCTCAATTGATTTGGTACCGGGAACACAGCCAATATATCTTCCCTCATATCTTATGTCCTCTACTAAGTTAAGGGAATTAAAGATATAGCTGGAAAATTTGGAATCCAAAGGGTTAATTTTTCCAAGCTTCTCTCCTTAGGCTACCTTAGTCTTATTCACAAAGAAGTCGTACGGATCTCTCCAGTTGTGCATCGATTACCAGAGACTGAATAAGGTAACCATCAAGAACAAGTATCCTTTGCCCCGAATTGATGACTTGTTTGATCAATTGAATGGGTAAAAGTGGTTTCCCAAGATAGACTTTCATTTGGGTTACCACCATGTTAGGGTTTGAGAGGCGGATATCCCTAAAATGGCTTCCTGAAGCTGGTATGGCCACTTTGAGTATTTGGTAATGCCTTCCTTATTTACAAATTCTCCAACGGTTTTTATGGAACTGATTAATAGGTTATTCCACCGGTATCTCAAATTCTTCATTATGGTATTCTTGGACAAAATCATAGTATACTCTAGATATGAGGAAGAGAATGAGCATCATTTGTGGATCGTGTTGGGCACTCTACGGGATCATCACCTTTATGAAAAGATTTCAAAGTGCACCTTCTAGATCAGGGAAGTGAAGTTTTTGGGCCATGTGATTTTGGATAAAGGGGTTTTGGTGGACCCTGAGAAGATCAATGTAGTTATTTCATGGGATAATCCAAATAATTTATTCAAGATTATAAGTGTTATTGTCCTATAAGGTTATTGCAGGCAGTTTGTTTGGGATTTCTCTCAACTCGCTTCATCCATGAAAGCACTCACCCAGAAAGGGGTGAAGTTTGAATGGAAACCAGAGTGCCAGGAATTATTTGATGAGTTGAAGAGGTGGTTGACTACCTCACCTGTGTTGATCTTTCCAGAATATGAGAAGGGCTACATGGTTTATTATGATGCTTCAGGTATGGGCCTCGGGTGTGTGATCGTGCAATAAGACCGTGTAGTGACATATGGTTCTCACCAACTCCAACCACATGAAAATAATTAATTGACTCACAAATTTTATTTAGCAGTGGTGATTCATTCCCTGATGACTTGGCACAATTATCTTTTTGTGGAGAAATTTTTTTTCTATTTATATCATAAAATCTTAGCCTACATCTTCTCCCAAAAATATTTGAACTTGAGGCAACGCCATTGGATTGAGTATTTACAGGGGTTCAACTTTAATATCATCTATACCCCATGCTAGTTTAATATGGTAGTAGATTCCTTAAGAAGAAAAGTGATAGTTCAGGAGTTGTGGAAGTCTAGCGATGAGTGTAATTTTATGGGGCACTTTACCAATATTCACTTAGAGACCAAGGATCACAGTAGAGGTGTGTTCTTGGAAAGTGTATAGTTAGATCCTTCTCTTCTGGAGTGGATTCAGTGGGATCATCCTGGTGATGAGTTGTTCTAGTAGTCTATGAAACTCTTTTATAGTGGGAATATATCTCACGATTGGTCTTTGTCTCCTAAGGTAATCTTGTACTTTGAGGTATGTTTTGTGGTGTCGTTGTCTCTAATAAAGGTAGTGATGCAGTATATCCACCAATCTCAGTGGTTCATTCATCCTAGAGAAACCAAAATGTAATATTATGTTTTTTGATAGTTTATGTGGCTATGCATGAGGTGGTGCATAGCTGATTTCATATCGAGGTGCTATATATGTTAGTAGGTAAAAGGCAGAGCATCAAATTCCCTCTATTTTGCTTCAACTATTACCCATTCTTACCTGGAAGTGGGATGAGGTCACCATGGATTTCATTATTGGATTCCCTCATATTCCTCGAGGAAGGAACACCATTTGGGTGGTAATCGACCATTTAAACAAATTATCCCATTGCATTCCAATCATATATTCAACTAAAATGGATAATATGGGCCAATTGTATGTTTAGGAGGTAGTAAGACTCCATGGTGTGCCTTCAACAATTATTTTAGATAGAGACCCCCATTTTACCTCTCGATTCTGGTATGACCTTCAAAAGTCATTGGTGTAATATATCAAGATGAGTATGGAATACCATCCTCAACCGGATGTTCAGATGAAGTGAGCGAATCAGATTCTGTAGGATATTGTAAAGACTCAGAAATTCCATTTAATATTTTTTAATTATATAGTAATTTTACAAGTCTGTGAAAATTAACGGCGCGTGATTCTGAGGCCCGGTGTACCCTAAATGAATTTCTGAACTTTTTTTAAGTGCGTTCAGTAAACGTACGAGTGGGTTTTTATAACTTTTGAACCAGTGCTCGGAATTGAAATCTGAGGACATCGTTGAACTCGCAGCGCCGATATTCACTTAAGGATACTTTCACCTCGGAGGTAGTTGGTTGAGGGTGAAAGTTAGTTTTTTTCATGGAAATAAAAATAAAATAAATAATACCCTTTATTTTATTTTTATCCTCCTAATTGAAAGCTCGGTGGTGGGGACCTCTCAAGCAAGAAAAACCCAAATATCAAAACCATGGTGGTGGGGACCACCTGAACCCCTCTTAATGGGGGGGGAACCTCTCAACTACACCAATTAATTAAATGTGAAAACATAAATTAAATGTTAACTTATTAATTTATTTTATTTTGACTCCTCACTTGATGGTTGGGGGAAATCGTTGGAAGGGAGAGGAGTTGTAGGGGAGAGATTTTGGAGGATTATTCTCTCTGAAGAAGAACACCTCCCAACAAAGATCATCCTCTCAACGAAGATCTTCTCCAATGAAGAACATCCCATCTTCTCCAACAAAGAATGTGTCATATCTAATGAGGTACGTCTTCAATGACGATGAACTAATGTCTGTCCTTCCCTCCTCACGAACGATCTCCAACAGAACCTTCGAGGTAGGGGTTTTGTTGTTTTTTGTGGTTTGTGGTTTGGGTTGAATTAATCCTCTTAATCTGCCTACTACCGATCTAATACGGAGGGTGTAGGCCAAAAAAACATGGCATGATCCCTCTGTTGTTCTTCATGGTTGTTGTATTCTTCGTGGTAGAGAAAGGTGGTGACTACCTCCCGGGCTAGCCACACAGAACCAGGGTGGCTTGCGCTCGTGCCACCGGTAGAGGAATAGGGCGTGTGGAGGCCAGAGGGAGGCCGACTATTATCGGCTGCGGCAGTGGATGGAGGGTGGTAGGTGCTTCGTCCAGCCTTGGAATCATGGGTGGCGTGACCGTTCACTTCTGTTGAAACAAGAGGTCACGCCCCGCCTAGCCACGGTGGATGGTGGAAGGCGCTCGGCATTTGGTCAGCTGATTCGACTAGCCGAGATGAACCGAACGAGTCCCGCGTGCTGGCTCGCAACCGAACATCTTTGGTCATTCGATGTTTGAGATTGGGTGGTGCACTACTTCCCCCTGCATGTGGCCAGGTCAGGCCACCCAGCATGGGCCGGGTCGACCCAAGCCAGGTCGGGTCGGTCGGAACGGACCCGAACCAACTTCGACCATTTTCTCTCTTCCAACCATATCTTGAGCTACGGGCGTCCATTTGATGAACCGTTAGTGGTGCTGGAAACCTTGGAGAAATATGGTCCATTAGGTATAACTCACTTGAGATTTGGATAAAGTTGGGGTATGGCTGGGTTGGATCAAACATGAATCCAACCAGACCCTCAGAACTAAAAGGCGGATAAATTACAGACTGGGTATCTGATTAATGCACCGTCTATTGCGTTGATACCCCTATTACATGGACGTACTTTGGGATACTTCTTCAAGTGACTTCGTGGAAGTTTTAGTATTGACCTGTGTCTTGAGGAGAGGATCCTCCCAGAATCAAGTGAGCTTAGTGCGGGAACCCTGTAGCTGGATGTAACATGAGAAAGGGATCCTTTGTGGGTCTGTATTTGAGGATCCTACATGGATCCGCTCTAGGAATCCATGTGGGACTACTCTTGGATCCTGTGTGGGTCTTCTGTACTAGGATCATGTGTGGGTCTGATGATGTACTAGGATCATGTGTGGGTCTGTTGTACTAGGATCCTATGTGGGTCTAATGAGGTACTAGGATCCTGTGTGGGTCTGTTGTACTAGGATCATGTATGGGTCTGACGATGTACAAGAATCCTATGCGGGTCTGCCTCTTAATAGAGTAAGATGATTCAGTAGTTACATATAATCATCTATACTTATGTACTTAAGTTATACCTGGTGTGAGCTAAGTCCTTAATGTCATGGTGATACCTTTTTGTTATTCTTATGTGTGGCGTACCTGTGTGGTACTTTCCTTCGTGGTGATAGCTTGGTGGTATTCTTCTGTGTGGCGTACCTGTGTGTTACTTTCCTTCATGATGATACCTTGGTGGTATTCTTATGTGTGGCTTACCTGTGTGGTACTTTCCTTCATGGTGATACCTTTTTGGTATTCTTCTGTGTGGAATTACCTTTGTGGTACTTACCTTTTTGGTGTTACCTTCATGGTATTATTTCCTTTGTGGAATAGTTGTGCTTTGGCTAAGAGTTGGGCCTTGTGTTTCCTCATGAGAAAGATGGGTATACTTGATGACTTAGGTATATGTATGGGCATATACCTAAGTAGGGTTGACTGTTGTTTCCATGCTTTGTAGTTTATCCTTTGTGGATTTTGAGAGACATTTTGGGGTCTCAGGGTACCTACTGAGTATCGTTATACTCACCCCTACATGGGCTATTCCCACACCTTGTTGTGTTTGGTGTAGATTATGGACAGTGCTGATTGAGGATGAGAGTACTAGGACTGGAGGTATCTCGGAGGTGGATATTAGACGAGGCGTACCGTGAAGACGACCGTTTGAGAGTTGTACCTTCCCTTAAAGTAGGATCCTTGGCGGGTGTTCACTGGAGCTGTTAAGTTTACTGGTACTTCCCAGTTTAATTGTACTTCCCATTTTACTTGTACTTTTCAGTTTTCTTGTACTTTCCAGTTGGGCTTGTATTCTGGCCCCTTTTATTTACTATACACACTCTTTTTATTATACATTTTACTTGTGTTCGTATCTTTCTGTGTGCTTGGTTGTGTGTGTTTACAGGTTACAAAGGCAATGCCTTCCCAGTTTTAGGGAATACGCCTTTCAGTGCTAGTCTCCAGCCCCTGGCCTGTGGAAGGTGGGCTTGGGGTAGTCACGGCATGGGCCCCAGGGGATGGGTCATGACAAATTAGTATCAGAAGAGTCGATTCTACTGTAGAACATAGGACTCTAATCTTTTTAACAGAAATAGTGTTAAGTGTAGTGAGTGTGGTTATCAGTTTAGGGAATCCAGTGTCGGTGTGGTGGCCGATGTATCCATACACTAGGACCCTGACTTCTTATTTCTGACTCAGTGCATGAAAACACTGATTACGTGTGTGTTTCGAAAAGTTTTCTTTATGATGTCTTTGAGTCAGCTCACCAGGTATAACTTACTGACTGTGGTGCACCTTTTTCTTTTCAGGATGCCTCCACACAGACAGCCAGCTAGGGTTCCGGGTAGAGTACGCGATGATAACCCACCGAGCGATGAGGCCTCACTGTAGGGCCCTCTTTCCGTAGTGGCACTAGTGGAGGCACCAGTGGTACCATTACCAATTATGCCACCAATTCCACTATCCCCAGTAGCAGATGATGCACGTCGACTGAGCTTGTTGCACGAGTTCCAGCACCAGAGGCCATCGAGGTTCCGGGGTGAGACAGACCCATTGGCGGCTGAGGATTGGTTGGAGGTTGTGGTGAGAGTCTTCTGACTGGTAGGGACACTAGCAGATCTCATGGTGATCCTTACCTCCATTCTTCTATAGGTAGCATCAGGCAGATGGTGGAGCTTGATGCTCCAGGTTCACAACGAGGTGACACTTCTCTGGGCAGACTTTGAGAGCCTATTTCGGGCAAAGTTTGTCCCAGTGACCCTTCGCGCAATGCTCATACATGAGCTTCTTCATCTGCAGTAGGGAAGCATGACTGTGGCTCAGTATTCATTGAGGTTCATCGAACTCTCACGCTACTCCACTGATATGGTGTAGGACCCATTCTTCAGGGCCTGAACCTTCAAGCAGGGACTCAGGCGGGAGATCAGGGCCTCGATGATTTCTCTCAGCATCCCAATGCAAGCAGGGGTATTAGAGAGAGCCCTATTAGTGGAGAGTTTTCTTACTGAGCAGTCGCCGGTAGCGAGACCCACCACTGGGTGTCAGGTAGCAGAGTCTTATGTGGCTGGCAGTAAACAGATGTCACAGAGGTCCAAGAGGATAAGACATATAGGTGGATTACCACAAGATTCAGGATCGGTTGTGCAGGGCACCGGAGACAGAGCCAGTCATGCGAGGAATAGGCAGTGTTACACATGCAATGGATAGGGTCACATGGATCGTGAATACCTGACCCGCCGTATGGGTGATCAGCATATGGTCGAAGGACCACCTAGGAAGAGATATAGGTTCAACTGAGGAGGTCTGTAGGGAGAAAGTGTACGTGGTAGAGGAGCTGGTCGTGCAGTTGGTGGTGGGTGATGATTTGAGATGTTACCACCACCACCACCATGAGGTCCACCCCGACTGTAGGGAGCAGGTGTACAAGGGAGAGCTCAGCTCCAGGCAGCTGAGGCCTACGATCATGGCGCTACGGAGATGATACGAGGTACGATCTGTGTCTACTCTACCTTAGCTGCAGTACTTATAGACACAGGTGTTAGTCATTCTTTTATTGCCACTACCCTCATTCAGAGCTCAGAGATTCCGACAAATCCATTGGCTCGATCCTTATGGCTAGAGACTCCTATGGGAGAGGATTCGACAATTACACACTGGTTCCAGTAGTGTGAGCTTACTCTATGAGGCGAGAGCTTCGACTGGGATCTCCTAGTAGTGGCGTCGAGGCCTTATGATGTTATCTTGGGTATGGACTGGTTATCTACAGTCCATGCTCATATTGACTGTATTAGGCGCAAAGTGCAGTGCGTCTGCACTTATGGGACTAGTTTTACCTTCACCGGCGAGAAGGGAGCCTTTGCAGCATAGGATGGACTTACTTGAAGGAGAGTACAGCCGATCACTCATCAGTTGGCTTGCCTTACCCTCAGAGTGGTTGATGTGGAGAGTCGGAGCTATCCTGTAGTGGTGGACCTATACACGGATGTCTTCCCTGATGATGTTTTGGGTCTACCTCCTCACATAGAGGTGGACTTTTATATTGACTTGTACCTCGGAACGACACCGATATCTACACCAGCATATCAGATGGCCCCCGTAGAGCTTTGTGATCTGCGGGTAAAGCTGGAGGACTTGTAGGGTAAGGGATTCATTCGGCCTAGTGTTTCTCCTTGTGCAGCCCCAATTTTGTTCTCCAAGAAGGCATATGGGAGCTTGAAACTTTGTGTTGACTATCGGCACCTGAACCAGGTGACCGTGAAGAACAAGTACTCACTCCTGAGGATTGATGACCTCTTTGATCAGCTGAAGGGAGCAAGGTGGTTCTCGAAGATAGAACTCAGATCAGGCTATCACCAGCCTAGAGTACGAGATGGGGATGTGTAGAAGATGGCTTTCAGATGTCGGTATAGACATTATGAGTTTTTGGTCATGTCGTTTGTCATGACCAATGCTCCAGCAGTATTCATGGGAATCATGAATAGGATCTTCCAGCCATACATTGATCGCTTTGTAGTAGTCTTCATCGATGACATTATGATCTACTCGACTACTGAGGAGGAGCATGCCTATCATTTATAGATAGTTATGGACACACTCTGAGAGCACCAACATTATGGTAAGCTCTCGAAGTTCCAGTTCTGGATCCAAGAGGTTCACTTTATAGGACATGTCATCTCGGAGGCTAGAGTTGCAGTAGATCCAACAAAGATTGAGGCGATCTTTCTTGGGATCCACCCAGGAGTGTGATGGAGGTACAGAGTTTCCTGGGTTTGGCTGGATACTACCAGAGGTTTGTGCCAGATTTCTCCAGGATTGCAGCACCTTTATCAGTGTTTACAAAAAAGGGGCAACCCTTCGTATGGTCGTAGAGATGCCAGTGGAGTTTTCAGGAGCTGAGGCAGAGGCTAACTAGTGCCCCCATCTTGAGGCTACCGGAGGAGGGTGTTGGGTACGTAGTCTACTACGATTCATCAGAGACCAAACTCGGATGTGTCTTGATGCAAGAGCAATCATTTATCACATATGGTTCTCGACATCTGAGACAACATGATAATAACTACGCTAACTATGACTTGGAGTTAGCAGTAGTGGTCTTCTCCTTGAATATGTGGAGACATTACTTTATGAGCGAACATTTTATGGTTTACTCGGATCACAAGAGTCTCAGGTATATCTTCTCTTAGAAGGACCTTAACCTGAGATAGCGACATTGGCTTGAGTTCCTCCAGAACTATGACTTCAAGATAGTTTATACTCCTAAGAAGGGGAATTTTTTAGCAGATGCACTCAGTAAGAGATCTGGTATACTACTGCTAGGTGAGGTGATGATGCATTTTTCCACTTTGAAGATATCCTTTGTGGATCGAGATGGAGCATCTTTTATTCAGTCTCTAACAGTCACTCCCCCACTTCTTTAGTGATTCATGGAAGTGCAGTGTTGGGACACTGATTGCGAGGCTTGACGTGCTCAGATATCCATAGGATAGGCACCTGATGGATTTTTTAAAGGTGGGAAGCATGTCATCATCTTTAGAGGATGTACCAAGTTACCAGTGTTTCTTTGAGAGGAATTGTAGAGGGATTTCCACGCATCCCCTCTAACGGTACATCTAGGAGTGGAAAAGATGTACCAGGACCTCTGACGATAGCACTGGTGGCCGGGAATGAAGAAGGCAGTATCAGAGGTTGTCTCTCGGTGCCTCACTTGTCAATAAGTGAAGGCGGAGCATCAGGTACTAGCAGGCTTGGTTCGGCCTTTAGAGTTCCCAGAGTGGAAGTGGGATGGGATATCTATGGACTTCATGACAGTACTTCCACATACATCCAGGGGTCATGATTTTATCTGGTTGATCGTCGACCGACTCACCAAGTCGGCCCACTTCCTACCGATCAGAGAGCAAGGGTTCAGTAGAGAGCTTGGGACGCCTCTATGTGCAGTAGATTGTGCGGCTACATATAGTACCCTCGATGATTGTCTTTGATCGTGATGCATGTTTTACTTCCCGGCTATGGGAGGGGTTGCAGGAGGATTTTGGGACACAACTTCATTTGAGCATCGCCTTCCATCCTCATAAGGATGTCCATACTGAGTGGACCATTCAAACCCTTGAGGACATGATGTGTTCTTGCATCCTCGACTTCGATCGCAGTTGGGAAGATTACTTGCCTTTGGTGGAGTTTGCATACAACAACAGCTATCAGTCCACCACTAGGATGGCACCTTTTGAGGCATTGTATGGCTGATCTTGAAGATCACCTTTGTGCTGGACTAACCAAGGGGAGTCAACACTCATGGGACCAGATATGGTACAGGCTACCACGGAGAAGGTGCAGTTCATCCAGGAGCGGATTAAGACTACACAGAGCAGGAATAAGTCCCATGATGATAGGAGATAAAGACCTCTAGATTTCAAGGATGGTGACCATGTCTTTCTATTGGTCTCACCTCGATGAGGTTTTTAGACATTTGGTTGGGGCGACAAGTTATCTCCGAGTTTCATCGGACTCTTCTAGGTCCTCGGCAGAGTTGGCGAGGTGTCTTACCGCCTAGAACTTCCCCCTCAGTTGCACCGGGTGCACGACATCTTCCATGTATCCCAACTGAGGAGATACGTGCACGACACTTCTCACATCATTGACCATGGTGTTCTAGACATCGATGATGGGGTGACATTTACAGAGGTTCCAGTAGAGATTGAGGATCGATAGGAGTGGGTCCTTCTTGTGCGGTCGATACCTTTGGTGTGTGTACGTTGGCAGCATAGGAACCTCCAAGAGAGCAAATGGGAGCGAGAGGCTCAGATTCTTTCTTAGTACCCCCACTTGTTCCCTTAGTTTGAGTTATGGATTATGGGGACCCAAAGCCCGGAGGTGGGGAGAATATAAAGACCTGAAAATCCCATGTAATTTTTTTTAATTATATGGGAATTTTACAAGTCCGCAAAAATTGACGGCGCGTGATTCTCATGCCCAGTGTGCCCGTAATGAATTTTTGGACTTTTTTTAAGTTTGTTCAATAAACGTGCGAGCGGGTTTTTGTAACTTTTGAACTGGTGATTGGAATTGAAATCTGAGGACATTTTTGAACTCCAAGCGCCGATATTCACTTAAGGATACTTTCACCTCGATAGAAGTTGGTTGAGGGTGAAAGTTATTTTTTGTGTTTTTCATGGAAATAAAAATAAAATAAAGAATACCTTTTATTTTATTTTTATCCTACCAATTGAAAGCTCGGTGGTGGGGACCAGCTGAGCTAGAAAACCCCCTAATGCAAAACCATGGTGGTGGGGACCACCCGAACCCCTCTTAATGGGGGGGGCAACCTCTCAACTCCCCCAATAAATTAAATGTGACAACATAAATTAAATGTTAAGTTATTAATTTATTTTATGTTGGCTCCTCACTTGATTGTTGGGGGAAATTGTTAGAAGGGAGAGGAGTTGTAGGGGAGAGCTTTTGGAGGATTATTCTCTCCGGAAAAGAACACCTCCAAACGAATATCATCCTCCCAACAAATATCTTCTCCAAAAAATAATGCGCTATCTTCTCCAATGAAGAATGCATCATCTCCAACGAAGGATGTCCTTAACGACGACGAACCGACGTCGGTTCTTCCCTCCTCATAGACGATCTCCAACGGAACCTTCGAGGTTGGGGTTTTGTTGTTTTTTGTGGTTTGAATTGAATTAATCCTCTTAATCCGCCTACTACTGATCTAATACATAGGGTGCAGGCCAAAAGAATGTGGCTCAATCCCTCTCCTGTTCTTCATGGTTCTTGTATTCTTTACGATGGAGAAAGGTGGTGACTGCCTCATGTGCTAGCCACACGGAACCGGGGAAGTGTGTGCCTGCACTGCCGGTAGAGGAAGAGGGCAAGCAGAGGCCGAAGGGCAGCTGGTTATTGTCAGCCGCATTGGTGGGTGTAGGGTGTCTGGTGTTTTGGCCGGCCGCGGAAGCACGGACGGCGCAACCGCGCGCCTCCGTCGGAACAAGAGTTCGCGGCCCGCCTGGTCGCGACGGATGGTGGAAGGCAGTCGGCGTTCTACCGGCCGTGGAGGGGTGGAAAACGACGCACCGTTGGGAGGAGAAAAGGGCCAGCTGATTCATCCAGCCAAGCTGAACTGATCGGGACCTGCAGCGGGTCCCGCGTGCTAGCTGGCGACCAAACATCTTCGGTCATTTGGTGTTTGAGAGCGGGGGGCACGCGTCTTCCCCCCACATACAGCCAGGCTGAGCTGCCCAGTCCGGGCTGTTCAGGTTGGGCCACCCAGTGCAGGTTGGGCCACCCAGCGTGGGCCGGGTCGGTCTGACTGGGTCGGTCCGACCGGGTCGGACCGGACTCGGACCAACTTCGACCATTTTCGCTCTTTCGGCCATATCTTGAGCTACGGGCGTCCGTTTGATAAATAGTCAGTGGTGCCAGAAACCTTGGAGTGATATGGTCCTTTTGGTATACCCCTCTTGATATTTGGATAAAGTTGGGGTATGGCCAGGTTGGGTTGAACACGAATTTAACCGGGCCCTCAGAACTAAAAGGCTGATAACTTACAGACCGGGCGTTTGATTGACGCACCGTCTATTGCATTGAGACCCCTATTATATGGAAATCCTTTAGGATACTTATTTGAGGGACTTATTGGTATTTGGATTATAGACTTGTGGATTGAGGAGCGGATCCTCTCGGAATCAAGCGAGCTCAATGCGGGAACCCTGTAGCTAGCCGTAACATGAGAAAGGGATCCTTCATGGGTCTGTATTTGAGGATCCCACATGGATATGCTTTAGGAATCCATGTGGGACTACTATTGGACCCTGTGTGGGTCTGTTGTACTAGGATCTTGTGTGGGTCTGATGATGTACTAGGATCCTGTGTGGGTTTGATGTACTAGGATCCTGTGTGGGTCTGTTGTACAAGGATCCTATGTGGGTATGATGATGTACTAGGATCCTACATGGGTCTTCCTCTTAACAGAGTAAGATGATTCAGTAGTTACATCTAATTATCTATACTTCTGTACTTAAGTTATACCTGGTGTGAGCTGAGTCCTTACCTTCATGTTGATACCTTTGTGTTATTCTTCTGCGTGGTGTACCTATGTGGTACTTTCCTTCATGGTGATACCTTGGTGGTATTCTTCTATGTGGTGTACCTGTGTGGTACTTTCCTTCATGATGATACCTTGGTGGTATTCTTCTGTGTGGCGTACCTGTGTGGTACTTTCCTTCATGGTGATACCTTTATGGTATTCTTCTATGTAGCATTACCTTTGTGGTACTTACCTTTGTAGTGTTACCTTCGTGGTATTATTTCCTTCGTGTACCAGTTGTGCATTGGCTAAGAGTTTTTCCTTGTGTTTCCTCAGGAGTGAGATGGGTATACTTGATGACTTAGGTATATGTATGGGCATATACCTAAGTAGGGTTGAGTGTTTTTTCCATGATTTTTTCTTTATCCTTTGTGGATTTTGAGAGACCTTTGGGGGTCTCGGGGTCCCTACTGAGTATTGTTATACTCATCCCTGCACAGGCTATGCCCGCACCTTATTGTGTTTGGTGCAGAAGATGGACAGCGCTGACTGAGGATGAGAGTATCCGGCCTGGAGGTAGCGCGGAGACAATTGTACACTGGAGTTGGCAGGTGTTCACTGGAGTTGTTCAGTTTACTTGTACTCCCCAGTTTACTTGTACTTCCCATTTTACATTGTACTTTCTATTTTTTATGTACTTTCCTTTTGGGCTTGTATTCTGGCCCCTTTTACTTACTGTACACACTCTTTTTACTATACATTTTATGTGTTTTCATATCTTTTTGTGTGCTTGGTTGTGTGTGTTTACAGGTTATAAAGGCAATGCCTTCCCAGTTTTAGGGAATACGCCTTTCGATGTTAGTCACCAACCCCTGGCTTAAGGAAGGCAGGCTTGGGGTAGTCATGGCACGGGCCTCGGGGGACGGGTCGTGACAGATATGATTCATGCATGTGTTTTGGATTTCTGAGGATCATAAGATAGCTATTTGGGATTGGTCAAATTATCTTATAATGATAATTACCAATATTAAATTCAAATGGCTCTGTTTGAGGCGCTTTATGGTCAGCCATGTTGGACTCCTTTATGTTCGGATGAGGTAGGCGAGACCTCGCTTTTGGGACTAAGCCTTATGCAAGAGACGTCTGAGAAAGTTAAGTTGATCAGGCAGCGGTTATTGATAGCTATGAGTCACCAAAAATATTATTTAGATCAAAGGAATCTATATATTTAGTTTTCCTTCGGTGATTAGGTGTTCTTGAAAGTGGCTCCTTGCTTAGGTCTTGTTATTTGGGAAAGTAGGGAAAGTTAGCACTGAGGTATGTTGGACCTTTTTAAATCACAAAGCAGATTAAAAATGTGGAATATAGGTAAGCTTTTCCTTCTTAGTTGACATCAATTCACAAAATATTTCATGTCTCTCAATTAAAGAAGTATAATCCAGATCTGTCCCATGTGTTGAATTGGGAAGAGTTGGAGATAGAGCTTGATTTATTAGTGTTTGAACGGCTGGTGTAGATAGTGGATTCCCAAGAGAAGGTTCTTCGTGGGAAGTCTATTACGTCATTATGTGTCCTTTGAAAGCATGGGAATGATGTGCATGAGACTTGGGAGTGGAAATCATTGGTCAATTAGGAGTATTTGTTTTTGTTTTCCAATCAAGCTTCGAGTTGACTTTCCGAGGGTGGAAAGTTTTCATGGTGGGGAGAATTTTCACATCTGTATCTTTCTTTTTAGTTACTTTTCCTTTTTTATTTTTGATCTATCTTTTCCCCCTAGGTTCCCTTTCTAATTTTGGAGAAAAATGGAGAATTTTGGGTGGGCAGACCTAGGTACATGGTTGGAGCATAGTTAATGGGAATCGTGCGCCCAGCCCAGGTAACCGTGTGGTAAGACAAAACCTACCACACGACCACCACACGATCATGAACCCGGTCCAGATAACCATGCAATATAAGGAAAAACCTACCGCACAACTACCACACAACTGTGTGCCCTATCCCAGGTAACTGTGTGGTCTGGACAGAGCATGCACACGGTCACTGCATGGTTTATTAAATAGTGTGGACTAATCGTGTACCCTACCTATTTCATTAAAAAGGTATTTTTTTAGTTAACCCCATTTCCACCCTTCTTCTTCCCCACTTGAGGTTTTCATCCATAGGAGTCCTCCTTGCTCCCTCTTTCTGCCTTAGATACCCATTTTTGAGCTGTATTTGGGGGGGGAAACTTCAAGATCCTTCAATTAAGTTAGTTCTTCCTTATTTTCTTTCTTCTTTTTAGGGTTTCTTACTTATTTTCTTGGGGTTATATTTTTTTAGCAGCTAGGGTTTCATTTTTAGGGTTTGATCTTGATTTTTGGGATCAATATTCTTGATTAAGGTTTATTTTTTCTAGCTTGTGGTGCGGTTGAGGTGCAGTTGGATATTCACACCATTTTTTGGGGATTTCAACACCAAAGGTAGGTGGTTATATGTATAAACATTATTTGATTAATTTATTTTGATTTATTGAGTAATTTATAATATTCTATGATTATTATTTGTGGTGATAAAGTAGTTTTTTAAAAGTTCTAAGATGGGTTTGATTTTAAAGTGGCATTTCTATATGGAATTGGGTGTGTTTTGGTGTAATCCCTTGTTGGGCTATTTATAAATGTTTTATAAATTTTTTTAACGATTTATTAAATTATGCATGTGATGTGAATCATGATATGGAATGGTTTTGGTGTGAATTTGATTTTAAAAGAGTATTTTGGATGTTTTTTTGGGTAAAACCATGTGGTGCTTCTTGGGATTGTTTTCTAAATTTTTTAAATAATTTATTAAATTATGTAAGAGGTTTGAATCATGTTTGGGGAAGTTTTTAGTGTGTGAATGTTTTTAAAATTGAATTTGGGTGTGAAAAAGGGTAGAACGCTATGTGTGTCTTGAATGGTTTGACTTGTGTGTGTGAATTTGGTGTGTTATCTGACAAGTGAAACTTGTTTGAGCACAGAGGGAAGCTCGGGTAACTAGGTGGGTGGACTAGGACTAGTATGCTAGTGATAAAAAAGTGGCTATGATACGGTTTCACTAGAGTTATTGACAATTACAACACTAACTAAATATGGATAATGATTGGATACCACTAGAATTTTGGATGTTTCTTCTCTCTAGTGGCTCATGCAAGAGAATGTTGTTCATATTGGTTTTTATGCCACATCTCACCAAGATATGAGGTACCCGGTATCCATTTTTTAGCTAGTGCCTAGGGGTATTTCCCATGACTAGTGCTCTATGAATATATCTCACTTACCATCAGCATATGGTGCGACTTATTGGGTATTTCAAAAGCAAGCATGTTTTCTTTTAAAGTCATTTCCTTTCAAAGTTATTTTTTATAAAATGTTTCTAGTTTCCTTTTTTTAAAACATGAAAGTTATTTATCTTATAATATTTATAGCATGGAATCTTATATTGGGTGTAATCCTATTGGTTTTAGGCTTAGACCCAAATTACACCTTTGGGTGTAAGTAGACTTGGTGGTTTTTGACACATGTAAGGGAAAGGCTTGTGGAGATGGTGGTTTGGGTTGCTAGAGGTTCTTCTTAGTGCAGTGTTGTGAAGAAGGATCGAGGGAGATTATCCCTTTCCATGTGGTTTTTTTTGAGATAGTATTGTTGTCCCCTTTTATTATAGCCTTTTTGGGTTTTAGTTTAAACTTTGTAACTCAAATATCAAAATTGTTTAAGGCTTGTTTGGTTTGGATTTTTCAGATTGAGTTTATTAATTATTGTTGGTTTTTTTATGATTATAAATTCAGTTAAATAATTCTAACTCTTTATTTATGATATCCGGGAACTTGTGCCAGCCCATGGGGATCGGGAATGCCCTTTAGATCTTTTCATAGACTGGTTTGAGCACTGATTTGGATGACAACCTGGTTTGATTCATGATAGCTTTGAAGTCTAAATCTGATGAAGATACATGATGTGAACACTGTATACAATGTGAAAAGTTTTAATTATAAATCCCGATAAAGGCTGTGAAATCTATGAGATCCAAAATATTCATAGAAAATTATGGATTTTAAGTACATGATGTAATCCCAGTTTCACATTGTGAATCTGTAAAAGAAGAATCCACTTCAAATAGTTTCATGATGTAAAACATATACACGATGTGTAATGCTCAGCTCAATATATATATGTGGATTCCTTCAATGCATAGAGAGAGAACAGATAGCCACCGAACTCTTTTTATTTTTTCTTCGATTATTTCTTATTTTCTTGCAAAATCGTTTCTATTTCTTTCTTTTTTTGTTTTAATAATTCCATTGTTACCACTTACCAATTACAGGAATCGTTCTTTTCATGTTGTTGTTCCAACACTTGAATCCAATTCTTTTTTCCATTAAACTTCAATTGTCATTTTATTATTCATTATTTCTTCATTAAAGTTAGTATTTAATTGATTTTAATTGGTTTAAATTGAGGATTGAATTGATTTTAACTATTTATTTATTATATCAAGCATGTTTCTTGTTTCATTACTTTAGTTTAATACCTTCACACATGGCTAATCCACTTAGGTTTAGGGGTTGAGAGTATGGATGGATTTTAACCTAATGAATATCTAAATTGAAACTTGGTAACCCTATTTCTATTAATTAGGTTAAAAAATTATCTCATTATTTTTTACTACCCTGACTATGGGAGATGTAATCAAAGGACCCTAACCTAGTTGGAGTTAAGCAAGCTAGGACCAATAGCTTGCGATGCTTTCTGCCTACAAGTTAAGTTTATTACACCTATGTTATTGAATATATCTATACTAAATAATAGTTTTAATGTAGGTTGATCCAATTGGTTTGACTAATACCAAATTTTGACCTTTTCACCGTCTTATAGCCTAATCTACAGTTCTATCCCAAGCTGGATTTAGGATTAATATTTTGCATAAACCCTGAAATTAACCCTAAACTCTTCTTTTAATCTGAATTAAAACCCAATCTATATATTTTTATAAAACATGAATCTAAGATAGATCATGATAACTCCTACTATAAGGTTCTTATCCCTAGGTTTCCTACATACCAGTTATCCCTATGGGTTCAAACCTGCACTACCATTGTGCTACACCTTAGTAACTAAGTGTGTTTTGGGAAATATAAATTTTAATCTAATAATTTATCACATGTAATCAATGATGTTTTATAGGACAATCAAAATTTTGTGTCATTTCTGAGGATAGTTGTTTTTAGGAATAGTGACCTTCAATAAAAACCTATAATTGCCTCACCCCTTTTCCTTTTCCCCTTCTATTTTTAGAAATTATTTTTAATGGACTAGTACATGAATCCTCTCTTTCCTTTGGCATAGTTCATGCATTAGTACCCTCTGACCTGCTCAATGAGTCATGATTCTCAAGAAATGATCACTTTCAATCTAAAAATCAAAATATACCTTTCTTCGCACTAACTCTTTACTATGGCTGAATGCATCAATCTTGTGTCACCACACCCCCAAAACCCCAAATATGTACCAGCTAAACATCAAGAAAAGTGACATGTGATGTAGTAGTGCACCATCATGAACTATGTCTTGTCTTCTATTAGTGGGTATATGACCAGAATTTTGTGCCCTAATATTTAGGTTCATTCATTTGATATCAAACCTGGACTTATTCATATGATCCATAACATGGGGAAATTTAGTGGTCTTTAGAGAGAAGATCATTATGAACACATCTCAAGTTTCTTAGAGGTGTGCGATACTTTTTGAAACCAAGGTGTATCATATAACACCATTAGACTTCATGTGTTTACATTCTCCTTGTGTGAAATATCCAAGTATTGTTTTAAAGTCCAATCACCCAAGTCTGCCATGACTTGTGATGATTTAGTAAAGAATTTCCTTGAAAAATATTTTCCACTAAGATGAATGTGAAAACTCAGAAATAAGATCTAAATTTTCTCCTAAATAGATGGAGAATCCAACTTTGGAATTTTGGGATCATTTTAAGGATCTAACACATAAGTTTCCACATCATGGACTCAATTTGTTACTACAATTACAAGCCTTTTATCAAGGACTCCAGCCAGTTGCACGCACTATTGTGGTTGCCTTCATTGATGGAAGGTGACGCACGCCTGTCATAGGGCATGGAAAAACAATTATTTCCTAATTTAAAATGTAGTAATTTGGTAGACCTAGTATGTCTCCCAAAGAGGAGTGCACAAAAAAACGGGTTGTCACTTTAAAATGAGGGTAAAAATGTTGTGTTTTTGAAATGAAATTTGAAATTAAAATGATTGAAAAACTATGATATTAAAAAGGGTGATTAGGTCGGGTTTGGTTTTCTAATTGTAATACTATCCTTGTTAAATTTAATTAAAACCTATTCTTCTTTGTTGATTAAAGTGAGTTTCCACAATTGTTTCCTCTCACTTCCTTGGTGAAATTATGATGGTGAGAGAAAACCTTACTAAGATCTCGGTTTGGTCAACTTTCCTTCCATGTCTAAAATAGTTATATTGAATATAATTTATTGAAATGGGCAATAACCGATTGGTTTTTTTATCCCAAACAATAAAGAACATTCACTACACCTCTTACATGTACTGACGATCGTCGAGTACTTCACCACTAATCCCTGGTCTATTCCATCGATATAAACCAGAAATCAGTGGAGGGAGATTATGATAATTTTACCAAGGAAAAAATCAATAATGGAATTAATATTCAATAATGATCGCACTTGATAATAAAATCTTATATAAGAAATTGAAAACAACTTTTAAGAAGAAAGAAATTTATTCAATTACGTCCAAGAACTCAAGCATTACAATGTAGAAATCCAACCCTTACCCAATCACTCCAAATGTTTACCCCACCATGGTAAGGGTAATCGAGATGAATGGGGAAGAATAAGGCATTAAAAAACTATTAAAAAGAAAAGAAATAAAATAGAAAGCTGAAAATTTCTTCTCCTTGGTGTCCCAAGAGGAATGGGATGGAGAATGGGATTCTTTGAGAGGGTGGAGCTCTCCTACTTTTATAGCCAGAATTTATCCCCCTTATGTTGACGTGTTTTATCCCTATTAAATGACATCTTCACGTGATGAGCCCTTCTTTAATGTTTTTCATAATTCCCTTGGACGTATCCCCTCAAAATCTCAGTGGATTTTGATATGTATTCCGAGATTTATGGTCGTTTTACTCTGAGCATTT
Source organism: Viscum album (assembly GCA_963277665.1). NCBI lineage: Eukaryota > Viridiplantae > Streptophyta > Magnoliopsida > Santalales > Viscaceae > Viscum > Viscum album. The sequence continues at coordinate 2,075,862,773 of OY728157.1, forward strand.
ATTCTGTCTAGTCAGACTCTCCAAAACGTAATACTCCGGATTAGGGTGATTTAATGACCCCATAAAAGGCCAATTAATGTGTCCCTTAATTCATAAAAGATACTCAAAAACTCTTTTCTCATCTACCTACCAAATATCACAACATTTGGGCCCACCATTGATGAGTTATGGAGCCCACACCAAAACTAGGCAGAACTGAAAACAGTTTTCTTGAGCCAACTTGTGAGCTTCTTTGCAGCTTCCATATGAACGATTCAGCTTTTAGTCTAAAAATAGAAAATTAATCCCTGGATGTGTAGAATCTGGAAAAGAAATAATTTTTCAATTTTTATTAGTGTAGATAATGTTATGGACAAACTACAGAAATAATTTAAAACTGTTAAAAAATCAAAAATGGCCCATTTTTACTATTCAACTCAAAATAACACAAATATCATAAAAATAAAACAATTCATCTTAAAGGAACATTTTTGTGGGTTTAAAACAATGATATTCAATATAAATTAATTGAAAATGTTTGCTTTATCAGTAGGATCATTCCCAAGACACCCAAAGTCATCTAAATGATATTCGATGAGATCTATCAAAATTTTAGTATGTGGTAGAGTGATTGAGGAACACCCCAATTCAGAATCTATCACGTTGAAGAAAATATCTTCCTGGAAACCCAGTTTGAATCCTTGACAAAAAATCTTAAATTGTTTCAGCTTCCTACTACACCACCTCCCACTCCTACCCCTGTTATGGAAATACAAGCATACGAAATGTGTGGAGGTATGTACCCGTATCAAAACTAAAATTCAGGTTTAAAAAAACTTAAAATCTAAGATTGTAATTACATGAATTAGAATCAACAAAATCATCATTTTCAGTAACCTCAGTATTACCAGCAATAGTATTATCAATAAAAACTGGTTCAGTAGCTGCAATAACCAAATCAAGGCTACTATAAATAGAGGATTAGTCAATTAGTGCCATGAAATTAGGGACCACCTGGGTACCCACCTCAAATTCTATCTTCTCAACCATAACAACAATATCAATAAGAACATTTTCATTCGAGTGATCAACATAAATAGTATCAATAAGCTCCATTATGATAGTAACAGAAATATCCACCTTCACAATAAAATATTTAAAACCGTCTCACTACCTTCATAAAAAATCATATCATAGGATAAGTACCCAAGAGATGGAAATGAAAAAACAAAGGTCTTCCATGTGAACCCTTGAGAATCAAGTGGGAAAAATCTCTAAAAATTTATTGGATCGATTTTTAGGTACATTTCCTTGTAATACTGATACTCATCTGAGAGAGGAGGATAATGATATGGTCCTTAGAAGTGGAAGAATTATATATTTTCAGCACCATGAATAGGTAAGGAAAATTAGTTAAAAGAATCTAAAAACTGTGTGGCAATCATCAATAAGGATGGAGATGATAACACAAATAAATCTAGTTAGGAGAAAAATCAAGAAGTCGAACCAACTAAAAAGGCTCACGCATAGGAGAAACCAAAAAAAGAATAAATTTACATGGAACCTTCACCATAAAATCCCCCTCTACCTTTTCTAGAGAGGATAAGATAAGGAAAATATTGAGAGAATATTAAAAATTTCTATATATGTTTAAACAATTTCACATTAACATTCCCTTTGCAGAAGTAATTTCTCAAATACTTGATTATGCTAAGTCTCTAAAATATTTTCTCTCTAGAAATAGTAAAATGGAAGACCTGGTAGTAATATCCTTAAATAAATAATGCTTTGTAGATGTTCAGCAGAATCTCCCAACAAAGATGTGAGACCCTAGAAGTTTATATATTCCCTACAATATAGGGACATGTAATTTTAAAATATACTTATGAGATATTGGGGAAAGTATCAATCACATGATTATGATTTTATTTCAAAATATGGTGCTTAAATAATTGAAACCAATGTGTGTTTCACTTCAAATAATTGACCACTTAGTAAAGTACCCTCAAGGACATCTTGAGGAATTCTTAGTCAAGGTTAGTAAGTTCATCTTTCTTACTGGTTTCATTTTCCTAGATATGGAGTAATAAGAAGACATCCACATAATACTAGGGAGACTATTTATCTTTAATGGTAAGTAATTGATTTATGTAAATCAAGGAAGTTTGATATTTAGAGTTTTTGAAAAATAAGTTGGTTTTGACATAGTGAAATTCTCCAAGAAAATAGAAGATTCATTAGATTGTCAATCCATATTTATTACTAAATATAAAGATGATTATATGACTAGTAAGGACCTTGTCTCCTGATGAAAATAGATATAGTGATTATAAGTCTCTTAATTACACTAGAACTCTGATGATGGATTTCATCCCACCATTCATACCCTCTATTATAAATAACTCCATGAGAGGTGTGTCCTAACTTTTTAATTAATCTGAATGGAAGCATGTATAGAACTTAATAATAAATGAAGCATTGAAAAAGAGGAAACCTAGGATTGTTCAAATAGTTTATATTAGAGTTCAGGGAGGTCTAATAAAACTGGAGATAGTTTAGAGTTCTGCTTCCAAAAAAATAAATTTTAAAATTTAAAATGAAAATAAATAAATAAAAACAAAAAAAAATCACATCATGTAAAAAAATACATGACTCAAAAATTTCTGAATAGAAAATTTAATTACCCATGTTGTACAAATCTTGTAAATTTTACATAATGTTAAAACATTGGAAAGTTTATAAAAACTGTGAACCTAAGGTTCATGGTTGACACCCCCCCCCCCCACAACTATTACTCCCACATTCCTCTCCCTCTCCCGACCACCGCTCCCTATGCCCCTCTTCTCCTCATGCAACCACCAACCACCCTCTCTCATTCCTCCTCTTCTCTCTCTCCTACTCAACCATCTGGTTTGCTCCTCATCCATGTTCCCTGCTTCCATCCACAATGGAATGAATCAAGACCGTAAAATGTGTCACCCAAGGACATGATCCTCATCCAACCAAGTGATAAATGCTCAAACATCCACTTACATCCACAAATTCAACCTCCTCACTATCTGCATCATCTTCTACCTACCCCTTAGCTTCTGAGGAGTCAAATTCCTCATCCATCCACTCCTAGGGTGATTCCTTATGCATTCACCTACACTCATGCCTTCATTTCTCTACCCCTGAGCATCATATTAGATTGTTCCATCATAGACTAAGCCTATGAGGACTGAAAAGACCATGTACTCGTACATACTCGAGTATATCCATGTGCACGAGGAGGTCCTTGGTCTCCTTGGATGGATGTACAACTCTATAATCATTGATGTACATGAGTATACATATTTTCCTAGAGGTCTTGGATGCATTGGAGATCAGCGTGGCGCATGTCACCATTCTCCATGGTGGTGGGTTGATAGAGCGCTGTCGTGGGTGCCCTCAAATGATTAGTGTGATTTTGGGGTACTTAGGTGCAGCAGAGTGGCTGACCAAGGTCGTCTCTCAAAGGAGGAAGTGAATTAAAACAACTTTTCAGAGGTATTATAGAAACAAAATAAAAGGGAATAAAAACACTACTTAAAATTATGGGGGTGGTTGTTAATAGTTTATAAATATAGAATAAGTTTGCTGGAAGAAGATTGCATTTTTTTGTTTTTAATTTTGAAATGAAGTTTGATTAAAAAGAAACAACAAGAAGATGTTTTTTTTTAGAAAATATTTTAAAAGGTGTAATAGATCTAACTATACCTATTCATTAACTTATTAATCATTATAATTTAAATCAATATCCACTTAATTATGATCCCCTAATTTTTTATCCCTCGAACCCTAAGAGAGTTAACTTAACCACAAAGATGAAATTACTTAAACCCTAGGCTAGCTTCGGAACACGCAATCGCAGCACCCTGATTTGATTGTTGTTCTAAGGTTAGCTTATGGTCAGTGGTTAATTAGAGCACATATACATTATAGAAATGAGGATTAATTGTGTTTAGGAATTATATTTGAACTCTACAAATTTATCACGTATGGTCTTGTATTACCGATTAAGATTGCGCTCTCACAATTTACACAATTCCCGACCTCGCGTGTTTTGTGTTAATTGTTCAATTGCTTGCTTAGTTTATTGAAATTTAAAAACACAATTCATGAATCATATTAAGTGAATTACAGTAGCTCAATGATTCAAAATAATTAAATGAATAAGGATAGAGGTTGATCGATTACTAAAAAGAACTACTCTTCCATGGGCGGTGTAGTCATCGTGGAGACGTTTTGCATAAGCAAAGGATTGAAAGGGTAGAACCCAATCTTGTATCCACTCTTGATTCCAAACCAATTAAGAAGATTAAGATAATAAGAAGAGGGAATAACACAGAAGATTATTTGAAGAAAAATTCAAGAAACAAACATGAATTAAAAGAAATACAAAGAAGAGGTGGGAGAGGAGAGCCTTTTTGGAAGAGAGGTTTGCACAAAGGCTTACTTCTTCCAAGAGTTTTGAGGGGTTCCCAAGAGACACCCTTTCGTCCACACCTTCCCAAATCCTCGACCAGCCCTCTCAAAGAGTTAAAATCCCCTTTAAATAGAGTTTGTGAGGGCTAGGGATACATAACTTTTTAAGTGTGAAATGAAAAACTCGGCCAAATATTTTATTCCAAGTTTCACTGCCTAGTTGATCTCCAAAACGCGTGAATTGACCAGCCTTCCAGAAATATGATTTGTGAAAAATAATGTCCCCGAGATTTTCTCAACATTTGGGCTCAATAAAATCCCGTATGTAGAAGATATGTCCCAAATACATAACCCATGTCCATTCTGCCGAGTCCAGCCCACCATTGTCTTAATGTCCCGTTTACTCCATCCAAATTCACTTATCAGCTCTAGTGTCCTGAATGAAAGTTGTAGAAAATTACGTTAGGAACACTGTTACAAAATTTCAAATTCAAATAATAAATATAAAAATATTTATATTCGAAATACTACAGTGCACTATAAAGGGTAAAACTGGAATTTTCTCCAAATTTTCAAATGAATGATCAAATCCCAAATATTTTATAAATAAACATATTTAACACAATTTGAGGAAATTATATCATTTATTATAAATAAAATATTCAACAAAATAGTGTTTTATCATGGGTCTTGGGAGCTCACCTTGGGATATTTTAGCATCGGGATCGGTATCTACATTGAGGGTTCCATCACTTCCCTTTCTTACACTATTATGTGACTATAACTGAGTAAGGGGGATGTATCCAGGATTTGGGCATTGATCGCCTAGGACCCCTAGATCTTCTATGACCCTCGTACGGTAAAGAGAACCCAACTTCAGGGTGGCACTCTATGGATTCTTTATCGAGATATGGATCATGCCTAGTTGTCCAATAGAGATACACATGGGAGCATTAGTCAAATTGAGTTCATCATCCTAGCCTTATCCATGGGTAGCTCGACCATCAAAAAGACCTACCAGTTCACGCTTTACTACCAGACCTAGTTATTGTAAGATAGAGGTACCTTGATGGGAAGAAGCTTCATCATCCATATTGTGCCTTATCTCAACATCTTTGATGTAGATCAGCCTCTTTCATCTATTCGAAAGATAGAGTTGATTGACCTATTCATGATCTAAAATATGGGGCTCTTAAGAAATATCAAGGGAAGTTGTTAGTGGGCCCCATAGTACTTGTTTGATCCTATTGAGGCTTCATATGAGCCTTCCTTAGCCCCTTCCCCAACTCATGGTCCTCTTTCCCCTTCTAACCCAACACCTTCCCTTACTTCTACATCTACCCCTACTTCCTCTTCTGCTCCTAATTCACCTCTTACCACCACTGAACCACCACCCCTTGCTATATCTTCACCCACACCACCCTTCCCATCCAATGTATGGTATATTCTCTAGTGTCTAGTATACAACCAAAGAAATATATTCCTTTATTTACACATTCTCTTCACCACACCATCTATCTTTACCACCCCTACCCCACCACCAGCCCCTACATTAACCCACCCACCACTTGCTACCATATACCTAGCTTCATCCTCCATTCTCTCTCTGCCACCCCTCCTGACCAAGCTAGGTTCTAGCACTGTATTACCCACCACGGTAGTCAATCCACCAACCCCAATGTCCATAGAAGACATAGATAGGATGGGGTACCTTCAGTAATCCACTATTTAAAAGTGGGATACCGATGTGGATAGTGGTGAAAATGTCAATATTGTTTAGTTATGACCATGTCTCCCTCCCCTATTATACAGTGTTATGGGTGTTTATTTTTGTATTCCCATTGTATTCCATGTTTCATAATACATCATTTTTATATCTATAATTGGGACACATTTTTTATTACATGTATTTCTTATTTATATTTCTATTTATAAATTAATTTATCCATGTCTATATCTAATACATCATCCATGGTCATTGAAAAGTCTGTCAGGCCACCATTTGGCCTCCCATATGAAATCTATCAACATGCGACTGATATACAAAGATAGATTGAGGACCTCCATCTCTACATTCATGCCCATCATAATCCTCCTCCATGATTTTCATGAAATTTAATACTACCACATGAGTGTTTTATCATACCCATTCCTTAGGTGGTTAAACCCACCATAATCACCCATTGATCTTGAAAAAACTGCCACTAATTCCAGTAGAAGGTATAGGACATCTGATTTGATGGAAAACACCCACTAATTCCTTTTTTCTTTTGTCTGGATGAAAATAACATTGTTAGTGATTTATTAGAGGTAACCCATATTTGTTTTATATATTTTTATTGTTTGATTAGGAACTTTTTTTTTAAATTTCTTGTGTTTTTTGTTCTTTAGTCATCCAAAACTTCATTATAGTTCATTTGTGAATTTATTTGAGATGCTTTATCATACTATTGACTCTATTCACCTTTATATTTTTTTACTTCCATATTAATTAACCCCTATATAATAATAGTTTATCTAGTGCAGGTATTTTTCTTCTAAAAAAATTTTAGGTAGCATAATTTCACATCAACATTCAAAAATTTCCCCCATGGCATGAATTTACTACAGGGATATCTTGATTCCCTATCTTAAATTATTAATTTCCATTTCATTTTTATCTATGCTTCTATTGATATCTCTTCCACATCGCTTTCTAGAACAGTGTGGACACTATATCAATTTAAGTGTGGGTGAGTTCTTATTGAGCTTTATTGTCTCTACACTTGTATTTTTGCTTGTTTTTATTAGTATAGGAGGATTTTTTTCATTGAAAGCATGCTTTAACTAGAAAAATCATTATTCCAATTTAAATAAAAGACAAATTTTGGTTATAGATTGTTAAAATCCATTTTTATTCATGTTTAGAGTTTTAGAATGATTTATGAGTTTAGTAATCTAATTCTAATTCTAGATTCTTATAATTACCTTTAATTAACTTATTACTAGATATTATGCCCTGAGTGATTTCTAGTTATTTTATTTACTCCTATTACCAAGAAGATTCTAGACCTACATTTTCATATACTTCCCTGAGCATATTTCTTGGGACATAATTGGTACATATAAACCTATCATAACTTGCATTGGAATCTTATCAAGGCTATTATTAAAAAAATAAACTATTAAAATGATTAAGGCAATATTTTTTTATTCAGTTATCATGAGACCCACCTGTACATCTATCCTTATTTAGCCCATAGTATCCACAAACATCCTTATTAGGATAGATCTATTTCAAGACTATTATCCCTTCCCACCCTACTCTTAGTACTATGCATTATTTTCTTTTGAACAAGTGTGGTAGATTTTTTATCTCTTCCATACATGGGATGTTGATATTGATGACACATATGATAGTATTTTCACCATATTTATATTACATGGTTCATGATTACCTTTAGTGTTTTCTATGCATACCTTGTTCCTATATATATATAGATTATGTATTAGGAAGTTCAAAATAACCATTACCAGACCGATGAATCATATGATGGATCATATGTGGTTGGGTGATGGATGTGAGATTTGGACTTGATGTGATTTTTAAAAAATTAAAAAAATTGAAAATATAAAGTAACATGGAACTTTCTTTATTATTTTTTGACATATTCATGGACCTACTTTGAGCTGTTGGGAGCATGGAGACATCATTTTTGTCTAGGAGGAGTTACTTTATTACACTATTCACGATTATCATGCATTATGCTATAAATATTAACCTCCTTTTGAGATTGATTTTTATCATCTACTTACTTGCCCTCAGCCTCATAGTCATTTGAACCTTATTGGTTAAGCCCCCATGATTAATTTTTTATTTGTCTTTACAGAGTGGAGATGGTAGAACTAATACAAGATTATGGTTAGTAACATGTATTCAAGGTATAATTATAACTCCAATTAAATTTTATCTTCAGTGATGAGAGAAAATCCATTGTGAGATAAATTGAAAAATGGGTATAACTTCTGAGGAATAGTTATGAAATTGTAATAAAGGAAGAAAAAATATAAATAAAGAACTTAATTATGAGGTATGAATGATTTTCTCTACAAGATTGATTCTGGTGGAATTTCTTTTTCCTCATACACTTAGTTTTATTTTCCTAAATTTAATACATGTTTCCTGTTTAAAAATTGTTTAATTTGTAATCCCTATTAAGATGTTTTTTATTGAGAATAAGAAATTGTTCAAGTGTGGGGGAATTTGATAAGCTAGATTCATATAAATATTTTGAATATATTTATTTAAGGTTTTATCATGATTTATTCTATAATACATTTGGTTTTGATGTGTTTTTAGAGGAATTTTGAATTCTAGAATCAAAGTAGGAAATTATAGAAAATAGAAAAATTGGACATTACATGTCATGAATCCAAAGTGTATGATGTGTATTCATTGAGAAGACCACCTTCCATCCATTTAAAAGGAATGAATCCCATTTACAAGACATGAACCAAGTACATGATGTGAATTCCATTTACATGTCATGAAATATTTGAAGTATGAACCTAATGACGATACATGACTTAAACATCATACATGATGTTAAAAGCTCAAATCATGAATCCTACTAAATATATAGGCTTTGAAATCTATGAGATAAAAAATATTTGAAGAACCTTCTAGATTTTAAGTACATGATATGAATCTTAATTACACGTCATGAATTTATTAAAGAAAAATCCACTTAAAATAGTTACATAACATGAAACATATACACATCGTGTAATACTAGGCTCTATATATATGCAGACACCCTCAATACACAGAGAGATCTTGGATAACCTCCAACCTATTTTTCTTTCCTATTAATTTCTTTTTTTCCTTCAAAACTTGTTTCTATAGTTTTATTTTATTAAATTAATCATTATATTGTTACCACTTACCAATTCCAAGACTCGTTCTGTGCACATTCTTGTTTCAATGCTTGAATCCAATTCTGTTTGTTGTGAAACTTTGATTTCTGATATATTGTTCATTGTTTCTTCATTAAAGTTAGTATTTAATTGATTTTAATTGATTTCAATCATGTATTTCATTGATTTGAAATTTTTATTTATTATTTCAATCATTTTTCTTGTTTCCATTATTTCATTTAATAACGTCATGTTTGACTAATCTGCTTAGGGTTAGGGTTTAAGGGTAAGGGTGTCTTTAAACCTAATGAATATCTCAATCATAAATTAGTAACCAAATGGATAGTAATTAGGATAAAAATAATTTTTTATCTCATTATTTTTCACTAACCTGACTATGGGATATTTAATCGAAGGACCCTGACCTAGTTTGAGTTGAGAAAGCTATAACTAATAGCTTGTGATACTTTCTACCTAGAATATAAGCTTAATGCACCTAGTTTTCTAACTATCTATATACCAAAGAATATTTTCAGCTTAGTTATATCCAATTGTTTGTATCAAGACCAATTGGTGACCTTTTCACCACTTCACAATCTAAGACATAGTTTTATCTCAAGCTATATTTAGAATTACTCTTTTTCTTAAAGCTAGAAATTAACCCTGAACCCTTATTTTTATCTAAATTAAAACCCAAGATACATATTTTTAGTAAAACCAAACCTAATAGAGATCAAGAGAACTCATACCACAAGGTTATTACTATTAGGTTTTATTCTTAACAATTGTCCATATGGGTTTGACCCCGCACTACCATTATGTTACACCTTAGTAGCTGAGTGTAGTTTAAGAAATATAAATTTTAATCTAATTAATGACTACACATAATCATTGACACCATGTGTTTTAGTCATTAATCCATTTCAATGAATCCTTACTAATGGGTTTTTTATTTTTATTTTATTTTAGTTACTTACTATGAATATAAATAAAGAATTAAAATTTCTATTGTACACATAGGACTCGTTTCTTAAAGCATGTTAATCACTCGTATTTTTCCTATGATTCTTTTTTTCTATTTTTTTAATTTTTTATTTCTTTGTATACTTGTGAGTTCTTTGAGTCCTCTTGAATTTTTGTGTGAGGGTCTACTTTGTGTGGTGAGTAGTGTCAAAACACTTCCTACTTCTGATACACTTAGCCGATGGAAGATCTGGAGGTCTTTTTTCAACTATTATGAACCTATGGCATGTGAAATCATGATGGATTGGGGTCCTATTTTTGATAGTCACGTGACTTCCCCACTTCCCAATAAGTGGTATCAAATATTATGGTTTCAATATTCTCTTAACACACTCAAAGGCAGCAAAGGTTTCACTCAATCTTTCCTTGGTGATATTTCATTTTTTAGTGAAAGTTTATTACCAATGAAAGGTATTTCATCAGATTAAGGTATGTTTTGGGTAGATAAGTTTTATATAATGGTTTTTTACTTATATATAATTCATATGGATCATATGATTCAAAAGGATCTTCACATTCCATTAACCATTGTGGATCCATATAAAATGGAGAAGGAAAATGGGTATAGTTGGATAGGAAGGCATTTAGGTTGGTTAGGATTTTTATAGCATGGAATTTTTTCTTTAAACTATATAAAGTGGAAATAATAGTGGATCCCATGAAATATTTGTTGGATATTTATGAAATAACAATGATACTTAATAAATATTTCATGATATGATGACTATTTAGCATGAGGTTTTTATAAGGAAGGCCAGTTCAAAATCATGTTAATGAATTAAATATTATCTCAAGGATTCTCTAATTAGTGAAGATTATATTCATGGATGATGTTTGGAAACTCCTACTAAAATATTCATTAATAAAGAGCTGGGATGTTATGGTGACTATTTTTGGTAACTTCTGTAGAAAGATAGACTTATTATTTAAGGATGTACAGAATTTGATTATTAATGAAGAAATTAATTAGAGGGAAGTCCAAGAATCATATGATAGTTCTATTAATTATAATGTATAAGGAAATTTACCCCAGAGGAGATATCAAAATAAACCATCAGAATATAAGTATAGATAAATAAGTTGGATTAAGTTAGTTGGTCTCGGTCCTATATACTGAAATTATGGGAAGAAATGGCATATCATAAAGAATTATTAAATTTTCATGGATAAATATAGAAGGTAATAAATATCTAAAAGTAAAAAATTACATTATTATAATGGAGGGAAGTAACACATTTTTTCTCAATGTCAATGTTCTAGTAGAATCTTGAGCATTTAATTATAGAGAATATTTCCATTCAATGGTATAACATAGATGAATGATGGATTATATATCCAAAATATTTTGAAAAATTCATCTGGAGGATAATAAATCCTTGGATTTCATATGAAAGGGAGATTTTAATATTTTAATGAATAATGGTGGGATCTCAACACTCAAAGGAGTCATGCTCATCCAATGGTAATGGAAAAATCTTATTTTCATTGGATAGATTGATAAGTAAGGATATGGAACAACCTTTTAAAATGGAATCCAGAAATTTATTGGAGGATTCATGGTGGTTACAAGATGTGTAAAGGATGGGATAATGTTTTTTATCAAAAGAACAAATGGAATTTCAACGGTTATATCCACATCACTAGAAAATCCTAACGTTTGGAATTATAGGCATGCTCATCTCAGGGAAAATAATATGAAATCTATAATAGACAAAGTAATACTAAATCTTGATTTCATGAAAATTAGATGATGTGAAAGTCACATTTTAATTAAAAAAATAAGGGTTTCCCTTAACATAGATGGATAGAAGCCCAAAGCTCAGAAGTTAGAACTGTTTCACTCGAATGCTTGGGGACCTACCCCTATTTGGTACCTTAGAGGTTCACTTTAATTTGTAACTTTTATGAATGATGATAATAGAAAAGTTTGGGTTTAGTTTTTTAAGAATAATTCTAATTTTTTTTAGGTATTAATTCAATCATAATATTTTTTGAAAAGTTAATGTAGTTATAATTTGATGTACATTTGTTCATACAATAAAGGTTAATACACCAAATACAACTTCTAAAAATTTTATTGAAAGAATGGGATAAGACATGAGAAGACAGTGCCTAGAACACCACAACATAATTCGGTGGAATAAATAATTGATTAATATTTTATTTATAATGATAAAAGTATGTGATTACACTCTGAAATTCCCAAGGGAATTTGGGAGGAGGCACTCAATATAGTGGCGTACACTATAAATAAAATTCCAACATTAGTGGTTAGATAGAAACTTTTGAAATAGTTATGGTTCAATAAAATACTTAAATTTGGTAATATTAATGTATTTTAAAAATTAACGTATGTTCATGTTGACTCAAAGGATCAAGACATACTCAAGAAAAAAATTAAAAAAAACATTTCTCATTGAGTATGGAGATGAGAATTTCCATTTTCAATTATGGTATGATGATGAGAGATAAGTAATTTTATGTTCATATGTTCTCTTCAATGATAAGGTCTTATGGATGGATTATAACTTAATGGATAAAGAATTTTATTTCATTGAATATATTATCAAAGTCCAAGTTTATACGAGTAAGAACATTAGAGAGGATAGAAATTCTAGATAACTCATATGGAAGTACTAGAAGTATGGAGGTGAGGCTAGTGGAATATATTCCAAAAAGTTTAAGAACTATTAAGTCATGACTAGGAACACTAGATGTTAGGGATATAAAAGATAGATCATAACCAAGTAGTTCAGGGTAGCCAATTCATTTGAGTAGATCATCCAGAGTTAGAATATTGGATCAAAGGTTTGGAGTTGACATGAATTTATGACTTTTCATGGATATATAGGAACCCAAATTCATAGAATAAGAGGAAATTCTCAATGAATCTAAACATTATATGTCATCAATGGTTGAAGAGATTTATTTATAAAAATCCAACGGAACTTGTAAATTTAATGATCTACTAGAAGGAAAATGGGAACATGAGAATAAGTAGGTTTATCATTTGAAATAATATTCTAATAGAAAGAATAATTTCAAAGTGCATATAGTGGTAAATTAATTTCAAAAAAAAGGAAGGATCTTATTTCTTGTAGATATTCTCACTGATAGTTAAATTTGAAACTATCTAGATAGTATTGATCATTGTGTAATAAAAAGGTTTGTACTTAGATCATATGTATGCAAATATATCTTTCATTTATATTTATTTAGAGGAATAAATTTACATGAAAGAATTAATAGGTTTCACAGAATATGGGAACCAAGATTTGGTTTGAAAATTGAAGAAAATTATTTATCAGCTAAATAAATTTCTGATATAATGGAATCATAAGTTTTATTAGTTTTATGTATGAATAATTATTTTAAAGGTGCAACACAAATCTTTATTGTTTCTAGAAATAATATGATGATGGGATATTCATCGTAATACTCTTATATATCGATGACATGTTACTAGTGGGTCTGTATTTTTTATAGATCTAGGAGTAAAAGAAAAAGTTTTCAAAAAGATTCAAAATCAATGATATTGGATGTGCTAAGAAAATATTAGGGATATGGACTGAGAGGGATAGTAAATCCAAAACTTTGGTGTTATTCCATAGAGACTATATCCAGAAGATCATTGAGAATATATGAATGATTGGATATAATCTTGTCTCAACCCCTCTTGTTGAACACATCAAGTTATCCAAGGAATAGGCACTAAAAATTGAATATGAGATCCAGTACATAGAGAAATTTTCATTTGTGTTGTCTGTCAATTTTTTGATGTATGGGATGATTTTTACATAGACGAGAATTGATTTTTCAGTGGGAGTTATAAGTATATTTATAAAAAACCCTGGAAGGGAACACTGGTAATTCATCAAGTATATTATCCTATACTTTAATGGATACAAATATGTTTCTCTATATTTTAGAGAGGAATATATATTGTAATGATTTTTGGATGTAGACTTCACTGGAGACTTAGATACCTAGATTAGCATGACCAATTTTTTGTTTACCTATGGATGAAAAATGATAAGTTTTATGTCACAATTTCATAAAATTGTCACTCTAAGTAAAATTAAATCATAGTATGTAGCTTAAATAGAAGTTGATAAAGATTTGGTTTAGATTATGTGATTGTTGAAGGATCTTGGATGGAGTTAAAGAAGGTTGTTTTTTATTCTATGGATATAAAAGTGAAATCACATGGTTTTGAATCCAGTGTTCCATTCATGGATGAATAAGATTAACTTGAAGTACCAATTAATCATAAACATGATAGTGAAAAACTATTGAACCTGTGAAATATAGATAAAAGACAAAATCTGGTGAAAATATTCACTAAAGAATTAGTTTAAGAAAGTTTGGTGAAATGTCATGCCTCTGTGTGACTTGGGTGATTGGAATGAGGATGGAGTCACTGCATGTTTCTAAGGAAGGGAAGATTTTTATATTTTCCAAAGTTTTAGAGAGTTTTTAAAGATTCACAAGTAAAGTATTCATATAGAATTATTTTTGGATTTGAATCCTATTTTAGTTAAAAAAAATTAGGTCATCAGATTTTTTAGTCACCAGAAGTTGAATCAGCACGATGTGCAGAGAATGGTAGATAAATCACTCCAGGAGGTAGTGGGGACATTGGAAGTTCATGTATTCTGATGGAATCAAGACGTTTCATAAATTTTAGTGACTATAAGTCACTATAATGATATTTATGAATGATTTAATCATGGAAAGAAGTCAAAGTTAAAAGGGTTACTAGGGATCACTGTTCAGTTATCAAAATTTTAATGAATGTTGGTGGTTAGTGTAATCAGGATGATCAACTAAGAACTCATATATAAGTGGGTACTGTCATGAACAGATCATCTATGGCATTAATATTGTATCATTAACATACATAGTACAGTTTGGGGCTTATGGAAGTGGTAAGGGGTCCCCGTAATTTTGTATCAGACCCGGGTTCAAATACTTATGGCAGAAGAATTTTTATTGGACCAATATAACTATAATAGTATAGTACTATAGGGGGTAGTGTATTAGTGATGCTATTTATAAAAATTGGTATTTTGGGCTATTTAATTAGGCCTT
Organism: Viscum album; assembly: GCA_963277665.1. Classification (NCBI taxonomy): domain Eukaryota; kingdom Viridiplantae; phylum Streptophyta; class Magnoliopsida; order Santalales; family Viscaceae; genus Viscum; species Viscum album. The sequence goes on from OY728157.1 coordinate 2,075,878,208, forward strand.
TTATCCATTAGTCCTCTGGGATATCCATAATGGACCTTTGGGCATTATACGGGAGCAACTTCAAGATCATTGGTGTGAAAGATGGTAAAAGGGTGGTCAAAAATAGGGACAATTGTATGTGGAATCTTATAATTAGAGTGGATAAGAACACACCTATTCAAGACCCTTGTGTGGGGTATCAATGTAGGATGGCATACATGGATTTGAAGGGATGTGTTGGAGTCAAGTAGAAGTAAGGTGGGGGAGTGGTTGTTATAGTGTGGGTCTTTAAGCCACTTTTCACAAATGTGTGTCTACATATAGACCTTAAAACCATGTAATCTTAAAAGGCATATGTGCCTTTGTAACTTTGGTACATATAAGAGTTCCCACTCAACCCAGTTAACATGAGGGATAATTAAATAAAAAATCAAGTCCTTTAAGCCAGGGGTTGAATCTACACAATGAATTATAGAGTGTTAATCCATTATAATGAATATTTACTATTGGTTTAGTTAGTTTTATGTTTTTAGGGTACTTATGCTTAATAAAAATAAAGTATAAGTTTTTATCCCATGCATATAGGACTCGTTATCCAAAGCATGTTAATCCCCTATATTATTTCATATGATTTTTTGTTCTATTGGTATATTTTTTCATTGTGTTTTATACTTGGGGGTTCTTGAGTTTCACTTGGATTTGAGTGTGAGGGTTGACTTTGTGTGGTGATTAGGGTGCAAATACTTCATACTTCAGGTACACTTAACTAAAGGAAGTTCAGTAGGTCTGTTTTCTACTCACTGAATCTCCAGTATTTGAACCTTTGATGGATTGAAGGTCTTAGTTTTGGTGATTGTATGATCAACCTAATTTCCAGCATTGGAAACTACGACACGACAAAAAAACACTAACCACCCCTAAAACCCCCAAAAATGACACCACAAACAAAAAAACCAAAAAAATGATCACCACTCTTGATCCTAATTAGTAAACTCATAGCCTAAATACACTTTCAATCAGCTAGCCTAAGAATCCATGAAGATAAAATTAATAGCTCAACCATGATATAAAGCTTCATCTCAAACCATTGACAATCTAAAAACCCCAAAACAGTTTCTATCTTACAATCATAGACCACCAAATAGATATGGCAGAAGGGAAACCCCACACTATCAAAACATTCATGAAATTAAAATCTTTATGAGATAAAAACTCTGATGAGGAATTTTAAATATTTTCATAAAAAACATCCTAGGAAATTGCAACACCCCAAAATTTCAATATGTAATTTTTCTTTAAATAATAATATATTTGATAGCTTACATTACATGCAACACCAAAATAAAACAAGTCACAATATATTATAATAAACCATTAGTAAAGATAAATATATTAGTCAATTCTGATACTTACATAGTCTTATTTTTTTTTAGAAAATTTAATGATTAGAAAATAAATAATTAATATGATATGATTAAAATTATTCAATGTTAAAAAATGATATTTCTCAAAGAAATACTTTTAAAGTATTGTTTATTTTATCTTAATAAATTAAATTGGTCACTTTTAAAATATTATTATGATAATATTTAATATTTCAATGTTTTAACTGATATATTAACACTCAATTAATTATAAATTTCTATGAATAACACTTAAAGTTAAAAAAAGGTAATTTTTTCTTTTTAAGTTTTATTTTCATTTAAATTATAAATTTATGAATTTTATAAATTGAATTGAATGAAATTAATTTATTTTTTAGATTCAACATGTCAAAATTATCTTTGGGTTAAATTTTGTGATTTTTATAAAATAATTTCTTTTTAGGTGAATAGTAAAAAATACACATTTTTCAAATACTATCACTTTTATGAAATTATCATGATGAAATATTTAATTGAAATTTTATAAAACATTTTTTATAGAATATATATATATAATAATTAATATAATTCATTTAAATATATAATTTGTAACTTAAAAATCTATGTTTGACATGTTGGAAATCTAAGTAATGTTTTTATTCAAATAAAAAATATTTTGGTTCTTCTCTTTTAATAAAGTATTCATAAGGTTAATTTCAGTTTTGGTTTGTTTTTAAAGTTAAATAAGTTCCATTTTATTAAACATAATACAATTAATTCTATTTAAATTGATATTATACATGATTTTGGTATAAAATCATTTTTGTTCTTAAATAGAGAATTTTTAAAAAAAATGGTTTTCGTATTATTTTATGAAATTATATTTAAATTAATTTTTACCACTTCTAGAAATTTAATATAATAAAATGAATTAAATATTTTTAATTATAATTTTCTAATTTTTTAATGAGATCAATTTCATTTTTAGTGATGGTGATTATTTTTCATGGTAAAATTTTGTCACCACGGTGATGGTTAAAAGGGTTGATAAAGGGTTAAACTAAAAGATAAAGCTTAAAATATCTCTAAAAATTATCTAAATGTGGTAATATAAGTGTATTTAAACCTTAAATTATCCTATATTCTAAATTGGACTAAATTTTATCCACTTTCCATGAGAAATATATTTATTATATTTTAAAGTTCTTAACATTTATAATGGTGTCACTCTCCTAACTTAAAAAAGGAAAAATCCTCTACTAACTTATATAATCACTGAAAACTACCTTATCATGATCAATATCTAACAAAATATCCTCTCAAATTCTTATCCACTTCTTAGAGGTTCTTGTGACGTCCTGAACTCAGGTGCCACTCAAAGGTGCCCCGAGCCCAGCTGGCCACATGACCTCAAGCGCATCTCTCCGAACACCATAGGATTCCGATTAGAAGCGATAGCCTGGGGTGTGTCTGTGTGGAGAATATTACCTCATTAAAATATTGTTTCATATTGGATAAATTAGATAATAGGTAAATAGTGAAATCAGTATAAACAGATAACACAATAGAAGTAGATAGGAATGAATAACAAAACAATTTTATGTAACATACAACAGATGATGATGATATGTCATGTATTTAATAAGCTAGAAAATATGGATAAAAAGTGGTACGCATAAAATTATATAAAAAATTAGAAAAAATAAACCAAAATCTATCAAATCATCATGAGCTCTGGCTCAGTCATCATCCACCAAGTTCCCTCCTAAGAAAGCAAGCAATCAAGTGGCTTCCCTTTGTCAACACCTTCATAAAAGTATTATGCTTGGGTTACAATGGATTCCTAAATAGGTTGTGACATAAATCTCAGTAGGTCACCACCAAGGGCATCTATAACATCTAAATTGTGTAATATAAACTAAAATAGTGTGCAAGCATGCATATATGAAATTAAAGAAGTACAGTGACGTAAATACCCAAGTGTCTACTTTATCCTTAGCCGGTGTATGAACATGTAACCATTTAATTTATTTATTATGTTATAATTTATATATTTAATTCATGTTAGGTAAAATAATCACTGAAATAATGTCATTATAATAATAATAAAGGATCCAAGATATAATAAGGCATCCATGATGATACTGTTAATGAAAAGGTTCCAAGGGGATAACCAAGGAGACCTTGACCTCAGGGATCAAACCAACTCAAGTATTAATTGTATCCTAAACATAGGGGTAAGATTTTAATCCACAGGGTAACACCAAAGTAATTCCACAATGATATTTCTAACTGATTCCAATGAATACATCCAAGGTAAAAAAGGATAATAAATGATTTGTCCCAAGGATATAACCAAGGTTTCACATTTACATAGACATCTTGATAGATCCAAGGAGTGTACAGAGGCATCCTAAAAATTTAATGAATGGATCCTACAATGTCATATCAGGCATCCACTAATAGATGAGGATTGGGTTCCAAGGTGGGTATAAACCTTGGTAAATGGAATCCTTTAATCGGAATAAGCGCCCATGAGTGCTCAAGGAATTCCCTTGGGAATACAAGTCTATATTGACTCTGACCACTCATATAATAATAATTAGGTCCATAAACAAGGCAACTTATAATTGATTAATTTAATTAATTAGTCCATGTAATAGTCATGTCATTTAAAAAATCATTTGGTTAATTTTGTTTCCTTTCATTAGTGTGACAAGGCTAATAGGGGATATGACCATTTCTATCATTTCATATTAAATTAATTGATTCTCCCTTTTACCTTTCATAAACATGAAAAAGGTAGACTAATTTTGACCAACCATGTTCAATTCATTTATAATAAGCTAGGCCAAGTCATATCGATAATATACTTTCCAAAACCACTTAAACATTCATGAATTAAATAGAAAACTTACCTTAGAATGGTAAGGTGGAACTAAAATGTAAAAGGATGGTCAAAACAAATTCAATATTCATTTAATTAATTAAGTGATTTCCATCATCAGGGTCAAGCCAAGGCACACCCAAATTGTGGCACAAATAGACATAATAGGATAATAAAAGCATAGATATAGGAAACACCCTACTTGGGGCAGTTAGTGTTATTGAAGTAACCACCAATGATAGATAAAATATTTAATAGGGTTATTAAAACATGGTTATAATGGCTATGAAAAAGGTCATATGAATTAAACAAGTCATGCATGATGAAATCAGTGTGTACATACGGTAATTTATAAAATTATGAATCTTGATGGATGAGTTGTAGATCACCTACCTCATACTCATACAACTCTCCTCATCTTATATCATCCTATAGTTTGGAATGGATTGGAAGAGATCTGAATAATGGATTAACACCTTGAAAATAGGGCATATGATCCTACTACAAAATAGCATCATCGATAGAAATAAGAACAATTAATGGCTAAAAAGGAATTAAGATCTTTCCATTTTGGATCCAATGAGATGAATGATGCTTCGATCGGACTCCAAATAGATGATCAGGATAAAATTATATCAAAGAGGGAAAAAGGGAGATCCAAAATGAAAAATGGGGTTGTTGTCTGCTGGAAATAGAATTTGGAAAAGTGGGGTAATTTTATTAATCCATTAAGGTCGTTTTCATAAAATCACCCAAAAATAGGAATTGAATGGTTTGGCAGTATGATTGGCTAAACTTTACACCAATCATGCACTATCTACTATGGGGAGGGGAATTTTTCATGGTAAGGTTTAATTATTAGGGAAATCATGTTCCATCCATGAAAAACTCCTCTACAGCATGTTTGTAGATTTTTCTTAGGCGTACGACCCTTGGCGCATGGTTAGGGAAAACCATGAACCATATTTCACCCCATTATCCAGCACCGCACAGTTAGGAAGATTGTTTGGTATAGGTCATGCAGTTTTTACTAACCGTTCAGACAATATGTTTTTCATAGTGACTGGGGTTCCAAACTCTGAACAAGGCCCTGATACCCCCCCTAAACATTCTTGAACTCATTAGGAATCCTTATTAGGTCCAAAATAAATAATTAGACCAAATTTAAAAAGATCCATACCTAAGTGAAAAATTGGGTGCTTACATTCATCCCATCATAAAGGAACTCATCCCCAAGTTCACCATCCAAGGGTAGAAAAACACTATCTAAGAACAACTCTGGTCATCGAGCACGTACTTCCGCCTCTCATCCCCAAGACTCATCCTATACATAGTCATGATGTTATAAAACCCATAATAAAGGGATAGAATATCCTTAGAGATCATCCATGCTTTATTAAATGATTTTTCTAGGATACTCCTCAAAATAATCATTGTCATCTTTCTCAACTACCTTGGGATCAAAAGTATGAGATGGGTCGGCATGATAATGGTGAAGCTGTGAAATGTGGAAGAATTTGTGCATGGCATTGTAAATCTGAGGTAATAGAAACTGATAGGATATCTGCCTAACTCTATCCATAATCTCTTATGTCCCTATATAATTAGTTAAATATTCCCTTTCCTTTGTATATGTATATTCCCTAGCATGGGTGATTCCCACAGGAAAACATGATCCTTGAACTTGAACACCAAATCTTATAAATAGAAATCAGCATAATATTTCTATCTAGATTGAGCAGTAAACATACACTTCCTATTCAGATAAACTTACGCTAAAGTCTCCTATATGAGACAAGGACCTAGTAGTGTCGCCTCACCAGCCTCTAGCCAGTACAGAAGTGAATAGAATAACCTGCCATAAAAGGCCTCAAAATGATCCATCTAAATTGTCACCTAAAACCTAATATTATAGGAAAACTCAATGAGAGGGATATGATTATCCCAAGAACTGTTAAAATCAAGGACACATTCTCAAAGAATTTCCTATAGAACTTATATAATTTGTTTCGAATGTCCATCATTTTGAGGGTAGAAGGATATTCTCAAAAGCACCTATGTATCCATATATTTTTGCAACACCTTCTAGAACTATGATGTGAAATGAGAATACCTATATGAAATGATAGTATGAGGGACCCCATGTAGTCATATGATCTCACGGATATACAATCTTCCTAGATCATCAACCAAGAAAGTCTATCAAATAGGAAGGAAGTGGGTTACTTTTGTCAATCGGTCAATGACTACACATATAGTTCCACTACCTATAGGAAACCTCAGTAATACAACTACAAATTCTATGGAAATATATTCTCATTTATATTCTGAGACTGGAAGCAGGTGTAACAATCCTTCAAGTCACTAGTGATCCACCTTCACCTGATGATGGGTGGAACACCTAGTAATAAAGAATGTTATCTCACATTTTATCCTAGGCCACCAATACAGGTGTCGCATATCTCAATACATCTTGGAGATGCCTAGATGAACTACCCACTAAGAATCATGGGACTCACACATAAATTCATCTCTCATGTCTATAGAAACATATACACATCCATGAATATGCAGGATTACATTTCTATCCATAGACCAATCCGAAGGTGATTTATCTCTTGAAATACTCTCATAAAGAACCAAGCCTTCATGATTTGAAATTTTCCAACTCTTCACCTTCACAAGAAGGGAAGAAGTAACTATCAATGATGATATATAGGACTTCTCGTGATTACTATGGAACTCCAAATGCATCTTAGAAAATAGGGCCATCGATTTTTATTCATCACTGTCTTCTAGTATGGCATGTTCCTAAGATTTTTAACTCATTTCATCCACTATCGCATTGCCTTTTATAGGCATATAGTCAAGCTCAAAATTGAAGTACTAAAAATATTCAACCCATTTCCACTATTTTAGGTTCAATTCACATAGTTATAAGATATTTTTTAGGCTATTATGGTCCACACACACCAAAAAGTTCTCACCCATCAAGTAGTGTCATCAACGTAAGGCATGGACAACTGATGCTAGCTCAAAAACATGCTTTGGGTAATTTCTCTCATGAGGCCTCAACTGTTGAGATCCGTACATAATGACTCTATACTCTTGCATCATCACTACTCCCAACATAATTTATGATGCATCACAGAACATTGTATAACATCTTTCGGGCTCTGACAGTATCGGAATTAGTGTCGATACAAGCCTTCCTTTCAACTCCTGAAAGGATTTATCGCACTCTTATGACCACAAGAACTTAAAACCCTTATTTATAAGACTAATAATAGGTTCATCAATGTGTGTGAATACCTATATGAAATTCCTATAATATCCATCCATTCCCAAGAAACTTTTTATATCATACACATTCTTGGGATGCTCACAGAAAACTATAGCACTAACCTTCTCTGGGTCAATAGATACTCTTGATTCCAAGATAATATGAGGCAAGAAGTTAACTTTATCGGTCCATAAGTGGCACTTAGCAGTCTTGGCATAAATATGATGCTCTCTCAATGTACTCATAATGATCTCAAGTTACTTAGCATGGTCATTGTGAGTATGAGAATACACCAAGATGTTGTCCACAGGGACCCCAACAAAAGAATCCAGATAGGGTTAAAACAACCTATTCATCAAATCCATGAAAATAGAAGGTGTTTTTGTAAGACCAAACAGCATAACAAGATACTCATATATACCATACCTAATATGAAAAGTTGTACAAGGTATGTTTGAAGGTATGACTCACACCTAATGATAGCGCAATCTCAGTTTGATCTTAGAGAACACCCTAGATCCTTAGAGCTGGTCAAAGATATCATCTATTTGAGTTAGTGGATACCAATTATTGACCATAATCTAGTTCAACCATCTATAATCCATTCATATATGAAGGGTCTCATTCGCATTTTTGGCAAAAAAACACAGGCAAACCCCAAGAGGAAGTGTTGGGATGTATAAAACCTTGGGCCTCTAAATCCACCAACTACCGCTTGAGCTCTTGAAGCTCCATAGGTGCCATCCTATATGGGGGGATGGACACTAGAGCTGCTCTTTGAACAAGATCAATCATAAACTCTACCTCTCTCATAAGAGTTAATCTAGAAAAATCATCGGGAAAAACATCCATGAAATGGTATACTACTGGAGGGAATTCATCCTAACATAAACTATTATCCTCCACAAAGAGATTATAAATCTGGCCAATTACTCCAACTATACCATGATGCTATGTTCTAGATCTACTAGCTTGTAAATCCCATTCACCCTTATGTAAATAAATGTTTCCCTCTAGTGATGTAAATGATTCCCTATTATGATAGAATTCTACAAAGGCGTGATATGGGACTAACCAACCCATCCCAAGAATTACACCAAAGCCAATCATCTTAAGAAAAAAGAGGTACCACAATAAAGGGTAACTACCTAACTCAAGGGGATAGTCACTGCATCAGCATATACCCTATGACCGTACTCCCAACAGTGTATCCAAGGTCATTAAACCATAGTAATACTATATCTCTATCCCGAGACTTTCCACTATAGATAAGGAGATGAAGGAGTGTGAATCACTTGTATCAAATAAATAAGATACTATAGTAAAGGATACTAGAATATCATCACATACTATAGATGTTCCTTCACTTTGATCCTTAGGTATCAGTTGTAAAGCATGCAACTGGCTTAATCCATGACCATGTGTTATAGCTGGACTACCCTGATTATGACTACTCTATTGGAGATCCTGATAATCTAAAGTCTGGCTATTCTATTCACAAACTCCTCCTCAACTAGTCCTATCGGTACTACTCCAACTCCCTGCCTGATGCAGTATAAAATATCCTGCATGTGAAGGTAGATCTAGTGTGGATTCTCTTCCACTAGAAGTTGATGGAAAGTTCTAACATAATCTCTGAAGGTGCCCCATATGGCTGGAATCTCAGCACTCTAGGGGGTCTCTATCACAATGAGTCTTAATATAACCCTATCTTCCACACTAATGGCACACCACAGAGTTACCAGTATGGATAGTCTGGATACCACTACCCTAGAGAGAAACCTCAAGGGATCACTTCCTGCTACTTGAAGAACTATTGTCCTACCATGACACTGGTCCTATATGCTTGGTATTGTCGCCTTCCCTTAGTTTTTTCTTAGTGATAAGAGTCGGATTGACTATCTCATAAAATTTAGGTATAAAAAATACATTCACCTAAGTATGGATGGAAAATTGAATCCTATGTTTGAAACATCTAGCACAAGAAATCCCATCACTGGATGAAAGTTTTGTAAAGTGTTCTAACTCAGTAAAACATGATAATGTCATGACCTGTCCTCGGGGCCCGTGCCGTGACTACCCCAAGCCCGTCTTCCATAGGCCAGGGGTTGGAGACTAGCATCAAAGGCATAAAACCCGATAAAAGGGAAGGCATTTCCTTTATATAAGTAAACAAACACAACAGAGTACGCAAGCTGGAGTAAACACAAAGTAAACTGAGTACAAAAGTAAGTGCTGGAAAGTAAATGGGCCAGTATACAAACCCAACTGAAAGTACAGTATAACTAAGAAAAGTAAGGTACAATAGTTGAAAATTAAAGCAGCAACCACCGAGTCCTCCTCTGAAAACCCCACCTGAAGGGTGGGTACAGATGGTATCCTCAGCTCCTCGAGTCCGTCCGTCTGATCCGTGTACGTCCCGTTTGATAGTCCACCTCCAGATACCTTCTTGCTCCACAAGCCTCAACCACTATCAGCGTTGTCGGACGTCTGCAACCAACACAAAGTAGTGCGGGCATAGCCTGTGCAGGGGTGAGTATACGATACTCAGTAGGGACCCCGAGACCCCCGTAGGTCTTCCAGAATCCACGAAGGATAAACCAAAAAGGAAGGAAACAATCACGAAGTATCAACCAACTCTACTTAGGTATATGCCCATACATATACCTAAGTCATCAATTACTGTTCGGCTCCAACTCTCGAGCCAAAGCACAACACATTCCACACAGGAAAGCACAACCCAGTCCACAAAGGAAAGAAGTCAATCACATAAATGATAATGATTGAAGATCAAGACTCATCTCACACAGGTTTACTTCTCACGAAGAGGGGTGGAGATGATTATATGTAGCCTCTGAATCATCTCCTCTACCGAACCCACGTAGTATCCAAGTACAGAAGTTGTCGCTGTCGAACCCACATAGGATCCAAGTACAATAACCATCGTTGCCGAACCCACATAGGATCCAAGTACAGCCATCATCGCTGCCGAACCCACGGAGGATCTAAGTACAGTCTTCCTCGCTGCCAAACCCATATAGGATCCAAGTACAGTCGTCATCGTCGTCGCAGTCGTAGCCAGCTCTAGGTTTCCCACACACAGCACGCTCGATTCCGGGAGGTTCCACTCCATGAGCCAAGATTTTCGATACATCAATTGTCACAAAGTCCAGATTTGATGTATCCTAAAGTTCCGTATCATCAATAGTAACTCAACGCGATAGACGACGCGTCAATCGGACGCCCGGTCTGAGAGATAATGGCTTTTCTGTTCCAGGGGCCTGGTTAGAAATATGCTTGTTTCTAACTTGGCCGATATCCATAGTCATCCAAAACTCACTTAGAGTATCGCAAAAGAATCATCTCGTCAAAATGGTTCTAGTGCCATAGATGGCGCGTCGATCGGGCGCACGGTCTTTAATTTATTCCTGTTTAAGTGATTAACAGGCCTGGCCCGTTTAGCCCAGTGGGCCGACGGGTCGGGTTAACCCAGTTTGACGGGTCCGACCCAGCAGGGGTGTTAGACCGGTCCGATAAAATACACAACTCGGCCCAAAGTGGTGCGGCCCGGCCCGAAGTGGCACGGCCTGGCCCGAAGTGGCGCGGCCCGGACCGAAGTGGCGCGGCCCGGCCCGAAGTGGCGCGGCCCGGCCCGAAGTGGTGCGGCCCATCTCAGCGGGGCGCGGCTCGGACCGGCCCGGAGGAGTGCGGCCTGGCCCGGCCTGGCATGGCCCGGCTCGGCCCGGCCCGGCTCGGCCTGGCCTGGCACAGCCCGGTTGGGCGTGCGGCCCGGCTGGCTCGGCTGGCTGGCCGAGCGGATTCCAGGGGGGTGGCCCCCCCAGTTGTCCACACCAGCGGCGCTGCCCTTCCCCAAACCGGCCGGTTATACCGGTCGGCCTTCTACGCACGCAGCCCGCATAGGTGGGCCTCCGGTCTTCCAGTGCGGCGCCCTCCTGGAGCCGCGGTCCAGCTCCGCCCGGCCGGCCTACGGGCCTGTCGGTTCTTTCGCCGAAGCGGCCTGTGATGCAGGCCGCGGTTCCTCCCGTATTACCGGTGTGACGGCGCCGGCTTCCTTCGCCATGTTCCTGGCACGGCCCGATAGCATCGTGCTTCCTCCACCTCCAGTTTCCAATTCAAAAAGAATAAAGTTCCAGTGGAGGGTTGTCGGGCCATGTTCGTTCGGCCCGCGCCCTCCACGTTAGGCGGTAACACATAGCCAAGAAATCATGAGGTTCACGAAACACAACTACAAATTTATTTTCAATAAAATTGAATCAAATCACCCTACCTCGAAAAGAAATTCGCGGTTGTCAAGCGTCGTGGATGACGGCGTCGTTTCTGTCATCGTTGGTGTGCACCCGAGGAAGTGACGTCTCCTCTTTTATCACGGAGAGAAGAATATAAGGCGCCCTGTTGTTAGTGAGTTCCCGTGTTAGTGTCTCCTCTTTTTCCGCAGAGGAAGAAGAGGATGAAGAACCACGGTCACCGAGTCGATGTTCTTCGTCAGTGAGTTGGCGTTCTTCAACAAAGTAGGAATCCCCTTTCTTCTTCACAAGAGTTCTCTCCCCAAATTCCCACACAACAAGCCAACCAAAATAAAATAAGGCCACCCCTTATTTTAATTGAACATTCCATGCATTTCAAAATACAAATTTCAAACACTTAATTAATTAATGAAAGAGTTTCAATTAATTAATTAAGGTGTGTGTTGGCAAGAGTTTAAGTGGGGAAGTGGAAAGGTTACAAAATTTAAAAGTGAGTTGCCATGTAATTAACATGGGAGTTCAAAGGGGTTAAGGAGTTATGGAATGTGAAGGTTTGGGGCTCGTGTGGGCCCCACCTCACAATTATCCTCGCATGGGTAGTTAGGAGCTTGTGGGTCCCACCCCAACTCCCCCATGTAGGATATAACCACCTTAGATATAAAATAAAAATTATTCCACAATTTTTATCCACTTCTTATTTAATCCAAAAATTTTAACTTCTCATCTCGTGCAAACGCAATTACAGTAAAGGTCTCCTTAAGCAATTATCGGTGTTGCGAGTTCATAGGTGCCCTTGGATTTCAATTCCGAGCACCGGTTCAAAAGATATAAATCTCGCCCGTTTGTTTACTGAACGTACCCGAGCTAAACTTCGGAAATTGATTCTGGGCACACCGGGCCTTGGAATCAAGTGCCGTTAGAAGCCATAGACTTGTAAAATTACAAATTATTTAAGAAAAAAATTTCCTTGAAATTTACGAGTCTTTACATTACTCCCACCTCAGGGCTTTACGTCCCCGTAAAGCTACATCATAAACTAGGGAAACAAATGAGGGTATTGTGCACGCATCTGAGCCTCTTGCTCTCATGTGCTCTCCTGGAGGTTCTCATGCTGCCAATGAATGTGCACCATAGGAATCGACCGTCCACATAGGACCCACTCCTATCGATCCTCGATATCCACTGAGACCTCCATGAATGTAGCTCCATCATTGATGTCCATCTCCCCATGTTCAATGATGTGGGTCGGGTCGTGCACGTATCTCCTCAACTGAGATACGTGGAATATGTCATGCACCCGGTGCAACTGAGGTTGAAGGGTCAGGCGGTAAGCCACCTCGCCTACCCTGCTGAGGACCTAGAAAGGTCCGATGAAGCGTGGAGATAACTTGTCGCCCTGGCCAAATCTCCGTAATCCACATCGAGGTGAGACCCGTAAGAAAACATGGTCTCCATCCTCGAACTCCAATGGTCTCTGTCTCATATCAGCATAGGACTTCTGTCTGCTCTATGCAGTCCTCATCCGCTCCTGGATGATCTGCACCTTCTCTGTCATAGCATGGACCATCTCTGGTCCTACAAGTGCTAACTCCCCTGGGTCTATCCAGCACAGAGGTGATCTGCAAGGTCAGTCGTGCAGTGCCTCGTATGGTGTCATCCCGACGGTGGAGTGGTAGTTTTTGTTGTACGCAAACTCCACTAAGGGTATGTGATCCTCCCATCTGCGACCAAAGTCAAGGACACATGCACGGAGCATGTCTTCGAGAGTCTGAATGGTTATCTCAGTCTGGCCATCCGTCTGAGGTTGAAAGGCGTTGCTCAGGCGTAGCTGCATCCCAAATGCCTCTTGCAACCCCTTCCAAAGCTGGGATGTAAATTGATCGTCTCGATCGGAGACGATAGACGATGGCACACCATGAAGCCGAACGATCTCCTGAACGTAGAGGCGTCCTAAGCTCTCAACTGAGCCCTGCTCTCTGATTGGTAGGAAGTGGGACGACTTGGTGAGTCAGTGTACAATCACCCAAATGGAGTCGTGTACTCTGGAAGTACGTGGGAGCCCCATCACAAAATCCATGGATACCCCGTCCCACTTCCACTCTAGAACCTCTAAGGGTTGTACCAAGCCTGCTGGTACCTGGTGCTCCGCCTTCACTTGCTGGAAAGTGAGGCATCATGAAACGAACTCTACTACTGCCTTCTTCATACCCGGCCACCAATGCTATCGTCTGAGATCCTGGTACATCTTCGCCACTCCCGGATGTACCGCTAGAGTGGAAGTGTGAAACTCCCTCAGCACTTCCTCTTGCAGTGAAACTGGTACCATGGTACGTCCCCTAAAGAGGATGACGTGCTCTGCTCCTTCAGAAAATCCATTAGGCGCCTGCCTTGTGGAAATCTGAGCACGCCGCTTCTCATAGTTAACATCCCCATGTTGTGCCTCTCTGACCCGTTGAAGTAGTGGAGGAGTGAATGTGAGGGACTGTAGGAAGGCTTCCTCATCTCTATCCACGAAGGATATATGCAAAGCGGCTAACTGCTTCATCGCCTCTCCAAGTAGCTGAATGCCCGACCTCCTACTGAGAGCATCAGCCACAATGTTCCCCTTTCCAGGAGTATAGACTATCTCAAATTCATAGTCTTGGAGGAACTCGAGCCATCACCATTGTCTCAGGTTTAGGTTCTTCTGCGAGAAGATGTACCTGAGACTCTGGTGGTCAGAGTAGACAATAAAGCGCTCGCCCATCAGATAGTGTTGTCGCATCTTCAAGGAGAAGATCACTACTGCTAACTCCAGGTCAGGGGTAGCATAGTTCTGCTCATGCTGCCTCAACTGTCGTGAACCATAGGCGATCACTGCTCGATCCTGCATCAGGACACACCCGAGTCCGGTCCTTGATGCATCACAGTAAACTATGTACCCTATGCCCTCCTCTGGAAGCCTCAAGATTGGTGCATTGTTCAATCTCTGTCTTAGCTACTGGAAGCTCTGCTGACATCTATCTGACCACACGAAGGGTTTCCCCTTCTTCGTCAAAGCTGAAAGCAGTGCTGCAACTCTGGAGAAGTCTAGCAAAAATCTATGATAGTACCCAGCCATACCTAGGAAACTCTGCACCTCTGTCACGCTCCTAGGTGGCTCCCAAGAAAGTACTGCATCGGTCTTCGTAGGATCCATATCAACTCCCACCTCCGAGATGAAGTGCCCCAAGAATTGAACCTCTCGAATCCAGAACTGGCACTTCGATAGCTTACCATAAAGCTGGTGCTCTCGGAGTGTGTTTAGTATAACCCGTAAGTGGTAGGAGTGCTCCTCCTCAGTAGTCGAGTAAATCAGTATGTCGTCGATGAAGACTATGATAAAATGATCAAGGTAAGGCTAGAAGATCCTGTTCATGAGACTCATTAATACTGCTGGTGCATTGGTTACGCTGAAATGCATAACCAAGAACTCATAGTGGCCATACCGACACCTGAAGGTCGTCTTCTGCACATCCTCGTCTTGAACTCTGAGCTGATGATAGCCTGACCTGGGGTCTATCTTCGAGAACCATCGTGCTCCCTTGAGCTGATCAAAGAGGTCGTTAATCCTTGGGAGTGGATACTTATTCTTTACGGTCACCTGATTCAGGCGACGGTAGTCAACACATAGTCTTAAGCTCTCATCCGCCTTCTTGGCGAATAAAATCGGAGAAGACCAGGGTGAAACACTGGGTCGAATGAATCCCTTGCCCTGCAAGTCCTCTAGCTATACCCACATCTCACGAAGCTCAGTGGGAGCCATCCGATATGCTGGAGTAGATATCAATGTTTTAACAGGGTACAGGTGAATATAGAAGTCTACCTCTCTGTGAGGAGGTAGTCCTGGAACGTCATCAGGGAAAACGTCTATATACTGATCCACCACAACAAGAAAACTTGGACTCTGCACATCAACCACTCTGAGGATGAGACCAGCCAACTGATGTGTGATCGGCTGCCCTATCCTCTGCGTAAGTACATCCTGCGCTGCAAAGGCTCCCTTCTTGCCAGTGTAGGTGAACCTGCTCCCATATGTATGGACACACCGCACTTTGCGCCTAATACAGTCAATCTGGGCATGGACTGTAGATAACCAGTCCATACCCAAGATGACGTCATAAGGCCTCGACGCCACTACAAGAAGATCTCAGCCGAAGCTCTTGCCTCCTAGAGTAAGCTCACACTGCCAGCACCAATGTGTATTCGTTGAGCCTGCTCTCGTAGGAGTCTCTAGCCGTAACGATCGAGCCAATGGCTCTATCAGAATCTCCGAGCTTCGAACAAGGGCAGCGGCAATGAAAGAATGACTCACTCTTGTGTCTATAAGAACTGTAGCAAGGGTGGAGTAGACACAGATAGTACCTTGAATCATCTCAGGTGCATCGTGGTAGTAGGCCTCGACTGCCTAGAGATGAGCCTGTCCCTGTTTGCCAGCTCCCTGAGGTCCGAGTGGTCCTCTTGGTGGTGGTGGTGGTAGAGCCTCGAAGCATCATCCACCACCTACTGCTCGGCCAGCTCCTCTGCCTTGTCCACCTGCTCCCTACGGACCGCCACGGTTGAACCTCTTCCTCTACCTGGGTGGTCCCTCAACCGTCTGATGCTCCTCTGCATGGCGGGTCGGGTAGTCACGAGCCATGTGGCCCTACCCGCCGCATGAATAGCACTGCCTGCCTCTCGTATGGCTGGCTCTACTGCGTGTGCCCCGCACATCCAAACCAGTATCTTGTGGTGGCCCAACTGATGGCCTGGTCCGCTTGGACCTCTGCAACATATGTCTACTTCCGGCTACAGAAGACTCCGCTACGTGTCACCCTGAGGTAGGCATCGCTGTTGGCATCGGCTCAGCAAGGAAGCTCTCCACAAGAATGGCTCGCTCCAGTACTCCTGCCTGCGTCGGAATACTGAGGGAGACCATGGAAGCCATGATCTCATGCCTCAGTCCCTGCTCGAAGGTCCGGGCCTAGAAGAATGGGTCTCGTACCATGTCTATGGAGTAGCGTGAGAGGTCAGTAAATCTCACCGAGCACTGGGCTACTGTCATGCTGCCTTGCCGCAGCTGTAGTAACTTCTGGATGAGCATTGCACAGAGGGTGGCCGGAACAAACTCCGAGCGGAAGAGGCTCTCAAAGTTCGTCCAAAGTAGTGATGCATCGTCGTGCACCTGGAGCATCAGGCTCCACCATCTACCTGCTGCTGCATGCAGGAGACTCGCTGCAAGGATCACCATAAGGTCAGCTGGTGTCCCTACTAATCTGAAGACTCTGATGATAGCCTCCAGCCAATCCTCGGCTGCCTGAGGGTCCGTCTCTCCACGAAACCTGGGCGGCCTCTATCGCTGAAACTCATGCAACGCACTCAGGCAGCGTGCACTCTCCGCTGCTGGGGCTAGTGGTATCGGTGGCCCAGCGGGTAGAGGTACTTCTAGTTCCTCCACTGTAATGGGGCCCTTCACCGAGGCCTCGTCACTCGGTGGGCTGCCATCTCGCACAAAGCTCGAAACCCTAGTTGGCTGCCTTCGTGGGGCCATCCTGAAAAGTAACAGGTGCGCCACTGTTAATACAGTATACCTGGTGATCTGACACAAATTAATCACAAAGAAAACTTTTGAAACACACATGCAATCAGTGTTTTCGAGAATTGAGTCGGAAATCAGAAGTCAGGGTCCTGGTGTATGGATACGTCGACCGCCGCACCAACACTGGACTCCCTGGACCGAAAACCACACTCAATACTCTTAACATTATTGCTTCACAGAAGAAATTATCATAGTTCTGAGTTCTACGGTAGAACCGACTCCTCTGATACCAATTTGTCACGACCCGTCCTCGGGGCCTATGCTGTGACTACCCCAAGCCCGCCTTCCATAGGTCAGGGGTTGGCGACTAGCACCAAAGGCGTAAATCCCGATAAAAGGGAAGGCATTGACTTTATATAAGTAAACAAATACAACAGAGTACACAAACTGGAGTAAACACAAAGTAAACTAAGTACCAAAGTATGTTCTGGAAAGTAAATGGGCCAGTATACAAACCCAACTGAAAGTACAGTACAACTGAGAAAAGTAAGGTATAACAGCTGAAAAGTAAAGCAGCAACCACCGAGTCGTCCTCCGGAAACCCCAACTGAAGGGTGGGTACAGATGGTCTCCTCAGCTCCTCGAGTCTTTCCGTCCGCTCTGTGTACATCCTGCCTGATATTCCACCTATGGATACCGTCCCGATCCACAAGCCTCAACTACAATCAGCATTGTCCATCGTCTACAACCAACACAACGTAGTGCGGGCATAGCCCATGTAGGGGTGAGTATACGATACTCAGTAGGGACCACGAGACCCCCGTAAGTCTCCCAGAATCCATGAAGGATAAACCACAAAGGAAGGAAACAATCACGAAGTATCAACCGACTCTACTTAGTTATATGCCCATACATATACCTAAGTCATCAATTACTGTTCAGCTCCAACTCTCGAGCCTAAGCACAACACAGTCCACACAGGAAAGCACAACCCAGTCCACACATGAAAGAAGTCAATCACATCAATGATAATGATTGAATATCAAGACTCATCTCACACAGGTGTACTTCTCACGAAGAGGGGTGGAGATGATTAGCCTCTGAATCATCTCCTCTGTCAAACCCACATAGGATCCAAGTACAGAAGTCCTCGCTGCCGAACCCACATAGGATGCAAGTATAGTAACCATTGTTGTCGAACCCACGTAGGATCCAAGTACAGTCGACATCACTGCCAAACCCATGGAGGATCCAAGTACATTCGTCCTCGCTGTCGAACCCACGTAGGATCCAAGTACAGTCATCATCATCGTCGCAGTCGCAACCAGCTCTAGGGTTCCTGCATACAGCGCGCTCGATTCTGGGAGGGTTCGCTCCACGATCCAAGAGGTTCGATAAATAAACTATCACAAAGTCCATAGTTTATGTATCCCAAAGTTCTGTCTCGTCAATAGGAACTCAACGCGACAGACGGCACGTCAATCGGACGCCCGGTCTGAGAGATAATGGATTTTCCGTTCTAGGGGCCCGGTTAGAAATACGCTCTTTTCTAACCTGGAAAATATCCATAGTCTTCCAAAACTCACTTAGAGTATTGAAAAAGAACCGTCTCGTCGAAAGGGTCCTAGTGCCGCAGACGGCGCGTCGATCGGACGCGCGGTCTTTAAGTTATTCTCGTTTAAGTGATTAACAGGCCCGGCCCGTTTAGCCCAGTGGGCCGACGGGTCGGGTTAACCCAGTTTGATGGGTCCGACCCAGCAGGGGTGTCGGACCGGTCCGAAGGAATACACAACTCAGCCCGAAGGGGCGCGGCCCAGAACGAAGTGGCGCGGCCCGGCCCAAAGTGGCTCGGCCCGGCCCGGCGAGGCGCGGCCCGGCCCGGCCCGACCGGCTGGCCGAGCGGGTTCCAGGGGGGGCAGCCCCCCCGGTTGTTTGCACCGGCGGCGCCAAGCGGCGCCGCCCTTCCCCAAACCGGTCGTCTAGACCGGACGCCCTTCTACGCACGCAGCCCGCATGGACGGGTCGCCGGTCTTCCAGCGCGGCGCCCTCCTGGTGCCGCGGTCCAGCTCCACCCAGCCAGCCGACGGGCCGGCCGGTTCTTCTGCCAAAGTGGCCCGTGATGCGGGCCGCGGTTCCTCCCGCACATCCGGCGCGACGGCGCCGGCTTCCTTCGCCATGTTCCTGGCACGGCGCGATGGAAACGTGCTTCCTCCACCTCCGGTTTCCAATTCCAAAATAATAAAGTTCCAGTGGAGGGTCGTCGGGCCGTTTTCATTCGGCCCGCGCCCTCCGCATTAGGCAGTAACACATAGCCAAGAAAGCATGAGGTTCATGAAACACAATGAAAATTTTATTTTCAATAAAATTGAATCAAATCACCCTACCTCGAAAAGAAGTCCGCGGTTGTCAAGAGACGTGGATGACAGCGTCGTTTCCGTCGTCGTCGGTGTGCACCCAAGGAAGTGACGTCTCCTCTTTTATCATGGAGAGAAGAATAGAAGGCGCCCCATTGTTAGTGAGTTCCTGCGCCGGTGTCTCCTACCTTGCCGCAGATGAAGAAGAGGATGAAGAACCGTGGTCACCGAGTCGATGTTCTTCGTCGGTGAGTTGGCGTTCTTCAACAAAGTAGGAATCCCCTTTCTTCTTCACAAGATTTCTCTCCCCAAATTCCCACACAACAAGCCAAACAAAATAAAATAAGTCCACCCCTTATTTTAATTGAACATTCCATGCATTTCAAAATAAAAATTTCAAACACTTAATTAATTAATGAAAGAGTTTCAATTAATTAATTAAGGTGTGTGTTGGCAAGAGTTTAAGTGGGGAAGTGGAAAGGTTACAAAATTTAAAAGGGAGTTGCATGTAATTAACATGGGAGTTCAAAGGGGTTAAGGAGTTATGGAATGTGAAGGGTTGGGGCTCGTGTGGGCCCCACCTCACAATTATCCTCACATGGGTAGTTAAGAGCTTGTGGGTCCCACCCTAACTCCCCCATGTAGGATATAACCACCTTAGATATAAAATAAAAATTGTTCCACAATTTTTATCCACTTCTTATTTAATCCACAAATTTTAAATTCTCATCCCATGCAAACGCAATTGTGGTAAAGGTCCCCTTAAGCAATTACCAGTGTTGCGAGTTCATCGGTGCCCTCAGATTTCAATTCTGAGCACCGGTTAAAAAGATAGAAAATCCCGCTTGTTCGTTTACTGAACGTACCCGAGCTAAACTTTGAAAATTGATTTTGAGCACACCGGGCCTCGGAATCAAGTGTCGTCAGATGCCATAGACTCGTAAAATTACAAAGTATTTAAGAAAAAAATTCCTTGAAATTTCTGGGTCTTTACAGCTAAATACCCCATAATTAACATTGCACCCTACTCGAGATGCATGAACTCTCTAGATAAGTAATGTCTCAGTGTTTGAGGAAAGAAGTAGACATAGAAATCAGTCTCAAAATCAGCCCATAACATTCCCTAATAGCGACTAGCCAAGGTAATTACATCGCACTAGTGCTTAAATGAATCACACAGCATGTATGTAGAAATATTGACCCTCCACTCTAGAGGCATCTCTAGATTCTCAAATATAAAAATATTGGACTCTAGTCAAGACTCTGTATCCTCTAGACCACCACCCCTTGAGAAGGTAAGTGGATGTTACTGCTGGAACTCACAGGTTAGATAAAACATTGTAGGTGTAGGTTGTAGAACACCTTTCATGGAATGCATCATACATAGGAAACTATCATAAAGCTAGGTGTCAATTCCTATATCTAGTATAATAGGTGGTGCCTCAAGTTTCAATCATAGTGATAAGAGTAGTGGCTCAGGTTTAACCACATCTGGATCATGTTCTTCACCACCCTCTTGGAACACAACATGAGGAAATCATGACAACATTGGTCTAAAAATGACAATCACATGCCTTATAAGAATCTTTAAGCAGATAGAAACACTAGAAAAAGTAGAATGTAAAAATAAGGGCTCACTACCCAAGGTGTACTACCCCAACTACCCACTTAGAAAGCTAGGTATTGGTAACTATTCAGGTTTAAATTACAAGGGTTCTAGTAGATAAAGGGTCAAATATACCTTGCCTCATAATTTATTGGAAACCATTTCATTTTGTAAATCAGATTTCACTTTTACAGTTTTCATTTTCATATTTTCATAGATCAAGGTTTATTTAAAATGGATTTATATTCCAATTGAATCAGTTCTCATACACCTTATCACTAAAATTGACACCCATTTAATTTCATTTTAATGGATTGACTCGGTAAATTACCCATTCCAACCCATGAGGACTCATATACCTCATGAATTGGAACTTGAAATCACTCAATCGCAGCCAAAGAGAAGAATGAGTATATATATAAACAAGGATCACTCAATAATCATAGGAATATCAAGTAAATACAAGCAATGAAATGCACATATATGTCATGGAATATGCATGGAATGTGAATTATAGGTGCCTATAATGACATATGTGATAATAATCCTTTCCCTCATATAATCGGGCCAAGGATGAAATAAATGCTCAATCAGAATAATAATAATAATAATAACCATCACACAACATGTTTGTCACCCAACGGTGAAATGAAATCAATTCTAATAAGAAAAAGTAGAACCAAAATTATAATCCAGGAAACTCGACATTTACCCTAAACATGGGTTAGATACTCCCAAGAAAAGATTATATCCAAGTTCTAAGCATTCCTAATCTTCATTATATTGTCTCCAAATAGTAAATAAATAAAAGAACTACTCTGATACCACTTTGTGACATCCCGAACCCAGGTTCCACTCAAGGGTTCCCAAAGCCCGGTTAGCCGCATGACCTCAAGCGCATCTCCCCGAATGTCGTAGGCTGCTGACTAACAGTGAGGGCCTAGGGTGAATCTATGGGGATACTATTCCCTCATTACCAGAGTGTATCATAGTGGATAAATCAGATAATAGTTAAATAGTGTAATAATTATAAATAGATGGAATAGCATAAGTAGATAGGAATGAATAATAGAACAAATGTATATAACATAAAAAAGCATATGATGATATGTCATGTATCTAATAAGCTGTAAAAAAATGGATACAAATCAGTATTCTTAACATTATATACAAAATTAGAAAAAATAAACCAAAATCTATCCAAGCATCCCGAGCTCCAACTTGATCATCTGCTACCAATCTTCCTCCTACGTAAGTAATAAATCAAGTTTCCAAAGAAGGATGCTTCCCATTTTCAACAACTGCATAAAAGTAATCTGGTTGGGTTCCAATGGAATCCTGAATAGGGTGTGAGATAAATATTAGTAGTCCAACACCAATGGAATTTATAACATCCAATCCATGTAATATAAACTAAAAAAATGCACAAGCATTCATATATGAAATTAAAGCAGTACAGTAACATAAATACCCAAGTACCTTCTTCATCCTCAACTGGTGTTTGAACATGTAACCATTTAATTTATTTATTATGTTCCAATTTATATATTTATGTCATTTGAGGTAATATAAGCACTTACATTATGTTAGGATAATAATAATAAAGGATTTAATATATAACAAGGCATCCATGATGATATTAATAATGTAGAGGTTCCAATAGGATAACCAAGGCAACCTTGACCTCATGGGTCAATCCAACTTAGGTATTAACCATATTCTAGGCATAGGGGTAAGAATCTAATCCAATGGGTAACACACAAGGCATTCCATAATGATATTTCTAACTTAGTCCAAGGAGGATAAGCAATGATTGGGCCCAAGGATGTAACCAAGGTTCCACATGTTTGTAGACATCATGATGGATCCAAAGAGTATATCCAAGGCATCCTATAATGATAACTAAGGTATAATATGGTGTTATACTGGTAATCCAT
Source organism: Viscum album (assembly GCA_963277665.1). Lineage (NCBI taxonomy): Eukaryota > Viridiplantae > Streptophyta > Magnoliopsida > Santalales > Viscaceae > Viscum > Viscum album. Next base: position 2,075,901,419 of record OY728157.1, read on the forward strand.
TGATATATGAGGATCGGGTTCTAAGGTGGGTCTCACCCTTGGCAACTGGAATCCTTGAATTGGAATGGTGTCCACGAGTTCTCAAGGCATTCCCTTAAGAATCCAAGGCTAGTTCAAGTTTGACCATTCCTATAATTATGATTAGGTCCATATAAAATGAACCTTATAATTGATTCAATTAATTTATTAGTCCATTTAATAGTCATTCAGTTTAATAAATCATTTGGTCCATGTCGTTGCCTTTCATTAGTGTGAAAAGTCTAATAGGGGATGGGTACATTTCTATCATTTCATATTAAATTAATTGGTTCTATCCTTTATCTTTCATAAACAAGACATGGTAGACTAAGGATGATCAACCATGTGAAATTCATTTATAATAATCTAGGCCAAGTCATATCGATAATATACTTTCCAAAAACCATTTAAGCATTCATTCATTAAATAGAACACTTACCTTAGAAGGGTAAAATGGAACTAAAATTTACATGGATGGTCAAAACGAATTCAATAGTCATTTAATTAATTAATGTATCATCATTAGTAGGGTCAATCCAAGGCACACCCGAACAGTGGTGCAGATACACATAACTGACTACTAAAAGCATAGATATAGGAAACACCCTACTTGGGGATATTGGCATTGTGGAAGTAAACATCAATGATAGATAGAATATTTAACATGGATCTTAGAACATGGTTCTAATGAATATAAACAATTCATATGAATTAAACTATCTTTACCCAATGAAATTGGTATGTGCACACAATAATTTATAAAATGAAAAATATTAAGGGATGAGTTATAGACCACCTACCTCATACTCATATGACTCTCCTCATTCAGTATCAGCCTTTAGTTTGTCCTGGATTAAAATAGATCTAAAGAATAGATTAACACCCTAAAAATAGGGTATATGATCCTGAATCTAAATAGCATCGTCGATGGAAAGAAGAGAGACGAATGGATAAAAAGGAATTAAGATCTTACTGATGCATATCCAATGAGACAAACAGTGCTTTGATCGGACTATAGATGTATGATCAGGATCAAAATCTATAAAATAAGGGAAAAGGGGGCTCCACCATGAAAAATGGATATGTTTACTGTTGGAAATGGAATTAGGAAGAGAGGGGAAAGTCTATTAATCCATTAAGGACATTTTTGTAAAATCATCCAATACATGCATCACACTATTTGGTTGCATGGTTGGAAAAACGGTGTTCCAATCATGAACCATCTACTATAGAGAGGGGCATTTCTCACTGTTAGGCTGCACGGTTAGGGAAACTATGAACCAATAGTGAAAAACGCCTCTGCAACATGTATGTAGTTTTTTGCACGCCTGTGCAACCCCTAGCACAAGGTTAGGGAAAAACCATGTGCCTTATTTCATCCTACTATCTAGAACTGCATGGTTAGGGAAGACCATGAGTCCTAACTTTCATGGTTTCTTCTAACTATGTGGTCAGTTTATTTCTCATATTGGCTGGGTTTCTGAGCTTCGAACAAGCCTCAGACACCCCTGAAACGTTTTTGAACTCATTAGGCATTTGTAATGAGTCCAAAATAAATAATTAGACCGAATTTAAAAGGATCCATACCTGATTCAAAAAATGGGTTTTTACTGGTCTGATCTCACCAAAATTCTAGGCCTAAAAGGATTAAGGTGTAAGCCAAAGGAATATATCCATGGAGGAGGTACAAGTCATAACTAAATTCATTCAATTTTATTACTTGTTATGCCTCGTTAAAATATATTATAACCATCATAATATAATTATATCATTATATTTACTATATAAAAATTTATTATGTTTAATTAACAACTATTTTCTACCTCCCTTACATTGAATGGTAAATGAAAACATTGCTTATGCATATGTACGGACTACCATCTCCATGAGCGATGTATTTCATTTTTCATTACCACCTCACATAGTGGTTTATAAATATGGAATTAATGAAAATATATGATATTTATAACATAATTATGATTCTATAAAGAAAACATATTATCTACCTTATTACCCTCCCATCCATTGTAAAATGGAAACATCACTCGTTTGTACGTGTAGAACATCGCCTCTACAAAGTGATGTAATTCATTTTTCATCACTTCCTCACATGGATGGTCATAAATATTAATTTAAGGAATAATTATGATATATATTATTTGATTATTATTCTATAATATTAATCCTTTTTCAACTTTATTTCATTTCCAACCATTAGAAAAATGAAAATGTTGCTCATGTGTATGTGAGGACTACAACCACCATGAACGATGTATATCATTTTTCATCACCTCGTTATATGGATGGTTATAAAAATTTATTAAATGTATAAATATGATATATATATATATATATATGAAATTATTATCATTATTTAGGTGATGAATTATTTTAAAAGTTTAAATAACTAGAACTACCAAATCAAAACATGCATGATAAACGAAACCGTTAAAATCTAACTAATTGATTTTAACAAAGCATTATGAGTAAATGGGTAAAAATATGTTATGAATAAATTAAATATATAAATATAGATAAAGATATAGATCTGATATATTTGAATAATAAATATAAATTTATTACACATTATGTTAGAATGCATCCGGCCAAGTGGTAATCCAAGGTAAGGGTTTCTCATCTCAAACTTCCTTCTTTAAGACCTCTTTAAAATTATGAACTTATTTCAATTATATGGTGTATATGATTAATATTTTAAATATTATATCATGATCCAATATTTAATAATTTTAATTAAAGTTTAATTTCAATTTCTCTCTTTCAAAATATTTTGATTCAATTGTTATAAAATCCAAAAGGGTTCTTGGTCTCAATTTTGATTCATTGAGACATGTTCCATATTGGGCATCGTGTTTTATTTTATATAGTGTACTTAATTCACAATGAATATATTTTGAAATAATATTTTATGTAATTCAATGGATTTATAGAACCATATAATTTTCTAAATTTTTATGGAATTTGATTCAAAAGTTATCAAAGTCGTAAGGGTTTCTCATCTCAAACTTTCTTATTTGAGACATGTTTTGAATTATGCACATATTTATATTATATAGTTTATATTATTACTATTTTATATATTATATCATGAAATTAAAATTAATCATTATAATTAAATTTATATTTCAATTTCTCTCTTTTAAAAGTTTTTGATTTATATGTTATAAAATTCATAAGGGTTCTTGGTCTAAATTTTGATTCCTTGAGATCATATTATGCATCATGTTTTATTTTATATGATGTACTTACTAACCCATTAATATGTTTTTTAAATAATATTTTATGTAATTATTTATATTTAGAAACCATATCATGTTCTAAATTTCAATGTCATTTTATTTGAAATTTACCAAATTTGTATGGGTTTTTGGTTTCAATAACACTTTTAATTAAGATTGTTTATACTTGAATACTTTTTGGAGGAATTATATGTTATCTATCTATAAAACCCTATATATTTTATTATATTATTATTATTTCTAGTTTTTTCAAGTATTATTTTTATTTTTTCTCTCTTTGGTTCTCAAATTGACTAAGAGAGTGTTTATAAGAAAATATAACCATATTTGTCCATTCTAATTGAGAATTTTCTCTTCCATATCCATATTCTTTATTTTGTTTTTAGAATTGTTGTTTCTATAATTTAATTATTTATATATCTCATTTTTTTTCTTTTACTTTTTATTAAAAATATTTAATATAATCTTTTTGATGCTTCTTAAACAATTTATTTTTGACTATCTTTACAAAAGTGGGAAAAAAGACTCTTTTTAAATATTTTTCTCATTAATTGATTTTTACTTAAGCATGAAACTTATTTGAAATTTTTATTATTTTCAAATATTTAATGGTTTTACATGTAATATCCATTGGATAATAATGAGAATTAAGTCACTTATGATTCTTTCTTCACTTACACCATTCATGTCGGCGGTTTTTTCAAATGTGCACCCCATTTATAGAGGCACCACTAGCCCTCTAGATTCCCTATATTCATATCTTACAGTGTTTATAAATATATCAGTAATCATAGGATCCCCTTCTCCTCCACATCTTCATGTCCTTGGTTTTGGTTTTGGGTCTCAAGAACCATCCTAGGTAGTCATCAGAGGGGGTTTTCCTCCGCCACTTCCACCTATCTCTCTCACTCCCACTCTAGGTCAGGGATTACAAGAGAACCCCCAGGATTCATCTCATTTGGATAATACTTCCAAATACCATCTTCTATAATCTTTGATAGAACCTCATTCCTTCAAGGTTGTTATTGAAGGAGATCCCCCCCTCCCCTGCCCTTCAAGTTCCACTTCCTCAAACTTCATTGATCTCTCTAGATCTGAAGGTCAAGAAGATGGTAGATGGGTTCACCACACTTTATATTTCATAGGTTGAACTTTAAAAGGCCTTGCCTTATCATCAATAGTCTCTCATAATAAAAATTGGTACTGATCAGCCTTATTTTCTGGTCTTTTATTTCTTTATTGGATCTTGTCACCTAGCCCATCCTGCAGCCATCTCTATCTTGAATCAAAAAGCATTTTTCATTCATCTCATCACAAATTTTTACTTTATTACGGATTGGACAATAGAGACTAACTCCTATTAAATGAAATTATTCCTTATTATTTTTCAACCCATGGATTTTTGAAAAGGTAAGGACTCCCCTCTCGTGGTGCTCTAGCTTTTCCTTCAGTCCTTTCTCTACCTTTCCAAAACCCAACCATTATCAAAATCATTGGTGATGCCTTTGGGTGTTTCCTATATGTTGATGATGCAAAACTTCACATGGAGTTCACTATGGTCATTAGGATCTATATAGAGATGGGTCTTATGAATCCTCTTCTTCAAATAATACTCTTATGAGTGGGCCTTGATATGTATTTATGGAAGAATATTATATATATCAACCCCATAGGCTTCTATTCCTTATTCCATATATAAGGGCACTTGAAATTGACCTACAAGATAAAAGGATGCCCTATGTCCTCTGTTTCAAGTTCATTCATCCCCAAAGGTACCCTTGTGTGGATCTTTGATCCTTCAGAAGCTCTCAAGAAGGCACCACATGTTATGGATTCTTTAGTTATTCCTACATCTTCCAACCCTATACATTCATATGTTGGAGATGTAGAGGCACAAGTTGAAGGTGTTTATGTTTCTCCCCAACCCACATGGAATCCCTAGATTGTAGAACTCTTAAATCACCCAAAGGGGTTCCCATCACAGTAGTTCCAATGTATTATTTTCCCAGTGGAGAGCTCGAAGAAGGCTAGGTTTACCGCACAGGATTGGTAGGCATGATGTTTCAACCCCTTGTTACGGTTGAATGGGTGGCTTGAAGGAATCCCCCCACCCTATGTGTAAATAGAAAATAATGCCATAAATACTCTATTTCAAGTTCATTTATCCCCCTAAGCACCCCTATGTGGGTCTCTGATCCTATAGCATCTTGTAAGGAGGTACCACATGTTATGGAGTTTTCATTTCTTCCTACTTCTTCCAACCCCCTATATTCATCTATTAGAGAGGTATAGGCACAAGTTGGAGGTGTTTATGTTTCTCCCCCAACCCAAAAAACATCCCTAGATAGTATAACTCTTAAATAACCCAAAGGGGTTCCAATCACAGTAGTGAAAATGAATTTTTTTCCTAGTGGAGAGCTCGAAGAAGGCTAGGTTGACCACCCAGGCTCGGTAAGCATGATTTTGCACCCCCCCCCCCCCCCCCCCATTATGGTTGAATGGGAAATGTGAAGGCATTCATACCCCCCACAATGCATGGAAAAATAAAAGGATGCCTTATGTCCTATGTTTCAAGTTCATTTATCCCCATATGCACACTTTTGCAGGTCACTTATCCTACATCAGCTCGTAAGTAGGTTCCACGTGTTATGGAGTCTTTATGTATTACAACTTCTTCTAACCCCATGAATTCATTTTTTTAGAGATGTAGAGGCACAAGTTGAATGTGTTTATGTTTCTCCTCCAACCCACACGAAATCCTTAGATAGTATAACTCTTGCATCACCCAAAGGGGTTCCCATCACAGTAGTGACAATACATTATTTTCCCAATGGAGAGCTTTAAGAAGGCTAGGTTTACTTCCCGGGATCGATAGTCATGATGTTGCACCCCCCACCCCCCACCCACCCATCCCCTATTAAAATTGAATGGTAATATTGAATTCATCCCCCCGACCTATGTGGAAACAGAAAAGGAGGCCCTACATCCTCTATTGCAATTTCATTCATCCCTCAAGGCACCCCTATGTGGGTCTTTGATCCTGCAGCAGCTCATAAGAAGGTACCACATGTTATGGAGACTTCAGTTCTTTCTACTTCTTCCAACCCCCTATATTCATCTATTAGGGATGTAGAGGCACAAGTTGAAGGTGTTTTTGTTTCTCCCCCAACCCACACAGTAAACCCATATAGTAGAACTCTTGAATCACCCAAAGGGGTTCCCATCACAATAGTGCCAATGCATTCTTTCCCCAGTGGAGAGCTCAAATAAGTCCATGTTGACCTCCCAATATTGGTAGGCATGATTTTTCACCCCCCCCCCCCCCACACACACACACACCACCACCACCACCCTATGTGAAAACAGAAGGAATTATAAATCCATATCACCTTCTCCTTGTATGGTGATGATAGGGTCCTTATCCAGGTCATGCTCAGCAGCTAAGCTAGTGACCCCCAGCAAATTGAAAGTCCATAAGGCATGTTCCTCCAAGTTCCCATGATTTCCACATTAATATTGAATTCTAAAGTTATTTTTTCCTCATCCAAGTATTAATATATTTTGTAAATATTTACATAATAGAAATTTTTCTATTCTAGAAATTTTGGAGCCCAAGATCAAGGGACCTTTTATCAAATATGTTTCAAAAATACTACACATTCCCAATTACATACATTGTAACCTGGTCAACTCTCGTATTTGTATTTTCTAGGAGAATTAGGTCAAAGTGGTTTTTTATGATTCATCTCAAAACATTACATTAAAGGTTATCAATGCTAACTACTCATTTTTCATGACATTTTTTTATGCTAAATTTTATTTTAGAGAAAGAAGAGTTTTTTGAGATACCCTCTCAACTTTCAACCTGGGTACTACTACATGGTTATTAGGGGGAGATTTCAACATCATCCTCAATAATTTTGAGAAGAAGGGATAGGGATTGAATTAGATATATAGTGTTCATAATTTTATCTTTTTTCTTACTCTCAAAAATATTCTTGATTTAGGTTACACAGGCGACCCCTACACATGGTTCAGTAATAAACGTATAATTGGAATAATTTCGAGCAGATTAAATAGATTATTGGGAAACCTTTAGGAAATTTTAATCTTTCCAAGTGAATTGGTTTCTGTTAGGTCCACTAGGTTAGATACTCTGATAGGGGGTGAATCAGGGTATGAGAGATTAAAAAACTACCCCTATTGATCATGTTTTGTTGTTAAGAAAAACTCTCTTCTCTCTATTTTCGGTAGCAACGTATAAACAGAAATTAAATCATGCACAGAACACATCAATTTTTACTTGGTTCACCATCACTAGGATACATCCAAAGATCATACACCAGTGATGTGTTGATGTACCAAATCTGCTAAAATCACCCTGCTATTTACAAAGTTCATAGTAGACTCATTGTCCCTCCTAATTTACAACCACTCACAATATTAAAGCTCACTCCTCTCTCAACTGAAGTGTTCTCACTGCTTCTTCAGAAGATCCACTCATAGTTTAAAGACTTGTAGGTCCCTCAATTATCAAAAATTAATTCATCTTCCTCTATATTTAGATGCTCTGTTGAAGTTCCACTTTCATCCACTGATGAATACATCTTCACCATGGGTGTACCGAGCAATCTCCCAACTTTCACGCAACCCTAGAATGATTGGTGTGATTCTCCAAGATTGGCGTACAAGTGTAACCAAACCAATTGTGTGACACTCCCTTATTAAACACAAAACTTGGGCAACTCACACCCTTTTACGCCCAAACCAATATTGGAACACAACTATCAACTAGCACGCAACTTCTGAATATATTTATACTTGCCCACCCAAACCACCATTTGCGTAACCAAACCTAATTTCATGACTAGAGCTCAAATTTTCTCTAAGTGATGAAATTCATGATAAATTTGTATGGTTATCCCTCTATTTATAGTAATTTTGGACACTCTGAGTGCCGCGTGCAAGTCTCCTCCTAGCATGCAAGTTCAGCCGCCTGAGCCTCTATCGCCCTAGTCACCTTACACGCCCAAACCAAAACTTGGGTGCCTATCTTTCCTTTTCCATATTTTGATCTTTTGATCTTGAAAAACATATGATGCGCAACTTTCCAATACTACAAGAAACTTGTGTACAAGTCCATTTTCCAAAAACACTTTTCTCCATTAGTCGATTTTGAGGCCCAAAAATTTGAAAAACACTGGAAAACGGAGCCACCTTGTATCTGCTCTTTTTTTACCGCCTCCAGATTGTCCACTCCTTTGTAGGGGTTCTTCTATCAATCATGGATTGTCAGTAAAACTTTTAAACTCAACAACTCACCATGTAAACCCCTTTTATCAACAAATTGAACATTTTGTTCTTCTTTGTCAACAAACACAACATGGAGACCCACTTTGTTAACAAACACAATCAACTCAAAAATGATTCAATGATACCTTGAGGGATTTTTTCCAGAAAATATCCCCCTTTGGGTTTGTTGACAACTCTTATCATAAAATGATACCTCGTTAACTCTTCATCCACCATTCGTCTCTTGTAATTTTTATAGCGATCAAGGATTCACTCAACACATACTTTAAGCCCACATAATAAATTCTTAGTGTGAGAAACAGGAGTAAATGAAAACTTCGTCAATGAATCAATTCATTTCTGAAACCAATTGTTGATACAAAATTGATACCAATTTATGATCAACAAAAAACTTCTAGCACCATTCCAACACCACTCTTCTGCTTTTATCACGATCCTCAGTTGTTGTGATATCTATCCTTTGATCGATCACTTATAGAATCATCAGATTTAAGACTCTCCTTATTTAATTTTTGAGTTCTTGTGTTGTCCAAGCTAAGCTTTGGATGATCACTTCAAACACCACATGCTCTCATCATGGTGATCCCCCTATCTTTACATGTCTTGAAAAACTCCCCCTATCTTGTTGCATCACCTATTAGCTTCTCCCCATGTCTTTGAAAACGAAATTTTCTCCCTTCCTTAGCCACAATTTCTCCTCTTTTAGGAGTCACTTTTTCTCCCCCTTTTTCAATGAACCCATAGGTCACTCCTCTGTGGTCTACAATAGAGTAGAGAACACAGAATAGTATAGTAGGGAAAAACACATCATACCTCAGAGAGACGGGGTCCCACATCCACACTTTTTCAAGTGTGGGGAGTCAACTGGACTCCCAAATATGGTCGATGTCTCTCAAAATCTTCCTTGGGTAAGGCCTTTGTCAGAATGTCAATAACCTATAACTCTATAGGCACATACTCCAACTTCACAATTCCCTAATCAACCTTCTCCTTGATAAAATGATATTTTATCTCAATGTGATTTTTCTATGAGTTATGGATAGTATTTTTGTTGAGATTTATGGCACTTGAGTTATCACAATGAATTCCAATCAGAGACTTCACTTAAAATCTCATATCATCAAGTTGCTGCTTCATCTACAATAATTGTGTGCATGCTTGAGTGGCCTCAATGTACTCAGTTTCTGCAGTGCTTAATGAAATGAAATATTGCTTCTTGCTTAGTCAAGAAATACACAATCCACCAAGATAGAAAACACCTCCTGACGTTGATTTCCTATCATCTGTTGAACTGGCCTAATCTGTATCTATATATCCCAACAACTCCGAATAAGATTTTTTATCATACATCAAACCAAAATACACAGTACCCTTAATATACCAAAGTATTATTTTTCACTGTAAGTATGTTTCTTTCCTTGGGATTTCTTTGATATCACACTGCTTGGCATGTGGAAAAAAACTATATCAGGCCTTTTCGCTATCAGGTATAGTAAACTTCCAATAACCTGTCTGTATTCTGTTACATTAACTACCTTCACATCATCATCTTTTGATAATTTCATTTGGGTAGCAATCAGAGTCTTCATCTCCTTGGAATTTTCCATTTCAAATCTTCTCAGAACCTCCTTGGAATATTTTGATTGAGAAATGAAAGTGGAATTCCTTCCTTTGGACACCTGTAAACCAAGGAAAAATGTTATCTCTCTAATCATTGACATTTCAAACTCACTTTTCATGAATTCAAAAAATTGTCTACACTGAGCTTCATCTAATCCTCCAAATATTATGTCATCAACATAAACTGGAAACATAATTATTATATTACTTTCATTATTGAAATAGAGATTTTAATCAAGTCCACTACACTGGAAACCAAGCTTCTTCAAATACCGATCAAGCCTTGAGTACCATGCTCTTGGTGCTTGTTTCAGGCCATATAGTTCTTTCTTCAGCCAAAAAACTTTCTTCTCATCTTCATGAATGATAAAACCATTTGGATTCTCAATGTAAACTTATTCTTCAAGAACCTCATTCAAAAATGAATATTTGATGTCCATCTGGAAAACCTTAAACTTCTGTTGCACTACAATGGCCAAGAATAATCTGATTGTTTCCAGCCTTGCTACAGGTGTGAATGTATCATCGACATCAATACCCTCTATCTGGTAGTATCCTTTTTACACTGGTCGTGCTTTGTTTTGAATCATTATTCCATCTTCATTCATCTTGTTTTGATAGACCCATTTAGCCCTGATGACATTCTTATCTATTGTCCTCGAAACAATCTCCCAAGTCTGATTCTTCTCAATATGATCTAGATCTTCATTCATAGCATGAACCTATTTTTCATATTTAGCTGCATCAGTAAATCATTTAGGCTCTACCTGAGATAGGAAATATGTCTACTACAGTGATTTCATTATTCTTGTCTGAACTAGAGCTGACTGATCACCAATGATATTCTACCTATCAATTTTAGCTCAAATCTTTGTCTTCTTTGCAGCTACAGACTTGAATTCTTCTTATTCATCATCAGTATCTTCTTTTGATTCAGCATTTTCTACTTCTGCACCCCCTTAGTTACTTTACTCTTCATCACTTTCATGAAGAAACTATTCACTGTGCTATTGAATATTCTCTTCATTTTCCATAACAGTGATATCATTTCTCTCAACTACTTTTACCAACCTATTGTTAAATCATTTGTATGCTTTCCTTTTTCCTGAGTAGCCAAGGAATATCCCCTCATCACCACATGACTCAAATTTCCTATGTTTTTCTTTGTTGAGAATGAAGTACTTACTTCCAAATATTTGAAAGTATTTTATTGTTGTCTTCTTTCCATACCAAATCTCATACGAAGTATTTCCTTCCTTTGGACACAACAAATCCCTGTTAGAAATGTAGACTGATGCCAATACTGATTCATTTCAAAATTTCTCTGGTATGTCTTTTTCTATAATCATAATTCTATCCATGTTGTTGATGATTTAGTTTCTCCTTTCAACCACTCCATTCTATTGGGGGGTTCTTACTAAAGAAACTTTATGCCTTATCCCATGTTTATTGAGATAGTATTCCACCTGACTGTTTGTGAATTCTATACCATTTTTAGTACAAAACTTCAAAATTTTCTACCCAATCATCCATTCAGATTCCCTCTAATACTTTTTTAGGAAACTGAACACATCGGACTTATGGGAAATGATGAATACTCATGCCATTCTACTATAGTCATCAATGAAAAGAACATAATACTTCTTCCCGTCAATGGCCCTTGGTGAGATAGGTCCACAAACATTAGCATGCGCCAATTCAAGCACTCTTGTTGACTTCTTTTCCTTAGTCTTGTATGTTTTTCTGATGATTTTCCATTATTGACATGCATCGCATGTATGAGTACGACCATGTGATAGCTTAGGGAGGTCTCTTGCTACTTCACACTTTAGCAGATATTCCAGGGATAGTTGAAATAGATGACCAAGTCGTTTATGCCACAACTTTTTTTCTTCTTCTCTAAACAGAAAACACATATCTTCTTCTCCACTTATAAGGTAGATATTTCCCTTTGTTCTTTTTACTTGTAGAACCATTGCACCATCTCTTCCTTTGAAGATATATTTCTTCTTAGTAAACCTTATAGAATGCCCTGAGTCACATAGTTGGCTGACGCTAAGAAAATTGTGACTAATACCTTCTACTACTAATACATCAACACATTTCATCTCTTTTCCCTCAAACCTAGACTTTACTAAGCCAATAATATTTAGGCCTTCATCATTTCCACACTTGACAACTCCTTTGTCAAATTTTATGCCTGTGAAGAGATCCTTATTACCTGTCATATGAGATGTGTAACCGCTGTCAAGGATCCATACCACATAACGGTCTAATGCTTTAAGGTAAATTTCTACCACGACTACCTTCTCATCCTTTTTCTTTTTGATCAATGTCTTTGACCTCACATTTGGTGTAGTTTTAAAATCTTGATCTTCCTCAGAGTGCGATGGCCAAGCTTCATCCTGCAGAGCTACAAATCAATTTTGAATTTTCAACTCACTTGTTGGTTTGTTGATTTTCTACTTGCGACTACTTTGATTCTACCTTGGTACATTTCTCTGCATGGATGATGTACAATATCTGGCCATGTTCCCAAATTCTTCACATGAAAAACAATGTCCCTCAAAGGATGTTCTATAATTTCGATCTCTTTTTTGATGCCACTATTTTTCTTGAGCCATTCGATATCTATTGGATATGGAACACACATACTGTGAATGTCCCATATTTCCACAACAATAACACCTAAAATAGGGTACATTCCTGCATGTCACTTCTGCACTACTAGTTATCCCTTTGGTTCTCTGAATCTTCTAATTCTTATTCATACCCAAATCAACTTTCAACCTCAGAGCAGGTGCTTACGGTCTAACTTTAACCATGGATGATTTCTATTTTTTATCAATCCCCATGCCATTATTATCACTTATATTCGATTTTTTCTTTTGTTCTGCTGGACCTCTATGCTTTAATTCTAACTTTTCTATATTTTGAATGATCTTCTTACCTGATGTCACATTGGGGGTTAAGATTTTTTCTTGATCCTTCACTTTTTTTCACAAACTGACAACTTCCTATTCAAGTTATTCGATATGATTTACATGATATTTCACTATGCTATTAAATCCATAGATCTCCCTATTCTATTCTTAAAACTTGATTTTATACCCACTAGCTGATTTTGAGTCCTCTGGTGCTGATAACTTGAGTTTCTCAATTTCTTCCATTAACTCATACTTCTGTTCTTCTTGTTACTGTATGTAGATTTTGGAATCACAAACCACTTTGTTGGCTTTCTTTATTTTGTCTCTATAAACATCTATCTCTTCAAGAGAATATTCTAACTTATCTTTCATATCAATTCTTCCTTCAACTTCTTCTTCTTCATCAATGTCGGTTTCTTCCTTTTCCTGAGCACTACTGACAATAGCCACCACGGCATTCTCTCCATGATCTTTGTAGTTTTCTATCTCTTCAACCTCTTCAAACTCAGATTCATCTAAACTATCACATTATTTTGAAAGAAGATTATTCTTCTTGAAGAAATTTTTCTTGAACTGTTTCTTCCCTTTCACATAGGTTGAAGACTTCTTCTTGGGAATTTCAGCTTCTTCGACATCATCATCTTCTTGGAAATTTTTGGGGCACCTTACCACAAGATGACTAACCTTTCCACATCTAAAGCAGGCAAGTGTAAATTTCCCTTTAAACTTTCCTTTTCCTCTATGAATATTTGATGAAAGGAATGACATCACCTCATCTATCTCTTATTCTTCCTAATAATCCTCAATAGTGATATTCTTCATGGATTTGAAATCCACCTCTTTGGATTTCTCCTTTTCCAAAGCATTATTATCATCATTTTTCATTTCATATGCTACAAGGGTACTATGCAAGTTATCAAGTGTCGGCTTCTTTAGATCCTTTTACTCCAATACTGAAACCTTCAGATTGAAACAAGGTGGAATTTTTCTCAGGATTCACTTCACAATATTTATATCATCAATTACTTCACCAAGACCCTGCATATCCTCTACAACAACATTTACCCTGTCAAATAATTCATCAATGGACTCACTCAGGTTTATTCTCATATCATCATAATTGTTCCATAGCACTTGCATCTTTTCCTCTCTGGCCTTTTAATCTCCTTCATATATGTTCAATAGCCTTTCCCACATAGCATCTGATGTTTTTCATGACATCACATTTGTATAAATAGCATTGGATAGGTCTCCCCCTAAGGCATTGATTCCCTTGGCATCAGCAACCAATTCCCTTCGCTCGGATTTCGATAATGTCCCACTATTAATATCAGTTGTTATACCATGCATTGATACTATAAACACATACATTCCCAAAGATCATAAGTAGTGTTACATCCAATTATTCCATAGATAAAAATTGTTCCCATCGAAGATCAGAATCCATTTATGATTAGTGACCTAAATTTGAGAGAGAAACACTAATATCAACCTTGCACTGATACCAATTGTTAGGTCCACTAGGTTAGATTTCCTGATAGGGGGAGTGAATCGGGGTATGGAAGATTAAAACAACTTCCCTTATTGATCTTGTTTTGTTGTTAAGAAAAACTCTCTTCTCTCTCTTTCATGTAGCAACGTATAAATAAAAATTAAATCATGCACAGGACACAAAAAATTTTACTTGGTTCACCCTCACTGGGATACATCCAAGGAGCATACACTGGTGATGTGCCGATGTACCAAATCCACTAAAAGTGCACTGCTATTTGCAAAGTTTGGAGTAGACTCATTGTCCCTCCTAGTTTACAACTACTCACAATATGAAAGCTCATTGTTCTCTCAACTGAAGTGTGCTCACTACTTCTTTAGAAGATCCAATCACAGTTTAAATACTTGTAGGTCCCTTAATTATCACAAATGAATGCATCTTCCTCTGTATTTAGATGCTCTGTTGAAGTTCCACTTTTATCCACTGATGAATACAACTTTAACACGGGTGTACTGGGAAATATTCAAACTTTCGTGCAATCCTAGAATAACTAGATTTCTTCTCCAAGCTTGGTGTACAAGTGTCACAAAACCACTTTCATGACACTCCCTTGTTCAACAAAAAACTTGTGCGACTCACACCCTTTTATTCCCAAACCAATAATGGCACACAACTATCAACTGGCGTGTAACTTATGAATATCTTTATACTTGCATGCCCAAACCACCACTTGTGAGACCAAACCTATTTGTGTGACTAGAGCTTAAATTTTATCTAAGTATTGAGCTTCATGATAAATGAGGAGGGGTATCCCTCTATTTATAGTCATTTTGGACACACTGAGTGTTGTGTGCAAGTCTCCTCCCAGTGCGCAAGTCCAACTGCCTGAGCCTCTGTCACCCTAGTCACATTGCATGCCCAAAATAAAACATGGACTAATCTATTTCTTTTTCCATATTTTGATGTTCTGATCTTGAAAAACATATGGTGTGAAAATTTACAAGCCTCTAAGAAACTGGAACACAAGTCCCTTTTCCAAAAACATTTTTCTCCATTCATCAATTTTGAGGCCCAAAAATTTGGAAAACACAGGAAAACGGTGCCACCTTATATCTACTCTTTTTATATTGCCTCCAGATCATCCACTCCTTGTCGAGTTTCTTCTATCAATCATGGATTGTCAACAAAACTTTTGAACTCAACAACTCACCATGTAAACCCCCTTTGTCAACAAATTGAACATCATGGTCTACTTTGTCAACAAACACAACATGGAGGCTCACTTTGTCAACAAACACAATCACCTCAAAAATGATTCAATAATACCTTGAGGGATTTTTTTTCCAATAGTTTCCCATATATCAATATCTCTCTTTGATCATTCCCCTATCAACTTACATGTTTACAACTTTGTAGATCCTGATAATGGCTTCTTCTACTTCAATAGGTGGATGGTTTCAAGAATATGGTTCAAGCATCTTGGTCATATTCTATCCAAGGTTATACATGGGAGAAACTTAAGAAAAATATAAGAAGGTTGAAAGCAGATATGATCTCATGGAAAAATAATTTTACAAGAAAAAAATTTCATTTTTAATCTCTTCAACAAGACATCATCCTTCTATAATCCATTCTATAGGAGCATTGGGATGTCGAGTCCTTTGATATTCTTACTTATAAGTGACACCAACTAGGAGAGGAGCTGGATAATGAGGAAAATTTGGTCAGGGATAGATCCCGAATCAAGTTCCTTATGGTGGGTGATCACAACATGACTTATTTCCATGCATGCAACAAATAGAAAAAAATCCTTGGGAAAATTAATATATAATAAGAAGGTGGGTCCTTCCCTAGTGATGCTCATACCAAAGGACCTATTGTGGTGTTATATTTTTCATGCCTTCTCTCTGGCCCCCTTTAGGCCCCTTTGGAGTTGTATGTGAGGATAACTTCTATGATAGTATTGTGAGTACCATTAGTGACCAAAGTAACCTCCTGCTGGAAAACATTCTAGGGGAAGTGGAAATCAAAGAGGCTATGGAATATATCAATCTGTTAAGTGATCTATATAGTTCCCTAACCCTAGTAGTCTTGGTAAATCAAATACATGTATGAGTCTTATAATAAAAATGAATAAACTAATTACAACATAATGTTTTCTTATTTCTAAATAAATAAATTTGGGGATAAATTTATTCCATTTATTAAATCCTTACATATCTTTCATAATATGCTTCTTATATTCTTGGGGAAAGAAAAATAATAAGGGTGATCTCAAATGCTCAGTAAGGGTAAAGTATAGAAGAATAAATAATAAATCAATGAGCTTAATAATTATGGAATGGTAAATAGTAGAACACACATATCATATAATCAACAAACTGAGAAGGAAGTTTGTAAACAATATAAAAAGGTATTAAACGGAAACACGTGCCATTCAAATAACTAGATAAGGAAAATTCAATATGGAAAGGTAAGAAACTGAAACACATTCCATTTAATCAATGAACTAAAAATGAAATGTATCCATAGATATATCAATGAAATATATCATGGATGATTAATAAATTAAAATAAATTAGGTAAATGCTTAATTATTGGATGTCATGTTTTCTAGATACATAGAACCATTATCATCAAGAGACAGTTTAAACTTTTCCAATTTGTGAAACTAATTCATCCTATGAGACTACTAATGCATTAATGGGCTTTCATTAACTAGTCTTCAACCCATAAGGCTTGCTTTAAATGGTCCCCAACCCATGTATTTCATGTCCAAAACATTCCTCATATTAAATAAATAATATGCCTTATCAAATATTCATATTGAATAAAGTATATGGATTTATAAATATTTTCCTAAATAATAAAATAACTTTTAAAGTAAACACCATATGAAAAATGGTATATGGTTTATGAAATAATAATATCCATGAAAAATGATATGGATATATAGGGGAAATAAATTTCAAATGATCAGAGGAAATTGAATATTTCAAGGGGACTAAAAGGAATCAATGAAGTGAATGTGAATACTATCCTTGGAGAAATCAATAATAATCCATACATAGGAAGATTAAGGATTGTATCAATACAGCATAACCCAAGTGAATTAAAATAAAGGGTTGTTGTCTTTGATGAATGGAAACATTATAAAAAGATCTTTTAAAAACATTCTTGAGGAAAATATCCTTTTGTTTTGAAAAAACCTTTTGAAAAAACCTTTTCTTTGAAAACCACTTTTGAAAATATTTTCCTTAAAAATTAACCTTTTAAAAATGTAAAGGAATCTTCAAATAAATGATGGTGGTTAAATATATACAATTCATACGAGGTAAAAAAACATTCTATTTGCACAGTTAAATGTTAGAAAAATTCCTTGTTCAAAAAGAAAAAAGAATATTCCTTTTAAAACATTGGTAAAAGAAAAAAAAGGGTAAAAATGTCTTTAAAAAATCATTTTAAAAACATTTTTGAAAACATTTTAATAAAACATGATTCTTATAAGAAAACATGTTCTCTGACTAAATAGAGATACAAAGTCAGGTTTTCTAAAAAACATTTTCTAAAACATTTTCAGTACTAAAGAGTGGGAAAATGGTACTAATATTTGAAAATGGTCATGAATAACCAGAGGAAATAAAATGAAAGGTTTTAGTTAAAAATTTCCTTATAATTTCCTTTAATGTAAATTCCATTAAAATATCATTAAAGTTATTATTGAGGAAAATAATCTTTAACCATTCCAAATTATCACATGCCACTTTGAAACATTTTAAATCATAATCCTAATGAAGGAATAACATTAAATGAACATTTAAAATACTATGAATATAAAATTATTAATGATATAACATAATAATTGGGTAAATTTATACACCACACAAAATATTTAAGTGGTGAACATAACATTTATCTCACGGATGTAAAAAGTATGATGATAATCCCTTACCATGTGTTTCTTTTTGGGTGAACATCCTTTAAATTCCTGTATAATAAACTTATGTTAATTTTATACTTTCTTGAGAATTTTTTTTATTTTTATCATTATTTTATTTCACTTTTTACTATGTTTTATAAAACTAATTAAACAATTATGTTTACATTGGGTGTTTTGACCAAATTTAGTTTATGTGTCAAAAATGACTTTGGTAGGTCAACTATGGTCAAAGGGGTCATTATATAACATCTCTAGAATAATAATCATTAAATAATTATCATATTTATACATTAATTATAATTTTAAAATCAATAATTAAATATGGTTATGAAAAAATGAATCAACATTACGATTATGAAGATGGTAAGACGTACGTATGCATGAGTAATGTTCCCATTTTTCAATGATCGTTATGGAAAGAAGGTAAGTAACACTATATATTTCAATAATGATAATTATATCATAAATAACATGTTATTTAATCATATATACTTATATATATAATTATTGTGATATAAAAAGAATCACATCATGTCAAGGAGGCGGTAGTTCACACGTCCACGAATGACTTTATCACTTTTTAGGTGTGTGAAAGGGTAATAAAGAAAATAATATATATATACATAATATTTAAAAAAACGTAATTATTTCATGAATATCATATATAGGTTTTTTATTTCACATAATTTTAATTGAAACCATCTTTTATATGTTCCATATATAGTGTGAACGAATCACATCGCTTTGAGGGGGCGATAGTCCACACTTCCTGAAACGATGTTATCATATTAACGTAAAATAGAAAGTATTAAATGTATGTATAATAAATGGATTAAATAAATATAAATAAATAATAAATATAATATATATCATATATAAACATATTTTATATCCTAATGGCCACCATGAGAGGTAAGGAAAAAATGAACAATCATCGTTTCATGAGGCAGTAGTTTGTCGTACATAGAAACAGTATGTTCATTATCCATTAGATAGAAGTGTGTGTAAGTTTCAGTAAAAATATTAACATAACAACATCCTAGTATATTTATGATACTTTTTTTTATTTAATCATATAATAATAAGAGTTTAGGGAACGGATAATGGAAATAAAATTAAAAAGATTAAGGAAAGATATTATCTCTTAATCGGGTAACTCCTTTTGATTTGAACCAAAAGATTCCTTGGATTGATTTATAACCAAGGGTAAGCTTATAGGATGAGGTTATGTATTTTTAGGGGATATTTTATTATATATTGGTTGATCCAAAGTTTCTTGAGAGGTGTGAGGAAGTGGGAGGAGAGGAGGTCCTTTTATTGTCGAAGAGGAGTGGTACTCTTGTAATATTTTTACAAAGGAATTACATGCACATTTTTCATGTTGAAAGTGGATAAAATAATAGAAAAAATTATAGAAAATATAATATAAGGTTTAAATATATCTTTAAAATAGCTCTTAGACAAGTTTATAGGTCGTTTTAGGCCTTAAGTTTAAGGTTTAGTCTCTTATTACGCTTAATTTAACCTTAATCATTGTAATTAATTTTAATCACATCCACTAATATTTCTGGTCAAAAAAAATTGGTCTTATTAGAAATTATAAATTATGTTGATTCCAAATATGGATCCATTTTTTCAAATTCCAATCATATAAGTGGCATAAATTATTTTAAAATTCATTCCGTGTGCAGGACGACAATGCGGGTTTTTAAAGTAAAAATGTCTGAAATTTTGCTATGTATTTATAATCAATTTCAAAGTGAAATTGATTAAAATTAAATAAATTGTGTTAATTGATAAAAATATTATATAATTAAACATTAAAACCAATTAAAAGTATAATTTAACCTTATAAATAAATTAGATGAAAAAGTAATTTTGAAATAAAATTCAGTATTTTTAACTATTCGTTAAAAAATGAAATATTTCAAAAAAATATCAAAAATTCACCCTAACCTAATTATTATGTTTATACTTATAATTTAAAGTTTATTTGGATATAATAAAACAATTAAAGTGTCAAAATTCATATTTGAAATTGGTTCTCCATTAAAAGTCGGTTAAATTGCCTTTATAAAAATATAGGTTTTTATGTGTAAAATTGGATTTGTTCTTATCTTATGCATATCTAACCTAATGGATAAATATCCAAAATATTTTATTGAATATATAACATATATATTTCATTAAAATTATTAACCAATTGTAATTAATTATGTTTATTAATAAAAAACTCTTTTGGAAGCATAAAAATAATAATATTTATTTTTTATATCCAGTTGGTTCTTTATTTTGTTTCTCATTAATTGGTAACCAATTAATTAATTTTATATTTATATAAACCAAAAAAATTCATAATTTAGTTAATACTATTCAGAACCACTAATATAACGGCTAGGTTATGTCATATTATATTAAATAATAATATTCTAATAATACATTGTTATTTGGTGAAACTCGGTCTTGAGTGTAATGAAAGCTATCGTGGAAGGTCGATATTGCATGTAACGCAAACTATCGAGGAAGGTTTCACTTGAGTGTAACAAAATCTAACTCGGTGCTATGTGCATTATGAGCTATAGAATATATTATATTTATTTAAGATAGAAAATATATTATAAATTATTAGGTTATTATATTCCCTTTCTACACTTGGTGTTTTCGGTCATAAACACTATTGAATACAAATTTGTACTTTATAATTTCAGTATGTTACACTCTCCCTGCCTTAATTAAATTTCACCCTTGCAATTTAAACTCTATCATGGTAAAATATTGTTTAATATTTCCTATGTTTGAAATTCCACATCGTGAGAAGGGTTTGTAAATTATCCTCTAGAAAAGAGAGAATGGGAATTACAAAGGTCACATGGAATAACATGTAACTAGGTCTATAAGTAAGAAAACATTAGTGTAAAGTGAAAATACATACTTAGAGGAAATTCATAAATATTTATAGGTAATTATATAGGTCATAAATCACAAACAAGTTAATGATCAATAGAATGTTGAGGGCCTCAAATCCATAAATCTGTGATGATTTAAGAGACCATCGATTCAATAGAAATTAAGAAATTATGACAACATTTTATTTTGAAATTATTTTCCTAATTTTGGGTAATTATTTTACTAACTATGTATACTTACTTGATATATTTCTATAAATAGATTTTTAACTTTTGGTTGTGCTTCGATATATTTTCCAATTCATTCAAAATTTACTATTGATGCATGAAGCACAAAAATACATTTCTAAATGATCTTAAGGCTCATAAAAGAGTGACAAGTATAAATATTTATCTTTAAATATCTTACAAAACCAATATTGTTAATAGATTAATCTATAATCTAAAAAATTTATACTACTGGTTCATCATTAACATTTTTTCTTCAAATTTTTTAACTAAAAGAAATGAAAAATTAACCTGGAGATTTCATCGGTTGGTGGTTGGCATGAAACCCTTATTGTACTTCGGTTATGGGTTTAAGACCCATAGAATTACTAGATTTGATTGGTTTTCACCCAACTTACAGGTTTTCCTTCTCTAAAACCATATTAATATAATTTCTAAAATAAATATGATGGACAACCTTGAAATAAGGTTAATAACTAAATATCCTTTTAACTAAGGTTTTCAATACAATCTCAATAGATAAATACTTCATCCATTTATTTCCACAGAGGTCCTTCCTTGGTCTAGGGTTTATCCATAATATCATTTATATGATTTATAAATCATGAAACCTTATCTTCATTCTAAAACATCGTAGGTTTATCCTAGGTTATTCGTTGTTAAAATCCTTCATAATGGTTTGTAAAGAAAATGTGAATTTTCCTAAGTGTATCCCCCAGGATTGTCAACCCAGGTGCGCATTAAGGTGAATTGTCATATACTAGGTTACCCTAAGTCGGGCTCGGAGCACCTTGTTGAAGTTATTACTCCTAGGTACATTTTTTCCAGAACCACATCCATTTTTAGTATCTAGATATGGATGTATTTCTATAAATACCCACATAATCACTACTTTTCCAAAAAAATCTAGGGTTTTATTATACACCTATCCTAAAATTATACCTTAGGTTTATGTTATCTAACCTGTGTTTTTATAAATCTAGTTCCCGAGAATTTTACTAAACTTTCTTTGATACCAACTATAGTGCCTCAACCCTAGAGATCCCAAATTCGTTGTCTGCTATAAATTAAATTATCATGATTACAAGGAATCAAATCCTGAAGGACCGGAGAGTTTAGTAGTCTTGGTAAACTAGATACATATATGAGTCTTTTATTACAAATAAATACACTAATTACGACATTTTTTTTTCTTATTTCTAAATAAATAAATTTAAGGATAACTTTGTTCCATCTATTAAATCCCTATATATATTTCATAGTACGCTTATTGGATTCCTGGGGAAAGAAATATAATAAGGGTGAGCTCAAATTCTTAGTAAGGGTAAAGTATAGAGGAAGAAATAATGAATCGATGAGATTAATAATTATTTCATGGAAAATAGTAGAACACACATACCATATAATCAACAAACTAATAAGGAAGTTCATAAAAAATATGGAAAGGTATTAAATGGAAACACATGCCATTAAAAAAACTAGATAAATCAAAATAAATATGGAAAGGTAAGAAACTGAAACACATTAAATTTAATCAATGAACTAAAATTGAAATGTATCCATAGATATGTTGATGCAAGATATCATGGATGATTAATAACTGAAACTAAATGAGGGAAATTCTTACTTATTGGATGTCATGTTTCCTAGGTACATGGAACTGTTACCGTTAAGATATAGTTTAAAATTTTCCAATTTTCACAACTAATTCATCCCATGAGACTACCAATGCATCTAGGGGATTTCATTAACCGGTCCCCAACCCGTAGGGTGTGCCTTAAACAGTCCCCAACCTATGTATAGCATGTCCAAAATATTCCTCATATCGAATAAACAATATGCCTTATCAAATATTTGTATTGAATAAAATATATGGATTTATCAATATTTCTATAAATAATCAAATAAATTTCAAAGTAAAAACCATGTGAAAAATGGTATATGGTTTAGGCAGTAATCATATCTATGAAAAATGATATGGATATATATAGTAGATTCAATGTCAAATGATCAGAGGAAATCTCATATTTCAAGGGGACTAAAAGGAATCAAGGAGGTAAATGTGAGTAATATCCTTGGTAAAATCAGTCATAATCTATCTATAAGAATATTAAGGATGGTATCAATACAACATAACCAAAGTGGAGTAAAATAAATGGTCTTTTTCATTGATGAATGGAAACATTATACAAATATATTTTAAAAACATTCTTGAGGAAAATGTCCTTTTGTTTTTAAAAAAAAATCTTTGAAAATAACTTTTGAAAATATTTTATTTAAAAAGTAACCCTTTAAACATGAAAAGTAAGCTTCAAAGAAATTATGGTGGTTAAATTCATAGATGTCGTATGAGATAAAAATAACATTCCTTTTTCACAATTAAAGGTTATAAAAATGCCTTGTTCTGAAAGAAAAAAGAATATTACTTTGAAAACATTGGTAAAATACAAAAAGGGTAAAAATAACTTTACTAAATAATTTTAAAAACATTTTTGAAAACATTTTAATAAAAAATGGATTTTTTAAGAAAATAGGTTCTCCAACTAAAGAAAGATACAAATTCGGGTTTTCTGAAAAACATTTTCTAAAACATTTTGAGTACCAAAGAGTGGAAAATGGTAATAATACTTGAAAATGATCATGAATAACCAGAGGATATAAAATGAAAGGTTTTATTGAATAATGGTCATATAATTTCCTCAAATTGAAATACTATTAAAAGATCATTAAAGTTATTATTGAGGAAAATAATTTTTAAACATTCCAAAATATCTCATACCCATTTGAAACATTTTAAATCATAATCCTCATGAAGGAATAACATTAATTGAAATTTTAAAATACCATGAAGATAAAAGTATTAATTATATAATATAACAATATTGTTAGTATATAAACCACACAAAATATGTAAGTTTTGAACATAACATTTATCTCATGAATATAAAAAGTGAGATGAGAATCTATTGCCTTGTGTTTCCTTTCGGGTGAACGTCCTTTAACTTCCTATATAATAAACTTATGATAATAATATACTTGATTGAGAACAATTTTCATGTTTATAATTACTTTTATTTCACTTTTTACTATTTTTTATACAACTACCTAAACAATTATGTTTACATCGGGTGTTTTGACCAAATTCAGTTTATGTGTCAAAAACAAATTTGGTAGGTCAACTATGATCAAAGGGGTCATTATATAACATATACAGAATAATAATCATGAAATAATTATAATATTATACATTAATTATACTTTATTAATCATTAAATATGGTTATGAAAAATTGAATTGACATTGTGATCATGGAGACGACAGGCCGTATATACACATGAGTAATGTTCTCATTTTTCAATGATCATTATGGAAAGAAGGTAAGTAACATAATATCTTTACATAATGATAATTATATCATAAATACAATGTTATTTAATTATATATACTTATATATATGATTCTTGTGATGTAAAAGGAATCACATCATGTCGAGGAGGCGGTAGTCCACACGTCCACGAATGATGTTATCACTTTTTAAGTGTGTGAAAGGGTAATAAAGAAAATCATATATATATATAGTATATTTAAAAAAATTGAACTATGTCATGAATATCATATATATGTTTTTTATGTCACATATTTTTAATTTAAACCATCCTTTATACATTCCATGTATAGTGTGAATGAATCACATCGCTTTGAGGGAGCGGTGGTCCACATTTCCTCAAACGATATTATCATATTAACGTAAAATGGAAAGTATTAAAAGTATGTGTAATAAAAGGATTATAAAAGTATAAATAAATAATAAATATCATATATATCATATATAAATATATTTTCCATCATAATGGCTATTATGACAGGTGGTAAAGAAAAAATGAACAATCGTCGTTTTGTGAGGTAGTAGTTCATCGTACACAGAAACATTATGTTTGTTATCCATTAGATGAATTATAAGTAAGTTTAGGTATAAATAATAACATAAAAACATCCTAGTATATTTATGATACTTTTTTTGTTATTTAAGAACAAAATAATAAGATTTTATGGAGTGGATAATAGAAATAAAATTAAAAGTCTTCAGAAAATATGTTACCTCTTAATCGGGTAACTACTTTTGGATTGAACCAAAAGCTTCCTTGGATTACTTTATTCACAAGGAGAGTATTCTAGGATGATGGGAGGTATTTTTAGGAGCTATTTTTTTAGATATTGTTTGAGACAAATTGTCTTGAGAGGTGTGAGTAATTGGGAGGAGAGGGGGTCCTTTTATAGTGGAGGAGGAGTGGCACTCTTGTAATATTTTTACAAAGGAATTTAATGCATGTTTTTCAGGTTGAAAGTGGATAAAATAATGTTAAAAATTATATAAAAGATATTATATGGTATAAATATGGCCATAAAATATCTCTTGGACAATTTTATAGGTCGTTTTAGGCCTTAAGTTTAAGTTTTAGTCCCTTATTACGCTTAATTTAACCTCAATCGTTGTAATTAATTTTAATCACATTCACTAATATTTTTGGTAAAAAACAAATTTGGTCATATTATACATTATAAATTATTTTTATTTAAAATATTTAATCCATTTTTCCAAATTCCAATCATATAAGTGGTAGAAATTAATTTAAAATTCATCTCGTAAGTGGGACGACGGTGTGGGTTTTTAAAGTAAAAAACATCCAAAATTTTGCTATGTTTTTATAATAAATTTCAAAGTGAAATTGATTCCAATTACATAAATTTTATTAATTGATAAAAATATTATATATTTAAACTTTAAATCCAATTAAAATTATAATTTAACCTTATAAATAAATTAGATGAAAAAATAGTTTTGAACAAAAATTCAGTATTTTTAACTATTCGTTAAAAATGAAATGTTTTAGAAAAATATATAAAATTCAGCCTAACATAATTATAATGTTTATATTTAAAATATGAAGTCTATTTTTAAATTTTAAATCAATTGAAGTGTCAAAATTCATATTTAAAATGGGTTCACCATTAAAAGGTGAAAAAATTGCCTTTATAAAAATATAGGTTTTTATGTGTAAAATATGATTTGTTCTTATCTTATACATATAAAACCTAATGAATGAATATAAAATAAATTTTATTGAATATATAACATATATATTTTATTAAAATCATTATCCAATTGTAATTGATTATGTTTATTAAGATAAAACTCCTTTGGAAGCATAAAAATAATAATATTTATTTTTATATCCAGTTGGTTCTTATTTTCATTTCTGATTAATTGGTAACCAATGAATTCATTTTATATTTATATAAACCACAAATTTTTATAATTTAGTTAATATTATTCATAACTGCTAACATAATGGCTAGGTTATATCATATTATATTAAATAATAATATTTTAATAATACATTGTTATTTGGTGAAACTCGGTCTTATGTGTAACGCAAGCTATCATGGAATATCGCTCTTGCATGTAATGAAAGCTATCTAGGAAGTTCAATATTGCGTGTAATTCAAGATAACTCATTTTTGTGTTCATTACAAGTTATATAATATATTATATTTATTTAAGATAGTAAATATATTTTAAATTATCATGTTATTATATTCCCTTTTTACACTTGGTGTTGCGTGTCATAAACACTGTTGAATACAAAGTAGTACTTTAGAATTTAGAGATGTTAAAATCTATGCCTTTATGGTTTCCTAGTATCATTATACTCTAATACATGGGTTATTATCAATAATGATGTAATTGAATCTATTCGAGACCTTTTTAAAAGGAGTGGCCTTCACTGAATCACCACTTCCACCATTCTGGTTCTTATCCCCAAGGTTAGTCATCCAAATGGTTCTGGGCAATTCAGTCATATAAGTATGTGTAACTTTTTTACAAAATTATTACCACAATTTTTAATAAAATACTTGGAAATCATTTGGACTTCTTATTGTCGGATGAATAGCATGGTTTTCTTAAAGGTAGAAGTATCCTAGGGGCTATAGGTTTGGTTAAGGAAATGATCTTTGGTATTGGCCGCATAGTTATTGGCTCTAATATCATGGTGAAAAATTATATGGAGAAGGAATATGATAAAATGGAATGGGTATTTATTCTAAAGTTTTTAAGAAAATTTGGATTCTCTGAATATGTCATTGATCTACTCTTTAGTTTCTTCTCATCTACTTAGTTCACCATTTCTCTCATGGGTACACGATTTGATTTCTTCAAATCAGTTAGAGGCCTTTTCTAAGTTTATCCTTTATATTTGAGCCTCTTCATTCTCACTCAATATTTTTTAAGCATGAAAATCGATATAATAATCTATAATGGCCTAGGCCACTCCTTCATAGGGAAGTATGGTTTTTCTGGCATTTATCACTTGTTTTCTATTGATGACATGATATTTTTCACCAATAGTAATATTAATTCCATACAAAATTTCAAGATAATTCTAGATGACTATAGTATCATAAGTGGCTAATGAATGAATGTTAATAATATTGGTATTTATGTCTCTATGAAATGCCTATAAGAACATGT
The DNA here is from genome assembly GCA_963277665.1 of Viscum album. Lineage (NCBI taxonomy): Eukaryota > Viridiplantae > Streptophyta > Magnoliopsida > Santalales > Viscaceae > Viscum > Viscum album. The sequence continues at coordinate 2,075,929,652 of OY728157.1, forward strand.
CAAACTAATTGAATAGAGTTTAAAAATTTCTGAGAGGAAATTTCCCATGGATTATTTGGTATCCCCTATGTCAAATGTAAGGGTTTTCATTCGACACTTTGATGGTATTTTTGATATAATCATGGGGAGAATTATCAATTATAAGATCCACCTATTTCATTTGAAAGTAGGATCACTCTAATTAACAGTGTCCTCACCTCCATTCCAATGCATGTCCTGTCAGTGAGTAGGGCTCCCAAGATGGTCTTAAAGAACATGGAACTTCTTATTAATAATTTCATATGGGACTCCCATCAATATTGTTGGAAACATTAGTCTAGTTGGTCTAGGATTTCAAGATTGGTTAAGGAAGGTGGAATCTATCTGAGATACATTGAATTAAAAATATTATGCATGTAGGCTAAACTTATTTTAGAGCCCATTGAAAGTCTCTCTCACTAGACCAAATTCATCCAAAAGAAATGCAAATTATCTCTATAAAGATAGTCCGAAAATAATTTAATAACTTAAAACTCACATATATATTTATCCTCTAAAGGAACATGTAATATATCCTTTATAACTCTCATTGGATCATTGGAAGGGGAAGTATTTCATTCTGGAAGGACAACTAAGATAGATCTCCACTATTCTTCCTAAGTTTCCCAGTCCCAAAAATTAGTTTCATCCAAGAGATTAATCACCCCTCTTTCATAGATTTATTTTTGAATTATAATCAGAATGTTTTGTATCACAATATTAATCTGGTTGATGAGTCATATTTTTGTATTTTCACTCCTATAATGTTCACCTTCAGATGTATGGATTTTTATAAAACCATTCATTTGAAAAGGGGGGTTGATATCATGGGCGCCAAAATTTGGTGCAAATATCTTAATCACAAATTCAATTTCCTTGTTTGGTGTATCTAGAATCATGACATTGATACTAATACATGCATCCCAATAATTGGAATCAATATAGCCTCTCCTTGCATGTGTTGTGTCAACCCTCACACTAAATCAACTCTTAATTTATTTTTTGATAATGACTAGGATCACTTCATTTGTAATTGTGTTGGAAGGATCATAGGTAAGGACATCACGTGCATGTTTCAGGAATCTTTCTTTCATAATTGTTGTGTCGCTCCTCCCAGTTTGGGCTTCAATGAACAGGGGATCCACATCTTCCTAGATGTCAACTGCTGGACAATTTGGGATACCCTGAATGTAGTGTGCCACAATGATCTTAATCTGAATAACATTTATCTCATTTATAAGGTCCTTCATCTCACCATTAGTTTGGAATCTATATGTAAGGATGTTGTTCTACTATTTTTTCCTAGTAATTTGTATGTAGTGCAGTTTGTGGCTGACAATGTTGATAAGAGTAACTAGGTTTGCTGGAAGGCACTACATATGGGGTTCAAATTAAATATAGATGGATCATGTATCAATGTAAGCATGTGAGTATGTGGTTTAGTTAAGGATTCCCATGGTTTTGTCATCTTGGGATTTTAAGCCTTCTTCGGGGAGGGTAGTTTCATTCAAGATGAATCTCATGTTATACACACTGGGCTCACTCTCTTCTCCACTAGCAATATTATTCTCTTGAGTATTGAATATGAATACTCCATTGTGGTTAACACATTATAGAGGAACACTCCATGTCACTAGAGCATTGCCTATGTTATCAAATTCTATATGTCCATCTTAGTCATAGAATCTAAATCACTCACACATTGTGGGAAGGCAACATGGTTGTGGATATTCTAGACTCTATGGGAGATCCAACAAAGGGCCTTCATGTTTTCTCTTCCCCTAGTTCTCTTCCTTTAAAGCATATTTTTATTTTTCTAAGGGACACTCATGTACTTTATCACTTCTGACATCCCTGACTTTTTTTATGATTTTCATTTAATAACATTTTCATATTATCAGTCAAATTAATATTTATTTCCATTATTATATGAATTTTTCAAAGTAAAGGGTTATTATTTTCTTAAAAAAATTAAAATGGGATTTCACTCCACTTATGTATATTTTTATTTTCCCCTCCACATTCTCTTACTTATGTATATTTTATTTTCAAGTTTTTTTATTATAAATTATTTTAAAAATAATGTTTTAAAAGTGTTATTGACACCTTGTGAAAAAAATTGGAAGTGATTTCTGATTTTTTTTACAACAATGTTACAAAAGAATTATGAGAAATTATTTTTAAAAGTTTCACTTCTATTTTCCTCTCTATTTACCAAGGGACTTGTCTTTACTAAAACATATTTAATTCTAATGAATTGATGGTATTATTCATGTCCATGTTATTTATTATCATGGATATATTCTACATCATTTCAAATATTTACTTAGTCATATACCCATTACTCTATACGGTGTAAACATTCCATTTTATATAAATCAAATTGGGGATGTTTACCAAGAAATACAGCTCATTTATTGATTAGGGAAACATTAAAAAAATTTATACTTGTTATTTTTATATGAATAGTTATTTACTATTAAGGAATTTTGAATATATATTAAGTAAATATTAACATTTTTTATATGAATTACCTATTTTTATATGATGTCATGGCATGAGGATTTTATGGTAATATTATGATGTTCAACATTATGCATTCCATCGTTATGAAATTAGTTATTATTTTCCATGTGATCATTTTTGTCATTATTTTATCCATGTAAATAATTCATACTCTTGTTACAAGTTAAATGGAATCTTTTATTATTACTTACTCCTACCATATTGATCATACCTTGTTTATTCTATGATATATTTTGTCATACGCTTTCCCTAACTAAGTGTTTGAGCTCACCCTTTCTTATATTTCCATTTACCTAGGTTATAAAGAATAGTAATTCATAAGATATATCTAGAAAGGTATAATGTGTGGATAATTTTGTGGGATTTTTTTAAGTCTTATTATATAATAAGAAAATCATGGTACAATGGTAAAAATTTCCATTAATTGGGAAAGTCATGAGTCTTGTTAAGTAGATGTTTTTCTTCATTATCTAAAGCTCTAAACAAAAATATATATTGGTTATGTAAGTGATTAAATAATTTATTTAATTTTTTAATTATGGAAGGTCAAAATTGGTTCACTTAAATTGGTATCAAAGGCATTATGTAACAATTATGTTTTTAGCACTGGATTCGGAAGTACAGATATGGGATACTATAGTTTGTGTCAGAGAAGGATTTAAATATCTTTAGAGATTGAGATGTTATGAATTGAGGATAATTTAAGATTTATATTTTTAAGTTTTATTATAAATTCAAAGGTATAAACACCCTTTTGAAGTCTCATGTGACTATATTTTGAAGGGATTAAAGATATTTTGAGAGGTATTTATGAGAATAAATGATTAAGGTAAATATGAACCTTGGGTTTGGTATGTGATTTAGTGTGATGGTTATTTTAGAATAATTTTATTTTTATATACAAGTTGATGGTATAGATAACCATTAGTTTAGTATGTGAATTTAAGTCAAGTTAATTATGGTTACTTGAGGAGAAATAAGGTTATAATATTTTTGGGAATGTATAGAAAACTGTGAGGATTGAAAGGTAATTTGATCACAAAGTAATTCAGGTAGATATTTACCATAATTTAGGATTATGGTATATTTTGGATAATGTGTGAGTGGGTGATTTTATTTGAGGAATAAATACTGAGTAAATGTTTAGAAGCATGTATGATTTTTTTGTTTGTTATATCAAGATGTGTCAAAATAGTTTGGGAAAATATTTGCATATTTTGGAGAATATATGAAAATGGAATATATATTTTTGGTATGTGTCTATGAGTGATTATTGTTGTTGGGAGATAAATGTTAAGTTTATTTTTGAAGAACATGTGATCAAATATTTCTGATTTTTTGGTTTCAAATTTGATCAAGCATACTTTGAAGAGTTTCTGGATTAATTATTTATAGAATTATTTAAGTTGAACATTGGGTGTTATTATTAAATCTTTGTAGATTAATGTATTATTTCTTCATATGAAGGTTTATTCATATTTTATTGGGTGTTATATTTACTTAGTCTAAATATTTTTGGTTTTGGTAAATGGCTAGAGACAGGAGGAATAACTTATCATCCCTTTTCTGAATCTTATGATCTATTAAAAGTTAATTTTAGTGCTTCAGGCATGAAAAATTAATTATTTTTACTGATTATTTAGAATTTGAGATTAATTAGAGGGGGAAAATTGTTGAAACACAACCAAAGGATGAAATTATTCTTATGGAATGAAAATAATTCAAGTATATTTTATAATATTATCTATATTGATGGTAAAATAATTCCTTAACTCAAGAAAGATAAAGATAAATATATCAATTATTATATGGTAAATACCACTCAGATATCAAGTAATAATTTTGGAAACTCATTAAAAATCATGGGTATTTTAATAATACATACATGGTTTTAAAAGTATTCAATTAGAAAATATTATGTTTCCTAATAATGATTTAGAAATTAATTATTATGATAGAATTTATATAATATTTTATTACTATTTCATGATATGAACATTTTTATTAAAAAATATATTTATGAGGAGGTGATTTATTTTAAGTGGTGGAGAATGTAACACTCTAATATTTGAATATGTAATTCTCCACTAAATAATACTATGTTTGATAGCTTACATTGCACGCAACACCAAACTAAAATGAGTCACAACATATTAAAATAAATCATTATTAAATATAAAGATAATAATCAATTATGATACTTACATTGTGTTAATTTATTTTGGTTGAAGAAATTTAATGATTAGAACATAAATAATTAATATGATCAGTTAAATTTATTCAATGTTATAAAGGGATATTTTTAAATAACTATTTTTAAAGTATTATGTATTTTATATTAATAAATTAAATTTATCATGTTTAATATATTTTTATTATGATATTTAATATTTAAATGTGTAAAAAAATATATTAACAATCAATTAATTAGAAATTTATATGAAGTACACTTAAAGTTTAAAAGGGTCATTTTTCTATAAAATCAGTTTTTCTTTATATTTAAAATATAAATTTATGAATTTTAGTAATTAAATTTGATGAAATGAGATTCTTTTTTTGTTTCATTATATCAAAATTATCTTATGGTGAATTTTTTGGATTTTTATAAAATAATTTATTTTTTGATGAATCAAAGAAAATACTGATTTTACAAATATTATCACTTTTATGAAATTATCAAGATACAAGAATGACTTGAAAGTTTATGAAAATTTTTTATAAACCAAATATATATTTAAGAATTAATATAATTCTTATAAAAATATAATTTTGAAATTATAAATCTATGGTTGAAATTTTGGACATCTAAGTATTGTTGTTATGAAAATAAAAACTATTTTAGTTTTTCTCTTTTAATCAATTATTAATAAGGTTCTTTTCAGTTTTGGTTTGATTTTAAATTCAAATAAGTTCCCTTTTATTAAATATAATCCAATTAATTTCATAGTAATCAACATTATACATGAGTTTTGGTATAAAATAATTTTTATTCTTAAAAGATCATTTTTCTAAAAATGGTATTCATTGCGTTTTGTGAACTTATATTAAAATTAAATTTTACCACTTCTAGAAATTGAATCTTAGAAAATATATTTCATATTTGGAGTTAAAATTATCTAATTTTTTAATGATTTCAATTTCATTTTTAGTCATAATGAATAATTTTCATGGTAAAAGTTTGTCACCATGGTAAAGGTTAAAAAGTTTTACAAGGTGGTTAAAATAATATATGAGGCTTAAAATATATCTAAAACTTGTATAAATGTGGTTTTATGAGTGAATTTTGACCTTAACTTAACTTTTATTCTAATTTGGGCTAAATTGGATCCACTTTTCATGATAAATACATTTATTATATTTTAAATATCTCAATATTTTCAAAGGTTTCACTCCCCTAACCTATAAAAGGACACCTCCTCTACTCACTTCTACCCACACTCAAAACTCCCTTAGCTCAACCAATATAAGGACCCATACTTAAAATTTTTATAATATAGTGCCTTTAGACCAGAATTAATTTTCTTTCATTCCAAAATATTTTTTAGGTTTATTATTTTAGATAATTTGGTCATAAGTATTATATAAAAAATCGACATATTAAGAATAGGACACTTCCAAAATATAAAACTTTTAAGAATAAACATGTTTTTTTTCATGATAAATATTTTGGACTTTCAACTTTAACTCTTCTTTCTTCTTACTTGTCCTTAAACTATATGAAAACATGTAAAATCATGGGATGAGCAAAAAAAGCTCAATAAGGGACATAAAAGAAATAAATTTGTTAGTCCGGTGAAAAACATGAAAGAACATAAAAAAATTTCATTTATCAAAATATTCTTGGGTCATATGAAATAAATCATATCTATATAAAACATGCACACTTTTTCTTAAAGAAACCTTTAAAAACCATAGCAAGAAAATAAAAATCCTTTTGGGAAACTTAGAGCATTATATTTGTAACCTGTGTCAGATTTAATTGGATCTTAGTTATATCCATAGTATAAACCTCCCTAATTAAATCCCTTATTTTAGCCTTTGAAGACATGGAATATTATCCAATTCATTATAGATCTATATCGGGCTCAATCATCGTATAATATGTATTGGGTTCACCCTTCGTATAAGTTGTATTGGGTTCACCCATCGTATAAGTTGTATTGGGCTCACCCATCATAATATATAATAATAAAGTACCATATCATAAATATAACATTTTATTCTTCCACCTTTTCATCAAAAAACCCTTTAAAACTCTTTTTAACTTGTATGAAAAACACTTTCGAATATTGAAATACCCTTTCCTTTTAAAAACCCATTTTCAAAATGAAAATACCCAGAACAACGGAGAGAAGGAATTTTATTTAATTAAATCGTGGAATCTTGTAAAGTAATAAAAACCTAAAATAATAGTTCTAGTGTTGGGAAAATCCATTGATGTTGTATATTTTAAAATAGAACATTTATTTTTTCCTTTTGTAAAGAAAGTCAAAAATGTTTTGTATAAAATATGTAAAAAGATTCCTTTTGAAAAAAAATATAATAATTTAGAAGAGATATAAAATTTAATTTATAATTCATTTATATCCATATAAATACCTCTATAATATGATTTTAAGAATTTTTACATGGAAGAAAATGATTTAGAAAATAAATCTTTAATATATTTAAAACGAGGTTTTAAGTTAAAGTGTCCCTAACCTCAAGTCTGACTCATCACATACATTCTTTATCTTCCTGAATAATAAACTTATATTAATTATTTACTTACTTAAGAATATTTTTCATGTTTATTAATCCTCTTATTTTATTTATTACCATGTTATAATTATTTACTTAATCATTTAAGTTCATGTTGGGCGTTTCTATGATATTTGGATCATATATCCAAAATGTCTTTGGTAAGTTGACTATGGTCAAATAGATCATTATTATATCATTTATAGAATAATAATCATGAAATAATTATCATTTTTATATATTAATTATACTTTTAAAATTTACCATGAATGATGGTTATGAAAAATGAACTTTGTTAGAAACATGGAGACGGCGAGCCATACATAAGCATGAGTAATGTTTCCATTTTACAACGATCATGATAAAAAGAAGGTAAGTATTATATCTTATTTAAGGAATTTTGATTATATCATAATTATCATAGTATATCTTTAAATAAACTTATATATATCATCCATGTGATTTGGTGATGAAAAATGAATCACATAGCTTTGTGGAGGTGGCAGACCACACGTATGCATGAACGATGCAATCATTTTTTTCAACAAATAGAAAATTAATAAATTAGATGATATATTACCTTTAAAAAAATTTAATTATGTCATTAATATAATATATATAAATTAAAATCATCATTATAACCAGTCATGGGAGGTGGTGATGGAAAAAGAATTATATAGGTTCGTGGGGTGGTAGTTCGTCGTACACACAAATGAAAGTTTTGTATCCCATTTGATGGTAGAGAAGATGGATATGGATTATTCCATTAAAATAATAATATATTAGTATATTTAATATAATTGTTTTATTATTTTATAATGATTTAAAATATCCAAAGGAGGTGGAAGAAGAAATAAAATGAGAACACTTTGTTAAGAACTATACCTCTTCTTCGGACAACCTCTTTAGTTTTACACCAAAAGACTTCCTAGGATGGTTTTATAATCAAAAAATGGCCTATAGGAAATGGGTATTGAAGTTTTGGAGAGACATTGGTATGGATTTTCTGAAATAGAGTGCTCAAAAGGTGTGATGAAGAGAAGAGAGGAGGTGTCCTTTTATAAGTGAGGGGAGGGGTACTCTTGGAATTATTTAAAGTATTAAATCAATATAAGTTAATTTTCAGGAAAAATGGATCCAAATTTATAAAATTATAATATAATATTAGTGTAATTATAAATCATCACATCCAATAAATTTTGGACAAATTTAGGTGATGTTTTCACCCTTATCTCTTTGTTTTAACCCGCATTAACCCTTTTTAACAATTATCGAAGTTTTTTTATTATTTAGCCTTCAATAAAGTTACAATAAAAGGAAAATTATCCCACAAATGGACCATGGTTAATATTTTCAACCCTATACAATTCAATTAAATAATTATATGATTTTTAGAAATTTTAAATAATTTAATAAAATATTGTTTCTTATGAAATGTCATTAATGTCATTTTTGGAACTATTTAACTAATTTGACATTGGAAAAAATACGAAAACAATGTAATTAAAATATAATACATTAAAATATCACTGATATTTTATTTTTTTATATAAAATTCATGGGACACTATAACTCATCCAAACAATATTACTTTTAGAGTTTTTTAAAATTATATACTTGATTTTTCTACTGTTTGCACAAGCAATGTATCCATGTTGTGTAAGCATTTAAGGTAATTATTTCATCACTAAAAACTAATAATAATTTACCATGATAGAAAATAATTTATCTTTTAGATAACCATTTATAACTTAACACAACCTCTTTTTATCCCTATGGAAAAAAATTAGAGATATTAAAACAAAGAGAGTGATATTTTGTTTTATTATTTATTTAAAATTATATTAATGAATTTATCAAAGGAAAGTGGAAATATATTGAAAAAAATAATTATTATTTTATGTTAATTGTAAAAAAACTTATATAATAAAATTAATATATGTTTTAGGGAGAGTTGTAGGCCTTATCGCATTGTTTTTAACCTTAATTTCCTAAATTACCCATACTGAGGTGATAAATATTTACTACAGTTAATATTCTTAATAACCAAAAGTAAAAGGGAAATTTTACCAAATTTATAACTCATAATTAAAAATATAGATTCCATTTTCTAATATTCAATTTATATAAGTGTAATTAATTAATTTAAGATAAAAATGTAAAACACAATGAAGATCAGTTATTAAAAAATGCATTTTTATGCCCAAAAATGAACTTATACCAAAATCAGGTATAATAATGATTCTTATGTAATTAATTAGATAATTTATAATATAAATTAACTAATTTTACTTTGAAACAATTTTATAACAAAATTGATCTTTGTAAATGATTGAAATGAAAAGACGGTTTTTAATAAAAATCGGTATTTTTCACTGTTTATTGAAATATCAAACTTTTATAGAAAAATACCAAAATTTAACCCTAATACAACTTTTATATTATAATTTAAAAAATGAATTTCATTTTTTCAAATTAAAATTCTAAAATTTATAAATTAAAATTTTAAATAAAACCTTATAATATAAGAAAACTAGTTTAATAAGAATAAAACTATTTAATTTTTAATTGAAAAATTACTTAATATTCTTATAATAACTATATAAAATATAATTAATAAATACTAAAGGACTGGAATTGATTTAATATTAACTTTACTTGGGTTTTTAAAACCAATATTTGACAAAACACCCTCCCAAAACCCTTATCCATGTCCTAAAGGTTTTGTTCTCGCTAAAAGACAAATTAATCTTAGAAGGATTGAGATGTAAGGAAAATAAAGATATCTAAGGAGGAGGTACAAGTCTTAACCGAATTATTTCAAGTTTATATCATATTATACCTCCTTTAAATATATTTTAACCATTATAATATAATTAAATTAGTATATTTATTATACTAAAATTATTATATTGATGGGAAAACTATTTTATACCTCCTTTTACATTTAATGGGAAATGAAAACGTCGCTCATGAGTATGTATGGACTATCATCTTCATTAAGCGATGTATTTTATTTTTCATCATCACCAAAAATGTTTGATTATAAATATATAATTAATGAATATATATGATATTTGTGACATAATTATTATTTTGGAAAGATAATGTGTCATCTACCTTCTTACTCTCTCATCTGTTGTAAAATGGAAACGTCACTTGTGCGTATGTATGGAATAATGCCTCCACAAAGTGATGAAATTAATTTTTCATTATTCCTATATGTGGATGTCTATAAAGATGAATTTAATGAATATATATGATATTTATTATATTATTATGATTCCATAAGTGTAAAATATTATGTACTTTATTTCCTTTTCATCCATTAGAAAAACAAAAATGTTGTTCATGCATATGTGTGGACTACTGCCACCATGAATGTAATGTCCTTCCCCTCATCATTGGCTTGAGACAAGCTGGAGATTCTGCTTGGCCTTAAGCGACATCCCCAATGTTCTAAAGGATGGAAATAAATGATTATGTCTTCAAGAACAAGTGGGGGATGATTTTACATTTAAAATAAAAAAAACAACCAAACATTTTGTAACTATCCACGACCACATGATGAATGTCAGTAATATAAACCAATTCAACACATTATAAAGTGATAACAATACAACCAATCCAATCCCATAATAATACCAAATCAGAGTACTAAGCGGAATACTGAAATGACAAAACTCAAAGACTTTAAGAACAAGATCTATATCTCCACACGAAGCTCCAAGATCCAACACCACAAGACCACCTAAGCATCAAGATGAAGCACTAAAGAAATGAGATACTTTGATTTTACCAATGTCTCAGAATACAACATCTGAAAAATCACCCAAGTGCCAAATTAGGGGGTGAGTAATAATACTTAATAGATTTTTCCCAAATGACTTCCCTACACATGCTACTAGGATAGAACCTATTAGTACATTTATATAATCAATTATATAAAACAAATAAACAATGCAGCAATTTTTTAGCAAGCCAAACACATCCTTACCAAACATTTTATCATAATCAACACATATTCAAGGAAAGAAACCCAAAAAATCATAACTAGATCCCATCCCACATTGGTATAACCCCTTTCATCTTTCATGGTCGCACGCACAACTCAAACATACACACACAAACCAACCACATGAGCTCGGTGTTACCATTGATGGTGGAACTTCACATCCAACCTTGTCCCCTTTTATAGTGGTACTTTACGCCCACATTCCAATCCTTTTATGGTGGTACTTAACACCCACTATCCATCCCATACAACCCATTATTAATCACTTAATCCAACAACAAGTACCCAAATCACAACAACATACCAATTAGAAATTACCAACAACATACCAAAACCACTTCAATAAATTACCCATTTATTGAAAACACCCTTAATCCATTACCCATGCCAAACCACACTTCAATAAAACAACATATTTATTGAAAACCATTTCCATAAAACAAACCAAGAAACCAATTTTAAAATCATCATTTTAAAATCCAACAACCATGCACATTGCACAACAATAACCCATTTCCTATAAAATCCACGAATCATCACAAAATGGGTTTCAACCAAGCTTCTCACATCACATTCATAATAAATTTCAATAAAAACTAAATAATTCTAAATTAATCCTTCTAGTTTTAGAAAAATGGAGTTGAGAGTGAATCCGCCTACCTTTGGGATTTGGATAAATCAACCCACCGCACAACCTCACACCAAAACATAGTGAAACTTTCAAAAAATCACCTTAGATCTATTTACCTAACATCAACAAGCCCAAATATTACCATTATAGGCAAAAATAATAATCCTATATCTATATGAGATGGAATTAGATCTAGGAAACCGAGAGATATAGGAGATTTGATCTAAGAAAAACCATAAAACTACTGAGGAGAGAGACTTACCAAGGGAGAATCACCTTCAAAGCATCTTGAAAAGCCTTCAAATCGCTTCTAAAATGAGTGGGAGAGGTTCCCTAACCTTGGAGAAGAGGAAATACTAAGTGAGACTCGTTTGGGAACAAAAATGGGGTGTTTAGGGAAAATCCTGACCAAGCCCCATTTTTTTAAACCCACTTTTTAAGTTGCACATGGTTTAGCTGCACAGTTAGGAAAATCGTGCACTAACCATGTGCCTGCTACTATCTCAAGAGGGTGCCTCACACAGTTGGCCCACATGGTTAAACAAACTGTGTTCCAATTGTTTTGAAGACCACTATCTCAAGATGCATGCTTTACCTGAGGTGGATGCATTTTTTGTAAATTGTCCGCCCTCCCAAAGCCTATTACCTCAACATGCATAGTTTCCTAGAGAATCTGCATGGTTTTCACTAACTGTTCTCAAACCGTTCACCCTTATAAAAGCCTTGAAACCTTCCTAAAAATCTTTAAAACTCTCCCAAACATTACCCAATCACTTTATATACATAAAAATCGTGAATAAAGGGTTACATACCTCAAATCGGGGAGTGATACATTCTCCCCACCTTTGGCCTTTCCATCCTCAGAAATTAGTAAACCATCAATTTCCCGAAAGAGCTTGGGCCATTGCTTGGACATTTCTTCCTCTCATTCCAAAGTCTCCTCCTAAATATGACCATGTTTCTACAAAATATATATTAGACCAATGTTTATCCTATGAAAGACTTTCTCTTTCCTGTCCACAATCTGTATGGGCACTTTCACCAATGAAGCATCCAGCTCTAGCTCAACATGTTACCATCGAATGACATAGTCAGGATCAGACTGATACTTATTTAAATAAGATACATGAAATATATTATGCACCGAACTAAACTGTGGTGGAAAATCCAACTGATATGCCACCTCTCCAACCCTCTCAAGTATCTCGAAAGGCCTAATATATCTTGTAGATAATTTTCTTTGTTTCTCAAAACGATGATGTCCCAACCTCAGAGAGATTCTCAAGAACACATGATTACCCACCTCGAACGATAAAGACCATTAACGATGATTCTCATGTGATTTATTATGACTCTGATCCATCTCTATTCTCTTCATGATCAACTTAATCTTCTCAATTTTCTCTTGGACAAGGATCAACCTCACTATTGAAGTCTCACCTGTTTCCACCCAACAAAGTGGAGAATGAAATGGAAGCCCATATAATTCTTCAAATGGATCCATATGTATTGAGGGATGATAACTATTATTATATGATAATTCCACCAACAGCAAGTGATCCTCCCATGAGCCACCAAAATCCATCACACAAGCCTGCAACATATCTTCCAACGTTTATATCATCCTATCGTATTTCCCATTCATATGGGGATGATATGTCGTACTCATTGTCAATGGATTCCCAAGATCTTGTTGTAAGGATTTATAGAAATGGGATGTGAACCTTAGATCTCTATCTATTATAATTGAAACTGCCACACCATGCCGCTTTAGTACCTCACAAATATCTATTTTGGATAGGTCCTCCACCGTATGAGATTCACAAATAGGGATGAAATGGGTCGAATTTGTGAGTCAATTCAAAATCACCCATATGGAATTGTGATTCCAAACTATTCTTGGGAGACCTATGATAAAATACATAGTTATTTGTTCCCATTTAATCAAAGGGATAGGTAAAGACTACAACATGCCTGTTGGTCGCCGATGTTCCACCTTGACTTGCTAACAAGTCAAACATCTCGATACAAGCTCAGCCACTTTCCTTTTCATGTCCACCCACCAAAACTATTCTTTAAACGCCTTATACATTTTCTTAATTTTAGGGTAGAATTCCCATATGGAATGATGATATGCACTGAGAAGTTTCTCCTAAAAATATACTAGTACAACCATCTGATTCCAAAAGCACAACACTAAATTCCCATATAGTTTCAATCCCTCAATAGCCTCCCCACCATTGAGTTTTGAACTTATAGTCACACGATTTAAATAAAATATTTTCACCTCTCTAAACAATTCAACTAAATCAGGAACCAATGAAACTGGAAAGAAAACTGCTACATCAACCCATTCTTTACATTCCAATCGAATTTCGGCTATAACTGACATCAAATGTCATTGATCTAATTCATGTTTCACCACCTGATCATATGACTTTCTACTTAATGTGTATTCCACTGAATTGCCTTTACCTGGTGTATACATCAATTCAAATTCAAACATATTTAGATACTTCATACATATCCTTTTCCTCAAATTAAAATATCTTTGTGATAAGATATGCTTCAAACTCTTATGATCAGTAAACACTGTGAATTTATCACCAAAGAGATAGTGGTTCCATTTTTTCAAACATGCACCATCGTAGCCAATTCCAAATCATGTGTTGAGTAGTTATTATCATTTAAACTCAACTTTCTTGATCCATATGCAACCACATGATCCCCTTACATGAGAACACACCCCAATCCTGATCTTTATGCATCGCAATACACCACATTCCCTTTTGTTGGTTTTGGAAAAACTAAGATCAGTATTGATGTAAAGAAACTCTTAATATCTTTAAAAGACTTCTGGCATTGCTCATTCCATTTGAATGAAACATTATTACTTGTTAAATCTATCATCAGTGAGTCTAATCATGAGAATTCGTGAAAAAATCATTGGTAGTACCTAGCTAGACCAAGGAAGCTTCGTATCTTAAAAACATTCTTTGGCAGTTTCCAAGAGATAATAGCTTCTATATTTTATGAATCCATTGAAATACCTTTCTCATAAAAAACATGACCAAGGAAACAAACCTCTTGTATCCAAAAATTACACTTTGATAATTTGTCATACAACTAATGATCTCTCCAAATCCCCAATACTGTTTCCAAGTGTTTCTCATGCTCAACCCTTGTCTAGAAATACACCAATATATCATCAACAAACACCACCACAAAAGAATCTAGATATATTTGAAATATCTAATTCATCAATTTCATGAATACCATTAGTGCATTCATAACCAAAGGTCATAACCACATACTCATAATGGCCATATCTACTTCTGAAAATTGTTTTTGTAATATCCTCCTTCCGCACCCGTAATTGATGATATCCTAATTGCAAGTCAATTTTTGAGAACCAGTGAGATCCCCTCAACTGATCTACTAGATCATCAAAGTGTGGGAGTGGATATCAATTTTGTATCATAAGTTAGTTAAGCTTATGATAATCAACACACATTCGAAGAGTTATATCCTACTTTTTAATGAATAAGACTGGTGTTTCCCACAGATATGTTCTAGTTCGGACAAATACTTTGTTTTCTAACTCCTCCAACTATACTTTCAATTCCCTAAATTATATTAGTTCCATACGGTAATACAAAAGTGAGATATTATTGGTCTTCAGAAGGAGATCAATCGTAAACTCCACTTCTCTTACAAGTGGAAACCTTGAGAATTCTTTGGGAAATACATCCAAAAACTGGTCAAAACTACTAGAAAACTGATTCCACCAATCTATTCTATCAATTCCAAAGACAATACTTCAAACTGATAAAAGATCATCCCAACTGCTAGTTCCAACAAGCTCGATGCACCCACATGTACCTCTCTATATCCTCTAAAGAGATGCTCGATTTCGTCATCCATTGTGAAAGTAATTGTTCGTACATAACAGTCTATGTGGGCCTTAAACATCATCGACCAATCTATACCCAAGATTATATCATAAACATCTATCTCAAGCACTGAGAATTCCCACATCAACTCAACCCCATCAACGTCTATACAACATTACCAACACAAAAAGGATCGACACTCTATTTGACACAGAGGAGTTGGAAGTTTCAAAACCGAAGGCATCATTTCCACATTTAAACCCAACAATTCAATAGCACAAAAATCAATGAAAGAATTAGAAACACCGGTATAAAAAAACACTTTCATTAGGGTAGAATTCAAAATAATCATACCTCTCATCATGGATGGTCTTAAATAATCATCCACCACAACCTATTTGGCTCTAAACACCTTCTTGTTGGACACACTCTACTCTTTATTCCCTTATTGAGGAGTCATGGTGTTCCTCAAATCACCATGGATAATTCTAATCTACTGACAAGGGGTATGTTTCTACCCTCATCCCGTTGAGGCATATGACACCTGTGACCCCTAAGGAGTTTCACAAACACCCAACCTCAGAGAATTGTGATAATAACCCTGAAGATGCCCCATCTACTTGCAGTTATGACATGATAGAGGTTGTTTCATACAATCCCACTTCATGTGAATTGTAGAACCACACTAAAAACATCATGGATTATACTGAGGCTTCAGGGGAAGATTCACTGATCCTGCCGTTGGATTTTTGAGCCATACTCCCACCCTAGAAATAAGTGTCCCTCTTCTGCTTGCTTCCTATGTTAGAGTTCCCACCATTTATCATGGGTATCATGATACCTCCTCCACCTGTATCCCCCAAGATATCCCTTTTAGCCACCTCTTCTCTATTGACCATTTCTATATAATCTATTATATAGAGCACCACAATATTCAAATGGATTTCCTACCTCAACCCTGATTCAACAATATTTTCCTTCAACGATGCACTATCCACCACCTTGGGTGAAAACCAAACTAAATTCATGAATTTAGACACATACTCCATCACTGAGAGTTTATCCTACTTCAAGCTAAATAAATCCATCATTAGCTGAATTATGAATTTGTGAGGACATAATTGTTTGTTAAATAGTTCCTCAAAATCTTCCCATGTCATGCCTTGGTCCCTTTTAGCCTGGACCACTAACTCCCACCACTGACGTGCAAGATCTTACAACATGTACGTTTCTAACTTGATTTTCAAGTCTTCTGATGTGCCTAGGAAATCAAAGTTTCAATCCATCATATTCATCCACACATCTTTCCTTTCTAGTTCTAAATAACCCCGAAATATGGGTGGATTCTGCTTCTGAAACTAAACTGAATAGTCCACATGCCTCGGTTAATCCTTTTTATTCCAGTTATCGATAGCCTGAAAGGCTTGTACTATGCCCTGCACCAATTGTTGGTTCACTTATTGCTCAGGTGAAACCTCATTTTCAGAAGCTTCCTCCATTTGGTCTCTATAATGCCCACCCAATGCCATTCTATTAGCACAACACAAGCACCATAAGTCTCACTCTCTAGAAACTAAAGGCTTACTATTTAAAATTCTATCACATTGCACTATCACAACAATGGTTTCCAAAATTCCACATTTCCCATGTTCAATAATTTTTTGAAAAATCCATCATGTTTTGAAAATCAACACATTTCCAAAATACCCCAACCGTTTTCTTTTCAAAATCACACATCTGAAAACAATTCCTAGATTTTTTAAAAATCAACACATTCACATCACACATAAATAATTACCACAAATTAGATATGAAATCCTAGTAGAAAGTCATTCCTCTAATGCATGTCATGCTCGTCTCATTGGTTAAACTCATGACAATGAGATTCCAATGCCTATAAGTGTCTTTAAAACACTTATGTACCCAACTCCTTGGTAACTTGAAGTTCGGAATAAAAAGGTTAGGTATGTATTTTTTATGCTATACATTTCAAGTTCTGAAAATCCCACTCCTTACTACCATCCCAACTCAAGGAATAACCCAAGAATGAGTGCCAACTCCAAGATAGACAACATATTCCAAAGGACTAAACAAGACTGATTTCACTTGAAAGTTAAGGACCGAACAAACTGATACCACTTGTAACATCTCATCCCTCCTCATTGGCTTGAGATGAGATGGAGATGCTACTTGGCATTAAGCGACATCCCCAAGGTGCTAAAAGCTGGAAATAAATGTAGAGGACTTTGAGAACATGTGGGGGATGATTTTCCCTTTGAAATAAAAATAACTAGCCAAATATGTCATAACCAACCACAACTACATGATGCATGTCAACAATGTAAACCAATTCAATACATTAACAAGTGACAACAATACAACCAAGCCAGTCCCATAACAATACCAAATCAAAGTACTAAGTGGCAGACTAAAATTAAAAAACTCAAAGACTCAAAGAACAATCTCCATAGATCCACACCAAGATATAAGATCCAACACCACAAGACCGCCCAAGCATCATGATGAACCACTAAAGAAATGAGATGTTTTTCTTTTACCTGTGTCTTAGAATATGACATCTGCAAAAGCATCCAAGTGCCAAATTAGGGGTGAGTAATAATACTCAGTGGGTTCCCCAAATGAATTCCCTACACACGCCACTAGGATATAACCCATTATCACATTTATATAAACAATTATATAAAGAAAATAAACAATGCAACACTTTTTCAGCAATACAAACACATCCTTACCAAACATGTTAACACAATCAACACATATTCAAGGAAAGCAACCCAACAAATCATAACTAGTTCCCATTCTACATTAGCATAGCCCCTTTCATATTGTGTGGTCGCACGTACAACTCAATCATGCCCATAGAAACAAACCACACGAGCTCAGTGTTACCATTGATGGTGGAACTTCACATCCAACCCCATCCCCTTTTTATAGTTGTACTGCACACCCACATTCCAATACTTTAATGGTGGTCCTTTATGCCCACTATCCATCTCATCCAACTTATGCTTAATCACTTAAGCCAACAACCATTCCAACAACAAGTTCCCAAATCACAACAACATGCCAATCAACAATTACTGACAATGTGATAAAACCACTTCAATAAATCACCCATTTATTGAAAACACCCTTAAGTCGTTACCCATGCCAAACTACACTTCAATAAAACAACAAATTTATTGAAAACCATTTTCACAAACCATTTCCATAAAACAAACCAAGAAACCAATTTTAAAATCATTATTTTAAAATCCAACAACCATACACATTGCACAACAATAACCCATTTCCCCCAAAATCCAAAAATCATCACAAAATGGGTTTCAACCAAGCTTCACACATCACATTCACAATCAATTTCAATAAAAACCAATTAATTTGAAATTAAGCCTTCTATTTCTAGCAAAATGGAGTTGAAAGTGAAGCCACCTACCTTTAGGGTTTGGCGAAATCAACCCAATACACAACTACACACCAAAACCTAGTGAAAATTTCACAAAATCACCTTAGATCCCTTTCCCTAACATCAACAAGCCTGAATCTTACCATTATAGGCAACGACAACCCTAGATCTATATGTGTTGGAAGTAGATCTAGGAAACTGAAAGAGAGAGAGAGAGAGAGGAGATTAAATATAAGCAAAACCATGAAATTACAAAGGAGCGAGACTTACCAAGGGAGAATCACCTTCAAATCACCTTGAAACCCCTTCAAATCGCTTCCAAAATGAGTAGGAGAGATTCTCTAACCTTGGAGAAGAGGAAATCCCGAGTGAGCTTCGTTTGGAAGAAAAAATGGGGTGTTAAGGGCAAATCTCAACCAAACCCCATTTTTTTAAAACCCACTTTATAAGTCACGCACAATTTAGCAGCATGGTTAGGATAACTGTGTGCTCACCATGCGCCTGCTACTGTCTCAAGAGGGTGCCTCACACGGTTGGTATGCACGATTAGACAAATTGTGCACTGACCGTGTGGAAGCCCACTATTTCAAGATGGATGCTTTACCTGGGGTGGCCGCACGGTTTGTAAACTGTGCGGCTTAACCGTGTGCCCTCCCAGAGCCTACTACCTCGACATGCACGGTTTCCTGGAGAAGCTGCACATTTTTCACTAACTGTGCTCGAACTATGCACCCTTAGACAAGCCCCCAAAACCTTCCAAAAAACCTTCCAAACTCTCTCAAACATTACCCAACCACTTTATATACATTAAAAGCATAAATAAAGGGTTACATACCTCAAACCATGGGTGCTACAATGAACGATGTATCTCATTTTTCATCAATGCATTAAATGGATGATTATAAAAATTTATTTAATTTATAAATATGATATATATATATATATGACATAATTATCATACTTTAGCTGATAAAATCATGACCAATGTGCAAGGACCGGAATCGCTGAATCAAAACATGCATGAGAAACGAAACATTTAACACCTAAATAATCAATTTTAGTAAAGAATTCTAAGTAAATGGGTATATAAGAAGTTATGAATAAATGATATCCAGCAAGATAGATATAAATATGGATATGATATAGATAAATAATAAATATGAATTTATTATACATGGGGTTGGAATGTGCCTAACCAGGCAGGATTCCAAGATAGGGGTTTATTGTCTCAGACTTCCTTCTTTGAGACATGTTTTGAATTACACACATATTTCCATTATATGGTGTATATGCTGACTATTTGAAATGTTATATCATGATGCACTCTTTCATAATTTTAATTTAATTTTCATTCCAATTTCTCTCTTTTTAGAGGTTTTTATTCAAGTTTTATAAAATCTGTAAGGATTGTTGGTCTCAATTTAGATTCCTTGAGATATATATATGTCTCGTACTATGAACCATGTTTTATTTTATATGGTGTACTTACTTCCCAGTGAATATATGTTCACATAATCTTGGATGTGATTCATGGGATTTACTTAACTATATCATGTTCTAACTTTCAATGGAATTTGATTCGAAAGTCGCTAAATCTGTAAGGGTTTCTTGTCTCAAACTTCTTTCTTTAATACATCTTTTGAATTACGCACCTATTTCCATTCTATTGTGTATATGTTTCCTATTTGAAATATTATATCATGATCCACTATTTAATCATTATAATTAAAGTTCTATTTCAAGTTGTCTCTTTCAATAGGTTTTGACTCAAGTGTTATAAAATCCGTAAAGATTCTTGGTCTCAATTTTGGTTCCCTGAGACATGTCTCATATTACACACCATATTTTATTTTATATGGTTTACTTAATTCCCCATGAATATATTTTGACATAATCTTTGATGCAATTCATGGGGTTTACATGACTATATCATGTTCTAACTTTCGATGACATTTGACTTGAAAGTTACCAAAGTCGTAAGAATTTATGTTTTAATCCCATTTTTAAACTAGGTTGTTTGTGCTTGAATCTTATTTGGAGGAATTATATGCTCTTTATCTCTTAAACCACATCTATTTTCTTCTCTTCTGGTTATTTATGTGGTTTTCAAATATTCTTTCCATTTTTCCTCTCTTTAGTACTCAAATCGACCGAGAGAATGTTTATAAGAAAATCTGACTTTATTTCTCATTTTTTATTGGAAACCTTTTTTCCATATCCATATTCATTATTTTGTTTTAAGAATGTTGTTTTCTATACTTCAATGATTTCAAAAGGTCAATTTTTGTTAACTTTGACTTTCTATTCAGAAGTTTAAATGGAATATTTTTAACATTTTTTGATCAATTCATTTTTTACTTTCTTTGTAAAAATGTGCAAAGAATCTCTTTTTAAATGTTTTCAGCATGAATGATTTTTCCCACTGTCATGACCCTTCTTCAAGATTTAGCTTCTTTTCTATGTTTTGATGGATTTTCAAAGTAATATATTTTCCAATTATACTATGAACTTTTCAAAGGAAATGGTTATTAGGTTCTTAAAAATTTAAAAAAGGGATTTCACTCAACTTATGTATATTTTTATCTTGCACTCCGTATTTGCTTACTTAAGTATAGTTTATTTTCATGATTCTATTATTGTAAATTATTTTACAAATAATTTTTTAAAAGCCTTATTGCCACCTCATGAAAAGAGTTTTTGAAGTGATTTATAACTTCGTTTTTGCAATAATGTTACAAAAGCTTTATGAGAAATTATTTTTAGAAGTTCCGCTTACATTTTCAACTCTATTTCCCAAGGGATTTGTCTTTACTACAACACCTTCATTTCTGATGAATTGATGGTATTCTTCATGTTCATGTTCTTTATTGTCATAGATGTATTCTACATCATTTCAATTATTGACTTAGTCGTATACTCATTACTCTATGCGGTGTAATCACCCCATTTTATATAAATCGGATTGGGGTGTTTAATAAGAAAGATAACTTGTTTATTGATTGAGAAATGTTGACAATCTGTATGCTTGTTAGCTCTATACAAATGATTATTGGTTGCTAAGGCATGCTGAATATGTATTGGAGAAATATTAACATTTTGTATGCTAGTTTTCCAATACGAATGTTTATTATTAAGACATGTTGATTATCTATTGAATTATTATTCATTTCGTTCATATGATGAATGTATTGGATTTAATGTGTGACAGGTGTGACTCGGCATTAGATAGTTACTCAATGTATCGGTAGGTCTCATTAGACAAACTAGGTTTGGTATTTGACTTATGTCTTACCTATTTATGTATGATGTCTTGGTATAAGACATTGACGGTAAAATTTTGATGTCCGACATTATACATTCCATCATTATGAAATCAGTTATTGTTTTCCATGTGATCATTTATGTTGTTATGTTATCCATGGAAATAATGGATGCTCGTGTTGGAAGTTAAATGATATGTTTGATTTTTACTTACTCGTACCATATTGGTTATGCTTTGTTTATTATATAATAGATTTTGTCACATGTTTTCTTTTACTAAGCATTTGATCTCACCATTTCTTATGTTTCTATTTCCTCAAGTTATGAAAAAAGGTAATGCATGTGATATATTTAGAAGGGTGTCAAGCATGGAGAATTTTGTGAGAAATGTTTGAGTCTCATTATGAAATAGGAAAATATGAATATAATGGGAAAAATGTACATTAAATGGGAAAGACATAAGTCTTGTGAAGCAGATGTTTTTCCTAATTTTCTAAAACTCTAAATTTAAAAAAGATTTTGGATGTGTAGGTGACTCAACCATTTCTTTAATGTTATAATCATGAAAGGTTGGAATTGGGTTATTGAGTTGATATCAAATATATTGTTATATTTTTAGCGCCAGATCTAAAAATGTAGATTTAAACTACTACATAAATCTAGAAGATTGTCAACAAATAAAAAAAAAACCCAATGGATAGAGAAACACTCACGAGAGCAGAAGTCAGTTAAACCAATATTGCGATTTCTCAAACTAACAAATATTTATTATGTGATATGTTTTATGAAACAAAATGGTGAAATATGTTTTGTATTTGAAAGAAACACGATCATATTAAATTCATATTAAATTCATATTTATTAAGAAACACAATCATATTAAATTCATATTTATTTGATTCTTAATCTATATTGTGAATTTTTAAATCATGAAATATTCGTTTTTTGATTTTTTTGAATTTATTGGCATAACTTTACATGGGTTTGGATTTACAGCCCCTTTTTTAATATTTTACAAACACAAACAAGAACTACTACCATGTAAACGGATCGAACGGAGAAATTTCTTCAAAGATCGGAAGCCTCTTTGACCTAAAAGATCTCGACTGCTCCAACGGTCCGAGCCCATCCACGAACGCATCTCCCGATCTTCCACCACAAGAACCTGAAAATGAATTTTCTGCAGATCGCCACAGCTCCAGATCCCGCAACAGCTCCCGCGCACGGCTTCTAGATCTAGTGTTCTCGCAGCCACAAAGCTCCTCCTGCAACGCCTCCTCGAGGATCGCCTTCGCCTCGTCGCACCGGCCTTGCTTCATGAGGCAGAACCCCAAGTTGCAGGCCTTGTTGCCATCGCCGCCTATCATCTGAGCTTTACGGTACACGGCCTCCGCCGCAACGAAGTTGCCCAGCTGCATGTAGGCCCACCCAAGGTTCCCCTGCCAACGCCAGATTTGACGCAGACATCCAAACGAAGAAGAATAAGAAACTGATTCGTGTATGGGGTACCAGTATCCTGGAGGTCTCCTTCTTGACCGTGACTCGAAACTTCCTTCCATGGGAACGTGCAGTCTTGGTGGACTTTCCATTGAAGGACTCTCCCTGGTAGATCATGCGGAGCTTCTGTTTCAGTAGCTCAATCTGCTCCTCCAGCCTCCCGCACTTCTGTAAAATACAATCCAGCCATCACAACAAGCGACGGACACTGATAATAGAAGAACAAAGTTCACCTTGTACAGGTCAATGAGGACATTGTCCAGGGATTCTTGAGCTTGCTTGGAGCATAAGCCTCTGAAGGCTTGTATGGTTTCGATGGCTTCTTCTGCCTTGTCCTGCTGTTTCAAAACCACCGCCATGTCTTTAAGGGCACTGTCGACTCTGTCCCCGGTGTTGATGGCCTCCCAAAACAATGCTACGGCAGCCTCTGGATCCTTCTTGACTAACTGAAGCCATGGAAGCAAGCAAGGACACAGCTATTTCAAGAAGATCAAAGCATTTTAACACTTAAATGGATAGGATATTGTCTCGGATGGAAACAAAAGAACGTAATTCCTGACGGAAGCAAGCATGGTCCCGGCACTAAATAAATAAGAAAAACTCCGATCTGTTGACAATGATGGAAGTGCAGAGAAGAGATCATCAGCAGCAGTTAGGGATTCATTGAGATTAAACCCCAATTTCAGCGATGAATTTTGGGGATTCGATCGGAACGAAGAAAGGACAGATCGAAGAATTAATGGAGAATGTAGGGTAAAATACCTGAAAGTGTTTCGCTCTAACATAAGGAGTACCGCCGTGAGGGAGATTGCGGATGGCGTGGTAAGCTCCCTGCTGCTTCCGATCGTCGCCTTCTTCTCTTGCATCCATCATCTCCTCTTCGTCCCGGCCACCAGCGGAGCCTTCAACTTTCTGAAACTTCTGTTTCCCTCTCTGTCCCACGCGCTCGAGGGTTGGGGTGGGGCGTTGGGACGACGAGAACGAGATCAAGGGAAAGAAAGAGGCCCGGGGTCGGGATTGGCATCAGAAGCTGTTATTCGATTGAATCTCAGGTGCGACAGTGCAGGAAATGAACCTGGACTCATTCGCGTCCAAGTTCGCCATTCCATTTGGAGAATCGGTTCTTTTTTTGACAAGATAAAGGAAAACAAATTTCTTATTAAAAAAATTCAACATCAATAAAAAATCATAAAAAATACAAATTATAAACTGGTATTTAATTATCATCCGTTCGTAAACTATATTTTATAAAACTATTCTAACTGTAAAAAATTATTTTAATTTGATATTCATCTATTTTAAATTTATAAATAAATTTTCAAAATTTCAAATTATAAACTAGTATTTAAATGGGATAAGATATTTTAGTGGGTATTCCAAAATATAATAGGATCGGAGTTGGGGTAATACATTTAAAAAATTAAACAAATTAAGGTTCAAGTATTACAAATTTCATGGTGACTCCAACCCCTATCCCTAAATTTAACAAATAAAGAATAATAATTAATTTTATTTAAAATCAAGGAATGTGTCCCCACGGAGGTTCCAATGGTAGGTTGTTCTCCTGAGTTTCTCAAGGTTGGGGGTTTCATTCTCGTTGGAAGTCCGTCTCGGGTGTAATTAAATACCGAAAAGAACTACACTGCCACTCATGCAAAGGGGTGTGTGGGTCTGAGACAATTTTATCTAGTCCAACCACAAGACACATCTGAGACTCGGGGGCTAGTACACACTTCGTTGGGGAGATGACTAATCCATGAACTTGTAATGGGGGGTATAATATTAAAAACACAAAACATGTGTTTTGTCTTCAATTTAATATGATAATTGTAACAACAATTATAAAAAATATGTTTTGTTAACATATGTTTTATCATTTAATTTAATAATGAAATGCGTGATTAATTTTAAAAAATTAATAAAAATACAAAAATAAAGGCCATATCATGAATTTTGTTAGCAGTAAGGTTGTTCAACGACTCCTTTAGGTTTGTGACATGTGCCTAATTGCTTTGTTGTTACTGCTAGTAGGGGTGTCTATGGGTTGAGTTGGATCGGATTGAGGTATTTTTTGAACCCAACCCAATCAAAATAGGTCGAGACGGGTCGGGTCGGGTCTGTGATATTTTTTAGTTCGGACCCAACCAAACCCCACCTGTTTCGGGTTGGGGAAAAATCTTCTCCCACAACTCCACTGCCTAAACTGAACCAAATCTCACCCTTGCGACATCTCTTTCGTACCTCCCACAACTCTATTCGCCAAAACCGTTTTAGATGAAGTTTCTTAAAATGAATGAATCATCACTATTAAATTGAGCATGGATTGATCCAAAAAAGAAGAATCGGTGATCAAATGAAATGTCGATAGATTAGGCCATTCAAGCAGAACGATCACAAACAAGGCGTGAACCGTCGCTCTTTCTCAACGTGCAAGTGGGGTCCAAAAGAAAACAAGAAAGATAAGATGAAATTGTTTAAACAGATCACTGAGATGTGCAGATCCATCAACTAAAGAAACAAACCTACAAATAGATCGATTGTTTGTGAAAGCAATCAAAAAGTATTTTCAACAAACAAAAAATTCATCAATCTAGGAAACATATTTTGTGCCGCACAACATTCCAAACATGATGCAAATCCTGCCCCTTCAAGGTCCTCCCAATGCCCTCGACCACATAGCAAGTTGCCTTTGGCATTAGATTGTATGCCCTAGCGACGGTGGGAGGCAAGACTCAGGGGAGGCGATGACGATGACACAAGTGGGTGATGGCGATGGTGTCATCACATATGATGTATCAAGCAATAACGATGGTGGGAGGCGGTGGGATTCAGGAGAGGTGGTAGTGACGACATGAGTGGATGATGATATCGACACAGATGGCGTACACGTAGTAGGAAGTAGTAGTGGGAGGAGGGACTCGAGAGAGGCAGCAACAACAACGTCGATGAAGTAGCAGACAAAAGGCGGTCTAAGTTCTCGATAGCTGGCAGCGTGTGCAACATCATGTGAGCTTGAGATATGGAGGAGGTTAGGGGTGGGAGTGGAAAGTGAGGATTATTATGAGGGTTGGATCAGGTGGATGGATGGAAAGGCAACGGTGGATGAACAGGTTTGTTGGGTCGGGTCGGGTCATAAACCTGCTAACCCAACCTGTGTACGGGTCAACCCAACCTGTCCATATTATGCATGCAACATGACCCAACCTGACCCCATTCGGTCGTGTCAGGTTAGGTTTGTTGGGTTGGATTGGGTTTGGACACCCCTAACTACTAGGCGATTGTGTTTGGTCGAGAAGAAGGCCCGACATATGGCCACATCCTGAGTCCCATATGAGGCAAGGGGGTGTTTCACGAGCAGAAAATAAATCATAAGGAGACTCCCCTTGACATGAGGCCTTTTTCAGATAGAGTAGGATGCCTTGGAAAAACAAACTTGTGTGGGCGGAACCCCAAAGCATACAATATCGTGATCGAGGGCCAGGCGGGTCCTATGTGCTGTCTGGTCTCTATTGATTACAACAGCCGCCTCCTGATGGGTTCTTTATACTAGCTCCCAGTAGCTATAGTTATCTCTCAAAAATCCTTTTCCATCTCCCAATGAGGTCTTTATACTGTTCCCCAATAATTCTTCAAGGGTCATCCCAGACTCCTTCCCTGAACATGTCTTCGACTTCTGTCTCTTTTTGTAGCAAACTGCCAGCTTTGTTCTCTTCAAGTCCCTACGCTTAGTTCTTTAGTAGGATTAGAATCACCGACCTTACTCACTCAATCACATCTATTGTATTGCTAGTTATCTCCTCAAACTTCTTCAATGCACAAGTGTTTCTTGGATGCATCAACTCTCCCCCTTATTTAATGCACAAGAAAGTCTTGAATGTAATCAGATCTTCTCCTTCAACACCAATAGGCGTTCTTATGAAAGAAGTATCGAGTTCTCTTAAAATTCTTAGTTATTTATTCTTATTCTCCTTACTCATTCAATATACACATAATCATGAATATTATTTTCATAAGTTTTATGAAAACTCCATGTTCTTCGACAGCGAGATATTCTCTCATTCAGACTTATTTGAATCGAGTCAAGGTATCCATTTAATTCTTCCTTAAGACTTCACTTATTTTCATTCTCTATACAATTACAGTGATATCACAACATTAATTTTTCTCCAAATCTACAATTTGAAATCTTTTGAAATCTTCCACATATGTATGAATCCATGCAATTGTTGTTGGGTTTTGGCAGTCCATCATATAGACATGGAAGCGGAAGAAAAACCAAAATATATATGATCTATCTTCAACAGAATCAATATGTAATAAAAGAAGAACATGAAAGTCCGTACCTGGATAGCCAATGAAATAATCTCTAATTATTTTTCTTGATGAAGACCACTAGAGCAGTAAACCAAAGCTTCCTACTTTTAGGGGATTACACCAGCCTATGTATCCTGATCTCAATCGGAGGATTCTCATACACTTGAAGAGGTGCTAGCGTCTTCACCGAAGGTGATGAAAAAGCTAGAAGAAGGAAAGGAGTTGGGAGAGGCTTGCAGAAAATCAGTTTTACACAATAGGAGAGATCACATCACTTTATATATCCATCCATGACGCATTTCATTTAATGAAACACACTGAACTTATTCAATGTATCCATATAAATTTATTCCCATTATCATTAATTCATTGAACCATATTCAATGAATATTCAATCCATTTAATCCCTTCATAATGGATTATTACCAATGAAACCATGTGGAAGATAAGTTCTCTTAAATTAAAATATTCCATTAATTATTTTAGTGCATATTTAATAATCTCTCACTTGCACTAAAATCCATAAGGACTCTATGAAAAACTCCACCTCTCTTTGTGAATCCATCCAAAACTCTTTTTGGATATAGTTTCATCATACTCTCTTCACTTTGTAACAAACACTTTTTCCAAAAATTAATCCTTATCCAAAGGCAAACCGTGTGACCCTATAGGCCTTAGAAGCGTTGACAAAAAATATGAAATCTTTATTTCATAGATGTAAGTGAGGAGTGGCCTATAATAAAGCATCAGTGCTACTCAAGCTACTAACGGGTCTGGTATCATCTCTATAAAAATACTCATATCTCTATACGAACATGTCCACCACTAGATGTATCATATACACCATATGTACACCTATATAATCCTTTGGTCCATGAATTCGAGTGACCACTAGATATAGAACATATCAATCTAGTATAGTCAACTCATCTTTTCTTAATTCTCAAAAATAGACCAACCAAGACGATGAATACATCACATGTTATTTATCTAACTGATGAGTACATCACATTCCCCACATCCAAGTATTTAAACACACCTCTTGTGTTTCAAATAATCATGACCATGAATTTCTCCAGTCTAATTATATCAAGGGCTAGATGACTTTTCCTATCATACAAGTAGAAAAATCCCATCTTGGTTTCACTCCAATAGACGACATGATCAACAACATAACCAACCACCCCCTGAGTAGCTAAGTTCATATTTTGACTTGTGTAAGTAGGGTATCAAAGTATGAAGGTTCTAATGCTAGGTATCTTACCAACATTAGGTAAGAAGAATTGATAATAAGTATACAACCCTAAGTATATCTATGACTGTATTTCATTCCATGAGATATACTTTCACGGATCAATCCAAGTAATAAGTCTATACTTATTACCTCATGAATTTATTCTCTATATCTTGTATATAACCTTTTTTAATGAGTAAAATAATCTATTCAATCAAATTTTAACATACCATCACAACCTTAATACTCCATAGTGATCATTGAATAGTAACAACTCAAATTTTATACATTGAGGGGTTATTTATCATTCGATTGTTCATGTAAATTTGTAGCACACATGAATGAATGATAAATGTAATATCATTCATTATAAATACATGATACATTTATAACCATTACATAAATCTATAAAGTATTGAATACCTAGAGACCTAACATAACCCTCATGTTGTTTCTTTGATAATGGTTTTTTTTAACATTACATCCAT
This sequence comes from Viscum album, assembly GCA_963277665.1. Classification (NCBI taxonomy): domain Eukaryota; kingdom Viridiplantae; phylum Streptophyta; class Magnoliopsida; order Santalales; family Viscaceae; genus Viscum; species Viscum album. The sequence goes on from OY728157.1 coordinate 2,075,959,696, forward strand.
AGGTAATTCCTTTCAGATACCTATGTGACCTTCTGATTAAATACTCCCACTAACCTCTTAGTGAGTAACATTTACGAATAAAAAAAGTTTGAATAATGGTGAGACTTAGGAATCATATTCACAACATTCAACTGTTTGAATATATTCAAACTCCTTGAATTCACAACATCAAGTGTTACGATGTTAGCTTATGTTGTTTACTTAGAACTATTTATAAGTTTACCATCATCATACTTGAAACCATTTCCATAAAACTTTTTCCTTGAAATATTTTATAAATAATGTTATTATTTACATTATCACTTTACCAGCACATCCTAAACACTTTTAGGATAAAGTGATATCCTATTTGTTATGGTAACTAATGTAACTATTTACATTTCTCTTTACCGCCATACCATAAATTCTTTTAGGATACAAAACGATACACTTTGTGTATTGGATGGTATAAACCTTTATAGAATAGAGATGTTCACTTTTGATGGTACTAAATGTAACTCTTTACATTTTTCATTACCATCACATATCCTAAACTTCTTTAAGATATTAAGTGAAGAATCACTATAATATTATACTGGTATAATCCTTTAAGAAATAGTGATATTAATTTTCATGTGGTAAATCAATGAAACCTTTTACATTATTATCACAAAAAATCCTATTTTTTTTGGATATAAAATGAAAAGTCACTTAATATTTATTTATTAACTTTGAACTTCTCTAGGTCCAACCATACTCCCACTATTCCTTTTGACATTATTTCCTTCTCAAAATATCTTTCTAAAATTCAACACAAACTTCTTTGAGTTTGGAAATAACACTTATTTCCTTTTAGTGGGTCTATTTAACAAATAATCTATTATTTTCACATCTTATATGATATTCCGCGTGTTTAGAGTAAATAATATTTTATTCATTAAAATACACCATTATTAGATGAGAATCAAATTCCATCATATTTTAACAATTAGCTAGATAAAATCTTTATCCTAGATAAAACACTTTTATCCACATATTAATCTCAAAACATGTTATAGAATCCAATGAACCATAAAACTAGTGTATACAATTAGTCATATCATGTTATTCATAACAATTTTTTGTTAACACCTATTATTATATAAGATAAGTGAGATGATGTCCCGACCCGACCTAATGGGGTATCGAGCCGCAACTACCCCAAGCCCACCTCCATAGGCTAGGTATTGGTGACAAGAATTGAAAGACATAACTAATATGGGAGGACTTTTCCTAAGTACCTGTACGCACACACATAATCATTTCCATACAGAAGTTCATAGGAATAAAATAAAAGTAGTAACATCTATATTGACAATCATGCATGTAACAACCTCTAGGGAATACAAGAGTATGACAACATAATATGAAAAGTAAAAGGGAAAAAATACACGCCCAACCAGAAATATTCCCCAACCTGACAAAACTGGAAAATTAAAGTGCTGAGAGAGCCCAACTTCAGATCTCCAAGTCCTAACCACCATACATGATCAAATGCACTAGGGTACCCCTATGCTCTTCTGTAATCACCATCGACTTGTCCATCATCTACATAAGACATGACACATGCAGGAAAATCCCATGTAGGGGTAAGTATATACATACTCAGTAGGACACCCTGAAAGCTGAAGGGGGAGTATTAAGATACATGATAGAAGAATAAAACTCAACACATAACAAATGATAACTAATCAACAAAGATATATTCTCATAAAATAAACACAAATGAGAGAGAAATAGAATATCTATCTCAAAAACAAAACCATGAGAAGAGTCTGCCATCAGTTTCAAAGGGTCCATCAATGATTCCCAGCATCTCACATGTCTTCTCGAAGAAGAAACCATTTAAATCCACACCCCTCCACTGTTCCACACAGTCGAGGGGCTATAATCTCTAGGTAGAGGACCCATGCCCTGATATGAGAGGAGGATTCCTCTCAGTATATAGATAGAGGACCCATGACCTAGTCCGTTAGGGGGTTATACTCTATTGGTATAAGACCCATTCCCTATCCCAAAAGAAGGTTCCACTCTAATGATATATAAATAGAGGACCCATGACCTGTCCTGACAAGAGGGTTCCACTACGAAGATAGATAGCATACCTACACCCTAGCCCATCAGGGGTTCCACTTTAGAGGTAGAGGACCCATGCCCTATCCTAGTAGGAGGGTTACACTCTATAGATCGATATAGGACCCATGACCTATATAAACAGGAGGGTTCCACTCTGTATGAACAAATATAGGACTCATGGCCTGTCCCAGCAGGAGGGTTCAACTACGGTGATCTTGCCCAATCACTGCCATCATCGGGCATCGTTTAAAGAAGCATACCCCCATAAAACATCACATAATATCTCAAAATACATCATGAAGTCCACCATCACATTATACATGAAAAAAAACTCAGGATAGGCTACTCAGAGGCCAAAATTAGAGTCCAAATGAGGGAGATATGAGAGTTAGAAGATTCCTAAAAAATTGAAGGTACATGATGTGTAAGGGGACCCACACATCATGTGGAATTTCCCTACTTCCTGGAAATTTCATCTCCAGTACATGGTTCACTATAGATGTATCCCTACATGACGTGAAAGAGGACTACACGATATGTCTCATCCACATGAGGCTGAGCTGCGTTCTCCTGGCCGTGCCCGTATCCCTCGAGTTGTGTTCATGTACACTGGCCATGCTCGTGTTTGTGTAATCACAGATTACACATTGGGTAGCATTGATTCACATAGTGTGTGGGTATCCCTAATGGTGTGTGATATTTAACTCACCTAGAAACCCTAGCAGTTGCATATAGGAGTCTATACACCACGTGTTTTTCAAACTACATAGTGTGTAGATGAGATTTCCATAGAAACTAATATATTTCATGTGAATCCCATATCTACACCCACCACCACAATTTTCAGCCTTTGACCACATAAAACCAGTGGAATTCATCTCTGAACATTTATTCTACCCCTCCAATGGATGGAAAATGAATTGTGATCCTCCCGCACAAAGCCCGCGCGCCGCAGTCGCTTCTCCTGTGCCATTTCTGATCATTCCTGGATCCTGAATCCATGGGAATCATCACCTATATCATTTAAATCATCTCAATATTTCCTCTAATTTATGATCTATAAATCACACATGAATATTCTACACATCTGGGGGTTTGATCACGCTCAATCCCGCCTGACAATGTCGAATCGTGACCCCATAGGCCAACGACGAAGATCACAAAGAACGAAAGGGGAAAAGCACATAAACAAGGGTGAAAAGAATATTTGGACAAGAGTTATTGGCCAAAGAATAAAAATTGGGGATAGATGGGGTGAGAAATCATGGCATAATGGGGTAAATTAAATAAATAATTAAATTCGATACATGAGTGCATGAAAAGTCTCAAAACAAACACAGATCAATAAAATATATTTGATTTTGATCAATCTTTTAATCATAAGGGAATATATCCAAATATTACGAGTCCTACCTCAATATTGTATCATTTGATGATGAATAAAACAACTGAAAATGATGGAGAGAAGTCGTTGCATTCGTTGTGCCTCGATTCGCCTGGATCTGGAGGCTTATCATCATCCGATCTCAATTTGCTAACGATGGGTGGTGGAATCCTCCTCTCAAAGGTCACAGGGTTATGTGGATAACCTTGGAGATATACTATAATGATGATTTTATATAAGAACTTAGGTTTTAGGTCATTTAATGAATGAATGAATGAATGAATTAATTCATTGAACGAACTCGCTAATGACCGCTTAATTTGAACATCCCATGCCGACCAACTTTAGGTCACGCCTAGGGTAAATGTCATGCTCTCGATTCAAATGTGGCCTCATATTTTTGATCTAAGACTCCATTTAATATTTATCCCATTATTTTTGAAAAATAATTCAAGTGTGATATAAAAAATATTTAATATTTTATAAAATTCATTCCGAGCACATCAGGCCTCATAATTACACGCTATCTCAACTCCTAGATCCATAAATATTCTTTGATATATTTCAAATACTTAAAATGCAAAAAATGGTCTCTACAGGTGAAGATAAACATACTTTAATTAGATTCATCCAAGATTGATAAAAATATTTACATTCAAATTTATGATGTAGTAACTTTTTACTTCATCACTTGAATGAAAACTATAATCTATTTCAATTCTTACTATGATTTTAAACTCATGTATATTAACAAAACTTTCAAAACATAATCTTGGTATCATATACCCTTCAAAATCAATGAATCAATTTCTATAACATTAATATCTTACATGGATATTCCATGAGGTTCCCAAATCAATAAGGTATTCTAGATAATCCTATCATATGTAATCATTATTCCTTCTTGATAATAACCTTATGTTTCAAATAACCTCACCTAGCTTCTTAAAGAAATATTATTGGACTTTACAACTTTTCCTCTTCTAGTTTTGAACTTTTACCTCTTTTCACTTTCTATACAGTTCCAAAACTTAAACATCGTATGCATAGTTCATTTATTCTCAACATTTTGAGAATATTGGGTAAAATTTTCTTGAACTCATTCATTTTTTCAGAACATTTCCATCAATGAAAAAACAATGAATTTTTTAACTAGAATAATCCTTATAGGAATTCTTCAGTCTCTCCAAGAATATTCAATCAAATTGAATATTATTGACATACCCAATCAAGGTTCACTTTTTGAATAACTTCAACAGTTAATTACTTAGGAAGGAACTATTCTAACACATAGAATATATCTCTTGGTCAAGATCACTTTTTAAGCTATCAGTATTAAGAGTTTCTTACCTTAAGCTTCTCATTTCAAGGATTAATTTAAAAGTTTAGTTTGATTATGATTATGATTTTATCTGCAAAAAAAAATTTATCAGATGAATATCATGAATTATATATTTTAATTAAGTACTTTTAATGACAATGCTCCCAAAAAAATTAAAGTCCCTAGACATCATATCCATTTAGTGAGACAAGATGAATATTTCACTAAGTAATGAACCCATTTTTCTATTAAACCAATTACTTTAGTTATTTAGGTAGGGATTCACCCCAAACACAATAGTTGTGACTCTTAATTGATTGTATAACCCTTTATCCAAATCCATCATATGGAAATATTCATCTCTATTTCTCTAGTATCTCAACCCTTGGGGTTTCCTAGCTAAGGGTGACCCAAATTAGATGACAAAAATTAGCTAACAAAAGGTAATCTAGGGGTACCTTGCTTTGGCATGAAACAACCCAAGGATGTTATAGTGTTACCTATTACTTTCTTGCCTCACACAAGAAAATCCAGAGGCACCCCTCTTTGGCATGAAACTACCTGGTTGGATGATCAAGTTCTTAATAAGTGTCCCCCTAGAAGGAATCTTAGACTTAGGATTTTTAGAGGTTTTATATTTTAAAGTCTCATCAATTTAATATAAATCACATGAATATTGAATTCATAATTATTAAATTTTATGTAATAATTATCTTCTCATGTTTTATTCACTTTTTTTGTATGCATGCTTCTAATGATTTAGTTTTTAGAATCCTTTTTCCAACCACCAAATTAATGTGTTCAAACCACATTAATGTGTAACTTTTACATAACCCACAAGTTTGTGATACTCACTAAAAATATAAGCTAAACATATTCACATATATCTGAATGCATCATATGCATAAGGTACATGAACTCTTCATGTAAAATAATATAGTTATATGAGATTGATAATATTCACTTGAGTAATCTTGGAGTGGAAAATAGCTAACCCCATTCACCTTTATATATAAGGAATAAGCCTATATAATTGTAGGTGGTCTGACCCTAAGTACCTCTACCCAGGGAGACCTTACTCAAGAGAGAACTCAATTAATGATATATCTAACAACTAATATGCATAAAATATGCGCAACAACTAAATTCAAGATAATAACTTCAATGAAAAACTGTGGTCAAGGTAGATGAAAAACTAAATTTTATGGAGTCATACCTAGTATGAAATTTAAGAATTTATCTCCTAGAAGAAATTTAATAGTAAAACTAAAGCATACACATTCATAATATAAAAAATTTATAACTATGAATAAAGTATGAAATAAACTTTAAATAAATGAACAATTCAAATATTCATGCATGAGATATCCATTTATGAACAATTAATAAATAAAATATAATTATAAACCCTTTTATAAGTTAGCTAACATTGTGTACATTCCATAATTTTTTTAATATAAATTATCCAATTATAAACCATTTTATAAATTATCTAACATTATGAACATTCCATAATTTTGAATATAAATTTTTTATACTCAATCCAATATGAACTCTTTCATATTATTTATTATACGACATTTCAAGCTATTATTTAAACCTTTGATTAAATCAACAATCAAAATATTTTTGATGTAGTTTAAATAATATCTTTAAATAAGGACCTATTTTCATTTGAACAATTTAAAATTAATTAATTATGAACATTTCATAATTATTAAAATAAAAAACTTTTATATTTTGACCATATTTATGAGATTTATAAACTATTTTATAAATCATTTTTATAATCCTTAAATATTTATTTAAATATTATAAAGATGCCATATAATTTTAGATAAAAATGTTTTAATATCATTTATTATGATTTATAAGTTTTATAAATCATATTAACGTGAAAAGAATATTCTTAATATTAAATATTTAATATTAAATGAATATTTGTAATAAATGTTTCAAAAAAATTTAGTCAATTAACTATAAACATTTTTATAGATAATTATTTAATAAAACCCATTTTTATAAATTTTACAAATATTCCATAAATTATTTTCATTATTTATAAACAATTTATAAATAATCTAATTTAATTATCAATTGAAATTTACTTATTTACCAATTTTTTTGATAATTACTCAAAATAAGGCTCCTATTAATTCAAACAAATTCAAATTATCTATTTATGGAAAATTCATAATTTAAAATATAAATTTCTTTATATTTTGGACTTACTTTATAATTTATAACCCTTAATAAATTTACCCTTTTGAATCTTAAATAAATATTTTATTTTTAGATCACAAGGAATACCAAACAATTTTGTAAGATGTATTTTAAATATTTTATTGATAAATGTTTCATAAAAATTTATATAATTAATTATAAAAAAATTACAATAAATTGATTTATAAATTTTTTATAAATTAAAATATTCCCCAAATACCATTTTCTATGATTTTTAAACAATTTATAAACCAAACATATTTGAAAATATTTATTAATTAACCATAAACATTTTATAGTCAATTTATTTATAAAAAAGATTTTCACATTTTATAAATTTTTCAAAATGTATTTTCTATTATTTATAAAAAAATTATAAATAATATAATTCAATTCATAATAGAATTCTCTTGATTAAAATAAATACTTTATTTATTTTTATAAATAAGAGTAATAAATATGAACGTTTTGTATTTGAAAAATGTTAATAATTTTTTTTATTAATCCAATATTATTAATGTTATTCCCATTTCACAAACTATTTTATACACATGAATAACATAAATAATTAAATAAACTTTTTATTTAATTATTAAAAATAAATATAAATTTTCATATTTATTTCCAAGCTTAAAATATCCTATTTTACAATTTGTAAAACATGTTCTTTATTAAACAATTAAAATGAACATATTGATTCATCAAAGAAGCCTATCCTCTGATACTACTATTGGGTTTTAGTAGTATATCATATGGATGCGATAGTGAAAGAAAAACCCAAATATATACAATCTATCTTTGACAGAATCAATGTGTAATAAATGAAGAACATGAAAGTGTGTACCTTCATAGCCAATGAAATAATCTCCAATGAGTTTTTTGATAAAGATCATTGGAGTAACAAAAAAAGCTTCCTTCCTCTGAGGGATTGCACCGGTATGTGGATTAAGATCTTAATCGAAGGAATATCGTACACATGAAGAGGTGCTAGCATCTTCACTGAAGATGATGAACAAGCTATGATAAGGGTAAGGGTTTGGAGAGGCTTGCAGACAATCATTTTTACACAAAAGGAGGCATCACATCCATTTATATAGTCATTTATGATGCATTTCACTTAATGAAATGTTTTGGCCATATTTAATGTATCCACATACATTTATTCCCATTATCAGCAATTCATTGAATCTTATTCAATGAATATTCAAGCCATTTAATCCATTCACAATGGATTATTATCAATGAAACCACATGTAAGATAAATGAACCTAAATTAAAATATTCAATTAATTATTTTAGTGTCTATTCAATAACTGTGATGTGGCACTTCCCCCTTACAACATGGAACTATCCTCTTATTTCTCCTGAATAAGCTTGGACTAGATTCATTATCTCAGCTTGGATCATGATATATTTTAACGATCATGATATTTTAATTGTAGAAGAACATTATAAAGCATCGTCCAATTTTTTTTCTTTATAATGAATATTTTATAAATTCTTCATTTAATTTTGATATACTTAGTTTTTCAAACATTAAAAAATCTCTAAAAAATCTCACAAGTGTTAGTTCAGAAGAGTAAAATAATTCTTCTGAAGATCGGTATTTTACATTTCTTAAGTGTTGAGTTACTTTTCTGAAGTCTCTCACGACTCTTACATAGTTTGCGAATTTTTAATTTTTTGAGTCCAGATTCAAATAAATCTTATAAACTTTAGTATTACACTTACAAATTGTAGACAAGACTCTTTTGAAGTCACTATTTTACATTTTTGAAGTCAGGAATGACTCTTCTGAACTCTTCATTTACTCTTCTTAAGTTGTACTTTTACTCTTCCAAATTCACATATGACTCTTTCAAAGTTAGGTATTTCTCATTGTCTACTTTAGCTTCAGATTACGAGCTTAACTAAAATCAATTCAAAATAACTCAACTTCAGGCTTTCTCAATCACTCTAAATCACCTCAGAAAAATCCCATGGTATTCTCAATTTTATCAATACATCAATCAAAGATTTTCTTTCAACTGATGGATCCTCCAATTTAAATCTATATTCTCTTTATTCAATAATCAATATTCAATATCTCCACTTTATCTAGCTTTTAAACACATTCAAAACTATTGAATACAACACTTATACTTTATAAGAACCCATATTTGACTTGAAGAACAACACATAAACCCTCATATATAGAGATGCTTGAATCATTCTTCACAGGTTCTTCAAAAATCCACTCCAACTTCCTTGGGCATTAAACATGGTGGCACCTTCATCATCTATTCTCATACACTATACACATATTGAAAAATTCATCCTTATATTAAAATACTCATAAATTGAAAAAATTACAATCCTATTTAGTGGAAATTTAAATTTTATTAAAAAAATTACAATAAAAATATGTAAAATATGATTTATTTTATAAGATAACTAAAAATAATCACAAAACTTTCATTATTACATTAAAAAAACAAAATATTAAAAAACATAATAAAAACTACTAGAAATATAACCCATACCAATGAAATTATATACCAATGACACTATAGGAAAAGGGGTCTATAGTGATTGTTATTTAGAGGTAGTTTGTAAAACCACTGCTAAATAAATCCACTTTTATTTTGAGGTGTTTTTTTTAAAAAATATCATGGATTTTTTTAAAATAAATTCACTTTCCCACAAGTTCCTCCTCAATTGAGCCCTCTATTCCCATTGTTTCATCCCTTTTCCCTTTCACCTCGATCCCCCCCCTCCCCCAATATCATGTGAGCTCTCACATGAGGTGTGGTAATAGAGAGAGAGCCCTCCCTTTCCCCTTTCCCATTACCATGATCCCTCCCTTTCCCCCCTCCCTTGAGATCCAAAATTTCCCTTGGTTATTTTTGAGATCTCTAGAGAGGTGTGTATTGTCCGAAAATGTACGAGCCCTCTAATAATGTGTGATCATCCAAACTACGATCAAGATTCCCGAAGATACACTATCCCTATATAGGTTGAAGGTATAATCAATTTTCAGTGATATATACCAAATTTTCTTATTGTTTCTTTTAGAATTCCAAAAGTAGAAACCATGTATATAAATATCACATGGTAAATGTTAAAACTACTTGAAATGATTGTGTACTTTTTTATTTAGGTAAGATAATACCTTAGTAGAGGATTTCTAATTGTTTTCTCACTGTTCTGATTGGATTACTTTTTATTGTGATTATAATAGGGTTTTCTTAATTCAAGTCTTTTATTTATAGCTTCTTATTTCTGAGTTATTGGTGTTTTCAATCAATTGATAGATAGAATAATAATGGGCTCTTCTACCTAAGTTTTGGATAAGTTTCATTTAGGTTTTCCATATGGTGATTTTTTTTTCAAATGAAATTATTTATAGGTATTTTTAGATATGGTTTTAGGGGATTCTATGAGAAGTCTCATCGAGACTAAGAAAAATTTTGGTGGTTACAACCTGTAGGGAATTACTCAGAACTTCCTTATATTTACTTTCCACATTTTTCATTAAAAGAAAAAGTTAAATTCTATTCATTTTCTAAAAGTATGAACAAATGGTTTTACAATGAATGCCTTAGTTATTTTTCAGGTAAATTTTCTATCAAAAATATTCTTCCATACATGGGACATATTATGAATTAGCTACTTTGGATATTAAATTCTTGTTTAATTGGTTTTCAAATAATTGAAAAATCTTAAATTCTGAACTAAGTCTAGTTTGACACCTATTGATACTGATATCATCTCTAATATATTTAACTTTATTATACACACTTTATGTTAGTAATCTATTCCCTTCACATCCATATATTAAACCATAAAAGTTATTGTGAAAAATATTTTTCACAATATAATTAATTAATTGATCCTAAATGGGACTAGTAATGAAATTATGTAGAACCTTGATTTTAAATGCCTTTTATGTTGTTTTAACCATTATGAATTTCATGTTATCTATAATAAATACATCCTTATATCTTGGTTTTTATAGTTAACTTAGTGTGAGGTAGGTGACCTCTTACACACTTTTGTGTTTATTGTGTGATTTTATTTGAATTTTACACTATGATTGTGGTTTAGAGATTATAAGTATATAATTTTTTTATTTTCGTCCTATATAATTAGTGTAAGACTGAGGTTCCACCCAATGGATTTTGAAACAAAAATAGTTTTTAATTATGATTCACAAAAGGTTTTTGAGTTTTCAAATTGGCATAATTATCATACTTTTATAATATTTGCTATAAATTAGAATTTTAAATTTGAAAATTAATTTCAAAAATTAATTTGAAACATCGATTAAAACCTAATGGATTGGAGGAGTTATTATTTAATTATATTTTGTTTATTAGAGTGTAGGTATTTGGTGATGTATGGATAAAAGTTGGATCACATTACCTAGGAACACACCTTAGTATGATAAGGGTTTGGAAGAGTTTTTATATTTTTCAATTTATAATCAATCTGTTAATGGAAAAATAAAATATACATGTCCTCAGTGTATATTTATAGGATGTTTAAAGTGATATAAAGTTTATAAACACTTGATATTGAAGTAATTAACTTCTCAATATGTGTTCTAGATTTGAAATATAGAATCAAATGTTATAGGAATTTTTAGCACCGATGTCAATCAATAGAATGGGCATGCTACTTCATTGATAATGGAGAATGAAATTTAGAACCCGATAAATGATGTTTTTTAGAATTATAGGGCAACATCATAACCATAAAAACTTATTATTACTACCATTAAAGGGTTTTTTTTTTCAGATATTAACTTGAAAAATGTTGTTTCTGGAACCCCAGGATAACCATATCATGATTGTAACATATCAATGGATCCTATTCTTGATGTTGTGGAGACTGATTCGAGAGAAAAATTTATTGAGCATACAAATTTGTTTCATGATTTAGTTGAAGATGGAAATCAGAAGCTGTATAGAGGATATCTCAAGTATTAAAATCTTTATCTTCTACTATAGTTTCACCATATCAAGTGAATATGTAGAATTAAAAATAAACAAATTTCCATGATATTGGAATTATTGCATGAATCATTTCCTGAAGTTAAGATCCTTAAGTATTTTTTATGACATGAATAATGTTTTAAACAATCTTGGGATCAATTTTACAAAAATACATTCTTATCCCAATGATTATATTCTATATTTAGGATAGGATTCAAGTATATACGAGTGTTTTTTTGGATTTTAGATAGAAGCTAACAAGTAATGTTGAAAATTTGAATCAATATACTACCATAAAGAAGAAGAAAAATAATACTCCTACAAATGTTTTACATTAATCCCCTTTAAAACCTTGATTGTAAATATTATTTATTTCATCTAAAACCAATAAGCACATGAAGTGTCATGCTATGAAAAATATCAATGATTGGATAACTCTACATCCAAGAGATTCAAAAGCATGGAATTTTTTTGATTAATTATGTATTGATTTCTAATTTGATTCTAGGAATGTGTTATTGGGATTGGATACCTATGGATTCAACCCAGTCAAAATAATGAGCACCATTTACAGAATTTGGCTGGTTGTTTTAATCCTTTAAAATCTATCTCAATGGATGTGTAAGCAACAAACTTTCTTCATCATTTCAATGATTATTTATAGAAAAAAAATTCTTTGAAATGAAATTTATGTATACTTTAAACTTTTAATTAAATAATTTATGGAGTTATGACACAATGGTTTTGAGACATATGATGCATCTGCTATGATAATGTTCAAAATTCATGCTACTCTAATGTGGACTATTAGTTACTTCCCTAGACTTGGAAACTTATCTGGTTAGATCACTCACTGGTTTATTTCTTCTAGTTTGTAAATTTTATTTTGAGCATGAAAAACTACCTTATAGTAAAAAATGTACCTTCTTATGTCATTGTATAATTCTTAATGCATCTCATAAAGTTCAGTTGAACAAGTCAAAATTCAACAGAATCATTGAATGTAGACCACATCCAAAGTTGCTGATAGGTTAAAAAATATTGGCATAACTAGTAAATTTTGAAGGAGAATTTAACAAGATCCATTATTTGAATGATGGTGGGGAATGAGTTTGAAGTACATCATCAATTTAAATTAAAACAAAACAATGTAAGAAAAAAAGTATATTTTTCAAACTTTTATAGTGGGAATTTAATTTTTTACATCACAATCTTGATGTTATGTATATTAAAAAGAATGTTCGTGAAAATTTTATCTTCACATTACTTAATGAGCATGTAAAATCAAAGGAACATATTAATTCTCAAAATTATTTAAAAACAATGAATATAAAGTGTGATCTGCGACTAGATGAAAATGGAAAGTATGTTGTAATATATTTTTCAATGAAAAATGAGGAGAAAGATACATCCCTTAAAGTATTAAAACATATGAAAGTACCTAATATTAATTCAAGAAATATTTCAATATTTTTTGAGTTAAAGAATCGTAAGTTACATGGATTGAAAAGTCATTATTTATGTATTTTTCTAGAGAATTTACTACCTTTTGAATTGCATACATTGTTACCTGAAAAGGTAAATATAGTTGTATTAAATTTATTCACATTCTTCAGAAAAATATATGATAAAACTCATCAAACAATTCTTCTTGAAGATCTTCAAGAAAGAATTATACTAAAACTTTATTCAATAGAGATGATATTTCCTTTATCATTTTTACTATCATGATGAATTTAATCGTGCATTTAGTCAAGGAAAATAAATTAGGAGGCCCCATAAATTATCGATGGATGTATACAATTGGGAGTTACTTTATTTTTATATTTTTATTCTTAAGTAAACCATTATTTACAATTCATTACATACATAATTAATTATGTTTCATTCATTTTGTTTTATAGATACCTCAGTGATGCATGCTTGTCATAGGGCATGGTAAAAGTAAATTTATATTCCTAATGCATCATAGTGGCTAACCAGGGTCGTCTCACTTGAGGAGTGTTGTAGTCGGTTCAATCACTTATTCTAGTTCACCTAATCTAATTATTTTTTATTTTTTTAATATTTATTTAAAAAAATGGTTTTGGTTTTTGAAAACAATTAATTAAAATAATGTAATGCATAATTGAAATCTAAATGCTGATGCAAATACAGATAGAATGAAATTATGGAAGAAAGGTCTCAGTATTAGGGTTGGATAACACGGGTTCATTCATCATTTTATTTTTTGTTTAAATTATATTTTATAATTCAATTAGTTAAACTTCATTAATGAATTAATTTCCCTTGATTTATTGAGTGTGTGATTTTAGCATGCATCTGGCACACCAAACCACTAGTAGTCTAGTAGGGTAACACCTCAACCGAGAATGTTATCCCAAAAAGACCCAAATCCACTGTATGCCATTTCATCCCTTATGAAAACCCCAAATCCGTCGTATGAAGGGTTTTTCTAAGATAAGGGAGGGAAATTAATTAATCAAGGAAAATAAATGGATTTGGAAATAGTGTCGTGGTGGACGACCGCTGCACCCGTGCAATATTCCCGCCTCCACTACAAATAGATTTAAAACATTTTAAATTTGAAGTGTAATAATGAATAACACCATGAAACCTCCCCTAGGACCAAGCCTCAAGTTAGTAACTTTACATGATGAAGTTCATAGAGATCACAATAGAAAGATGGAAGAGAGATAAATATTAAAGTTACAAAATAAAGACAATGGAAAAGAAGGTGGAAACACTTTAATTAAAATATGAATGCATTACAAGAGAAAATAAAACTAAAAATAAAAATAAAATAAATAAATAAAATTATAAATGTCCCTTGGCCTCCTCTCCTTGGTTCCCCTAGATGGTGTTGGGAAGGATTGAAATGATTTGATAGGTAGGAGCTCTCTCCTTTTATATATAGATTTCTATCCTCCGAATGTTGTCACATGTTTGACCCATTAATTGGCCAATTCACGCATGGACCCCTTCAAGAAGGTTGTTCATAAATGTGTTGTTAGTTCACCCTAAAAATTTAAACTCTTTTTTCCACCATATGTATTAGTTATGATTTTTTCATTCGAGGTTTCTTTTTTTTGGATGAAGGTTTCAGGAAGCTTCCTCTAAAAGTATAACTTCCAATGACAACCTTAATGACTTCAAAACTCCTTAAAATTAATTTTAGATCCGAGACTATGTGTCCTCGTGCTATCCCATGTGGAATCACCTTCATTTAAGGTGTGTAGGCTATGATGTGGTTCCGTTATGGTGGTGGGGTCCACACTATCCGCCTGAAAAAATCTTCAAATTCATTGAATTTTTAAGGTCTCTAGATGATCAATTCATCCCCTGGTCTAGAATAAAAATATAAATTAAATAAAATAGATATTCGAAAAAAAGAATCACTCAATTTGGAATTATATTTTTCAAGAAATGACAAAAATACCCTTGATGTAAAAATCTGTTAAAAATCCAGAATTAAACACTTTTCACAATTTAGCTCATTTTCATTCTATAATCCAAATTTCCCATTAATTTAATAAAACATTTAAATACATGGGTTTTATCATTTAAAAACATCAATAATTCATTATTATTGGATTAAAAATATGCACATAAATTTTCTCTGTCAAATACCCCCACACTTAAACTATGCTTGCCCTCAAGCATAAAATCTCAACATAGAAATCATAGGACTCAAATGTTACCAATATTCAAATTCCTAAGTAATAAAATCAAAAAAATTCTGAATATCAAATCAAATTTTCAAAAATCCACATATAATATCAATTTAATTTCATAATTTTTAAAGAAACAATTAATTCATATATTTTACTTTTCCCCTTTGAAAAAATGATGGAACTTCTTCTTTCATCCATTCAAGCTTCTCAATTCATTATTATTAAACATGCCACATCATGATTTACCTCAACTTGAATTTTTAACTCTCATATCTCATGATAAAATTAAATTAGAGTTATTCTCTTATCATGAGAACATGCACCTTATCCATAATCTTGTAAAAGAACTACTTTATCCACTTTGTAAAGATAAAAGGCACATAAAATCATGGGGACTTTTCAATAAATGTTCAAATAACTCTGAGGATTAAGGTTGGTAGGATTTGATATTTTAAAAATTAAGGATGAAGGAGGAGGTTTATCTCTTAATTACAATGCATGATATCAAAAAGTGTAATGAAATTCTCCCATTCAAAGTAGAAACACCCACTTCCCCTAAAACTCAAAGTAAGGTCATGATCAAAGTCAAATATATTTAATGATTAATACACCCTCTTGATTTTTTTTGAATTTTGTATTTTTTATTTTTTCGAAATTTATGGTTAGATCAAACCACACATCCATCACCTAATAACATATGAAAAGAGGACCACTGGTCTGGAAAATGGCGATTTTTGGTTTTCCCAAATCACAACCCATTTTTCTCATTTTTGGTTATTTTTGTCATTTTGTCATTTTTTTTAAATTAAAGAGGGTAAAACAATGAATTACAATGAATTATTCCAAAACCTTTTACAATTACCACAATAGCACTCCCACACTTTTTCCTTACAATGAAAATCACCTCTTACACCATGAATCCCTTCACCCCCACACTTCATCTTTAAAATATCATGGAAATACCAAGAGTAGGGTAAGAATGGATAAATATGTCTTGAAACATGGATCATCCCTATAAAAGTAATTTGTGGTATATATGGGCTAAAGAAGGATTTATGTTAAGGTGGTGTTTAAGGATAATGTATTTTCCAAAGATGCCTCAATCATTTTAAATGTTCTTTTGTACAGTCATAGCTTTGACAAGTTCAAATGCAAGTTTTGGTAGGTGAAATGTCGCAAGATCACTCAAGAAATATGCTCAAGAATAAATAGTAAGTACTTGGTCTAGAAATCCTCTCGAGAATAAGACATATGATATTGGACAATCACCCAAGGCATGATTAATAATAACAAATAAATTCACATGAATTTCAGAAATTCAAAGTATGAAAAATGGTAGGGAAATTTCATTTACATAAATCAACAAATTCCCTTAAATCACGAGTCATCATTTCAATATCCATTCTTCAATTTAAACATTAAAATTTCTATTTTACTCATTCAATATCATTAACATTGAAATCTAAAACATAGCATCATAGTATTCCTAGAAAATCATATATCCTAGATAAGTCAAGTAAAGAAATAATTCAAGTGTGGACATGAAATTTTATCGTTAAAGCTCAAAACATGTTTTGGACCAAAAAATGTAAGGAGTTTAAAACTTTAAACATTAAAATTGAACTCCCCTTTGGAATAAATATTTAGTTCTCTTCCTCTATTTAAGGCTTCCTTTTCCTATTTATGAACCTACAAAATAGAATTACTCACTTAAGAATAAGGATCATGTCATTAAAGCTAAAAAAGATAAGGAGGAGTGGGCCACGTGTTGGAATAATCTAAAAAAGGAATTTGAAATATAAAAAACATGTAAAGATAAATCTTGGTATGATCCCCCAAGTGGGCCTTAAATTTTTACTACCTCCAGTAGGCAGTACCAGCTATTATCCATAATTTGATGGTGGTTGGAGCTTCTTTGACATGAACCACCACATGTGGCTTTTCCTAGCATCCACATCTATATTCTTGTTTAGGAGGACTCCATGTATATAGTACACCCGATCCTCTCCCTTCTCAATATTGTACAACTTACATGGAGGGGGTAGGATGAAGTATGGAGCCTTCTCCTCCTTCGTTTCTACTTGTCCAATGTTCTCTTTCTCTTCTTTCATCACCTCAAAAGAATATTCAATGTCTTTTGGGAGCTCCAGGTGTTCCTCAAGAGGTGCATATTCTTCTTTCTCATCATCCTCCAAGGAATAATAAGAGTCAGCCGATTCTAAAAATTAAAAAAAGTTGGGAGTTATACTCAAATCAGATTCAATAAAATCAAATGAGTTAGAGTTCATGAATGTATTATCTCCCTGAGGTGGTTCATCTTTAGTCATTTCTTTAGTGGAGAGTGCCACTTGGAGTTGATTATCACTGGATGAAGGTATGTAGTCAGAAAACTCTACCTTGATTTTGGCTTTAAATTCACGGATGCCTTCATTGAAATCCTGGAAGACCCTTGGCACTTCTTTCTTGGACTTGAATCTTTGTACATAATCTTGGAGTTCATTGTCCATTACCATCAAATCTTCAAGTGAGATCCATGTTGCTATTCCTTTTTTCCTTCTATTTGAACCTTATCATTAGAGAATTATCCCTTCGTTAGAGTTCCTTCTCAGTGTAGTCTATTTCTTCCTCATGCACCTGTGAGTAATTATTCCTTGCATAATAATTAGAGTTTGAAGACATCATGAAAAAGGTTTTTTTATATTTTTTTAATGAAAAAAGTAAAATATTTACAAAAACTTGAATTTGGAAAAGTGATCGAAATAACTACTTAGCTCCCTAATAATGACGCTGATTTTGACGCATGCCTATCATAGGGCATGGAAAAAATAAATTTATTCTTCTAATGTAGCACAATGGCTGACTAGGGTCATATCACTTTAGGAGTGTTGCAGTCAGTTCAATCACTAATTCTAATTCACATAATCTATTTTTTTTGTTTTTTTAAATAATTATTGAAAACAATGTTTTTGAGGGTTTTGGAAAACATGCAATTAAAATAATGACATGTATAATTTAAATCTAGATGAAAACAGAATGAAATCAAGGAAGAAAGGTCTTGGTCCAAGGGTTGGATAACATGAGTTCATTCATTATTTATTTATTGTTTAAATTCAATTTTATAATTCATTTTATGAAACCTCATTAATAAATTACTTTCCTTTATTTAAATAGTGTGTGATTTTAGAATGCCTTCGGCACACCAAACCACACCTCCTCCAACAGTCAACTAGGATAACACCTCAACCGAGAATGCTATCCCAAAATGACCCGGCTCCAACATATGCCATTTCATCCCTTATGAAAACCCCAACTCCACTGTATGAAGGGTTTTCCTAAGATAAGGGAGGGAGAAAGAATTAATCAATGGAAAGGAATGGGTTTTGGAAATAATGTCGTGGGGGATGATCGCCGCACCTGTGCAATACTCCTCCATCCACAAAAAATAAATTTAAAACATTTTAAATTAAAGATCAATAATTAATAACACCGTGAAAACCTCCCCCAGGTCCAAGCCTCGAGTTAGTCACTTTCCATGATGAAGTGCATAGAGATTACAATGGAAAGATGGAAGAGAGATAGAAATTAGATTAAAGTCTGAAAAGAAAGATGGTGGAAAAGAAGGTGGAAATAATTTAATTAAAATATGAATTCATTACATGAGAAAATAAAAATAAAAATAAAAATAAAATAAATAAATAAAATTATAAATTACCCTTTTCCTCCTCTCCTCGGTGCCCTTAAATGGTGTTGGGAAGGATTGGAATGATTTGAGAGGTAGGAGCTCCTCTCCTTTTATAGACAGATTTCTGCCCTCCAAATGTTGTCACATGTTTGAACCATTAATTGGCCGATTCACGTGTAGACCTTTTTAAGAAGGTTGTTCATAAATGTGTTGGTAGTTCAAATCCAAAATTTCATCACATTTTTTCACCTAATGTATGAGTTATGATTTTTTCATTGGTGGTTTCTTTTTCTGGATGAAGGTTCCAGGAAGCTTCCTCTAAAAGTATAACTTCCAATGACAACCTTTATGACTTAAAAACTCCTTAAAATTAATTTTAGAACCGCTACTATGTGTATTAGTGTTATCCCATGTGGAATAAACTTCATTGAAGGTGTGTAGGCCGAGATGTGGTTTTGTTACGGTGGTGGGGTCCATGCTGTCTACCCGGAAAAATCTTTAAATTCACTGATTTTTTAAGGCCTATAGATGATCAATTCAGCCCTTGGCCCAAAATAAAAATATGAAGTAAATAAAATAGGTATTAAAAAAAATCACTTAATTTGGAATTATATTTTTCAAGAAATGACCAAAATACCCTTGACGTAAAAATCTGTCAAAAATTCAGAATTAAGCACATTTCACAATTTAGATCATTTTCATTCTATAATCCAAATCTCTCATTATTTTAATAAAACATTTAAATACCTGGGATTTATCATTTAAAAACATCAATAATTCATTATTATTGGATTACAAATATGCACATAAATTTTCTTTATTACTCGGTCATTTGAAATCATATGTGAAAGAGAAAGCCCAGAAGACTCTATTTCTAAAGGTTACATAACATACAAGTGTCTTAACTTTTGTTCTATATAGTTGTATAATATTGAGAAAATATTTAATCAAGTTTTATTTGTTGAAAACATCTCGATTAAATCTCAACTAGACATGAAATAAATAAATATGAGCTAATAAATAGTTAAATTACTGATCTATTCATTAAAGATTCAATGATATAAACAAATAGATGCATAAGAAGTTAAACATAGAATGAGATAGATATAACAAAAGATATGAATAAAGAGATGGTAAAATGGTTTTCATATTGTGTAAGTTCATAAATACTACAATTCATATATATATATATATATATTAGTTTGAAATATATATTCTATAAATGAAATAATTTATATTAATTTTTTTAGATCATGAATAATGATGTTTGGGCGTAATTTTTAGAGGATTTAAAGTTTTTGTCTTGGGGTAATCTAAAACAAATTAGGAAATTAAACTCTTATAATGTGAATGGCTTCAAATTTTACATAGTCGATTGGGAAAAAAGTTAAAAAACACAAAATAATGGTATATTTATAGTTTACAAACTAGGATACTATGGAAAGATGACTTATGTTATCTAATTAAACTACCATAATAATTTTTCAGTTACTTTATTTAAATAAAATTGGGTCAATATTTCTAGGGGTAATAAAAGAGTTTTCTTACAATTTTATTTCTATAAAATTGTCTTACTTGATGGATATTAGTGACTATGAAGAGCATGATCTATATATCTTAACATCACAAGTGAAAATGGTATATTATATAGATGATTCATTGGATAAAGAATGGTTGTGTACATGAAACAAATATATTTGTATGATATGGGTGATGAAGTGGACTAATTAACCCATGACATTGAATCCCATCAATATAATTAAACTAAATTATTTTTCCATGATGATATTGAGAATATTGATCTTGTAAGTGTTTATGAAGTAGAATAATTGAAAATAGAGCATGATAATGATATGATTGAAGGAGAAAATGACTGCATTCATAATCATTCATTAACCTATCAACTATCCATGTATTCTATTATTTATTTTCAGTACTATGCATATGTTATATATTTAAATTTATTTTTATGCCTAAAGTGTTTAATTTTGAATAAATAATTTTCATACTTGTTTTAAAATATATGTCATGAATTTTTTACCTTTTTAAATGATATTAATTTCAATGAAAAAATAATTTAGCAACATAGGTCGATTGATACCAGATGGTATGTCCAATATCTAGACATCATCAAAATTTCCTAGTAATCCCTCACACATTGTATCCAGAACACCCTCTTGATCCCTACTAATGACATCTAACATGCCCTCTAGATCCCTTCTGACAACATCTGACATGTACTCTATCTCACTCCTGACAACATCTTTCAAACTTACAAAAAATTCATCAAGTTGTGTAGGATATGTTCATGCATCGAAGGAGCAAGTGGTCACTCTAGTTACCTCATAAGTATTTTTGGAGGGTCATGATTATAGGTACAAAATTTAATGTGAAATAAAATTATTTCATATTGTATACTAATAGCTTATTTTTTTCATAACATATATAATTTTTTTAGAGAGACAAAAATTGATATTTTAGAATCATGGAATCTGAATGAAATGAATATAGTTATACCCTTTGGTAGTTTTGGGGTCTTGACATAGGATTTCATAAGATTATTTTGTTATATCTTAGTCCAATTAGATTGTAAGCTAGTGACCCTTCCCATTGAGATTGCATCGATGGTTGGACATATTCAGAAGGTAAATTTCATAATTTCATAATTTCATATTCATTTAGAACACAAAATTATATTCCTTTTAATTTTAAATATAAATATAAATCATATCTTAATTTTTAAATAAATTATAATAATGGTGTTAGAAGAAGGGAGTGGAGATAAAGATAGATATGGGGATAGAGATGATTTTCACTCATTGTGAGGTGATAATGGGGATTTATTTTGAACCCCATCTTGATAATGTTGTATAAATAAACTCAATAATTGAAACTTATTGTGTTTAATTGAACATATATGTGCTTGTAACTTATTGTGTTTACAGATAAAAATTAACTCATCACTCACTAGTATGATATCAGATAAACTGTTTGATGTTGTAAGTATGATGTCTATGAGATGTATGAGAATGTGTTGGGTGACTTTTAATTTAAAAAAATGATGTTTTCATGGATTAGTGATTTTGAAATTTCATTATTTTAAAATATTATACAGAATTGTAAATTCTTAAGTGTTATGAATAAAGGCTTGGGGATGATTTCTATCTTTTAAAACATGGATGAATTGTGATAATGCTTTACATTTTTTATAACATAGCATTGAAGTTGAAATATATTTAGATTAAAGGAGTGATACTTAAAATTATTTTCATGACACTTGTGAGGATAAGTTAGTTTTAGTTTCATATGGATTTAAAACTTGTAATTCAATATTGAACCACATGTTAAATGACTATATTGTCATACTGGGATATGGTTTATTTTTTTTGGAAGTGAATTGTAATTTTTGGATTTTTGAGTTATTTAATAGCTAAGTTTTTATTACTATTAATTGTTTAATGAATTTCTTAGTATGCTAACCTTTATAAAAAATTTCTTATCATATTTCATATAATAATTATATCATAAATGAATTGATAATGGCTTCTATTTTATGGTTTAATTGATATTTTTTATGTTTTGTTCATTAAAACGTTTTCATGATTTGTATTGGGGGTTGTAATCTGATTTTATTTATAATACAATAATTAGTGGTAGTTTAAACTACCTCTAAATAAAGGTAATAATTTAATGGTTCTTTAACCCATCACTAAATGTGATTTCTGTAAAGTGTCTGTTTAAATTTCCATTATCTAATACTTGAAAATTCAAATACAAAACCTCTTCTAAAAATGTAAAAACTTATGAAAAAACTAAGCATTGTTAAATTTTAAAAAATCCACCTCAAATTTTTAAATAATTCCATAAATTATTTCTCAACACCACATCTCATGGTGGTTTAAACCACTTCCAAACATAAAAAAAACCACCGCTATGAGCCCTATAATGAACTAAACTGATCTGACCGAACACATCACCCAAGATAGCTCACCAAAAGGTGGAAATAAAACAAAAACCAAAACAATACTCATGTATACTATAAAATATTCAAAACATAAAAGTATGATAATAAAGAAAAGAGTACATGAGCATGAGACCAAAAAACTAATCCGAAAGGTTAAACCTGGGAAAATAGAGAAATGTTGAGACCAACATCGAAACCACATATCCATGTGAAAATCTGTCATCATCATCCCATTCCACTATGAAGGCGATGATAAAAAAGGGAAACTAGTGAACTACATGATTTCCTTATATTCACCTATATCATACAAAACCAAATAAAAAAAGACTAAATTTAAAAATAGGGTGTGAGTACTAATCCTAATAGGATACTGTTAGGAATCAATACAATGAAAATACACTTGAATCCATTAGTTATAGATTTAAAAATAAAACCAATTTATAAAGAAAATCCTAATAAAATCCATTTTGAAAAAATATCCTTTAGTTTTCTTAAAAGAAACCATATTTAAAGCCATTATAATATGTGAATAAACATGAATGAAAAAATAGAGGCATAAATCAAGAATTCATATCTGAAAAGATAACCATGTGAGAATATAAGACACATTACATAAATGAATTCAACATAATATAATACAACCTGGAAATACCATGTCCAAGGGTTATAATCTAGGTTCTAAGAGATCCTTGTCTACCAACCCCTAACTAGGAATTCCCTGACCATAGTTAAAATACCTAATAAATAACTCTATGTATTGACCAAAGGAATGAAAATATTGTTTTTAAGGCAACCCCATCTAAAAACTATAATCATTTCAAAACCATATGTGAAATAATTTCATGTGCTTGATTATATTTCAAAATAAAAACCACTTTGGAAACTTATTTCATAAGACACTCAAAATGAAATCTCTTAACCCCCGAATAACTCAAATAAATAGTTTTCATAAATAAAACCAAAGATATATCACAAGAACATAAGGTAAACTGAGGATAAAGCCACTGTATCTAGACACTTACCACAAAATCATAGAATACCTTACTACCTTTGAGACCAGTGATGGAAGTGGAAGATAACTAGCCCCCATGAACCTTGATCCACAAGAATAAATCCAAAGAATAAGGAAATCACCTTAAGCTGCTACTGGAGAAGAAACATATGCTCAATAACCCTTCCTAGAACATTATTGGTATGAAATTCAAGCCAAAGGGGAGTGAATGATTGGTTTAATAGATGAAAAATGTATCAATAAAAGCTTAAATAACCCCAATTAAATTAACATGATTCTAGGTAACCTTTATTGTAAGTTTAGGTTCCCAATCAGGAATTTCAAAAAATTTAACCCCTATAAAACACCCTAGTCCATGTCGTGGTGTAGAAGTACAAGCCATTTCAGCCTGGCCATATTCTCTACCATGCACTAGTGGAGTCCTCTTATCCATGGTGGATAGGGATACCACCAATGAAATCCACCCTTGACCATGCCCATAGAAATTCCCTAGACCCAAGGTCTTGGGTTTTTTTCTTGACCATAGCTTCCAACATGCCCTAGTGGAGCCTTGTAACATATAGTGGGAAGGATTTACATAGAAAGGGCATGTCGAGGACCATGGTATTATTTGGCCATTGTGGCCTAGCCATTTCACACAAGAGACTCCCAGGTGAAAAATGGATTATACCAGGGCATGGTCTGGCCTCTTTTTCCTTATGAAAAGGAAAAAATAAATTTCGAGATTCTAAACCCACCCAAACACTTCAAAATTGAAAAGAAAAAATCAAGGATCAAAATAAAGCAGATAAAATACCTAAGATGTCACAATTCTCGCCACCATAAAATATTTCTCCCCCCCATAAAATATTTCTCCCCCCCAAAAGGCTCAAGATTATAGACTTACAAAAAGAGAAAGACACTACTACCTCATAAATGATTAATTATCCCACATATCATGTCTATCTCACCCACACCACCACAATACATGGACTAAAGAAATTTTTTACACCACAATACCATATCCCAGTGTTCTATAATCTGAACTGTCTATTAAACCACTAATGTATCAGGCTGAAGGTTAACATCCTCCCATTCTAACACATGGGAAGGATCCAGTTGACACCTCATTAATTGGGAAACATGGAACACATCGTGAATCGATGTCAAGTGAGATGGAAAGTCCAACCAATAGGAAACCTTCCCAAGTTATTCAAGGATCACCAAAGGGATATTGAACCTCAGTTTCAACTTACCCTATTTACCCAAACCATAATGTACTAAGCAATGTGAAACCATGAGAAATACCTTAATACACACCTCAAACTACAATAAGATATGATAATGGTCCACATAGAATTTATGATGACTCTAATCTATCACTAACCACTTTTAGATAAAAAAACCTTTTCCTTAATCTATTAAACAAGGCTTGGTCCAAACAAGGACCATTCTCCCAAATCCACCTAACAAAATAGAGATCTACATGGAAAAACATAAAACACTTCAAAGGGGTCCATTTTAGTCGAGTTATTATAACTATTTCAATAGGAAAATCCAACCAAATTCAGATCATTCTCCTATGATCCACTGAAATCTAGAATGCATGACCAAATCATATCCTCAAGAATCTGAATATCATGCTCAATCTTCTAATCCATATGTGGGTGATATTATATGATTAAATTTAGTTGGGTACCCATTTACCCTTTAAAACCTTTCTAGAATCTATATTTAAACTATGGGTCTCTATAAAAAACAACTGCATAAGGAACTCCATAAAGCTTCATGATCTCTTAGATGTAGATGTGCCAGAGCTCTTCTACCTTCATCATATTCTTAATAGGAAATAAATGATCTTATTTCATAAGTCAATAAATTATCACACAAATAAATTCTATTCTATTAGGAGTATGTGTAAAACCAACAATGATGTCTATGGATATCTCATCCCACTTTCACATTAGAATTGGAAAATGCTGAACCAATCCGATAGGTATCTAGTGCTCCACCTTAATCTTTTGACAAGTAAGGCATTGTGACACAAAGTTTGTAATTAACCATATCATTTTTGGACACTAGTACCGATGTGTCAAATCATGTTACATATTTATAGACACAGGGTGCATGGACCAACTAGACCGATGTACAAAATTCAAAAAATCTTATCTCAAAGACACAAGATCAACCAACCTACTTAAAAAACACAAGACACCATTATGGGACCAAGAAAAATCACCTTAGGTCTCCCCACCATTAAGGATTTTACTAAAACACTGAAAATTGATGTTTGTTGCTTTTCCAATCCAAATTTGATAATTAAGTGATGAATCAAATTTCTCATAAGCTAGAAAAACACGCTTTTCAGCCTCCACCACATACAAGTTCATCCCATTGACCAAACTAATCAAAGACCACTCCTCTACTAATTAAATAAATTTTTATATCAGTAACTTCCTGCTCAGTGCATTGAAAACCAAATTCCCTTTGCTAGGTGTGTATGAAATTCCAAAGTCAAAAGACTAAAGATACTCAATCTAGTGTATCTTCTATAGATTCAGGTCCTTTGGGAGAAAATATACTTTAGTCTCTTATGATTTGAATACATAGTGAACCTCTCACTAAAGAGATAGTGGCACCAAGTCTTAATTGCACACATCACTACATCCAACTCAAGATCATGGGTATGATAATTATTCTCATGAGGACATAGTTGGTGAGATATATAGTCCACCACCCATTCTCCCTACATCATAACACATACTAATCCCATATACGAGGAATCGTAAAAAACATCATAGCTCAAACCTAGTTCTAGAAGAATAATAATTGAACCAGAAGTCAATATCACCTCCAAATCATCAAAATATCATTTAAATTTTTCATTCAATTTTAACTTTACACCCTTATGGGTCATCTCAACATTAAGGATGAAATCTTGGTGAAGTCTTGAAAAAATGCCTGTAATATCTTGCTAGACCCAAGAAAGTCCAGATATTAAAAAAATTAGGTTATTCCCAAGAAATAACTAACTGAATATTTTCAGGATTCACTAAGACACCCCTATCATATATAACATAACCTCTTGGATCCAAAACTCATATTTAGAGATATTTCCATACATATTATGTTCCTTCAGAGTTCTGTGGAAAATTTCTAGATGATCTCTATGTTACTCCTCTAACTTGGAGTACACTAAAATATCATCTAAAAAATGACTAAAACAGAGTTCAATAATTGATGAAAATTTTGATTCATCAAATCTATAACCATCATAAGATAATTATTGAGGCAAAATGGCATAAAAAAATACTCATAATGTCTATATCCACTCTTGAAGGATACCTTAAGAATATCTTCCTCTTGGAACCTTAATTAACAGTACCATGATTGAATAACTACCTTAGATAACCATATGGATCCCCAAAGTTGATCAAAAATGTTATCAATTATAGGAAAATGACACTTGTTCTAAATATTCACCTTATTAATATTTTAGTAATCAACACAAATCTAGAGGTTCCCTTCTGATTTCTTTGCAAAGAGATATGGTGAAACCCAAGGGGACGCACTAGGAAGAATAATTCCTTTAGCCTCAATATCTTTGATATGAAATTTAAGATACTTGAAATTATAATGTTCGATATGATATGATGGAAGAACGAGATTTATCCCTGGAAGAAAGTAAATTGAAAACTCAAATTCCCTTTAGAGTGGTAACCCAAAAAAATCGATAGGAAAAATCTCAGAGTACCCATCCACTAATATAGGGTGAAAACTACTAGAACATTGGTCGATGAAATTAAGAAAAACTGATATAGATAGAATGATATCATTACAACCTTAGTAACAATGTTCCCCACACTTCTAGATCTAGGATCCAACTTACCCTAAATGACATGAGTAACCCCATCGGAAGATAGAAATTGAACCCGGTGGTGATAACAATTGATATGAGATTTATAGCCAACCATCCAATCCATGCCAATGATGAGGTAAAAGATATCAAAATCAAGAACTAAAAAATACCACATTACCTCATGGTCAGTGATCATAGCATGGAATTCTGAAAATTTGAGACCGTACTCCCTCTTTCTTCCCAAGGGAGTGGGAAGATCCATCATGAATAGAATAAGATCTAAGTGTAAACCTGACACATCAATCAACTTATATGATATACACAAATGAGATGAACCTATATCATAAAAATATAGGGATATATAAGATGAAATAAACACCATACCTCCCATAATTTCAAGCCCTACTTCAGATTCCTCTCGTTCATACTCTGCTTCAAAAGAAATTTGATCTCAGCTCCACCCTAAGCCTTCTTCACTGCATGGGTATATCCCTTTTCATGAGAGTGAGATCCTATACCTTCCACAATATAATAAATATCTTGAGGGACTTTGGTGATAGTGGATACACCTCTACTATGTTGGGGTAATTTTATGAAAAAACACTAAAGATGATCGGATTGTCCACAATGATGAAAAGTATTGGGGGCCACCATATAATCAAGATTGGAATGGCCAGGTTTCCCACTCTAATAGAAAACCACCTAGTGTTATCTCAAGGAATCCACTGAAACTACCCATAACAAAAACTGTACATCTTTATTTTGTTTCATTTTCTATCTAGATAACACAATTTGTCTACCTCCCACTATAAATGAAGCTCCACCTAAACCCATTGTAATGTCCTATGTTTTTTTGGACATGAATTTTGAGTAGAAATTTTAATTTTTTCTTTCTAATGCTTATAAGGGGTAAAATGGTATTTTCCCCCTAGTCGATGATCTCAGATAATTTTTCTGACCACTTTGTTAGTCCCAGAGTAGAATGTTTACCCTAGGACATGAGTTTGGTGGAATTACAAGATGTTTGAATTTTAGTGGAGTACTAAATATTTAATATTTAATTAAATAAATATTACTTTATTCGCACATGTTTGTTTAGTCTTATATTTCGAATGGAGTGTCAGATTGAGATTTATTCTCTTACTCTAAGTTAGAAATGGGGAGTACCTCCTAAGTGGGGCATAAACTCGGGTTGGGTGTCAAGCCTGGCCGAGCCCCCCCTTTTTATTTTTATTTTCTTTTATTTTTCTTTTCTT
This sequence comes from Viscum album, assembly GCA_963277665.1. Taxonomy (NCBI): domain Eukaryota; kingdom Viridiplantae; phylum Streptophyta; class Magnoliopsida; order Santalales; family Viscaceae; genus Viscum; species Viscum album. Next base: position 2,075,989,120 of record OY728157.1, read on the forward strand.
TCTTTTCCTCTTTTCTTTCCTTCCTTCTCCCCTAGCTTCTCATGTACGCCCCTATGGAATATCCTTTTCCACGACCTAAGAGAGAAAGGTATAAGGAGAGATAAATGGAGAAAGGGAGAGATAAGGGTACCACCATGGTGCTCGGGACATTCTGAATCATCATGCATCAACCGTGGACATTTGAAATGGGCGAAGCTTTATCAGATTCCACCCAAAGGTAGTAATTTTTAAGTTTTATCCCTATATCCCTTTAGTTTTGTCATTTTAAGTTTTAATCCCCTATTATGCTTACTTAGGACCCCTTGAGGGTCAATATACTACTTTCAGGGTAAAAATGGGGGTTTTGGGGCGATTCGAGGTTTTTTTGTTCGGGAAAACTCATATTTACGACATGTGGTTTAGGGAACACATGCTATGTGTTCTTCCTATTTGAGGAAGAAAAACTTTTCAAAGTACATACCATGTATAGTTCATACATTCCTTATGCTGGTACTCATAAATATAGCTAAGTACCAAGCCAAGGTGCATGTGTAAGGGGTACATGCCGTGTAGAGTCCACGACCAGACCCCATGTGGGATGTACGACATGAAGATGCACACGTCCAAGAGTTATACATGGACAGGCCATGTGAGGTACATGGGTAGGTACCCCATACAGGGTACACGCTATATACAAGGACAAAATTCCGTTTACTTGAGCATTTACATTCCAAGTTCGGCGGAAGTACATGCCCAGGTGGGGCATTAGGAGTACACACCGTGTTCTCAGGGAGATACACCATGTACTGCCCCTTTAACAAACCTTTTGAGGGTTTTTTGTATCTTTTTTTCCAAAGAGTCAAAATTGGACCCAAGAGTAGTCCATTTCGAGTATCTTTTCACATAGATCATGATGATGAAACCCTTATGGTGTTTTAAGGACTCCCTAATGGTGTTTTATACTTTTAACTAAATGGAGAGGTTCTTCCTTCGGTAATTGATTTTTTTAGTTTCCTAAGAGTAAGAACCTTGATCTGAGATGAGATATGAGCTATCTCTTGAGGTTGATTCCATTTTATTTTTTTCCTTGAGGATGTCTCCTTTATGAGATTCACCCTTCTAGCCTAAGAGTTCATGAGTTTAGTTGTTTTCAAGGATCCCTTGTAGGATTCCTCTTCTCACATTTTGACCTATAGGATCCTATGTAGGATACCTCTATATTTTTCCTGTACCAAGGATACCCTATAAGATTTTTTTTCCTTCACACTGTGTTGTAAGGGTCATATGTAGGAAACCCCTTCCTATATACTATTTCTATAATCCCTTGTAGGATACCTTTTTTGACTTTCCATTTGAGGATCCAATGTAGGATTACTCCTTTTACCTTTTTAGCTAAGGATCCAAAGTAGGATGCCTTCACTTGTATTTAAACCTCAAGGATACCAAGTAGGACACCTCTTCAATTTTTTAAATTGAGGGACCCAACGAGTGCCCTGTTTTGTGACTGAACCTGAGTTATTATGTTCGGTTTGGGTAGAGATGGTATTGGGTGTCACCTTAGAACCCGTGCTGAACTTGTAAGACCGTGTGGCTATGGTAGTAGTGTTGGGTTTGAGCATTCAAAAACCCTTACTCCTTTTTTATTCATTCATATGTTTAATAATAATGCAACGATAATAGCCAGAGGTGATTTCTGGTTAGTGGCTATTGAGCCTAACTTGAGGTGTCTTTATTTCTCTTTAGGATACCCATAAATCCTTCTTAGGATCTATCTTATTCATTGGGATTCCCATTCGTTCTTTCCAGAGATCCATATTTTGAGCCATGTTATTTCTTATACTTTTATACCTAGAGGTACTACCTGGGATTTGGCTGTTGAACATGTATATTTTGATTATTATATTATTGGTATTTCCAGAGTTTATTCTTATAATCCAACTATTGAGCTTATGGTTATGATATATGAGAACAATGTCCCTAGTAATGACACTCATGGATGATTACGCTATCCCGAGTGATGAGTATGATTATGATATCCTATTTTTGATATGTAATGAGGATGATTACACTCTCCTAAACTTTTAGTCTATAGAGAATGATTACGCTCTCCTCAACCTATGGCTTATGATAGGGATGATTATTCTCTCCTTAATTGGTTACTTGACTATGGTGTTAGGTATAATGTCTCACATCGTTGGATACTCAGAATGATTACACTATTTTGGATGGATGGTATGATTACGATCTACCTTATTAGAGACTCAAGGGGTAGGCATGAAGTCTCACTGGTGATTTCTCCTTACAGATCACCTAAGGGTCAGACACTTAGGGATTATCCAAGTTCCGAATGTCATGACCACCTACAGACCATGACCTAGGGATTAGACATTCGACTTGATTTACATGACATGAGCAGCATGGAATATATCTTAGTGACTATTTACAAGATTTATGGATGTAATTACCTAGAATCATTCTTTATAGTGATTAGAGGAGAGTACTGGTGAACCCAGGGTTAGGAAGAGTATCCCCCTATGGTGACATAGATTTCTCAAATACATTTTTGGCATTGGACGAAGAAAATATATGTCAATTGGGATTATGGACCCAGAGACCAAATTAATGATACAAAACTTGAGTGAAATTAATTACAACTCAAATAACTTGTATAGTATGTCCACGAAATTGGGATTACTGACCCAAGGATCAACTACTGATGGGTTTTATCTTATTTCATTTACCTTACTCATATACATTCATATTTATATATATATGTATAAGTACAGGACTATACATATATACTCATATAAATATGGACATCCATGGTGGAAATTTACAATTTGATTAGTATTATGAACCTGGGGATTGACTATGGTTTCATGTTTATTGGGTTTACTTATATTTTTTAGTTGTGTCTCAGATAGGCTGAGCATATTTCTTTTTCATGCACTTATAGTAGCATATTTATAGGTCCATTGTTGGGGTGGATTACTGAGATTATTTCTCATCCCTAAATGTAAAATTTGGTGTATATATAGTCCTTATTTCTAAATTTTAGGCTGATAATGAATAACATAGTGGATAGGGCTGAGGCCTAGTGTTGCATGATTGAGCGGAGCTGCTGGTGTGGGATATTCTAATCAAGATGGTGCTATTTGATAGTGTTTGGAGACTGGGTATCTGGATAAAAGTTAGTATTAGAGCCCTATACTTTTATTTCAGTTTCTTTTATACTTCTATATTTGTATGGTCAACCTAGTGGGTGACCATTGTTGTATGTATGGAATATCTATTCAAGTTTTTATATCATGTTCCATTTCATTTTATTTACTACTTCCACACTATGTTTATTTAATATTTTGTATGATACATAGCTATTTATTCTATTTTCTTACTCTGATATGAGGGAATAGTCTACCCACAGTCACACCCTAGGCCCTTTCCACTAGTCAAAATCCTTTGGCATATGGAGAGGTGTGCTTGAGGTCTCGTAATGAACCAACTCGGGGCACTAGTTTAGTGGCATCTGGGTCAGAATGTTACACCCATATTCTTGATAAGTCTACTTTAGATATAACTACTTTATTAACGACCTTAGAAAAAGTTAGAAGGTATAAGAGGATTAACATCAACTGAATATCATCCCTCAAACCCATCTCAAACCTATAATCTTTAAGGTAGTCATTAGAATCAAGCTCAAGTTATAGGTGAACTAACTCATTGAAACGAGTAGCATACTCCATAATTGAATACTCCCCTTGCTCCAAGGTGAAAAAATCCCATTTCTTCATCACTCGACACATATCAAGATATAACTACTAATTGAAGGCCTTATTGAAAGATATCCAGGTAAGTTCCTCATGTAACTTAGCTTTCATGATGAATTCCCACCACTCCATTCTTGGTAAATTCCAAACCATGATCCACCATTCATCATTGGTTTGCAACACCCATCTAACCCTAAGTCTAAATTGTGTGGGTAATTACTTCCACTAGCGAGGAGTACACTAGATGGATCACCTATGGAACTTGTACCATAGATTCCCATATTGTATTTGAAAGATCTATTCTAGTAGGAAATATCTATTAAACACAACAAATAACATTTGATTAGAGAAAACTTCAAGAACCTATATTAAAGTCCTTAAATATTAAAAATACAAGTCATTAACAGATTCAAGAATAAAAAAAGAATATTAGAAAAGGATCATATAAATAAAACCCATGAATTAGGTTTATCTAAATAACCCAAAAATTATTTGAAGGATTTAGGAAACACCCTTGACCACCCATGGTAACTCAGTGTCAGGTATGAAAGTGATTAGACCATGCACACATCTTCACTTACTACCTAAGTTCTGATGATCCTAACTCCAGTCTACCATAGACCCCGAGAAAAACCCAGGCAGTGTCATCACACTTTTTTCTAGGTAATACTTTTGATATAATTTTTTTTTGTAATCAAACAACCCAATTTGAACTGAAATTTCACCCAATATAGATCACCATAATGTGGAAATCAAACAAATACAAAAAATAAGGCTCATGCATACTAGAAAAGAGGTAAAACATCAAAGTAAACCATAAAAGAAAAAGTATATGAAGAAAATAAACTAAACTATAAAAACCTAAGATTTTAAAAGAAGAACATTTTTTTGATAGCATATGTTATATAGAACAATGATCTTAAACAATCGATGAAATATATTTCTTTAAATTTAATCTCTTCGATAGCTTATGAAACACACAAACCTGAGTCGAAATGAACCATAATATAGTATATTGTTATAACCTAGTCAATAAATTAATGGGTATGAATATTACTAAAAAAATTATGAAAATTATGGTTACCTATTGATTATAAATAAAATAAGAATCATTTAAAAGAAAAAAAATATTTTCTAAAAAACTGTATTTTTTCTAAAAGAAAGTTTAGTAATGCTTTGGAAAGAATTTTTACCACTTAAAGAAAATTTATTTTACAAAATTAAATTAATTTTTTAAATCATAATATCAAAATTATCTTAGGATGTTTTTTTTTGTAATTTTTCTTAAATTTTTCATTTTTTATGAATAGTGAAAAATATTGAATTTTAATTGAAAACTGTCTTTTAGTTTAAATAATTTATAATGTTAAATTATATTTTGAATTGGGTTTAAAGTAAAATTAGTTAAATTATATGTAACTTAATCCAATTTAGGTCATTGAAATCATTTTCATATTGAATTTTGATATAAAAACATTGTAAACTTTTCAATATTTTATCTTAAAAAACATGCTTTCTCATCACATTTGTGAGATTAATTTTAAATTAAAATTTTAAAATTATGTGAATTAAATTTTAGAAAATGTATTTAATATTTTTAAACACCATAATTTAAAATTTATAATAATTTCAACTTAATTTTTGACCAAAATAAATAGTGAAAATAATATAAATTAATTACTATAGTTAATGTAAAAATGGATTTATTGGGGGTTAAACTAAAAACATATGGGATAAAATGACCTAAAAATTTATATAAAATATATTTTATGCAAATATTTCTAACTTATCCCTTTTATAATCTATAATGGTCCATTATTAGAGCCTTGTGACATGAAAAAAGGTGGGTGGAATTCGTTCTTTTCAAAAATTACAAGTGTGCCACTCACCTCACTTATAAAAGGCCACCCCTATATTCTCTTATTAACACCTTAAAACCTATTTATTTAAGAAAATAACTACCCAAATAACTTCAAAAATTCACTAATATCATCCTAGACACCTTATTTTTGGTATAAATTTAACCTAGGAGGATACCTGAAGACGAGGTAATGTTCTTCAATGAGTGTTTCTATTTTATTTCTTTCTCTACATCCCTAAATTATTATTATACCATGATGATATAATAACCTCAGTATCTTTAATATAATGATATATTTTTATAATAATTTAATGACCTACAACCATATTCACTTCCATCAAATGAGTTATGAAATCATCATTCATGTGTATGACAGACTACCGCCTCACGAACCGATGCCATTCATTTTTCATTTACCAACTCACATGATTGGGTATGATGATGGATAAAAATTATATATAATATATTTATAAAATAATTATACATATGTATTAATTATATCATATTTTTTTTAATTTCCATTCCTTAAGGGATAAGATAACTTCACTTGTGTGTACGTCGGATTACCGCCTCACGAAGCGATGTGATTCATCTTTTAGTAATGATTTACATGAAAGGTGATAAGGATAAAGTTAATGAATATATGTGATATATATGAAATAATTATGACATTTAGGATATATTTATCATTATTAAAATATAATATATCATTTTATTTCTTACACTGAAATATGATAACATCGTTTATGTATGTGTGAACTACCCCCTTCACGAAGCGATGTGACTATATTTTCATCAACACACCACATAGATGATATATATAAGTATATTTAAATAAATAATATGGTATTATTATCATTATATAAAGGTAAAATATTACTTACCTCATTTTCATAGTGATCATTGAAAAATGGAAACGTTACTCATGCATACGTACAACCTACCGTCGCCACGATCGTAACACACTTCATTTCTCAAAACCATCTTTCATGATCAGTTTTAAAAGTATAATTGATTAAAAAATATGATAATTATGTAATTATTGTTATTATTTATATTATATAACTATATAATATCCACAAAAACATTAACTTTCATGACAAATCACAAATGATAAAACAAGGCAATTAATATCTGAAACAATGAGAATAATGAAATATTATTAATAAACGGGTGATAAGATGTTATAAAAGGATCATATATGACATTATAAATATTAATATGGTTCTAGTATAAGTTAATATCATATTTAAATACACTATAATTTTTTTTAAAACACATTTAACCAAAAGGAAGTGCGAGGTAAGTGATTTCGTCTCAATTTCATTTCATTAAGGAATATTGTAATGTTATGAACCTAATTTATTTTATACGATGTATATACTGACCCATTTACATGTTATATCATGATTCATTAATAATTAATGGTATTTTAAGTTTCAATTTTAATTATTTCATCCAAGTGGATTTGAATTGAAAATTACCAAGTGGTAAAGAATTTCATAACTCAATTTCTTTTCATTAGGTTATATTACTTCTTCATTGCCGTTGATATTCTAAGATTATGTGTATAATGACATTTAGTTATCCTGTTATGTATTTCCAGTTGTTTTATGTGGATTTATAGTTGATATACATAATTTATTCATTTATTAATTCTCACTTCAACAATATGATAATTTTAAGGGTTTATTTTACAATATTATTCTAATCGAGATTGTTTATTCTTGAATTTTAGTTAAAATAAATTATTTAATCATTGAATAATAAAACCATTTAATTTTACTCTTCTATGTTTATTAATGATATTTTCAAGTAATAATAACATTTTTACTCTCTTTGGTTCTTAAAATAATTGGTTATTTTTTTAAGAAAATATGAATTCATTTTGGTCTTCAGTCAGAAATATATTTTCTTCCAAAACCGTGTTTTATAAAAATGTTTTCACAAGTGTTTTAAACATTTTAAAATTAATTTATTAAATAAATTTTTACCCATTTTTAATTTTTAATTTTTTTAAAGGAATCTTCTTGTCATTTTCTTAACAAGACACTTTTCTAACCTTTTTACTGTGAAAAAGGAAGGTTATTTTTAACTTGTACGACATGTATGGAATTACCCACTGGCATGACTGTCATTTATTTGAATCTTCCTTTGAAATATTATAAGATTATTTTTAAAGAATTTTTTTTCCTAATATTATGGAAATTATTAGTTTTTAAAATTGATTTTCAAATAAAAGGATTTTCAAAACGTTTTATGTTTTAAAAAATGATTTTAAAAATGAAAATATATTTTCCTCAAGAATGTTTTTAAAGATATTTTTATGTTATTTTTATTCATAAAAAACAAAAACCCTTCATTTTACATATAATCCATTGGGTATATGTTATATTTATACTATCCTTATTCTTCCTCTAGATGGTTTATGATTATTTTTACTAAGGATAGTATTGACATTCACTTCCTTGATTCATTTTTGTAGTCAATAACTTTCACTTGAAATGATCACTTTCTTATGATCATTGAACATTAAATTTCCCCTAAATTTATATATTATTTATCATGGATATGTTTATTTATTAAACTGTATATCATTTCTATATACAATGTTCTATATTAAATGTCATTTGTTTATCTGAGGAAATATTGATAAATCTAATTCTTTACTCAATGTAGATAATTGATGATAAAGCTCATTTTTTATGAATTAAATAAATTATTAGATATATGAGGAATGATTTAGACATGAAATACATGAGTGGGTCCTGGTTATAGATAGCCCCTTGATCCATATATAGTCTCATGGGATGAAACAATTGGCTAGCCTTAGTTAAATGAGTTTCTACCCATCAATTTTAAAGTGTCTTGCGGATAGATCTTGATAGTAGAGGTATCAATTCCTAGGAAACATGACATCCAATAATTAAGAATTTACTTCATTCAAGAATTTAGTTATTATTATCCATGATATTTTCACAATGATATTATCTTTGGATGCATTTCATTCTCTATTTATTGATTAAATGACATGTGTTTTTAGTTATTTACATTACCATATTGACTATGCCTTATCCATTTATAACATTCATGTTATTAATTAAATGAAATGTGTTTTTAGTTATTTACCTTGACATATTAATTATACTAGTAAAATTATTTAAATGACATGTGTGTTCAGTTATCTACCTTTCCATGTTGATTATAACCATTAATTCATGATAGATTCCACTGTACTTAACTATTACTAAGCATTTGAGCTCACCCTTATTTTGTTTCCATTCTCAAAAATATATGAAGTGTACTATGTAATGACCCGACCTTTTTAATAATATTTGTTTCCTAATTTTGTGTGTTATTTTATTTTATACTCAACAAAACTATTTCATTTATTTAATGAAATGAGTATAATTAAAATGATACTGTTGGGTTTCAACTTTTATATAACCATTGGTCAATATGACCATTGGTCAATATGACCATTGGTCAATATGACCATTGGTCAATATGATTTTTGGAAACTAAACTCTTAATGTTGCGATTATTGTTTATAAATACAAGTGATCTTGGTTACAAAAAGATGATTCGATGGCCTCATCCAGTAGCCTCGAGCTGTTCGAAGCCCATCCGACAAAGCTTGGGAAGGAGGTAGCACCACTGGGATTTGCTCTGGACCAAACCCAAACTGAACTTCATCGTGTGAAGCTTGAATGGAATCGCCTATGGGAGAAGTTCAAGCTGATAGAAATCACCACTCGAGCAATGTTGGCTGAGCCGCCCCAAGATTCTATCACCTTAGCACACCTTACACTTAGATCCTATGTTGGTGTTATAAGAGGCTATGTAACGAGACCTTAAATGCTTTATGTAATCCTTTGATATAAATAAAAATTGTTATTTATTATTATGGTAAAGTTTGTGAATTTCAAATGTTCGGATAAATATAGGAAGTATATTTTGGAAAAAGGATATTTCAAAATATTTATGTAAACATTAGATAATTAATAATGTGTAATGATTTTCAAAAAATGGTCTTCTACAATTATGTTCAATAAGAAATTTAGAGTCTAATAAGATCAACTTAAGTTTTGATGAATAGTAAATTGTGAATAGTAATTTTACGCTTATGAATAGTAATGTGATCAAATGGATTAGTAACCTCACTTAAGAAAGTATTAATATAATTTAGGCACCTTGATTAGGTAATGTGATTCAATAAAATAAGTAAATAATAGTTTCAGAAATTAATAGTTAAGTATTAGTTTTTTTTCAGGTGAATAGTGTTTTTATTTAAAAATTAAATTAAAAATATTTAGAAACCTATTTTTATAAAATTGATTTCATTTTTGAATTCATATCATCGATATTAGGTTAGGGTAAATTTTTGGAATTTTTCTGAAATAGTTGAATTTTCGGTGAATAGTAAATTTACAGATTTAAGTTTCGGGTGTTTAATGACATAATTAATGGTGTAATAATTATGTAATCAATCTGGTCAACTTATGAATAGTAATATATTCTATGAGGTTTCCCAAGTGGCCAATACCATGGGAAAATACCATGGGAAAGCCCATGGTTTTTCCAATACCACCGATGAGGTGTCCCTTGGAAATTAATATTTTATTCCTTCACTTTTCCTATAAATACCAAAAAATTCCCTCATTAATTTCATTAGAAAGACCTACTAAATTAAGTTCTAGTCTCTTTACCTTCCAAGGAGTCCTCCCAAGGTTCCCTCAAGCCTCCCAAGGTCCCGACCTTCAAGCTTTTGAAGTTACTCTTCAAGGTAAGGGATCCTTTCACCCTCTTCTTTTAAGTCATGACTTCCTTTATAATGTGTCTTCTAGTTTTCATCTCTTTATGTTTAGGGTATGTTCCTATATGTTCTCATTACATTCCATTTCTTTTCTAATTGTTGATATACCCTTTCTTCTGTCATCATTTTGTTTTCTGAATTTTTAAGTGATGCCGTTAGGCTGCCGAATTTCTCATAAAAGAAGTCGCATCTTCTCTTTTCTTTCATATTTCCTTTTTATGTGGTATGTCATTCAAATATCCATACCATGATATTATTCTGTACCCATACTTTATTATGAAAAATTTATGAGTGGGTGACCCTTGTCCCCTCTCTTTTCAATGTTTTCTAAAACCATGTTATATAGCCGTCATGCTGCAGAAATTTCGTCTCAAAATTTCTATCTCTTTCTCTCAAGAAATTCTCTTGTTTATTTATGTGAATACCCAGAAATATTTTGTTTCTATGGGTATTCATAAATATATAAAAATGATATATTTGATCATGGAATTGACATACATATAACCCTCACTCCCTTTCCATGGGTTATAAATGATATAATGATCTTATTTTTAAGAACTTTTAAAACGTCACGATTTTGAAATGAAACCCATTTCTTTTATTCTCTCTGGGTTATTTATGAAATGTTTGATTATGATATATGTGGATCACATGAAAATAAATACATATTAATGGTGCGTCCTGATATTTCTCCAATGCATTGGCTAAAGAATTAATATCTAGAGATGACAAGTTTCACGATACCTTGGTGAATAACCTTGGTAATTTTTATGACACATCAGGGATAAACCTTGGTGATATATTCATGAATGTATAAATGAAATGTTGTAGCCACATATTCAAGTTATGTTTCAAGTTATTTTCATTATGATATTCTTATACTTACATTGATCATGTCTTTATATTTTTATTCAAGTTCTCATTGAAATCACAAGTAAATTGATTCCCTTGTTTACCCTTACTGGGCCTTCTACTCAACCTTTACTTTGATGTATGTCTCCAGGATATGAGACACAATAATTTTACCTAGGATGAACATATGGTGAATCCTTACAAGTGTATTAGAATAATGTTTTATGTTGTTTTCATGTTTTATGTCCCTGATTTTTAAGACACTAGACTTTAAAGATCCCCTGTTTGTAAAATATAATGAAAAGTTATGTAATAAAAAGGAGGGATTCCATAGTTGGTATCAAAGGATAGTTTAGTTATTTATGGAAATTAGGCTATGAAAACTTTCGGAATAATCCTATATAAAAGTTTAAATATAGGAAATCTTCCTGGTATTTTGGTGAGTATTGAGTAAATATTTTATAAAGAAAATACATCCCTATCTGGATACGAGGAGGTAGAGGCGGCTCTGGCACAGATGTACCTAGGAGTGAAAACTCCGACAAGGAGTTTCAGGCTTGAACCTGGGTATCCTGGTACACGACAACGGGTCTTGCTGCACTCTTGGTTATGACACTTTTGGGGGATATGTTGGTTAATCTCAAGCTTTTTATGAATCATTATGAAGGAATTATAGAGAAATGTAATTGTTTAAGCATGAGGTTTTAATACATAAGATCCTTTATAGTTAAAAGATTTGTAAATGAAATAAGTTTCTCACTAAGGATTTATTCTTTTAGAAAATGGAGGGAAATAGGAAGAACCGTGCAAATGGTGACCGCAATGGACCATGCACTGATGGCCCTCCAATGGAAGCCGGAATGGAAACATTCATACGAATGATGAACCAACTGAATCAAGTTATGGGAAATAAATTGAATCAAGCTGAGAGACCGATCTCACCGCGAATGGAAAAACTTTTTGTTGAATCCTTTATGCATCAACGACCACCAAAATTCAGTGGATCGACCGACCCATTGATTTCTAAACAGTGGATCAACTCTATAGAGAAGATCTTTTCTGTGCTCCATTGTTCAGAGCAAGAGAAGGTCACCTTGGCTATCTATCGCTTAGATGGAGAAGCTGATTAGTGGTGGGAACTGATTAAAAACACAAGGCCTAGAGTGGAAGTTGAAGCTATGGATTGGGAAGAGTTCATATGGATATTCTTCAATAAGTATTTCCCTCGATTGATGAGAACAAGAACGGAGAAAGAGTTTCATGAGCTGAAGTAGGAGGAGAACGAATTTGTGGGAAGCTATGAGATGAACTTCACAAGGCTTTCACGATATACCTATAGATTTTTCATGGATATAAATGGTAAGTTTGATATATTCTTCGGTGGATTGAGACCTCATATGCGGAAGAATCTAGCCAACCGAGACTATGATAGCTATGAAAAGATAGTGCGGAGTGTGATGAAAGTTGAGATGGAGTTTGGTGAGATGCAGTGGTCTCATAAATACAATGATAATAAGAGATCGGTGGATCCCAGCTTAGGGAGGACCTTCGATTAGGGAATAGGAGGCAAGAAAGTGAGACTTCCCATGTGTAATAAATGTGGGAAGAAGAATTCGGGGAATTGCCTGCTCGGGAGTGGGAAATGCTACATGTGTGGAAGAGATGGCCATATTGCAAGGAATTGTCATAGTGAGGTGAAACCTCAACTTCCAAACACTAATGAAAAGGGTAATATGGTTCAGTCCTTACTTGATGTACAGTGCTTTAAGTGTGGAAAACATGGGAAATTTTCCAATCACTTTCCAAATCCGAGGGCAGTAGAGGGGAATCACCATAAGCCTCAGCAAAGGCCAAGGGAGAAAGGCCATGCTTTTTCTATCACGACAGCTGAAGTTTAATCTCTGAATGATGTGGTATCATTTACTGTTGTTGTCCTATCAAAGCTAGAAAGTACTTTGTTTAATTCTGGTTCTACAAATTCCTTTATTTCCTCCAAGTTTTCAAAGAATTTAGAATCAACCCCTGATTTTCTAAAAGTAGAGTTATCATTCAAGACTCCTGGTGGGATTATCAAAGCATCGTTAGTGTTTATAAACTCTAGTATTTAATTTAGTGAGCACAATCTTATCGCAAATCTAGTAGTCATTCCCATGCTGGAATTCGACATTATACTAGGGATGGACTGGATCTCAAAGTATAATGCTAAGATCAATTGCAGAAGCAAGAAAATATTGGTAGTATTGAATGGAAAACCTACAGTTATCTTCCAAGTAGAGATATCTCAACCTAATCTTTGTCTAAAAGAACACCCTATATCCTTCTTTATGGAGTTTATCAGTGAAGAAGAAGAAGGATATGAGAGTTTAAGGATAGAAAATGTCCCCATCATCCAGGAATACGTTGACGTATTTCTTGAGGAGTTACCCAGACCTCCCCCAGAAAGAGAGGTAGAGTTCTCCATTGAAATCGTACCTGGATTTCATCCGATATCAAAGAACCCATATAGGATGGAAAATGTGGAGCTGGAGGAATTAAAGAAACAACTCCAAGATCTTTTGGAGAAGGGGTTTATCCGGCCGAGTGTGTCTCCTTGGGGAGTACCAGTTCTCTTTGTGAAGAAGAAGGACAGATTTATGTGGCTATGCATTGATTATAGAGAACTGAATGAGATCACAGTGAAGAAAAAATACCCTCTTTCAAGAATTGATGACTTATTTGACCAACTTCATGGGGATCAATTCTTCTCTAAGATTGATCTTCGATATGGTTATCATCAATTGAGGGTGAAGAAAGAAGATATTACAAAAACCACCTTCTGATCAAGATATGGGCATTATGAGTTCGTTGTTATACCCTTTGGACTGACTAATGCACCTGCTATTTTTATGGATTTGATGAATAGAGTCTTTAAGGACTACCTTGATAACTTTGTGGTAGTTTTTATTGATGATATTCTGATATATTCTAAAAGTCACGAGGAGAATGAAGATCATCTAAGGGTTATTTTGAAAACTCTACGGAAGGAGATGCTTTTTGGAAAGTTCAGTAAATGTGAATTCTGGTTGCAACAAGTTTCTTTCTTGGGGCACATTGTTACCAATGAAGGAATCACAGTTGACCCTGCAAAGATAAGGGTTGTAGAGGAGTGGCCTCAGACTACAATAATAACTGAAATTCAAAGTTTCCTTAGATTAGAAGGATATTATAGGAGGTTTGTGAAAAACTTTTCATGACTTTCTAATATATTAACCAAGTTAACTCAAAAAGGGGTCAAGTTACTCTGGAAAAAGGAGTGTGAGGAAAGTTTCCAAGATATGAAGAATAGATTGGTTATTGAACCCATGTTAACTCTGCCCTCAAGTGGAGACGAATTTGTTATTTTTAGTGATGCATATCTTAAAGGGCTTGGGTGTGTCCTCATGCAAAGTGACATAGTCATTGCTTATGCATCTCTGTTGATTCTCCTTTCCATCACAGAGTCCAAACGAATGAAAATGGAAATACCTTGAAACCAAAGTGATTCATCCTTTGAAGAGACATAAAAAATCAACAAAGGCATGAACACAGATTCATTTTCACTTGGGTTGCGCAAGTTCCACCAAGGTCACGCAAGTATACTTGCGCGCTGCCCAATGGTCGCATAGGTGACTTGCGCACCCTCTTTGATTTTTCGCCCAGGGTCTTCCCTGGCCTATAAATACCCCTGGTGGGCCCCCCATTTCAGGACAGAAAAATTCCAAAACTCATATTCAAGCTCTGGTCGCCCAAGTCTCTTCTGGAAGTCTTCCGAACACTTCTAAGGTAATTTATTACCTATAATAGAAGGTCTAAACAAGGGAAACAAGGAATAAGTGTTGAAAATCATCAACACTTGTGCGCCTAAGTGGCCATCCCTTAAGGGAAATGGCCACACTTGCACGCCGCCTTACCCCTTCAATAGAACTTGTGCGCCACTCCTCTGGAAGCCTCTAGGGATAATACTAAAGGCTTGAGCCAAGTCTTTCCCAAGTATTACCTTAAGGGTTGACCGTCGCGCAAGTACCTATGTGTCGCGCAGGTACACCTGTGCGACCAAGACTTGAACGCCCACGCAGGACTTGCACGCCCCTCTCTTTTTGGGTGCCTCTCCTACCTATTTCACCTCTTTTATGCCTATCCACCTCTCCTATTCAAGATCCAGCCTTCAAAACCCTCTTTAAAGACATTTCTTTTGGCATGGATTCCTTGTTGGCTTCCTTATCTGAAAGGAATTCTATGGAATATCTCTCAAAACTTAGTGATTTACATATCTTCATGTCACTAAGGTGAGATAATTCATTCATTCAACCTCATCCTTTAAGGATGAGAGGTTCTTAGTTTTGGGCCTCCTTTTCAGGATTAAGCCTCAGTCATAATTCCTCTAATATGGGAATCCTACTTAGGAATATTCCCCACTCATAAATTCCATTTAAATTAGGATTCCTTCTCAGGAATAAGTCCTAAGTCTCAAGTCCCCTAACCCGAGCCTCCTTTTTAGGAGTAAGCCCCAAGTTCCCAAAATCCAAATTCCCTTAACCTAGGCCTCCTTTTCAGGAGTAAGCCCCAATCATAATTCCCTTTAACCTGGGCCTCCTTTTTAAGAATAATCCCCAGTCACAATTTCTCTTAACCAGTATTAATTTACTTTTGAATTGGGATTCCTTATCAGGAGTAAAACCCAATCATAAGTCCCCTTCTAATTTGGGAATCCTCCTCAGGAATAATCCCCAAGTTAGAGTATCCAAATCTCCATAAAGCACATATACCTTTATGGACCTTGTTCCCAGGTTTCTTCCCTGAAGTAAATCCAAATATTTATCTATCTGGGTAGTCATACATAAATAATCCCCACATCATTTATTATAATTGCATCTTTCGTGGCACAATTGTCTGGTTTTACCAATACCTCTTGTTTCTCACACCGAGTATGACTCACGTGATCTTAGAGTGTAAAAGTAATTATGAAATCTTTATTTGAGCCATCAATAATGCATAAACCTCGTACTTCTTTACTCGAACTATGTGGGTTCTGATTCCTTTTCTAAAACAAAGGATACTTAGGTAGCCCATCTACGGGTACGATCCCAACTATGAAATAATCTATGTCCTTCTGAATGACAATAAACTTCAAGTGCCCCGCTGAGTGGATTTAAAACCAGTATGGTTATCATAATGACCAAGATATTTCTATATAATGTGTCAAAGGATACCATTGACCACGAATCTCTAACAAATACAGATGATTCTATATTGATGAAGAACCTCGAATACATATAAAAGATTCTCTAAATCTCATACATACTCATAATTGATTGTCAGATTTAAAGGAAAGCTCATTTTCATACTTGGTAATGCAATAAAGATTCATGAACATGAATTAAATCTATAAAGAGAGTCCCTAAGTAGATAATAATTCCCCCCAAAAGGGTGTGATGAGTCCGACCTCCCATCCTCTCGACCAATGAAAATTCTTAAGCCTCATCAGTTCATAACTAGTGAGCACTTACCTTTGAAAAGTAGGTACAAATAGATATAGAATCATTGGATGTTTACGGTTCTACGAACAAACCCGTTAGAAACCGCTTGGAATGTTTGAACCTTAAATCAATGAGGTCATCCCTATTTCTAGAGGAAACAAAAAAATGGTGAACCCGACGTGAATCCTTAACCAAGTTAAAATGATGTTTTACTTATTTTGTTAGGCCCCTATTTAAACTCAATGAGAGGGCCAACAGAACAATCAGTAACATATGTGCTCATCCAAAAGATGTAGTAGATGAACTTATCTTGATTATGTTTGTTATATCAAACAGGCACTCTTTTCCAAGATCTTCTGCATTACAAGAATGTATTCTCTTAAATTCATGTTTGTGAATACCTCGACTTTGAAAACCTCTACTATGAATGCATCTACTGCTACTCCTACAGGATCGTCATCCACTCTGAGGATGACATCACCTACTCAGCATCTTCAACACTGGGTATCAAATGCGCTGGTTAAGGAGTACCGTCAAAATGGTACTATTACGACTCTAGAGGCCGCTAGACAAGCCCTCCAAGTCAATAATTCACCCTGTTTATCCAGACAGCGACGACCAGTGATCAAGAAATAGGTGGTGCCAACCACCGTTTCCAACCGTTTCGGGTCGTTATCCCCAGAACGCAATCACCAGTCCCTCCCATATTCTGGGGAGGTGAATGAGCAGGTCCCTCAGGGCCTTAATTCAAAGAGACAGGAGTCTTTCCCGAGGAATCCCATCAACAATCGCCGCCAGACTCGTGCGATAGTGCGCCCTCAACATGATGAGGGTGTCGCCTCCAGGCGTTCGGCTTAGGTTCCTCGAACCCGAGCAGGCAAGATGAACCACCAGAGGCGACAACCGATTAACAGTGACCAGGTTCTTATCTCTTCCGTTTCCGGAGAAGTCCACCAACCTAACTTGGTGGCAAGTAATGAGCGGGCACACACACCTGTCTGTTTTAATTACGCTGTCCAGCAGACTCGTCTAGCAGCAACACATCAATCCCACCAGGCAATTCCGGTGGAGTACTATAGATAGGAACATACACCTGTTTATAAGTCATCAGCTAGTTAGCAGGCTCGTCTGACTACATACGATGAAGCCCGCCAACCCAATGTGTTGAAAACTGGTAAACAGGCACATACACCTACTTACACTCATCAATCCTTCCAGCAGCCTCGTCTGTTAGTATTGAAGGAAGATCGTCAACCACTTTTGGTGGAGTAAAATTAGTAGGACCATACACCTGCTAGTATCGATCAAGCCTACCAAAAGTCTCATTTGGTAGCACCCGGAGAAGTCAGTCGGAAAGCTCTGGTGACAAACAGGAGGCAGACTCGACTCTCTGCCCCCACACTTGAGTACTGTCAGAATTCATTGATAGGAAAATGAGGACAGGAGTAGGAACACACACCTAATCCAAGCACATAATGGACGTATATTCCTATTCCGGCAGCTGAAGTCACCAAGCATATTCTGTCAATAGTGAAAGAGCAGAAGAAAATCCCTGCTCATATTCTGGATGCCTGCCAGGATATTATAACAGCTTCAGCAGCATCATAGGGGAAGAAATGATCTATCCCTACCAGTGGAGTGACACATCAATAGTTCACTCCGGAACAGACACACACCTCTGTTCCAGTCCAAGAGGGTTGTGGGGCGTACTCCCCCATATCATACGGACAACCAAGTCAGGCACATACACCTGATTTGAGTGGAGATAATCAGCCTAACCTGATCCTTTCTCCTGAGCAGGCACATACACCTGCCTACAAAAACCGCTTTTGTCAACAAGTTGTTCCTAAAGTGAGTAAGAAGGCATCTAAAAAGAAGACCCATCCAGCATAGTCAAGAAATCAAGGGCCAATATCTAACAAGGCTTTACTCAATGATGGAGTTCTTGATGCACTCACACAATTATCTGTTGCAACTCAATATTCTACTCTCTCATTTCCCAATAGTCGGGACATTAATTCTGAAGGTCTGTATTAGATACTTCCTCATGAAGGATTTCTTCATGACAATTCGGTCGATCTCGAAGTTTCATCTTCAGATGAGAGCCACAAGAATCCTCTCTGTGGCTAGAAGATCAAGGATCAAAATGTTTCATCTTTTTCTGTAACCCACCATGGTGGTCCTCCCCATGATGATGAATTTATCTGTGAAATTCCTCTTCACAGTAATAATGCGCATTGCCTGGAAAGTGCTCCAATAGACAATGTAGTGACGAGAAAGCCCTCTTATCTTGAGGCACTTGAAAATGAGAATCCAGTCATGTATGATGCTTTACCAATAACAGGTGAAATACTTTCTCAATCATAAGATATCCTGGGGTGTAGGTCATTCTCTGAACCACCCCCGATTCATGCATCTTCTAGTTTGATGGGTGAATTATCTACCGATCTTGTTGAATCTGATGAAGTAACAAAGAAGCACCAACTTTGGTCTAAATAGGTAGAATAATCTTCATTGAATGATAAATAGGAAGTACTGAATATGAGAAGACAACTGGCAAAAGGTGAAGTGCCAGTTATGTTTTGGCCTTTGGCTGACTCTTAGTATGACATTCCAGAGATGTTGACGGAAGATGGAATTCACGATATTCGCCTCAACATGTGGAAAACTCTTTGTCAGTTGAAAAAGAAAATATTATCTTATGATGAATATGAAAATCATGTCAAGATAATAAAAGGGTTACAACGCCAAATTGACTTGGCATATCTCTCTGTTTCTTGATATCTGAAGGCTGAAAAGCAGCAGAGAGCCCTTCAGCGTTCATGCCTTAGTGCACTAAGAAGGTTGTTCCAGTTAATTTCCAATGCCCCATCTGGTATTCATATCAGGGGATGGGGTTTCCATGGAGAACTACATTTCACTGTACTCTCCAGTCAGTAAAGCCCGCCAAAAATGGTCTCATGCAATGTTATTTCCCATGGCCGGCCACAACCAATTGGATTTGTTTGTAATCAAAGGCTCGCTCAAGAACAAGCCTCAACTAGTTCTTCTCAAAATCTGGCATACAGAGAACAAGTTGTTGAGTTACTCCTACATCAAGAAAACTAGAATATTGAACATACATCTCATTTGGATCAAGCACATCATCAAGTGACAGAAGTGTCAAAAATCATCCAACGATCTTTTGAGCTGGGTGATAAGAGTGGATGCAGGTTAATGAATCTAGCCAATTTTTGGACTAAATTTCATAATATCAGGAGAGATTTTAAGAAGGTATCAAATATAGCAACTCAAGAGCCACCCCAGCTTGCCAGACTGGGGACTCTTTTAACCCAACCCTCAGAATCAACAAATAGGATTCAAGGAGTTGAGCAGAAACAACAGGAACAGCCCCAGTCCACAGGACTGGGGACTTTTTCAAATCCTCAATCTCTCCCTCAGAGAAATTCAGTCTTCTATTGATTAGGGAAGAATCCCCAAGAGTAACGAAGAGCCAAATTATCAGGAGATTCCCTCCACATTACGGTTCGTCAAGAAGTTCCCGAGGGATCAAATCAGAAAAAGGCAGTGTCTCAACAAGGACATGGAAGAAAGAAATATCGCAGAAATGCCGATAAAAGAGATGCAATGCGTTATGCATAAATCAATGTCATAAATTGCATTATTGATGATCCCCCAGATGAGGCTCACTCAGAGGGATCAGATGAGGAAGCTCATACTCAAGAGGTTGTACACACAGACACAAATGAAGAAGGTGTGCGTACACGAAATCAAAGGATTACCCAGAATCTAGGTAATCCTTCAAGTAACCCACTTCCCCCTCTCTGAAAGGTGTCCAATAAGGGGAAAGGAAAGAATTAGGTTATATACCCTTCCTCTGGAGAAGACCAATCACTCTCATTAGAGAAAATATTAACACAACAAGAGGAAGAGATGAAGGAATTAAGGAGGTTGAATGCAGAACTACTTCAGAAGAGTCTTCCTCCTAAGCGTACTGGAGTCAGTCAGCCAAGAGAATTTGTTGCGGTTATTGAGATGGATCAAGAGTACCCTACTTTACCAGTACACCCTCAGAGGACTAATCCTATGGGTTATACGCAACAACAACCGGCAATACTACCATCAGTGGCAGTCCTGGTCGCCACACCTATCCAAGCTCCAGTTATTGCACCTGCACAGGTCCAAGCTCAACTAGAGGTTTCTCAAAAGTTAATGACTACCATTGAGTCATTAATAGCTCAGTTAGAAGCTATAGAGGGAAAGAGTGCATTGGTTCAACCAGAGAAAAGAGCTTACCCTGAATGGGTAGACGCAATTCCTCCCCCATAAAATTTTGCAAGTACCACATTCCCAATATTTAATGGTTCGGGAGACCCAGAGAAACACTTAACACATTTTGTTTCTCTTTGCGATCCTATGATGGGAACCCCTCAACAAAAAGAAGCAGTTAAGCTCAGGTGTTTTGTACAGTCATTACAAGGGCCTTCTTTTGTCTGGTATACAAGCTTGCAATCCCGGTCAATTACTGGGTGGGAGGATCTTCGTCAACAATTCCTTCTTCAATTCAGCTCAACTTTTCCAAAGACAACAATTTTTGATCTTACAAATTGTAAGAAAAGGGATAATTAAAGGGTTTCATATTTCATTGCTCGCTGGAAGGGATTAACATATTCCCTGAGCTTAGCACTCCCTCAAGAAGAATTGTTGCCAATCTGCGTGGAAAATTTGCATGATGATTTGCGCACACCGTTGATCCCTGTGAAATACACAGGAGGGTTTCGAGACCTTACTTCGATCACTTAGCAGATTGAAGACTCTCTTCTGAAGACTAAGGATAAAGCTCGTGTAATTCCATCAGCTCCAGGAAGGAGAATGGGTAAAGCAAATACTGCTACATTTATGCTTAAACAAGCACCTGTACCTGCTTCTACTTCAAATCCTTCATCTTCTCTAAGGGATCCGCCTCCTGAGCGTCAACAAAAGAGGCCGTTTCATCAAGACAATAAAAGAAATCAAAGACGAAAACAATTTGAGGATCTGAAGAGAAAAATTTACTCTTTTAGAAATGAACAAGTTCCTGGTTACTTTATTTCAGCTCTGGAAAATAATTTGGTTCAATTTCCAAGGCCCAAGAGGCCAAACAAGGAAAGAGATGAAGACCAACCCAATTATTTCCCATTTTATCAGATGTTGGGGAATCCCATTTAGGAGTGTTTTGTCTTCAAAGACCTCCTATAAAAAATGGTGGACTTGAGACAAGTCAAGTTGAAAGGTTCTTTAGCTCAGTTAGCATATGTTACTGCTACAAATACAGAGGAAGAAGGCGAGTGACAAGAAGTCAAGAACAAAAATGTGAAAAAATATGATGATTGGATGGTCAGAAAAATGATCAACTGAAATCATGCCATTTTGTGAACGCAATTGAAGAAACCAATTGTGTCTTCTGCAATGAATGCCACAGCAAAACCCTCTTCATCAGAGGGAAAATCCTCAAAGAAATGGCATAATTCAAAGAAAGAGGAACAATCAGAAGAAGATGAGATAGTTTCAAAGACCAAATTGTCTTTGACTCTGGCAGATTTTATGCCATCTACTTTGAAGCAATGGGCACCACCCCGCCAAACGGTACATACTAAATTGTCTAATCAGGCAGAGTCTTCATCGGATGAAGAGTTGATTTTTGGTTCTGTTAATATGATTCATTTAATAGATCCTTATACCAGTCGCAGTTTTGATTTTGATGATCATGAATTCTCTGTATCAAACAGAGGAATTAGAGAGAGTTCTAGAGGTCTGGGATACAAAAAAAGATGTGGATATCCTAGAAGCCACTATTCTAATTCTACCCTTGCTAGAACTGTGTATGCAACAGAAACTCGTGGAAGAGCCCTTCAACGGGCTCAACAAGAACAAGAAAATTCTTCCACCAATAGCAGACTCAGTCCTGACACAGTTATTATAAAGGATTAGTTAGATATTCCACCTTCTTCCTCTCAGCAAGTAAATAGACCTATTCAGTATAATATTTCAAAGTCAGGAGTATTTCCAACTCCTACCCCAATACAATATGCATCTACTTCCAAAGTATCAACTTTTAAGGTACCTACAAAACCACGTGTTCCTATTGGGAAACATAGACCTTTGAAACAAAAGTATGATTTATTGAAACACTTGGCCCAAATACCAGCCAAGTTATCAATCCTGGATGAATTAAATTTATCAAAGGATCTTCGAGAGGCACTCATTGAGGCTTTGTCAAGTCCTCAGGAGTTTGAAACTGAAATTTCTATAGCTAAAGTCTACCATGTAGAGAATAATCCTGCAGAATTCCATGTAGTGATATCTTTCACAGATGAAGATGAAGATGATGTCGTGCATGGACATATCCGACCTTTATACTTATCTGGAAAGGTCAATGGTGTATACATCCGAAGAGTTTTCATTGATAACGGTTCAGGAGTCAACCTCATCCCCATTCGTACACTTCGTCGATTGGGCCTCACGTAATCTGATTTATCTCCTTCTAATATGATGTTGTAAGTATATGATAAAAATTAACAAGAACCACTGGGTGAGATTACACTCATAACTCAGTTTAGAGACCTTGTATCCAATTCAAATTTCATGGTTTTTGATCATGACACAACATTCAGTGTTTTTCTTGGAAGACCATGGCTAAATCAAAATGCGGATATCCCTTCATTATACCATCAATGTCTCAAATATTGTTTTGATGGTCAGATTGAGACATTTTATGGTGATAAACCCCCCTTCAAAACATGTGAATCTCAATACATTGAGGCGGAATTCTATCACATGAAGGGTAAGGAGAAATCCACGACAAGGGAGGTTACCAAGGTTAATACTCCATTTGGTTTGGAAAAGATTCCAGTAAATCCATTTACACATGTGAGTGCAGATTATGTGTTGCCTATCAGTCAAATTGACAGGATAGACCCAAATCAAAATACTCTTATGGAAACCTCCATAATGTCAATTACGGAAATCAAGCCAGACAGCATGAGAGAAATTGGTGATTCACCAAGCAATGATGAAAGCTCAAATGGAGATGTATTCATTTCATCTGCTGAAATTCAGTAAGTCTATACTTCGCCAACCACGCTAGAAGAAGTTATAGAAATTTCAGAGGTGAATGATGATGTTGATTCTCAATCCACCATCTCCTCTTTATTACCCAAGGAAGACCCTTCATCATCAATTGGTTCGAAAATGAAAGCTTCTTCTTCAAGATGTTCAAATTTTAACATCTCTTATGATCATGGAAATTCTACTTCATCATATACTATGCAAGTAGAAATAGAAGAAATAACACATGTTGAAGAAGAAGAGGAAGATCTCAGGGATGCTCCTCCAACATTTGAAGAGGGTATCTCTACCACTATGGATGAACTCAGAGAAATAAATCTGGTTACAAAAGAAGATCCATGCCCCACTTTAATTAGTGCGGCCATGACTCTTGAAGAGTAAGAGATGTATGTTTCATTTTTAAAGAAAAATCGTGATATATTTTCTTGTAACTATACAGATATTCCAGGGCTTGATCCTAATGTTTCCACTCATTGTTTGAGTTTTCTAGAAGAACATTGAGGATTCAAACAAGATGCTAGAAGAACAAACCCAACATATGCTTCCAAAATTGAAGCTGAAGTGGATAAGCTTATCAAATCTAACTTTGTCAGAGAAGTTCAATATCCCAAGTGGTTAGCTAATATTGTCCCTGTGAAAAAGAAGAATGAACAAATTAGAGTTTTCATTGATTTCAGAGATCTTAATCAACATTGTCCTAAGGATGATTTTCTAGTTCCGATTATAGAACTATTGATTGATGCAACAGCTGGCTATGAAGAAATTTCCTTCATGGATGGATATTCAGGATATAATCAAATCCGAATGGATCTAGAAGATGAGGAATCTACAGCCTTTAGAGCCCCTTAGGGTGTGTTTTTTTATCGGGTAATTCCCTTTGGCCTGAAGAATGTAGGCACAACATATCAGCGTGCCATGCATCGTATCTTCAAACCCTTTTTAGGGAAGTTTGTTAAATGTTATGTGGACGATTTGGTGGTTAAATAAAAACAATTTTATAATCACTTGTATGATTTTGAAGTCATATTCCACAAACTTCGACAACATAATTTGAAGATGAACCCCTTAAAATGTGCTTTTGGGGGTAACCTCAGGAAAATTTCTCAGCTTTTTTGTACACCATCATGGTATTGAAGTCGATCCTGAGAAGAAAAAGTCAATCCTTGATATGTAACCTCCTTGGAATTTGAAATAATTGAGAGGACTTCAAAGACACCTAGCCTATATTCGGCGTTTCATCTCCAATTTGGCAGGTAAAAGTTTACCCTTCACCAAATTGATGAAGAAGGGAGTCACTTACAAGTGGACTGAAGAATGTCAAGAAGCATTCAATATTCTCAAGAAGTATCTCTTGAGTCCACCAGTGTTAATGCCACCTGTTGAAGGAAGACCACTTATCCTCTATGTAACAGCTTTAAAGCGATCATTGGGTGCCTTTCTTGCTCAAAAGAATGATGTTGGGAATGAAAATAGCCTCTACTATCTCAGTCGGACTATGCTTGAAGCAGAAACCCGGTATTCAAATATTGAGAAGTGCTGCCTAGCGTTAATCTTTGCAGTTCAGAAGTTGAGACACTATCTGCAACATCACGAGGTCCAATTAGTATCTCACAATAACCCACTCAAATTCATCCTTAGTCGTCCAATGCTTACAGGATGTCTAGAAAGGTGGGTAGTTATTTTGCAGCAATTTGATATCCAATACGCGTCTCAAAAGGCAATAAAGGGACAAGATCTGGCTGATTTCCTTGCTGAACATCCTTCAGCAGAAGATACATCTTTAGATATTGAACTTCCTGACGAAGAAGTATTTTCTATTCAAGATAATCTTCAAACATGGGAAATGTACTTTGATGGTGCTTCCAGGAGTCCAACAAGGAAGAAAATGGAAGATCCTAAATTCAACAAAGTTGGGTTTGGAATTGTACTCATTTCCCTAGAAAAGGCAGTGCTACCTTATTCCTTATCATTGTTAGGAGGTGGTACAAATAATGAAGCAGAATACCAAGCTTTTATCACAGGATTGGAGTTGGCACTTTAAGCACAAGTGAATCACTTAAAGGTGAAAGGTGATTCAGACATGGTAATAAAACAAGTCAATGGAGATTATAAAATCAGAAAAGAAGAACTAATACCTTTGTATGATTACGTCAGAGAGTTAATGGTGGAATTTCTTCAGAACTGACATTTTCGTATGTCCTGCGATCACAAAATGCTCAAGATGATGCACTGGCTAATATAGCCACAGCTCTGGCAGATCCAAATCGGGATGAGAAAATCATCAGTATTGACCACTGTCGTACAATTTCACCTTATGTTCAAATCAGAATAGAGGAAATCAATGAAATTAGTCACATTCTGGAACCATATGGTCATACTACAGGATGGATGACACCTATCAGGGAATACCTTCAAAATGGAACACTTCCACCTGGTAGAGTTAGGAAAGAACAAATCTGGAAACATGTAGTCAATTTTACTCTTTATGATAGCCCATATCACCTAGAAAAAATTATCTACAAAAGAGGTTTTGATGGAATTATCTTTAGATGCATTGATGGCGAAGATACAATGGTTGTCATGAAAGAAGTACAGGTAGGAATCTGTGGTGCCCATCAGTCTGGACATAGACTATCTGATCAAATTCGAAGGCTTGGATACTTTTGGCCTTCAATGATACAAGATTGTGTTGATTTCACAAAGAAGTGTCATTCTTTCCAAGTACATGCCAACTTCATTCATCAACACCCAGAGTTGCTTCATATAGCTAAATACTCGTGGCCATTTTCCACATGGGTAATAGATATAGTAGGACCTTATCCTTCGGCTACATCCAAGCAGTTTAAGTATATTCTTACTACTACTGACTTCTTTTCCAAATGGGAAGAGGCAATACCTCTTAAAGAAGTCAGTTCTAAATGCATTTTTAGCTTCATCAAGTCTAACATCATTACCAGATTTGGTGTCCCTCATACCATATGGACGGACAATGGCACCAACTTCTATTCATCTGAGGTGAGGAAGTTGTATCAAGAATACAACATCAAATCCAATCATTCATCTCAGTATCATGCAGCGGCCAATGTCCAGATAGAATCTTTCAATAATACTCTTTCAAACATACTGCAAAAGATGGTGGATAAAGATAAGAAATCATGGCCTGATAAACTCTTTCATGATTTATGGGCTTATCAAACCACCACCTGCACTGCAACGCGGTCAACTCCATATTCATTGGTATATGGAATAGAAGCAGTCTTGCCCATTTAAGTTCAATTACCCTCACTCAGAGTAGCCATTTGTGATCAGTCATCTATAGTTGAACAATCTCAAAAGCGATTGGATGAATTGGAATGGTTAGATGAAAAAAGATTGTGCACCTTGCACCACTTGGAAGTCTATCAGAATCGAGTATCACGAGATTTCAACAAAAAGGTTCGTATTTGTTCATTCATTCAAGGAGAATTGGTATTGGTTCTCAGAACTCCAATGATACTAGGAAAGAAACCTCCCAAGCTGGAACCAAAATGGGAAGGACCTTATTCAATACATAAGGTCTAATCCAATCACTACGGGAAATAGCACCTATACCCACGGTTTAAAACCGTGGGTATAACCCTTGAAACCGTGGGTATACCCTATACCCACGGTTTCAGCAACCATGGGCTGCAGTGCCGTCACAATAGGTCTATACCCAGGGTTTTCAGAGAACCGTGGGTATAGACCACAAAAAAATGTTATTACCCACAGTTTAATAAACCGTGGGTATTGATGTATACCTACAGTTTGAAAACCGTAGGTATTGATGTAAAACCCGTGGGTATACTGATTCACAGCAGCCCACATTTACCCACGGTTTAGTAAACCGTGGGTATAGATTGGTAGCACTACAACATTTACCCACGGTTTATCAAACTGTGGGTATAGATGAATTACAACAAAATTTACCCACAGTTTGGTAAACTGTGGGTATAGACTGGTACCCCAGGAAGCTGCACCTCATCCCACCATTCTGCACCTCATCCCACCACTCTGCACCTCCATTCTGCACCTGCAATAACCCCACCATTCTGCACCTGTAATAGCACATATACATGGCATGTCAAACTAGTTGTTCGATAATCCAACCTAATCTCCAACATCTAAACAGCTAAACTAGAACTGTCAATCCATTCTATGGATGGTTAAATACATGATCCTCTATATAAAAAATATCATCCTTACCTCATACATATGAAAATGAAAGCACAATACCAGAACAAGATGATTTACAAAGTTTATTGAAAAGCCTACTTTCCATGTTGGTTATATGAGACAACATGGATACTCTAATAATATCACTAATAATTGGTTATACACCGTGACTATAAAAATCCATCAAATGGTTATACACCCTATCCTTTATTCAAAAATTGGTTATACACCACAATTTAAAACTACTTCAGTGATTGGTTATATACCCCATCTAAAAGCCTCCTACAACTGTTTATATACCCCAGCCACAAGATCCTTTTTAGAGTTGATCAAGTATAGAAAAATAGACTTCTTTAAATGGTATTCCTCAAATGGTCCCAATACACAAAGTAAAACAACGATCTCCCCACTGCCCAACCCCTCCCCCGTCCTCCCCACTGCCCAGCCCTCCCCCTCCCCCTCCCCCCTGCCCAGCCCCTCCCCCGCCCTCCCCCCTGCCCAGCCCCTCCCCCTCCCTCCCCCCTGCCCAACCCCTCCCCCTCCCTCCCCCTGCCCATCCCTCCCCACTGCCCAGCCCTCCCCAAGCCTAGCCCCTCCCCCTCCCTCCCCACTACCCAGCCCTCCCCCTCCCCCTCCCCCTTGCCCAGCCCCTCCCCCTCCCTCCCTACTGCCCAACCCTCCCCCTGCCCAGGCCTCCTGCCCAGCCCCTCGCCCTCCCTCCCCACTGCCCAGTCCTCCCCACTGCCCAGCTCTTGGTTGAATACCCGATTCGGGTAGCATACTAAAACCTATTAGAAAATAGTATAACAGATTTGATAAGGTACTACAACTCATTATAATATAAAATAGATTATAACAAATTATATCAGGAAAAAAAATTATGAATTCAACTCTGAAACCGAATAAGTTCCCTTAAGATATGTTTTTTAAGGTACTACAACTCACTGTAATAAAGAACAGATTAGAACAAAAAATATACCAGATTCATTCCCTACATGAAATATGTAGATGCATGACATGTTTTATTTGGATGCAGACCCAACCAGGTAAGGTACTGCAACCTGTTAGAAAACATCCTAAAAATTTGATAAGGTACTACAACTCACTGTATTACAGAGCAGATTATAACAGAAAACAAATCTAAAATCGGGTGTCCAACTAAATATGTTCCCATAAGGTATGTTTATTTAAGGTAATACAACTCAATGTAATACAAAACAGATTATAACACAAGAAATACCAGTCAAACTCATGAAGAATGTGATTATCACTGTATCATTTACTTCTTGAGTTGTAAACAATATAAACTTCCATACATCCTATCCTGTTGAAGAGTTAGTTGAAAAAAATACCTGCATAAATCCTTTCTGAGACATAAATGATACACATCTCTTAAGATTCTTCTCCATGCTTGTAAATTGAAGGCATTCATTCCATAATCCCATGCACATTCACTAATATTTCGGTTCATCGCTATGATGGGATGAGAACAATCAAAGTATGTCTAGCAACTCTTAGACATGACCCACAAATCTACAACTTTGCATCATTGAACAGATCCATTGACTATTAATGGAGACAAAAATCGCTGAATCATAGCATAATCATACTAAAATACTACCTTTTCAATATACATTGTAGTCAATAGTGAAAACATAATTGTATAAAAGCATTATAATCATCTGTTTCATATGGTTTTTAGTCCACAAAAATCAATATACAGTGGAGTCAATAGTGAAAACATATCACCTGCATTCATATGTTGGATGAAAGGGAGGTTAACTCCATGATTTTATGACCAATAACCTGCATTCATATAGTGTGTAAATGCAAATGAAAAATGATGCATGGTAGGGAGGTTAATTACACAATTTTAGGAAAACATACTTGTTGTAGAGATCTGGCACTTATTAGTGCAGGATTCCCTTGATCTCTTCATGTGCAGAGTGAGTCACCTTTAATATATAAATAAAAATAATCAATATTTATCTTAAAATATGAAGTGCGTAATAACGTATGAAAAATTATTATGCGAAGGGAAATACTTCAAATTGTCTAGGAGATTATTTCAACGATATTACGAGAACATACCTATTGCGGGGCGAGCAAAACATCAGTCAAGATTCAATTGAGTATAAATAGTCGACAGCTGTAGATGAGGATAGAAATAATGATCTTGAGGGAATTAGGGAATGAGATGTAGTGAATCTAGAGGGTTTCTGACTGAAATTCTTCGAAGAAGTAGGAACTGTGGGCAACGTATGAGGAGATGAGGAAATTTGGGATGATGAACCGTAGTACATGATGAAAAAATTAGTGAGGAATATGCCTTCAGTGTTTTTTGGGTACTGGTGATGGGAGGGGAAATGCGAGCGACAACCCTAGGTGCAGCGCCAGAGAGGAAACAACAGTGTGAACCATATGAGGGGTGCCGAAGGGGAAATGGAAGCAAGATTCATAGGAATTGTGGCAGAGGTGAAACGGGTGTGGGATTCACTGATGAAGGTGGAGGAGGAGGCAAATGGCTCGCGATGGATGAAATGAAACCCCAAGATGGAGGGAGGATTGGAGGATGGATGCACGGGGGAAATGGGAATGCGGTCGACGGATACCCGATTTTGGAGGGAGAAATTTGTTTTGGATGGTGACGTGGCTACGTAATAAGGTGACAGGTAATCTGGAAGAAGCCTATTTTAGTATATATAATAGATAGATGTGTTACATATATTGTGTATTAAATGGGTGAGGGTAGGGTTGTGCATGTCTAACCGAGAACTGACCAACTTGAAACTTCCATAGATCATAAGAGATAAATAGGGGTATTATCGTGTTTAAAATGGATAGTTTGGCCTTATATACACTGGATATTATATGGTGTGGTTTAATGGATTGATGAGAATGATATCACATGTTTTAATGTGGTGATTCATGGGATGTGCTAATTGATTCACTTATTTGGAAACATGATGAGTGAAAATCCACCTTACTATGAGTGACATTTACCAATAGGATTCTGGATATGGAGGATCATTTGTATGATGCATATTATATTGACCATTATTAGAGGTGGTGAAAAAGGTGTGGAAATAGGCTATTAGTGATGTTTCTCATTGTGGTTACTGAGGTCATTGAGGTCATGTGTATAAAGTTCAGGTCCCATGAATTTGTTTTGACCCCCATTTTATTGGTGGTATCCTCCAGATTTATGCGACATAGGGTAGATGATGATAATGTTAATTGATAAAAATAATGATACAATGTATTAGGCTATGATTGGAGTGTGTGAGACCACTATATTAGAGTAGGATTCTCACTGTATCTATGTTATAGTTTGGGGATGATTAGTCAGTCATGGTAAAGAACATGAGTCACTGTGTGTTGGGTTTTGTTAGGATATTTATCTAGTTGTTGGTAAAAAGTTTAAAAACCTAGGGTTGTTGTGATATAATACGTGGATGTTTC
Organism: Viscum album; assembly: GCA_963277665.1. NCBI lineage: Eukaryota > Viridiplantae > Streptophyta > Magnoliopsida > Santalales > Viscaceae > Viscum > Viscum album. Next base: position 2,076,020,653 of record OY728157.1, read on the forward strand.
ATTAGGGAATCATGATTTATACATAATGGTGATAATTTATGAGTTGGAATGTGATTCAAAGTGAAATAAAATTATATGAAAGGTCAAGGGAACTTCTGGTATGATATATTATGTATGTATCTTCCCACATTAGTATTGTACAAGGTAGGAAAAGTCTCACATAGGGGTAGTTAAGAAAAACTAGAAGAAGCAGTGGGGAATTTTGATTGTTTTTTTGTTCATATCATACACTTGTAGATGATTATCAATGAATTCAAAAACTGGTGTTAAGTTATCAGTGATATTGATTTCAATGACAAGTTTGTTTTCACTTAAATAAGATCTTGAAGTCATCAAAGAATAGGAGAAGGATAGCTACAAAATAAGAGCCAACTCACAACAATGTGGATATGAACAATAGGAGAAGGAGGCCCTTTTAGCATTTTTGTTGGTGGTCTTGGAAAGAGCATTGTAAATCGACCTTTTCTTGTTGAAGTGGATGCTCTGGGAAGTTTTGTTAACATCCACCTCACCCGTGCACTTGCTTTGTGTTTCCAGCGCACCCTTCAAGAACACATTCATCTTCTAGAATGTTGATTCACTCTGCATCCCACATACCAATTACGTATAGTATACAGTTATTGAGTTTAGTATAAAAGAAGATAAATAACGGTTCTTAATTCATAAGAGAGTTGAGCAGAGAATTATGATGGTGACCTGAACATCCAAGTCAAGGTCCACTTCTTCTACCGCACCTTCAAATCAAGGGTTGTTATCAACAACAATATTCACTACCTTGCGCATATCTTCAACAGTCATCCTGGTGAGGGCAACATCAATTATCTTTTTATCTTCAGTTGACATCTTCCTGCAACAATATTATTTCATATATATTCAATTAGAATGCAGTCATATTGAAATGTGAGTCAATTTATTTGTGTTCATAATTTGTTATCGACAACAATATTCAATACCTTGCGCAGATCTGCAGCAGTCAGCATGGTGAGGGCAGCATCAATTATCTTTTTATCTTCAGTTGACATCTTCCTGCAACAATATTCTTGCATATATATTCAATTAGAATGTAGTCATATTGAAAAGTGAGTCAATTTATTTGTGTTCATAATTTGAAGAATGCCGAGTTCTTATATTATTCAAATTTCATTTTTTTATTGTTTGTTAATCCCAAGAACATCATCCACAATATGAAAATACACAGAGGAGCAATACGTAATATGGAAATCCCATACCAGATTTAAACAATTAAATCTTGAAATTTATAAGGAAGAACAATGAACACTTTGGTATGTTCCATTATATTCTTGGCCAGCCCCTCCCCCCTCCCCCTCCCAGCCCCCCAACCCTCCACTACAGCCCCCCATCCCTCCACTACAGCCCCCCCATCCCTCCACTACAGCCCCCTCCCAGCCCCCCTGCCCCCTCCCAGCCCTCCTCTACAACCCCCAGCCCCCCAACCCTCCCAGCCCCCCTCCCAAACTTCCCCTCCCAGCCCCCCAGCCCTCCACTACAGCCCCCCCAGGCCCAGGCCTCCCCTCTACTGCTAAGGCCAATATTAGATGGCGAGATAATAATAAACACACCAAACCATAAAAAAATATATGGCATGTGAAAATTACCTAAATAATTGAAAAATAACACCCTTGATGAAAAAATAATCCAAAATTCATTTCATTACATAAAGAAATTCACATACAAGCAGTCCACCAATACAAAAAAAAAACATTAAACTCCAACACAAGTCTCTCTACTAAGTCAAAAATGGAGGGGATTAATATCCCCCCCCATCACCATCATCATCATCCCCATGTCCATAATCATCATCATTAGCAGCAACATTGACAGAAATATCATCACCAACCGCACCGTCAGCATCATCATCAGCAATCTCATCACCACCAACATCATCAGCAACATCCTCGCCAACTCTATCGCCACCACCGTCATCGCCACTAGGACCCTCATGGGAATCACCCGAGGCATTATTTAAAGATTACATTGATGCCATACATGAATGAAAAGTGGCAGAAACCTCTGATGGTAGTGACTGACTCAAACCTGACAGAGCTTTTATGAAATGTTCATTCATTAGCTTACTTTTTTCACGCTCCTCTAATACTATTTTCTTTGTCGCAGCTAATTCAGCATGCACACTTTCCAACTCAGAGGCCTTAGAGGAGTCTGATGATGACCAATACCTAGAGGGGACAATGTTTTTTCCTGGTCTACAATGGACTCTTCCTGGATGCTCCACACCTAACACCTGACTCAAATGATCATTTGGCCCTAAGTTGTCAGCTTCCTTCTCATCCATGGCCTCCAAGGTAGACTATTGAAATTATAAACATATTAAATTATGAATTTCGTATAAATTTTTGAAATATAAATAAAAAAACTTACAATTTTATCTTGTGTTTGTGAATTAACTACAATTCCATCTTTTTTTTCCTACTGAAGCAGAATAATTTGGCATGAGGTACAAGACCTTCAATGCCCAATTCAGATTGCTACATATGAGAAGTGCACAAATTTGTATTACAACCATATATGATAAATGCAAAAAATTGGATTGAAGTGAGTTGCAACAAAGACCTACAAACATTGAGGTAAATGACAGTCATAACCAATTGGTGGTTTTCTAAAATGTTTTTCTGAAGTGGGTTTCAAGGAAATATACTACTTGTTTAGGAAAAATAGACAAGCTTTCTCCTAGTATAAGATGTGATTTCTAGGATACATGGACTAACCAAGGGAAGGCATGAATAAGTTATGATGACATGTTATAAATAAATACATTATTTTAATTCAGATGAATGTAACATCCGCTTCTCTTTGTCATGCATTGTAGTGCGCCCCAATGTGTGTAGATATGTCATTTCATCTTTGTTTTTTTTTGTTTTTTGCTGAAACTTCCTAACAAACAAAGAAACAATACAAGTAATAACAATTAAATTTTATATAAAAACCATTAAAGATGGTTAGTACCTTATACTGTTCAGTCTTCCAATGTGCGATCATTTTTTGATATTGACTTTTTGGATAGTTAGGGTTTGTGGGTACACCCTCTATGTAGAGACCCTAAGCTTATCGTACATGGACATTACATTACTTTTGCGGAATACTTAGTAAATAACAAAAACACACACACAAGGATCGTAATAGTTTAGTGTCTTTGGAAACTCGGAACGTAATCTTCTAAATGTGGTGAAAGATCTTCAATATCTCCCATAAAGATCTTCCCCTTTTTTTTACCTAAAACCTTTCTTTATATCCTGGGGAAAGAAAAACAAAAAAGGGTGAGCTCAAATGCTCAGTAAGGGTAAACAAAAGAAATATCAATCACATCATATACATAAGAACGTAGCTTTTGGAAATCTTAACCTGCAAAAGAGCTCATAATATCATAACATGGGATAAATCATAGAAGTGAAAATGAGATCCCCATAATCATAACATAAAACTTGAAACTTTGTGGCATGCACACATAATCATGGAAAATCATTTCTTGTTAGTCATGACTCATTGCCAAGACTATCTTAGTGGACAAAGTCCCTTTCTGAACTGAGTTCACTCCTCGTTTCAGTCCTGTATCACTGAACCGAAATAACCTTACGTTCCAGCCATGTCTATCTCATGAGATATAAAATCTTTACCCAATGCATTGGAGGGAGATATAGGTCCCACCCATCTCATAATGAATCCTTTCTTATGCGTGCCACAAAATCATAAATCATACATCATTGCATAACCCATGTAATAAAAATGGGATTCTTAAACAACATGACATCATAAAACCATTCATATAAGATAAAGGAATTCATAAACATAATTCCATCACAACATAGTCAAATCAATGTAAAAATATGGATAGAAACAGAACCCTTTATTATCTTAGATGAAAAATAATTTTGATAAAACACTTGAATTGAATTCTTGAGGAAAATATCCTTTTTTCTTCAAAATCAATTTCTTTTCACAAAACATCATGCAATTTTAAAAGAAAAAGATTTTATTGAAAATAATCATGAAATATTTTGGAGGAAGGTTCATGAAAATAAAGCTTTATAAAACCGTAAAAATCCCTTCGTGCCGTATAAGTTAAAAAAAACATTCTTCGTACTTTTGTCGGAAAAGTCAAAAAGTACCTCGTATGAAAAACGACAAAAGATTCCTTTCATGTCTTTTACTAAAAACTCACCGAAGGGTAAAATTGGATTTAAACAATTGTAGGTGGATGGAAATAATATTACATATTGAAGAAACATGGATGTGGATGATAAAATACACCCCAGTAAATACCAAAGTATAAACAATCTCGGATAAAAATGAGATTGTGATATTTCCCTTACCTTAGGTCCGATTTGCTTTGTTCGTGTCCGAATCTCCTGTATAATGGTTTAAATAATGTTATTGACTTATTCTAGAATCATACATATTGATATGATATCATATATGGTCATATTATTAGCTTCTTGTTAGTAATATTTCATTGTTACTTGTTACTCGGGTCTTTATAACTTTTTGTTCTTATGCGTGTTTTGTCGAATAAATTATTATTATTATCTTTAGGTTATAGATAATTCATTTCCAGAATGGTATTAGTGTAGTATATACCATATTCATTCATTCAATTCATTTATATAATCATTATGAAATGAAGATCATGTAGAACGAGTCGCATCACATCGTGGAGACGGTATTCCGTACGTACGCACGAGTGATGATATCGTTCCTATGATCGTGGAATTGTATTGGAGTATATGTATATTATTTAAGTATCAATATTACTTTATAATAATCATAAATAGTTACTCATTACACCATTATACCCATCCTTGTAAGGTGATGGTGGAAAATAGATTACACCACGGCGTGGAGACGGTATTCCGTACGTACGCACGCGCGGTGATTTCATTTTTCCGTAGGATGGATAGAAGGTGAATTAGGGTTGTTTCATATTTATAATAACATATCAGTATGTAAGTAATACTGATGTTATTACTTTATCATGAAACAACTAAAGAAGAAGAAGTTGAAGAAGAAAGAAATTGAAAAGATCGGTAATGGATATTACCTCTTCTTTGGAACGCCTCTTTGAATCCTCCACTTAAGGAACTAAGATTGGTCTTTGGAGAAGACCAGGACCTCTAGGATTATTCTAGGGAAGTGGAGGGGATAAAATGGCAGGGGTTGGCCGAGCTTGAGTGCTCAATTTGGTGTGAGGAGGAGGGGGAGGAGGTGCCCTTTTATAAGGGAGGAGAGGGGCACCTTAGGAATATCTCAAAATATTATTTTATATTAAAGTCAAAATCGGTTTATAATGGTTCCAAAGGGTCTTATTTCAAAGCTAAAGTGGGGATGGGTCGAAATCCTATCAACCAATAGGATTTAGACAAGTTTAGGGTATTATTTTAACCTTATCAATTAGATTTAACTCTAAGTTAATTAATTTAACTTTTACCGTGTCTTTTTGTTTTCTTTCACTATATGGTTAATACACTTACTATAACATGCCAAACGAACCCCAAATTGTTTATTATTAATATATATATCCTTATCTAAGTCATTTAGCCGAACCTTAGATTTTTAGGAATAAAATAACAATTAATAATATAATATTTGATTTAAAAACTATTTTGTGTCAATTTTGACACTATTTGATATATGATTTTTGTGAAAGTCATAACAGAATTATATGTTCGAACCAAGTTGATTAAATCAACACTAATATATCATAGTAACCTAGAAAATTAGTGTAATTCATAAAAAGTCTCAAATTACATTTATTTTGGTATTTATATTATCAATTATGTCAATATTTCATTAATAAGATAATTACTGCATCATCTTTGTGTCATACATAAATTATATTATTTGATGTCTAAAAATTACAAATAAAATACCATCATGTAGTAAATATTTTTATCTTTCTAATGAATATTTACAATCGAATTTATCTTATGTATAACCCCATATTAAAAATTATTTACTTATTAAACTTTGATTTTAACTATTTTAACCCTTCTTTAAATAAATTAATAATAAATGTCCTAATCTAATCCAAGTGGGCCTAAATGGTCATATTTTATTCCTAAGTTTGTTTTTGGTCGACTTACACTTGTCCAATAGAATTAGGACATGTGTTAGGGTAATAATAATATCATATTTATCCTTAGTTACCCTATTTACTATTAACCGTGGTAAAAAAAAGTAAAAAGTTACTATTCACCAAAAATTATTTTCATCTCATTGAACCACATTTTAGTCCTTGATATTAACCGTGTCTGTCGGATTTTCGAAATTCCATTCACAGAAGCGGTAAAATTAAGTTTTATGAAAAATTCAGTTTTTAACCTACCACTTAGTGGTTTCACTATTCATCAAAAATTGATGTTTTTCAGAACAATGCCAAAATTTCATCCCAAGCTATATTTCATATTCCGAATTCAAAAATGAAGTATATTTTACCAAATTCATAACATAAAAGTTGCATTAATTAATTTTATAATTAAATCCCGCTGTTAAAACAAATAGCGTGTTTTTAAGAAACAATATCTATCAAAAGATTGACACTTGTTTATGTCTAGTTTAAATGTGAAATTACATCCAATGACCAACATTGTATTAAATTGTAAAAATATATTCTAAATATACTTTAAAACCACTCAAATTAATGATTTATCACTATTAATTATTTCGATTAAAAAAGTTGTTTTTAATTATAATTTAGTAATTTTTACTATTCATCAGAATATGAAAGTTATCCGAAAAGTACCAAAATTTCACCTTAGGCTAAATTCGATACTCCGAATCCAAAAATGAAGTCCATTTTGAAAAATAAAATTTATAAAATTTCAAAAAGTGATTATTACTATTCATAACGGCTAGTTTTAATAGCATATCATTGTTTAGTGAAACTCGGTATTGCGTATTACACACGCTATCGAGGAAGGTCGTGATTGTGTGTAATGCAAGGCAAGTCAAGGATGCGTGTTGTGCAAGCTCCTTTTGGTGTAGCGTACAACACAAGACATTAGTGAAATAAAAAAAGAATATTTTTCATAAAATCTCGGCCTGTTACATTCTACCCCCCTTAAAATGAATTTCGCCCTCGAAATTCGTCGGTTTTATAAATGGTTTACTATTCGAAAGTTTCTTTAATAGAAACCCACATCGTAAAAAAGGAATACCAAAACTTGTCTTTAAAAACTAAAGTATGAAATGTAACGATTACCCAAATAAACTAATCACTGGGTTTCCACATAGGTGAAAATATGGATATGGAAGAGAAATCTAACCCTCATGTTCTGATGGAGAGTGGTAGAGAACATGGCTATGGAAAAGCCAGTAATCACAAATCCATAAATTTGTGACGATCTAAGGTACCATCTGATTCATCAGGTATAAGAGAACTAGGACAACATTTTTGGTTTTCAAGATCATTTCCCTAAAGTTAAAGAATTTGAATTAGAATAAATACTTACTTTATTTTGGTACAATCTCACTGTTGTTCGTGCCCTTAACAATTTCCACTTCATCTCTTAAATAAATGAAGTTGAATTTTTTATTCGTGAAGTGTTAGCAGATCATGTGATATAATAAAGGGTCATTCCATCTGTCTCAAAAGGTTAGCAAAATTTATATACATAAGTCGATCTATAGTGGGATTAATCATATATGGTTCCTAAAATGGGCTTATACTTCATATATCATACTGCTTAATATAATAACACTAGTTTCTACTAAACAGGGACTTCCTGTAGGTCAGTGGTAGGCGATAAAGGCCAGTCGCACTTCGGTTGTGGGTTCGATTCCTACAACCTTGTCCGAAGCGATGGGCTGTCGCTCGTCCTGCAGGTTGTCCTTTTTCTAAAACTACGTTACTATAACATCCCATCAATAATATCAAAAATCTTCTATCCTTAAACAATACTAACTTATGTCCAACATAATCCAGTCTAATCTTTAGGCTTATACATAATACTGCAGTCCACTCTCATAATATAGTGACAACGATTACCAGAGATTTAATACTGTCGTTTATCCCCACATATCATAAGATATGTCTTGTTGGTCACATTCTAAACATTCAAAGTCCTTAATCGTGTATTCTCTTGAATACCTTAGTGAAAACATGAGTGCAGTTAAAAGTTAACACTTTCCACATACCAAAATCCTCAAAATTCTATATACTCAAACCATGATATCACTTAGTCCTTATATCAATCATGAGCTCATGAATACTATTAAACATTTCATTTTCTCGTCTTCATTATGCGCATATCATCTTATTTCCAAAAAATATCTCAATCACTTTGAATACCACATCAATAAATATTGCAATACTCAATGATACAACATTATTTTGGAATCCCATTACATAAACACTTAATCATTCCACCACATCGTTGTCATATTCAACATTGACAATAGTGATCGCATGTGATTTCCCTTTGTCCTTTTCCTTCAGTGGTTGCTCATGTTGATCATCACTAACCCTTGGATTAGGGAAATTATTAGCATAATGCCCCATTTCCTTGCACTTGAAGCATTGAAGTGTTGGCGGTGCGTTCTCTGTAGTGTTTGCTTTATTCACATCATTAGAAACCCTTTTTCCATTACTTCGACACTCAGCTGCTCGATGAACTTCTTTTCCACACTTAAAACATTTTCTAGTCCCTTTAAGACAATCTCCACCATGCTTCTTTCCACACTTTGTGCATAAGGAAACATTCATCTTCTTTTCACCATTATTCTGAGATTTCTCCTTGAACTCCACCTTTCGTTTCTTGTCAAAACCATGAGATGGATATGTAACACCAACTTCCATTTCTACCTTGATAGCACAACGCACAATTTCTTCATAGCTACTGAAGTCTCTTATAGTTAATGCCCTTCGAAGACTTGGTTTTAAGCCACTGAAAAATCGATCAACTTTACTTTCAGGTTGGATGATAATTCCAGAAGCATACCTTGCAAGTCTTGTAAAATTTTCTTCATAGGTACCAACAGATTCATCGTCCCTTTGCTTCAGTTCAAGAAACTCTTTCTTTATCTTTGTTCGAAGAATACGAGGGAAGTACTTACTGAAAAATAAGTTCTTGAACTCGTCCCATTCCATGGACTCAATTTCATCTCTTGGCCTCGTATTCTTGATAAGATTCCACCATTGATCAGCTTCACCTTCCAAACGATATACTGCTAAGATGACTTTATCATGTTCAGAACATTGAAGAACTGAAAATATCTTTTCAGTAGTACTGATCCATTGTTCAGCCACAAGTGGATCAGAAGACCCACTGAAAGAAGGTGGACATTGCCTCATGAAGGACTCAATAGAATATTGTTCCCTTCTCTGCTCATTTGGAAGTCCAGAATGATTCATAGCTTGTGTAAGTATAGCAAGAAGATTTTGCACTCCATCTCCCATAACATTTGTTTGTTTAGGAGGGCAATCATTGCATTGTCCATTGCATTGATCAACACGGTTCCTTCGGGTTCCAGCCATCGTCTAAAACCCAAAAAGAATAGTGCGAGAGGCAAAAATCATGCTAGGGAAAACAACATAATAAAGGGGGAGTACCTTCAATATCCAACATCTTAGGTTTAATTCTATGATCGTTAGCGTAATTCTATTACTATAACCTATACGTATACTTATCCCTAGGGACATACCTAGACATACCTTAGAAATATCTCTAGGGATCTCACTAATGTTTTCGCATCCTAGTTTCCAAAGGTTGACTAAACCTTTCCTCTGATACCAACTGTAGAGACCCTAAGCTTATCGTACATGGACATTACATTACTTTTGCGGAATACTTAGTAAATAACAAAAACACACACACAAGGATCATAATAGTTTAGTGTCTTTGGAAACTCGGAACGTAATCTTCTAAATGTGGTGAAAGATCTTCAATATCTCCCATAAAGATCTTCCCCTTTTTTTTACCTAAAACCTTTCTTTATATCCTGGGGAAAGAAAAACAAAAAAGGGCGAGCTCAAATGCTCAGTAAGGGTAAACAAAAGAAATATCAATCACATCATATACATAAGAACGTAGCTTTTGGAAATCTTAACCTGCAAAAGAGCTCATAATATCATAACATGGGATAAATCATAGAAGTGAAAATGAGATCCCCATAATCATAACATAAAACTTGAAACTTTGTGGCATGCACACATAATCATGGAAAATCATTTCTTGTTAGTCATGACTCATTGCCAAGACTATCTTAGTGGACAAAGTCCCTTTCTGAACTGAGTTCACTCCTCGTTTCAGTCCTGTATCACTGAACCGAAATAACCTTCCGTTCCAGCCATGTCTATCTCATGAGATATAAAATCTTTACCCAATGCATTGGAGGGAGATATAGGTCCCACCCATCTCATAATGAATCCTTTCTTATGCGTGCCACAAAATCATAAATCATACATCATTGCATAACCCATGTAATAAAAATGGGATTCTTAAACAACATGACATCATAAAACCATTCATATAAGATAAAGGAATTCATAAACATAATTCCATCACAACATAGTCAAATCAATGTAAAAATATGGATAGAAACAGAACCCTTTATTATCTTAGATGAAAAATAATTTTGATAAAACACTTGAATTGAATTCTTGAGGAAAATATCCTTTTTTCTTCAAAATCAATTTCTTTTCACAAAACATCATGCAATTTTAAAAGAAAAAGATTTTATTGAAAATAATCATGAAATATTTTGGAGGAAGGTTCATGAAAATAAAGCTTTATAAAACCGTAAAAATCCCTTCGTGCCGTATAAGTTAAAAAAAACATTCTTCGTACTTTTGTCGGAAAAGTCAAAAAGTACCTCGTATGAAAAACGACAAAAGATTCCTTTCATGTCTTTTACTAAAAACTCACCGAAGGGTAAAATTGGATTTAAACAATTGTATGTGGATGGAAATAATATTACATATTGAAGAAACATGGATGTGGATGATAAAATACACCCCAGTAAATACAAAAGTATAAACAATCTCGGATAAAAATGAGATTGTGATATTTCCCTTACCTTAGGTCCGATTTGCTTTGTTCGTGTCCGAATCTCCTGTATAATGGTTTAAATAATGTTATTGACTTATTCCAGAATCATACATATTGATATGATATCATATATGGTCATATTATTAGCTTCTTGTTAGTAATATTTCATTGTTACTTGTTACTCGGGTCTTTATAACTTTTTGTTCTTATGCGTGTTTTGTCGAATAAATTATTATTATTATCTTTAGGTTATAGATAATTCATTTCCAGAATGGTATTAGTGTAGTATATACCATATTCATTCATTCAATTCATTTATATAATCATTATGAAATGAAGATCATGTAGAACGAGTCGCATCACATCGTGGAGACGGTATTCCGTACGTACGCACGAGTGATGATATCGTTCCTATGATCGTGGAATTGTATTGGAGTATATGTATATTATTTAAGTATCAATATTACTTTATAATAATCATAAATAGTTACTCATTACACCATTATACCCATCCTTGTAAGGTGATGGTGGAAAATAGATTACACCACGGCGTGGAGACGGTATTCCGTACGTACGCACGCGCGGTGATTTCATTTTTCCGTAGGATGGATAGAAGGTGAATTAGGGTTGTTTCATATTTATAATAACATATCAGTATGTAAGTAATACTGATGTTATTACTTTATCATGAAACAACTAAAGAAGAAGAAGTTGAAGAAGAAAGAAATTGAAAAGATCGGTAATGGATATTACCTCTTCTTTGGAACGCCTCTTTGAATCCTCCACTTAAGGAACTAAGATTGGTCTTTGGAGAAGACCAGGACCTCTAGGATTATTCTAGGGAAGTGGAGGGGATAAAATGGCAGGGGTTGGCCGAGCTTGAGTGCTCAATTTGGTGTGAGGAGGAGGGGGAGGAGGTGCCCTTTTATAAGGGAGGAGAGGGGCACCTTAGGAATATCTCAAAATATTATTTTATATTAAAGTCAAAATCGGTTTATAATGGTTCCAAAGGGTCTTATTTCGAAGCTAAAGTGGGGATGGGTCGAAATCCTATCAACCAATAGGATTTAGACAAGTTTAGGGTATTATTTTAACCTTATCAATTAGATTTAACTCTAAGTTAATTAATTTAACTTTTACCGTGTCTTTTTGTTTTCTTTCACTATATGGTTAATACACTTACTATAACATGCCAAACGAACCCCAAATTGTTTATTATTAATATATATATCCTTATCTAAGTCATTTAGCCGAACCTTAGATTTTTAGGAATAAAATAACAATTAATAATATAATATTTGATTTAAAAACTATTTTGTGTCAATTTTGACACTATTTGATATATGATTTTTGTGAAAGTCATAACAGAATTATATGTTCGAACCAAGTTGATTAAATCAACACTAATATATCATAGTAACCTAGAAAATTAGTGTAATTCATAAAAAGTCTCAAATTACATTTATTTTGGTATTTATATTATCAATTATGTCAATATTTCATTAATAAGATAATTACTGCATCATCTTTGTGTCATACATAAATTATATTATTTGATGTCTAAAAATTACAAATAAAATACCATCATGCAGTAAATATTTTTATCTTTCTAATGAATATTTACAATCGAATTTATCTTATGTATAACCCCATATTAAAAATTATTTACTTATTAAACTTTGATTTTAACTATTTTAACCCTTCTTTAAATAAATTAATAATAAATGTCCTAATCTAATCCAAGTGGGCCTAAATGGTCATATTTTATTCCTAAGTTTGTTTTTGGTCGACTTACACTTGTCCAATAGAATTAGGACATGTGTTAGGGTAATAATAATATCATATTTATCCTTAGTTACCCTATTTACTATTAACCGTGGTAAAAAAAAGTAAAAAGTTACTATTCACCAAAAATTATTTTCATCTCATTGAACCACATTTTAGTCCTTGATATTAACCGTGTCTGTCGGATTTTCGAAATTCCATTCACAGAAGCGGTAAAATTAAGTTTTATGAAAAATTCAGTTTTTAACCTACCACTTAGTGGTTTCACTATTCCTCAAAAATTGATGTTTTTCAGAACAATGCCAAAATTTCATCCCAAGCTATATTTCATATTCCGAATTCAAAAATGAAGTATATTTTACCAAATTCATAACATAAAAGTTGCATTAATTAATTTTATAATTAAATCCCGCTGTTAAAACAAATAGCGTGTTTTTAAGAAACAATATCTATCAAAAGATTGACACTTGTTTATGTCTAGTTTAAATGTGAAATTACATCCAATGACCAACATTGTATTAAATTGTAAAAATATATTCTAAATATACTTTAAAACCACTCAAATTAATGATTTATCACTATTAATTATTTCGATTAAAAAAGTTGTTTTTAATTATAATTTAGTAATTTTTACTATTCATCAGAATATGAAAGTTATCCGAAAAGTACCAAAATTTCACCTTAGGCTAAATTCGATACTCCGAATCCAAAAATGAAGTCCATTTTGAAAAATAAAATTTATAAAATTTCAAAAAGTGATTATTACTATTCATAACGGCTAGTTTTAATAGCATATCATTGTTTAGTGAAACTCGGTATTGCGTATTACACACGCTATCGAGGAAGGTCGTGATTGTGTGTAATGCAAGGCAAGTCAAGGATGTGTGTTGTGCAAGCTCCTTTTGGTGTAGCGTACAACACAAGACATTAGTGAAATAAAAAAGAATATTTTTCATAAAATCTCGGCCTGTTACACTCTAACTCAGTACCCACTCTGCTCCTCCAACCAATATGTAACTCATACTTGTATGACCTCCAATACTCTCCAAGATCACTCAACCTAGCAGCTTTGGTAGCTTCACCGTTAGGAAAGTTAAATAGACTCTGCAACGAACATGTTAAGTCATATAAATACATTACTAATATAAATATAAATTTATAAAATTTCCGTACCCATATCTGCACCCATGCCCTATCCTTGATGTCAGCACTGATATGTCTCCATGAGACCGGTTCCAACGGAATGATATCATGATATTTGGCTAAAGTAGCCATGAAACTTCTATACTCCTTAGAATTTTTACCTACCATTTGATTTTGAGAATTGTAATCCACTATAATCTGGTTTTCATGATTCCAGGCATCCCGCATTCGAGTGCGCCCACGTCTCTTACTAGAAGATCCCAATAAATAAGATAAGAGGTGAAAAGAGAAGAGTTATGTGACAATACAGTAGGAAAAAAGTAAACTGATATAATTTGAAACATTTATAATAAACAAACCTGATGCATGCTCCTAAATAGGCTGTGAGGCATCTGTGGACTGTGCTGGATTAGCATCCTCTGAAGGAAGTATCTGTTCCACAGTATGCTCCGACTGATCTTCATGAACAGGATTGGAAACTGAAGGAACAAACTCAATATGTGTAGGATGGATGGTAGGAAAAGGAGGTGGCATAGAAATGTCAGAATATGCATAGTAGGTCTCGGGATACACGAATGGATATGGAAATTGTGCAGGTGAGAACATCGGTCAAGTCGGCGTGGGCATGGAATGGGAAAAAGAGGGTAAATGGGATGATGACGGCGAAATGTATGGGAACATACCAGGGGTCTCAAGCGGAGGGCGGACATGTGTGGTAGATGGGATGTCCACTAATGGGTCAGTGTGGGGAGTGGTAAGACGGGAGCTCCGCCTAGGTCTAGGAGGATCCCTACTCGGTCCCATACTGGGAAGAGGAAACTCTGGAGTTATATGTCCCTAAAAAAATTTGATCAAAAATATGAACTTGATATTATATGTAATGCAGAAGATAAATATTAGAATTAATATACTCACTGAATACAACTCGCGCTCACGTCTAATAGGATCAACATCAAATAATCTCTTCTTACGAGCTTCTGTAGTTTTCTTCATAATCTGCATAAGAATGAAATAAATATTTTTTAGCAACAATTTTTACAAATAATACATACAACTTAAAAAATGTCATAACATCTTTCAGTAATGATAATTTACAACCAAGTTATACAATTTTTAAAACCACATTTTAAACCCAGTTTTCTGAATTGAAAGAAATATAATTAAATGAAATGAAACCAAAAATTAATAATACAGACATATCAATTCCAAACTAAAACTAAATTAAAGTAATTACAATAGTACCAACCTAAGAAACTCACATCAAGGTAAACTGAATGAACTATGAATATATATGGTTGCTTTTATATATTACCCTCCACTACCTCAGGTTCAATATCATCTCTCACAATGGGAAAATTTGTGTCATCAAATACAATATTTTGGCTAACACCGATGGGGGCGTCAATGGTGAAAATTTCATCCCCAGCATCATGAAAAATAAGTCTTGGGATTACTTCATTAATGACACCATAATCAGGTTTCAGATGATCTTTCACATAAAACACTTGTTTTTCCATTGATTCCAAAATGTATGGTTCATCGGTATGCAGGAATCGACTCATGTCAATAACTCTAAATCCGCAATCATTAATAAATTTACCATGGCGCATCATTGAATCAAACCATTTACATTTCATCATAGTGACTCAACCTTGAGAGTAGTAATCCAATAACAATATTTTCTCAACCAGTCCATAATAATACACATCTTCATATCGAGGTCGACTATCTGATGCACTGACATAACAATCCGTTCTAGTAGTTAACATAATGCCATCATGTTGTGTTCTCATTTTCACCGCTTTATCATTTGTAACAAATTTATATCCATTGATTATTAAAGATTTGCAGTCACGAACCAAAGAATTGGGACCAAAAGCCAACACTCTTAATTCTTGATAAATGAAGTCAGCATATAAACTCAATACCTGGAATACATATGAGTAATATAATTAAATATATATATCTATATTTTAAGGTATTTAATGTAATGGTCATACCTTTGATTTAAACCAAACTGGGAACTCTTGGCTATACATAGCCTCTCTCCTTCTCAACGACAAAGACCGATGAACTCTACTTATAATTTTTTTATGTTCTCTAAATAAAATGACAATAAAAGTATAAGGTATATGTGATATGATATCGTATGAGATAACATATATATATTCAAATTACTTACTTGATATAGGCATCGAACAAACCACAATTAAACAAGACTGTACGATGTGCCATATTCCGCTCTTCAAAGCTCAATGTAACCAATGTATATGACCCGAAAATTCCACCTGTTTGGGGAAGAGATGGAAACGAGGGTTTAATTTCCTCATACTGCTCATTTTCATTTCTCATTGGTAGATTATGTCTTGTGCTCACATCAGACAAATACATTGAACAAAAATCCATACATTCTTGGGACAGATAACTCCTCACAATGGAACCTTCAAGATAATTCTTATTTCGGACATATAATTTCATTGTGCACATATTTCTTTCAGTGGAATACATCCACCAAAAAGCGAATGGTCCCCCAAGAAGTGTCTCACTTGGAAGATGAACTGTTAAATGCAGCATGCAAGTGAAAAAGGATGGAGGAAATTTTTTTTCCAACTCACACAGAATTAACGGTGCCTCTTGCTGCATTTTTATCAAAAATGATTTGGATAACCTTTTATCACAAAGGTCTCTAAAAAAATGACACAACCGAATCACTTCCACCCTTACATTATTGGATAGAAAATGCCAAATTTATATTGGAATCAATTCATGAAGAAGGATGTGATAATCATGAGTTTTTAGGGATTTCAATTTCAAATGTCTTCTGTTGACTCGTTTAGATATGTTGCTAGAATAGCCATCTGGAACCTTGATATTCTACAATACTACCAGAAATTGATCTTTCTCTGCTGGTGTCATCACATAAGAAGCATAGGGAACTTTCCATTTGTTTTCACCGATACAAACAGGATGTAGTTCTGGTCGAATACCCCAATCCAATAAATCCCGACAAGATCGGAAGTCATCTTTGGTCTTCCCCTTAATATTCAAAAGAATTGCAAGAAACATTTCACATATATTTTTCTCAATATGAATTAAGTATAAACAATGATGTAAAAAATTAGTAGACTAATATGGAAACACAAAAAAATACTTCTCTTTTTCCAATTGTAAGTGACTTCAGTATCAGCATTCTTCCTCTTTCGAGATGTCAACTGACCTTTTCCTAATGAAAAGCTGAAATCTTTCAATTCATCAAGCACATCACTTCTTGACATACGTTGAGGTGGTTCTTCAGTGTCAACATTATTATCAAACCTCCGACAATTCTTTATGTATTGATGATCCATTGGTAAGAATCGGAGATGCCCCATGAAACTGAAACAACTACGATATTTAAGCCTTCTCGATCGTGTATTATTCATACAATTGGGACATGATAGTTTTCCCTTCGTGCTCCACCTATAAATCATTACATAGGCAGGGAAATCATTTATGGTCCATAGAAGGGCAGCATGCATCTGAAATGTATTCTTTGAAGAAGCATCAAATGTTTGTACACCTAAATCCCAAAGTTGTTTCAACTCTTTTATTAAAGGCTGCAAGTAGAAATATATATCATTACCAGGATCCGAAGGTACATATATCAGTATACTAAAGAAAGTGAAAGGTTTTTTCATACACATCCACGGAGGAAGATTATAAACATGAATAAAAACCGACCACGTGTTATGAGCAGTAAGAATCTGACCAAACAGATTAAAAACATCACATGATAGGCCCAATATGACATTACGCACCTCAGCTGCAAAATCAGGATGTTGTGCATAAAATATCCGCCATGCTAATCCATCTGCAGGATGGATCAGATCATCATTACCTTTAATTCTCTCAACATCGTTCCATCACATATTGACTGAGATTTCTGGAGACATGAATAGATTTTGAAGTCTGGGAATTAATGGAAAGTGCCACATGACTTTCTGTGGCACACGATATGGTGTTCCATCTACATTTGTCTTACATAGAGATGTACCACATTCTTTACAGTCATTACAGTCAGCTGTTTCCTCCAAAAATAAACTACAATCTTTTGGACAAGCGTGGACTTTATTAGTAGCAAATCCAAGATGCTTAATTAACTTCCATGCCATGTAATGATTTGAGGGAAAAATCTGCACCATCAGGAAGAAAGTCCTTCAAAAATGTAATAATATAATCAATGGTGGTATTAGAAATCCCATACATGGTTTTCCCATGATATAACTTCATTAAAAATTCCAAATTGGTCATTTTAGTACATTATTGATATATTGGAGTTCTGGCATCATCCAATAA
Organism: Viscum album; assembly: GCA_963277665.1. Taxonomy (NCBI): domain Eukaryota; kingdom Viridiplantae; phylum Streptophyta; class Magnoliopsida; order Santalales; family Viscaceae; genus Viscum; species Viscum album. Next base: position 2,076,038,934 of record OY728157.1, read on the forward strand.
ATTTTTCACTCTGTCAACATCATCGTCTTCAGCATTTTCCTTATGTGTACAGATATCATTGTCTTCTTGCACCGGCATGTTATCTCTCTCGTAATGATGCACATATGGAAACCGATCAAATATCATATTCTCCATGTCACTTCGTTCATTTAATTTATGAACAGTCGAAGATTGACTCGTCTCTCCATGGTGAAACCAAACATTATAGTTTGCTTGAAATCCAAATTTCGTTAAATGGTAACTAACTTATTCTCATCTTAACCATGGTCTTCCAACACAATTATAGTAGGTACACTGTATACAACCTCCATCTGACGCATTTCTAAATGAAAAATCTAAAAAATTATCCAAATTATTTTGAAACTTGGTTGAAATCCGACCGGTACGATACATCCAACTTCTATCCATTATATAACAAACAAAATTATCATTCAATCAACAATGTAAATCATATTTAAAAAATTCATTAAAATCAATTTTATTATTAAATTAATCAAAGCATATTAATAGCTATCAAAACATATTTAATTACAAGAGGAGTCCATGATTGAATAAGTAGGAAAAAAGGAAAAACGGTCTACCTTGAGATGTAAAATAAAGAAAAAAGTTAAAAAAGACACTCCCAAGTGGTCATTGATGGGGAATAAAAAATAAAATTTCAATGTAAAATACTCCTTTATAGATATAGAGGCATTATACACATGGGAAGAAAATTTTATTTTAATAATATGAATTTATAATTTTATAGATTATTTGGTAGGGGTTAATTTATGGGGAATAAAACATTCAATGAAAATAGAGTAGTTATAACTTTAATGTTTTGGAATTAATATTGAAAAAATGTTTCAAGGTATCCTACAAATTTTGTACAACATGATGCTTAAAAGATATAATTTTATGGATTCTATTGGAACTTTGGAATATTTGTTCATATTGAAAAGATATTTTTTTAAAAATATACATCATGACATACTTGGGAGTATTGAGAATCAATTTTTGGGGGTTTCAACCTCTTTAAAGGAATAAAAGTTAGAAACGTATTGTAAATTCTATATAGAAATCACAGAACATGTTTGATATTCTTGAATAAGTCTATGGAAGGTGTGAACATCCTATTCATGATGAAAATGAATGCCTCATCATTATACCATTCTGAAAAAATTTGAGTTTTAATACTCAAAATCCTCAAAAGAAGAATAGAAAAGTGAAGGAGAAAGATTTAGTTGTTTAAGTTTCACCCAAAGTATCCAAAGGGGAAAGTCCATGGATCTTGGATAGTGGATGTTCTGCTCACATGATAAAGGATTTAAAAACATTAGAATCTATTGAAAAATGAAATGAATTCTTACTTACCTTCATAAATTATGGGTCACTAAAGGTTAAAGGAGTTGGTTTAATTATTATTGGGAAAGAGAACCTTAAATAAAAAAACACTCTTTATGTTGATGGATTAAAACAAAATCTATTATGTGTTTCTCAACTTCATGATAAAGGAAATATATATATTTTTAGGAATTATGGGTTACTGGTTGAGAACATTGAGGATGGAAGAGTGGTTAAAAGAGGATAAGAGTGCTAAAGGCTATTTATTCCAAGTGGGTGATGTTGAAAATTCATGTTATCTAAGCATGAATGAAGAGAATGAATTACAGTACCATAGGATTAGAGAATATAAATGTTCTATTTTTTAAAAAGGAGATAGACTCTCTTTTTATTTTTATAGGAGATGATAAATTGAGAATATATAGAGAGTGTTCCTTATTGGGGAGACTTAGGGAGTTGGCAGTTGAAACTTAGAGAAGAGTTCATGTGTTGTTCCCCATATTTTTGAAAAATAAAAAGGAGGAAATTGAAGAGAACTTTATGATCATAAAGCTTAACATGTATTAGAGTCTAAGATCCCTCATTAAGTTAATTGATTAAGGGGGTGGTGATTAAATCTTAATTAAGACATTGCTAGTATAGTGTTGATCTTTACTCTGAGGGTTAGATAATTAGGAAAACCATTATTCATTACAATAGTTTAGTGTTTAAAAAACATTTTTAGTGTTTGATTACTATGAAATTGTTAATGAATAAAATCCATTCAGTGATATTGAATGAAATTTTTATGTTTTATTTACTAGAATCATACTCATTGATGGGTAATAAGTGAATTTGAGATAAGTTTAAGAAAAATTAATAAAGAAAATCCATCAAATTCCATGTCTACATCATGGTTGTAACGACCCCTACTTTTTATATGGGAATTTACCATTGAATAAATTATTTGTGTGATATTTCATAAAAAATAAACAAAAGATTACTAGAAATTCAGAAATTTTCATGTCCATAATATGATCATTGGCCATTATAGACATTAGAGATGTAGTTGTTAGAATGTGATAATTAGAATTGGTGCATATTAAGGGTAATGATGAGATAAAATTTATATATAGGGGTAAATGATGGATTCAACTAGTAGGAAATAATATTTTCAAAACACAGTAATCTGAGATTGGGAGTGAAGTTTCATAAATGGGGTTTTACCTTGACAAATTACAAGAAGATATTAAGAAGTGAGACTTGATCATAACAATCAAGTGATGAGATGAAGGTGTTGAGAGTATACATGTTGGAGAAGAAGATTCATCAATTTCAAGTAATGAGGAATAATATCATTCATCTTATACAAAGAAGAGAATATAAGTGAAGCTCCAAAATATCATTAAAGACCAAATATAGTAAGTACAGAGTAGGAGAACATTAAGGATAACAAATCATACATCATTATTTTCTTAAGTAGAACCTAAAAATACTGGAGAAAATGACAATTTAGTAACCTAACCATATTAATATATCAAGACTATACATCATTATAATCCCCCTCCATTACTTCATACCATGTTTTTTGATCCATTCCCTATGAATATAGGACCACAGTATCCTTATAATACTAGTTTCACTTACCATCTTTCTCACCACAAACATGTCCATCTTGAAATGGAAGAGTTTCCAACTACCCATAACCTAACCATATCATCACCATCGACCGTATCTTGAACCACCCCTATTCAAAAAGATTGGCCCCTCAAGGAAATATCCTGCCCCTGACCTGGGTAGTCTTAAGCATCCTTAGATGAGGTACCATTTGACCTTAACTCACAACCTATGTCAATTATCTAATTCAAGTCAGCAACTATCAGAGACTCAACACCATTCTTATTCCTGAAATAGTATTTTATATCTTTCCTCTTATTAGAATAAAAATATCATCATAAATCATTACGATGTTCATACTTAACAATCCCAATGGCTTGACACCCAGAAAAAAAGTGGGGTATCCTCATATTAAATTTTCAAACCAAAATCATTATCCAGCATAGAGAATGCTACCTTCTCAATGTAAAGGGGGATTAGGTTCACTTCGACCAAGATAAAAGCATAGAATCCAAACTTGGATTACTATGTTTCTTGGTCCATTTTAATGAAAACACCCAGAGTAGCATCAATTTCGTAGAGATTTTTTAAGACATAAAATTCAATAAATACCAAATATTTTCAAACAAACCTAACCCTCGAGTTCATCACCTCAACAGGATTAAATCATTCCACTCTTACAAGAACACTATTCTTAGAATTAACACAATATATCCAATTACTCATGAATTTTTCTTTAGATCATGAGAATAAAATAGTATGTGAAAGTATCCACGCCCCATAGGGATAAATTTTAAGTTTCTAAAACCCTAAAAGTTTGATAATTGATTGACTAATTTTTGTGTATTCCAAAACTTATTTCCAAAAGGATGAACTAGTCAGGAGTTTACCAAATACCAATAGATATTCAATCATTTAAAAATTACATCTTAATTCACAGTAAGATGTACAATATTACCTTGTTTAAGAGGCAATGGATGGGATGTCGAGGCAGAGGCGAAGGCCGGGAGGTCCAGGTCGGGTGCTGGGAGGCGGAGCCAGGAGTCAGAGCCGGGAGTCAGAGTCGGGAGTCGGAGGCCGAGGAGGGGAGTCGGAGAGGGGAGGAGAGGGCCGAGAGGTGGTGGTCGGGGAGGGGAGGACACGGCCGGGAATCGAGGGTCGGGGAGTTAGGGTTGAATCAGAGATTGCGATGGAAGTTTGAGGAGGAGGAGCCCGATAGTTAAGTCCAATGGAAGATTGAATACCCATGGTTTTAATAAAATCGTGGGTATAGACAACTAAAACCAATCTATCCCCATGGTTCTTTAAACCATGGGGATAGATGCGTGGGGATAGACCCCATTTCCAGTAGTGAATAGAGCTTATTCTTTAATCTCAATGGATGGATAACTCATCACTACTCCAACCAATGATATATTTCTGAAGAAGTATTTTGTGTAAGAAAAATACTTAATCGTCCAGCAAGACGTTAAACTGCACCATCCACGGTCCATGCATATGACTTTAAACTATTTGCATCCATATCGTCCAACATGACATTAAACTGTGTCATCCTAACTACATGAAGCTAAACTGTACAGAAGTCCCTTACGTCCAGCAAGACATTAAACTGCATAATCTCTGGTCCACACATATGACCTTAAATTGTTCCCACCATCGTCCAACATGACGTTAAATTTTGAAAAAGTCCCTAATATGTCCAACATGATGTTAAACTGTGTCCTCTTTTGTCCTCACTACATGAAATTAAACTGCACAATCCCCTTTTCATCCAACATGACGTTAAATTGTATTGTCCCCATCATCTTAGCTACAGGACGCTAAACTGTACAACACCCTTATTGTCCAACATGACGCAAAACTATGTTCACGTCCAACATGACGTTAAACTGTGTCCTCTTTTGTCCTCACTGCATGACATTAAACTGCATAGTCCCCTTTTCATCCAACATGATGTTAAACTGTATTGTCCCCATCGTCTTAGCTACAGGATGCTAAACAGCACAACACCCGTATTGTCCAACATGACGCAAAACTGTGTTCACATCCAACATGACGTTAAACTATGTACCTATATTTTTCCTCCATGACATAAAACTGAATAAAGTCCCTTAATATTTCCTACATGACGTTAAACTGTATTTTTTTCTACTATATGACACTAAAATGTGCAGCACCAATAGTCCTCACTGCAAGACTTTAAACTGCATAGTCCCTTCATATGTCCTACATGACATTAAACTGTGCATCGTTAAGGTTGTTGCTACCTCTTGTTTCTCACACCAAGTATGAATCATGTGATCTTAGAGTAAACTTCAACCATAACACCCTCTCTGGGCTGCTAACCATGCGTAAGTCCCAACACCATTTTTTAGGTCGTTGTCCCCAAGAACAACTTGATCACTAATTCATTCTTTAATTGAACTATGTAGACTTTGATCCTTGCCTTCTAGGATGGGTATGTAGGCAAACTTCTGAGGTTCAAGCCCAAAACCAATCTCTTCACATCAGTTCACCTCCATCTCATACAATGTTGATTCGCGAAGCCACCACCAGATTCAATCTATTCACATTGGTTCACCTTTGTCCTTGCTACATGACGTTAAAATGTAAAGTACTTTTGTCCTGTATGACAATAAACTACAACATTCTTTTGCACTCTCACCTGAGAGGGAATCATTATTTACATTGATCTACGATCATGTTATCTTCTAAAGACTACGTGCATACATGGCAATACCTGAACCTTTTATCTTGGGTCAAACCATCATTGCACTAAAGTCCCCTTTTCACCCTTCATATGTAAGAACCAAATCTGTACAGATGGTATTTCAAGAACTACATGCGGCTTGATTCCCATCCTTATGGGATACGTAGGAACATTTGAGAATCCCTAGAATATATCCCCAAGACTTTGGGCCTAACCCCAAATTCCACTTTCAGCCCCCTAGATGAAAAGTCCCTGTGAAAACACACACAGTGTATTCATTATTATGGTCCGAGCTCTATGAACCTAAACTAAGATTTACTATACTCTCATCCCATATGACGTTAAACTGTATTTCAAGAACTATGTATGGCTTGATTCCTATCCTTATGGGATACATAGTGAAGTCCAACATTTCAATTCAGGACCCAGCCATAACATGATTATGGTTAGCATTGGTCTGTGTATCTCTACATGCATTGAACAAATGCCCATTTTTATGTTTCATACTCATAACCTTGAAGACTTCCAGATCTCCATAACACTTTTCTTGACTTCTGGTCACAAAATGTCAAATTTCTAAGAGTTCTTTTTCCTAACCATGCAGCACGTGCCCTTAGGCAGCCTTGCATAAACAGTCTATATAACGGACGTGTCATCCAAAAGATGCTATTATTTGACTATGAAGCCAATTCCCTTAGGCGACCCTACATAATTCAACCCCCTAACGGGTTTGTCAAATAGTGGTAACTTAATTCTTGGGAAGAAAATCTCTTTTTTCCTTAGTTTTCTTAATGAAAATATGCAGGGATCCACAAAAAAATGGCCATCCTTAACATATCTATCCCATACTCTTTTTTTCATGATCTGAAAGTATTCAAGTCTATGGTTTATATTTTCCTTCCCTATGTTTAGGTCAGACCTTCGTAGGAGTAACATTCATCAAGTTCTTAGACAATCCTGTTTGGAAATATCTTTTTCATATTCAAGTACCTCTCTCCATACAACAAACTCTATGCTTTAGAAAATTTAAATCCCCATAAACTTCCACTAGCTTTTTAGCATTAGAAAGGTAAATTTATGAGAGTTCTTTTGCTTAACTATGCAGCACGTTCCCTTAGGCGGCCTTGCATAAACAGTCTACATAATAGACTTGTCAGCCAAAAGATGCTATTATTTGACCATGCAGCCAATGCCCTTAGGTGGCCCTGTAGAATTCAACCCCCTAACGGGTTTGTTAAATAGTGGTAACTTCATTCTTGGGAACTACTTCTTCTAATGCCTTTTTAGCCATTTTTCATACCATTCCTCAGATTCAAAATTTCTTAAGTTATCGTTTACATATTTTCCTTCATACTTGAACATGGTAATATGTTTTCAAATAAATTATCAAGGAATTGAGTCGATGTTAATCCATTTGGTCAAAGATATTTCGACCTTAAACATTAGCCTTTTTATATCCAACGTGCATGACTTTAAACTTCTCACAAAAGACAAGGGAACTCTGAACAAAAGTCAAGTTCCAGCTAACTAAACTTACAAGTTGTATGATTTTAGGTAATATTGAGCAATAAAAATATTCAAAGTTTGTAGGGTTATTTATAATAATCCTAACAAAAAAATCAAACTATGCTTACTAGGCCCATTGGCTTCGGTAAAATTTAAAGCATGCAGCAAAAGAAGACATGCACAAATGATCAAAGATGAAAGTATTTTTCATTTGATACATAATAATTAGAAGGACATCCACAGATTGGAGTCTCTTCTCTTTTCCAAGAATTAGAAAAGGATGTCAACATAAGTCTTCATTTGGTTTACAACATCCCGAGCTTCATCAGAAGCCACTTGAAGTTCATGCACTCGACCAACTTCATTCTTTTCAGCCTGATGGAGTGCTTTCTTGGAATCTGAACTGGATTTCATACCATTCATTTGAACTCCTTATAATGAATTGTTAAGCTAGTCAAGTTCCCCAGTAACAAAATCTAACTGTTGATGAAGGTGCATCTGCTGGATGACTTTCTCTTTGATCTTTTGCTTCAGTTCCTTCAACTTGGCAGCATGATCAGCCTCAGCTCGGAACACCACAACCTCAAATTCATTGATGTTGACTGACAACCTCACCCAGGTCAAATCTTGATGGCACTTTTTCTCCTACTCCCTCCTTAAGATGACTTGTTTCACTACGGCATGGATCTCTTGATATCCAAAACCACCAAGTCCTAGCATGAAAAATAGGGATGAAAGTCGAAGGATATTCGATGACAGCTCTTCTAAAGGCACTTCAGATATGATCTTCCATACATTCTTCCATGCCTTGCGTCATGAAAATTGGAGCGCCTTTTGTACTTCCGAGTCCGACTCAACATCACTGTCACAGGGGGGAATATAATCTGAGATTAATGTACTTAGAGAAGTGCCCTGTACTACTCCTTCCCCCCCAAACCGTGTTTCTTCACTATCTATTCCCATTGGGGAGGAGGCTGAGGCTTCACCTCCAGATCTAGCCACTGAAATTGATGGCCCTGCATAATCAATTGAAAGCTTTGGTTAGTTTCAAAGTATAACAAAAGTTGATTGACTGTTTTGAAAATTAAGTACAGTCACAAAAAAATTGTTATCTCTTACCCAACGGTAGATCAATAACTTGAGAAGACTCCTCCCCATCCTTCCTAGCTTCAACAGGATTTTCAAGACAAGTTTCAGGAAGCTCTGCCAAGTTAATCTCCACTTAAGCTAATGTCTCTACAATAGTAGGGTTTTCTGTACCCCCTTCAGGCATTGGCAGTTCAACATCTTGCTCAGATAGAACTGCACATTTCAACCAATCATGATTAGAGATGTAATAAGAAGTTATTTTTAATAGGAATAAGGATAACACTCCCATCCATAATCTTCTAAATTACATGGTAATTTAACATGATCTAAAACATCTTCAAAAGATGCACCAAGTTTCATCATTTCATCCAATGTAATATCAGAATCCTGGTTAATCTCACCAGTGGGAGCATTTGATATTTCTTCTTGGAGACCTTCATTCTACGGCCTTTGACCCTAGACAACTTCTTCAGATAAAGTAGCTGCATCATTTGTAATGGCCGCCAAGAGCTCTAATGCAGGGGTTGAACCTAAAGTATCACAAAATGGGAATTAGTTGATGTTTCATTCAACATTTTTTATGAAGAATTGTTAACTTACCAGAAGCAGGCTCTTCTCTACTTGCAACAGCAGCAGGAGGGATACTGGGAACAGACGTTGGCTCTTCTCCAGGAGCATCCAAGTTATCATGAAATTGTGATTGTTCACCAGCACCCTCTGTTTTTCTTAGAGGAAGTTCAATCCTCTCCCTCAAAGGGGAAATTGAAGAAGACCCTGCAATCAAAAGAAAAATTATGAGTAACCTTTTCATGGGTTAAGAATCATGATTATCCGAAGGACTTAACACTACTAATGAAGAGTTTAGTTGTGGACTTCTTCCTTCGATGTCTTTGTCTCTTTGGTTTTTTGGGAGTGTCGACAGTCTCTTTTACAGGTACATGAATTGGAGAATGGAAATCCATGTCCAACTCCTCATCCATGGCTTGCTGTCCTGGAGATATTTCACCCTGATCACGAGGAGATTTATCAGCCCCGATGGAAGTACCGCCAGGGCTATACTGTGGTAAAGTAACCTCAGTATTTCCTTTCTTAGAAAGCTTTAGGATAAAGAAAATAATTTCCTTGAGTAAGAAATATTTTAATGAAATCAAGTTTCAAAGAAAATAAGGAAAGAAACTTACATCTTCAGGAGCCACGTAATCGTGCCACTCCTCATCTTCGGAACCACCCTCAGTGGCGCCACGATCTATTATTTCCTTCACCTTCTTGGTGACAGGAATGGAATAATCAATGGCATATATGAGAATTTCCAGCTCTCTGATGTAAGCCCGCACTTCATCGGGGTTATCCTTTTAATGGATATCTGCAAAAGCCAGAAGTTTCCCTATTCCAGGGAGGTGTAGCCCCTCGCACAAATCCAACCAGGCAGTTTTAGTACCGCAGTATAAACTCCACCATGTCTGGACAGCCTCTGGTTATAGATATTCAGTATGTGTACCAGAAGGCTGCGAGAAAGGTCCTACAATCTTGGACTTCAGCTTCTTCCCAGCTCCTACAACTACAGATAGAGAATAAGAAAATAAGACTTGTTGCTCTATAAAGCAATGATGATTAAAGTTCCCTAATGAAGTAACTCACTAGGAGTTGATGGAGTTGGTCTCTTGATTCTGACATGGGGATTATATCTGGAATGAGGTAGCTTTGCCGCATGTGGTGCCTCATCATCCCAATCTTGAGAATCCGACGAATCAGCTTCAGGTGGTGTAGAAGAATCACCTTACAGATGAAGGGTTTCTTTCTCTACAATTATTTTCCTTCTCCCCACCTGGTAAACCGGATGATTCAACACCCCTCCAGGGTATGATTCTATCCAGTTCTCGGCATACTATGTGGTCAAGTTATTTGCCGCTTTATCAATTGGTAGATCAAATACTGCCCCAATCTTCTCCCTAGATGTCAGCAACCATAGTTGCTGGGAAACCATCAGATGTTGCTCTGACCTGACATGCACTAGGGGAGATACAATGGTCTACTGCAAACACTTAAATTGACGTGCAAATCGATATGGAGCATAGGCCTCGCATATAATCTCTCCGTCAATCCTGGTGACCAGCACACCATCTCTGCAGGCCAGCATGTATGCCCTTAATTCTAGGCTGGCTGTTCTATCATCAACAAACCGCCCAGTTGGCAGATTTCCATAAGGAAAGAAATTGAATTCTTTATACATGCTCAGCCTCACCTTCATGTCATAAGAATTTTGATCTAGTGGAGAAATTCCAGAGAATTCCTGCACTGATGGACTGAAATAACTTCCAGGAATTTGTACTCTGTTCTATACATGATACGTCCTGAAGTGAGTGGCGATCCATCCCCACAAAACTTGGAATGGTCCAACTATTCTCAAAAGAGACTTAACCATGAAGAAATAGAGTAAGCTCCTGTGAATCTTTTCTAAAATGGGGGTAGCCAACCCAACCATTTTCCCCTCAGCCAACTTGGATGCAACAATGAAGGTCCCTAGCCTGATGCCTCCCTTCGAGTCCCTGACTGGCAAAAGATAAACACTGAGCCACAAGTCCAAGAAGCCCGCCAGATGAGTCTTCTTTGGGATTTTATGATTCACTTCATATCCCCACTTCTCAAATTCTCCTGCTTCCAAGGTCGGCCAGAATGTGCCAGGAGCACCCCTCTTCTCTGCTTTGGGGCAGGTGGTAGGACGAGTGGGCCCCTTCTCCTTGGGCCCCTTCCCCTTCAATCCCTTCTCCTTCGATCCCTTCTCCTTCAGCTCCTTCTCATGCTTCTTGGTAAGAAACATATTCATCCACTCTTCTGGATGAATGTCCTTTCTAGAATGAGTTAAGGAGGTCTCTGAACTCTTGATCTTGTGAAATATTTTCAATAATTCCCAAGCCAGAGCCGGGGTCTTCTCCGAATCATTCCAAGTCACCTTGGGAAGAATGAATTCATCATACATGTCACCCAAAATTGGATCCCCTGAGATCTTGTGGACATCCCACATACTGATACCTACTTCTCCATGAGTCAGATAGAAAGAATTGGTTTCTGGGCTCCAACGGCTGAGTATCTCCGACACAAAGTCATCATTCCTATAAACATATGTTTTCCCAGCCCAGACGGCTTCATATATTTCAGCTACTTTCAAATCCTCGACAAACTCTGTGCAGTTTTGTCGCACTTAGTATGCCCACATCCAAGTTGGCTTCACACCTCCTCTAGGACGAAATTCCCAACTCTTCTTCCAGCCTTTGCATTGATCCATCTGAGAATTTCTAAATATGGAGGGATAAAAATGTGGTTGCAGCTCAGGCTTGTGAGGTTTCAGATCTGAGGTACATGGGCTATGATGCATTATGTAGGCCTTCTCCACTGTTCCAGTATTTACAAATGCTCCTCCACCTGAGATATTTTTTGAAGCAAAATTGGTGTAATTCTGAAACCAAGAATTTGTGAGGTAGTTCTTTTCCTTTAGAATGGTGACTTCTCGCAGATGACCATAGCCATACAAAGGTAGATAAATACTCTGTGGGAAGTCAAGATGATACTTCTTCAGGTACTTGGCCAAATCTGGAAGAGTGCTGTCGCAAACAGTATAATAATCATGGCCAATGATGCTCATCATATCATCAACTCGCTTGTTAGCCAGTTCATCAGCCGTTTCGATTCTCTTGGGAGCCATTTAATCTACACAAAAGTTGAATAATTAAATATTAAGTAAGTTGATTTTTCATAAATTTTGTGAAGAAAAGTGAAAAAATGGAAAATGCATTAAGGAACACAAGTCCCAAAGTTGGCACACAAGTATCAGTGTGTCGCGCAAGTTTTGGCGCGTAGGTATCACCGCGCAAGTCTAAATACCTCTACAGCAGTGCGACAACAAATAAATAGTGAAAAATAGAGAAACTTGCGTGGCGAAGGCAACTTGTGCGGCGAGAGCTCGAAAATCTGAAATTCAGTGCTTTGCGTGAGGAATGGCCGCATATATATAGGTCATGCCTCAACCCTTCACACCTAAAACCAGCGCGCGCAGCCCTACGCACCGACGCCTACGTGACTCTCACTTGCGCACCGCCATCTGCGCGTTCAACACTTGTGCGCCACATGTTCCTTGGTTTTATTCTTTACCATAGAGTCACATCCTTATTTCTTTCGGATCTAACTCTGAGGGGGGACTTTTGTTGACGCTCCTTTCTATCACAGAGTCTAAACGAATGAAAAGGGAAATGCCTTGAACCCAAAGTGATTCATCCTTTGAAGAAACATCAAAAATTAATAAAGGCATGAACAAGGATTCATTTTCACTTGGGTCGCACAAGTTCCACGAAGGTCATGAAAGTATACTTGCGCGCCGCCCAATGGTCGCATAGGTTACTTGTGCACCCTCTTTGATTTTTCACCCAGGGTCTTCCCTGGCCTATAAATACCCCTAGTGCCCCCCCATTTCAGGATGAAAAAATTCCAAAACTCATATTCGAGCTCTGGTCTCCCAAGTCTCTTCTAGAAGTCTTACGAACACTTATAAGGTAATTTCTTACCTAGAATGGAAGGTCTAAACAAGGGAAACAAGGCCTAAGTGTTGAAACACATCAACACTTGCGCATCTAAGTGGCCGTCCCTTAAGGGAAATGGTCACACTTGCACGCCGCCTTACTCCTTCAACAGAACTTGCGCGCCACTCTTATGGAAGCCTCTAGGGATAATACTAAAGGCTTGAGCCAAGTCTCGCCCAAGTATTACCTTAAGGGTTGACCATCACGCAAGTACCTATGTGTCGCACAGGTACACCTACGCGACCAAGACTTGCGCGCCCACGCAGGACTTGCACGCCCCTCTCTTTTTGGGTGCCTCTCCTGCCTACTTCACCTCACCTATGCCTATCCACCCCTCCTGTTCAAGATCCAGCCTTCAAAACCCTCTTTAAAGCCATTTCTTTTGGCATGGCTTCCTTGTTGTCTTCCTTATCTTAAATGAATTCTTTGGAATATCTCTCAAAACTTAGTTATTTACATATCTTCATGTCACTAAGGTGAGGCATCATTCATTCAACCTTATCCTTTAAAGATGAGAGGTTCTTAATTCGGGGCCTCGTTTTCAGGATTAAGCCCCAGTCATAATTCCTATAATATGGAAATCCTCCTCAAGAATATGCCCCACTCATAAATTACATTTAACTCAGGCTTCCTTATCAGGAATAAGTCCTAAGTCTCAAGTCCCCTAACCTGGGCCTCTTTTCAGGAGTAAGCCCCAAGTTCCCAAAATCCAAATTCCCTTAACCTAGGACTCCTTTTCAAGAGTAAGCCCCAGTCATAATTCCCTTTAACCTGGGCCTCCTTTTTAAGAATAAGCTCCAGTCATAATTTCTCTTAACCAGTCTTAATTTACTTTTGAATTTGGATTCCTTCTCAGGAGTAAAAACCAATCATAAGTAACCTCCTAATCTGGGCATCCTCCTCAGGAATATGCCCTAAGTTAGAGTATCCAAATCTCCATAAAGCACATATACCTTTATAGACCTTGTTCCCAGGTTTCTTCCCTGAAGTAAATCCTAATCTTCATCTATCTGGGCAGTCATACATACATAATCCCCACATCATTTCTTATAATTGCATATTTTGTGGCACAATTGTCTGGTTTTAACAATACCTCTTGTTTATCACACTGAGTATGACTCACATGAGCTTAGAGTGTAAAAGTAATTACGACATATTTCTTTGAGCCATCAATCATGAATAAACCTCATAATTCTTTACTCGAACTACATGGGTTTTTATTCCTTTTCTAAAACAAAGGATATGTAGGTATCCCATCTACAGGTACGATCCCAACTCTGAAATAATATATGTCCTTATGAATGACAATAAACTTCAAGTGCCCCACTGAGTGGATTTAAAACCAGTATGGTTATCATAATGACCAAGAGATTTCTATATAATGTGTCGAAGGATACCATTGACCAAGAATCTCTAACAATACAGATTATTTTCTATCGATGAAGAACCTAGAATACATATAAAAGATTCTCTAAATCTCATACATACTGATCATTGATTGTCAGATTTAAAGGAAAGCTCATTTTTATACTTGGTAATGTAATAAGGATTCACGAACATAACTTAAATCTATAAAGAGAGTCCTGTAGTAGACAATAATTCCCTCCAAAAGGGTGTGATGAGTCCGACCTCCCATCCTATCGACCAATGAAAATTATTAAGCCTCATCAGTTCATAACTAGTGAGCACCTACCTTTGGAAAGTAGGTCCAAATGGATATAGAATCATTGGATGTTTACGGTTCTACGAACAAACCCATTAGAAACCTCTTGGAATGTTTTAAACTTAAATCAATGAGGTCATCCCTATTTCTAGAGGAAACAATCTCGACAGCTGAAGACTCATGAGCAAAACTATCCTACTCATGATCTGGAGCTGGATGCAGTCATTTTTTCTTTGAAGATATGTAGGCACTATATTTATAGGAAGAAATGTGATATATACACATGCCATCAAATTTTGAAGTATATTTTCACACAAAATGAATTGAACATGAGACAAAGGATATGGTTGGAACTTCTCAAAGACTATGATTGTTCAATTCATTATCATCCCAGAAGAGTAAACAAAGTTGCTGATGCATTAGGTAGGAAGGACCCGGTTGTTCTTTTCATGAAGAGGATTCAACGAGATCCTTTGATCAATGAACTAATAAAGATGGAAATGGGAATTATAAGGGAAAGTAAATCATCAACCCTAACCCAAATGATTTCTCAACCATACATACTAGAGAAGACCAAGAAAGCTTAGAAAGAAGATCCTTTGTTATAGAAGAAGTTTGATGCTATAAAGGATGGGAATTTTCATGAGTTTAATATTGATCAAGAAGGTGTACTGAAATTTTGTACAAGACTATGTATTCCATATATTCTAGAAATAAATAAGGATATGATGGATGGAGTTCATAGATCTACTTTATCTATACATCTTGGAAGCACAAAAATGTATAGGGAACTTCGTGAACATTTTTGGTGGAATAATATGAAAAGGGAGATTTCTGAATACACTACAAGGTGCTTAGTATATCAGCAAGTGAAGGCAGAGCAACAAATTCTTAAAGGGGTATTGCAACCACTACCCATACCAACATGGAATTGAGACAATATCACTATGGACTTCATCACTGGTCTCCCGAGAACTTCCAAAGGAAACAATGCGATATGGGTTATTGTGGACCGTCTCACCAAGACTTCCCATTTTATCTCTATTTGGGAAGATTTCTCTCTTGATCAACTTTCCAGGATTTACGTGAATGATGTAGTAAGGCTGCATGGAGTTCCACTTTCTATCGTATTTGACCGTGATCTAAGGTTTACATCAAAATTCTGGAGAAGTCTTCAACATGCTCTGAGCACTGAATTGAATTTCAGTACGACCTATCACCCCCAAACCGATGGCCAATCTGAAAGGACTATTCAAACACTCGAGGACATGCTGAGAACATGCTCAATGGAATTTAAAGGTAAATGGGATCAACATATCCCTTTAGTTGAGTTCTCTTAAAACAATAGCTTCCACTCGAGCATTCAAATGGCACCCTATGAAGCTCTATATGGGAAGCTATGTAGAACCCCTACTTGTTGGGATGAATTTGGTGAGAGAAATATTCTTGGGCCTGATCTTGTCCAAGAGATAATTGAAAAAGTCCATGCCATCCAGCAACACATTAAGGCTACTCAGAATCGGTAAAAGAGCTATGCCGACAACCGTCAAAGGGACTTGGAGTTTGATGTTGGTGACAAGGTCATTCTTTGAATTTCACCTTGGAAGAGAGTCATGAGGTTTGAGAGGAAAGGAAAGCTCAACCCTAGGTACATTGGACCCTATGAAATCCTTGATCGCGTAGGAGCAGTGGCCTATCGGCTTGCACTTCCACCAAATCTAGCACAAGTTCATGATGTCTTCCATGTATCCCTCTTGATGAAGTACATACCTGACCCTTCACATGTACTAAACCCAAAGGTGGTACAACTGGAACATGACCTCTCTTATGAGGAGAAACTGATGGAGATCTTGGATCATAGAGATAAGGTTCTACGCAACACGACTTCCCACCTTGTTAAGGTGTTATGGAGGAACCAAAAATATGAAGAAGCCATGTGGGAACTAGAGGAGTCTATGAGGCAGAAGTACCCACACCTTTTCTCTTCTTAGGGTATGAGTTAAAATTTTGGGGACAAAATTTATTAAGGGGGGAAGAATATAACGACCTGACCTTTTTAATAATATTTGTTTCCTAATTTTGTGTGTTATTTTATTTTATACTCAAAAAAACTATATCATTTATTTAATGAAATGAGAATAATTAAAATGATACCATTTGGTTTCAACTTTTATATGACCATTGGTCAATATGACCATTGGAAACTAAACTCTTAAGGTTGTGATTATTGTTTATAAATACAAGTGATATTGGTTACAGAAAGAGGATTCGATGGCCTCATACAGTAGCCTCAGGCCGTTCAAAGCCCATCTGATGGAGCTTGGGAAGGAGGTGGCACCACTGGGCTTTGCTCTGGACCAAACCCAAGCTGAACTTTATCGTGTCAATCTTGAATGGAATCGCCTACAGGATAAGTTCAAACTGATAGAAATCACCACTCGGGAAATGTTGGCCAAGCCGCCCCAAGATTCTATCACCTTAACACACCTTACACTTAGGTCCTATGCTGGTGTTATAAGGGGCTATGTAACGAGACCTTAGCTGCTTTATTTAATCCTTTGATATAAATAAAAATTGTTATTTATTATTATGGTAAAGTTTGTGAATTTAAAATGTTTGGATAAATATAGGAAGTATATTTTGGAAAAAGGATATTTTAAAATATTTATGTAAACCTTAGATAATTAATAACGTGTAATGATTTTCAAAAAATGGTCTTTTACAGTTATGTTTAGTAAGAAATTTAGAGCCTAATAAGATCAACTTAATTTTTGATGAATAGTAAATTGTGAATAGTAATTTTACGCTTATGAATAATAATATGACCAAATGGATTAGTAACCTCACTTAAAAAAGTATTAATATAATTTAGGCACCTTGATTAGGTAATGTGATTCAATAAAATAAGTAAATAACTGTTTCAGAAATTATTAGTTAAGTATTAGT
Source organism: Viscum album (assembly GCA_963277665.1). NCBI lineage: Eukaryota > Viridiplantae > Streptophyta > Magnoliopsida > Santalales > Viscaceae > Viscum > Viscum album. The sequence goes on from OY728157.1 coordinate 2,076,056,338, forward strand.
TTTTTTGGGTGAATAGTGTTTTTATTTAAAAATTAAATTAAAAATATTTATAAAATTATTTTTATAAAATGGTGTTCATTTTTGAATTCAAAGCCTCGATATTAGGTTAGGGTAAATTTTTGGGATTTTTCTGAAATAGTTGAATTTTCGATGAAAAGTAAATTTATAGATTTAAGTTTCGGGTGTTTAATGACATCATTAATGATATAATAATTATGTAATTAATCTGGTAGACTTATGAATAGTAAGATATTCTATGAGGTGTCTCAAGTGGCCAATACCATGGGAAAATACCATGGGCAAGCCCATGGTTTTTCCAATACCACCGATGATGTGTCCCTTGGAAATCAATATTTTATTCCTTAACTTTTCCTACAAATACCAAGCCATTCCCTCATTAATTTCATTCCAAAATCCTAATCAACAAAGTTATGGTCTCTTTACCTCCCAAAGAGTCCTCCCAAGGTTCCCTCAAGCCTCTCAAGGTCCTGAACTTCAAGTTTTTTGATGTTACTCTTCAAGGTAAGGGATCCTTTCACCCTGTTCTTTTAACTCATGAATTCCTTTATATTGTGTCTTCTAGGTTCCATCTTTTTATGTTGAGGGTTTGTTTATATATGTTCTAATTAGTTTCCATTTCATGTCTAATTTTTTAGAGACCCTTTCCGCTCTCATTAATTTTCTTTCTGAAATTTTAAGTGACGCCGTTAGGCTGCCGAATTTCTCATAAAAGAAATCACATCTTCTCTTTTATTTCATATTTACTTTTAATGTGGTATGTCATTCAAATATCCATACCATGATCTTATTCTATACCCATACAGTATTATGAACTATTTATGAGTGGGTGACCCTTTTCCCCTCTCTTTTAAATGTTTTCTAAAACCATGTTATACAGCCGTTATGCTGCAAAAATTTCATCTCAAAATTTCTATCTCTTTCTCTTAAGAAATTCTCTTTTTTATTTATGTGAATAACCAGACATATTTTGTTTCTATGTGTGTTTATAAATATATAAAAATGATATATTCGATCCTGTAATTGACATACATATAACCCTCACTCCCTTTCTATGGGTTATAAATGATATAATGATCTTATTTTTAAGAACTTTTAAAACATCACGATTTTGAAATGAAACCCATTTCTTTTATTATATATGGGTTATTTATGAAATTTTTGATTATGATCTATGTGGATAACCTAAAAATAAATACATATTGGTGCACCCTAATAGCTCTCCAATTCATTGGGTAAAGAATTAATCTCTAGAGATGACAAGTTTGACGATACCTTGGTGAATAACCTTGGTAATTTTTATAACACGTTGGGGATAAACCTTGGTGATATGTTCATGAATGTCTAAATGAAATGTTGTAGCCACATTTTCAAGTTATGTTTCAATTTATTTTCATTATTATATTCTTATAATTTCATTTCTCATGTATTTATGTTTTTATTCAAGTTCTCATTGAAATCACAAGTAAACCGATTCCCTTGTTTACCCTTACTGGGACTTATGCTCACCCTTTACTTTGATGTATGTCTCCAAGATATGAGACATAGTAATTGTACCAAGGATGAACATATGGTGAAGCCTTAAAAGTGAATTATAAGAATGTTTTATGTTGTTTTCATGTTTTATGTCCATAAATTCCAAGACACTAGACTTTAAAGATCCTCTGTTTGTAAAATGTAATGAAAAGTTATGTAATAAAAAGGCAGGATTCCATATAATATTTTTGATATGAAAGGATATTCTAGAGGGAATAATGTTATTCTTGAAAAAAATATGTTATAATTCATGTTTTCAAATATAATATGGGAATTATGTATGTATCTAGTTTATCAAGACTATTAAACTATTGGATCCTTTAGGATGTGATTCATTATATCTTATGCCAATGTATTAAAGTAGAAACCGACTTTGGCCAACTAGGTTTGGGGTCTCTACAGTTGGTATCATATGGAGGTTTAGTAGAAACCTTAGAAACTAGATTTAGAAAAATATAGATTAGGAAACATAACCTTATTATAAACTTTGAAGATACGTATAAGAACACCCTAATTTTTTTAAGGAATATATAATGTGGTTTTTCCTATCAATAAATCTGTATATGGATACTACAAGTGGATTTAGTTCCAGAACATAGGTACCTAGGGGTAATAACTATAAAAATGGTGCATTGGTCTTGACCGGATCATCACCAGGTGCATGAAAATAAGCATTACTACACACCGAGTTTGACACTCCTGTGCGATATGCTTAGGATAATTAAAATTTTATTTACAAACCGTTATGAAGGATTTGAACAGATAATGAAAATAAATGACCTAGGTTAAACCTAAGGTTTATTATATTGAAAATTATGCATCATGATTTAGACATCCTATAAATGATTCTATGGTTTCCCCACTATGGTTATTATTGGTTACATGATGTTTTTTGGTTTTATTCAATAGATGGAACCCGAAGGAATCATATTAACATCAAACATGAAAGATAATGTGGTGACTATAAGAAACCAAATGGGATGATTATAGGAGTGAAATATATCATGATTATACCTAATTAGTTATCCTAAAATGCGACTAAAAAACTATACATTAACCAACTTATTGTCTCACTAAAGAAGAGAAGGATGGAAGTTTATAAGATCTTGAGTGGTGGAGACCATGGAGAAAAGAAGGCTCAATTTCCAACATGTTAGAAATGTGGAAAGAGACACCCATGAAAGTATCTCAATAGAATGGTAAAATGATTTATGTGTGGAAAGGAAGGTCATAAAGCAAATAATTTTTGAGAAAAAATGAATATAATGATGTAAGGAAATAAATATCATCCTAAGGTTCCATTAATTGTTCTTTGTATTAAATGTGGAGAACCTGTGAATTATCTAAATCAATTTCCTCTTCTAAAGGTTAACCCCTATAATAAGTAAGGAACTATATTGAAATAAAATGGATGAAGTATTTATGTATTGTGATTTAAGAATTAAATTGTTGAATTATTTCACCAATGGTATTTTGGTTATAAAAATTACGAAACATATAAGGATTGTGTTAAATTTTAGAATCATATTTATATTTATTAGCTTAAGAGTTAAGAATAACACTTATGACTTTAATATTGACCATAATTTCAAAGTCTTGAACACCCCTTTTTGGTTTTATGTGAAGGGATAATATCATGATTAAGGATAGTTTTGGATAAATTAATGGAAATTATATGTTTTAGTGAAAAATTTATTTAAGGAATAATAAATTTACACTTTATAGATATAAGTTTAAAGTTATTGATAACATTTAGGGTTAATATGATCATTAGTGACATTGTAATAATAGTCAAATAAGATTATTATGCTTTGTAAAAAAATGTTGTATTAAAAACCTTAGTAAAAGGTTATTTAATTATTAATTTTATTTTAATGATATCCTTCATATTTTTTTGACGAATTATAGAAATTATATTAATATAGTTTAGAAGAAGGAAAACCTACATACTGGGTGAAAACTCATTATATACAGTAATCCCGAGGGGCTTGAACCCATGACCGAAGGAAGACATGGGTTTAATGCCTACCAATGGCCTAAGAAATATCTTGGTTAACGTTTAATTAGTTAAAAAACTCGAAAAATAAATATTAATGATGACCTAGTGGTGTTACTTTTGATATTTAGAGAATAATTTATTATATTGGATAGCTTGTGCCGACCATATTGGTTTTGAAAATAGTTAGACAGAGGGAAAGATTTTTCACTCTTTTATAGATCTTACGATCCATTAAAAGTAAATTTTAGTGTTTCAATAATAAAAAAATCATTTTTTGATATCTATTTATTGGAGTAAGGGATGAATTGAAAATTGATCAAAGCACAACTAAAGGATGAAATTTTGATTATGAAATTGAAATGTATCAAGTAATTATATTTCCTTATATTCTTAGACAGTAAAAGAATTCCTAAAACTTAGGAAAAGTATCTTGAAACAAAAATGTTATACTATTACCTTAATATCAAATGAATCATATATTATTTTAAATCATCAAATATTTATGGTTTTGAGGCCCTTAACTTTATATTTATCATTCACTTTCTTGCAATCGATGATATCTATCACTCTCTAAAATTATTTACACTTTTCTTCCATGTTAATATATTCACTTTACACCAATGGTATACTACTTATAAAACTAGTTATGTGTTATTCTATATGACCTTTACAATTCCCTTTCTATCTTATTATGAGGATATTTTATTAAACCCTTTACAATGTGGGTTTTTCAATAGTGGTATTTCAAAATGTCAAACTTTTGATTACTGTGATCAAGTTGAAACTGTGAGGATGAAATTTATTTAAGGGAGGGTGAATGTAACACCCTAATATTTTAAAATAATAACACTATTTTTGATAGTGTATGTGACTTGGAACACTGAGATTAAACTACTGATGAAATATATTTCACTAAATTTAATCTCTTTAATAGATTTTGGAACACGCAACCCCGAGTCGAAATGAAGCATAATATATTATACCATTATAACCTAGCCATTAAATTGGAAGGTATGAATATTAATAACTAAATTATGAAAATTATGTTTATCAATTGATTATAAATAAAATAAGAATCATTTAAAAGAAAAAGAAATGTTTTCTGAAAAATCATATTTTTTTCTAAAAGTTGGTTTAGTCACGCATTGCACACATAACTGAAAATTAATTTTTAGAAATTTTAGAAAATTTATTTTATAAAATTAAATTTATTTTTTAAATCATAATATGAAAATTATCTTAGTTTTATTTTTTTAAATTTATCTGAAATGTTTCATTTTTTGATGAATAGTGGAAAATACTGAATTTTAATTGAAAACCGCTTTTTCATTTAAATAATTTATAATGTAAAATTATATTTTGAATTAGTTTTAAATTAAAATCAGTTAAATTATATATCAATTAATCAAATTTATTCTATTGGAATTATATTCATAATTAATTTTGATATAATCACTTTGTAAACTTTTGAACATTTTCTCTTAAAAAATCTGCTTTCTCGTTGCGTTTATGGGATTAAGTTTAAATTAAAATTCACCAATTATGTGAATTAAATTTATAAAAATGGATTAAATATTTAAAATAATAATAATTTATAATTTATATTAAGGTCAACTTAATGTTTGACCAAAATGAATAGTGATAACAGTAAAATTTAATTACCATGATTAAGGTAAAAATGGATTTACCGAGGATTAAAGTAAAAAGATAAGCATTGAAATGAAATAAATATTTGTATAAAATATATTTTATTGAAATATTTCGACCTCATACCTTCTATTATCAATAATGGTCTACTATTGGATCCCTTTTGATATGAAAAAACATGGGTGGAAATCATTCTTTTCAAAAATTACAAGTTTTCCACTCACCTCACTTATAAAAGGCCACCCCATCTCCTCTTTTATTCACACCTTCAAACCTATTTGTTTCATAAAATAAATTCCTAAATATATTAAAAAATTCCCTACTATTATCCTATAATCCATATTTTGGGAATAAATCCATCATATGAAGGATTTTGGTGAAAACCTAAGAAAGATTCCCAAAGAAGAGGTAACGTTATTCAACGAGAGTTTTTATTTTATTTCTTTCTCCACCTAACTAAATTATTATTAAAAAATTATGATATAATAAAATAAATATATGTTATATTATGATATTTTTTTATAATAAGGGCATGAACTACAACCATCTCTGCTTCCATCAAATGAGTTAATAAATCATTATTCATGTGTGTGGAGGACTACCACCTCGCGAACTGACGCCATTCGTTTTTCCATTACAACCTATAAAGGTTGGGTATTATGATGGATAAATAGTATATATATGATATTTATAATATAATTATACATCTATATTTTTTATATAATATATACCCTTTATTTTCCATTTCTTAGGGGATACAACAACGTCACTCGTGTGTGCGACAGACCACCACCTCATGAAGCGATGCAATTCATCTTTCACTAACGCTTTACATGTAATGTGATAAAGATAAATTAAATTAATATATGTGATATAAATGAAATAATTATGGAATTAATGAAATATTTATCATTCTTAAAATATAATATATCATTTTCTTTCTTACACTGAAAGATGTTATCATCGTTCATGTACGTGTGGACTACCACCTCCATGAAGTGATGTGACTCTCTTTTCATCACCAAAACACATATATGATATATATAAATATATTTAAATAAATAATATGATATTATGATCATTATATAAAGTTAAAATATTACTTAACTCCTTCCTATAATGATCATTGGAAAATGGAAACGTTTCTTATGTGTACGTACGACCAACCATCTCTATGATCGTAACATACTTCATTTCTCAAAATCATCTTTCATGATTGATTTTAAAAGTATAATTGATGTAAAAATATGATAATTATGTCATAATTATTATTATGAATATGATATAACTATATAATATTCACAATAATCGTAACTTTCATGACAAATCATGAATGATAAAATAAGGCAATTAACACCCAAAACAATGGGAATATTGAAAGTTTATTAATGAATGGGTGATAAAATTTTATAAAAGGATAATATATGATATTATAAATATTAATATTGTTATTTTATAAGTTAATAAAATTTTTAAACCCACTATAATATATCATAAATCACATTCAACCAAAAGGAAGCGTGAGGTAAGAGATTTCAACTCAATTTCATTTCATTGAGGCATATTGTAATGTTATTCACCTAATTTATTATATATAGTGTATATACTACCCATTTTACATGTTATATCCAGATTAATTAACAATTCATGGTATTTTAAGTTTCAATTTTAATTATTTCATCTAAGGGGATTTGACTTGAAAGTTAACAAGTGGTAAATAATTTCATAAATCAATTTATTTTCATTGGGTTATATTACTTATTAATTTTTGTTGATATTCTAAGATTAAGTTTATAATTAATTTTGATTATATTATGATGTATTTTCACTTTTTTATGTGGATTTATAGTTTATACACATAATTTATTCATTTATTAATTCTCACTTCAACTTCATGATCATTATAAGTGTGTATTTCAAAATCTCATTCTAATCGAGATTTTTTATTCTTAAAATTAATTTGAAGGAAATTATTTGATCATTGTATAATAAAACCATTTTATTTTATTATCCTATAGTTATTAATGATATTTTCAAGTAATAGTACCATTTTACACTATAAGGTTCTTAAAATAATTGATAAATTTTTAAAGAAAATATGACTTCATTTGGCTCTTCGGTCGAAAATTCATTTTCTAAAAAACCATTTTTTCTAAAAATATTTTAAAAAATATTTTCAACTATTTACAAAAGATTTATGAAATAAATTTTATCATTTTTTACCTTTTAAAAAATGATTTTAAAGGAATATTCTTTTATTTTTCTGAATAAGGCACTTTACTATCCTTTTTACAGTGAAAAAGGAATGTTCTTTTTAACTTGTACGACATGTACGAAATTACCCACCAACATGAAATTCATTTATTTGAAGCTTAATTTGAAAGTTTATAAGGTTATTTTTAAATAAAATGTTTTCCTAATATTATGGAAATTATTATTTTATAAAAGTTATTTATAAAGAAAAGTACTTTCAAAATGTTTTATGTTTTAAAAAGTGATTTTCAAAAATTAAAATGATATTTTCTTCAATAATGTTTTCAAATATATTACTATTTTATTTATATTTATCAATGAAAAAACCCTTAATTTCATATATACTACCTTTAGTATATGTTGTATTGATACCATACTTATTATTCTTTTGGATGGTTTATGATTATTTTGACCAAGGGCAATATTGACATTCACTTCCTTGATTCATTTTTATAGTCAATAACTTTCCATTGAAATATTCACTTTCTTGTAATAATTGAATATTAAATTTCCCCTAAATATCCATATTATTTATTGTGGATATGTTTATTTATTAAATCACATATCATTTATACACGCGGTGTTCTATATTTAAATTTATTTGTTTATATGAGGAAATATTGATAAATCTATATTCTTTACTCAATATGGATATTTGATGATAAGGAACATTGTTTATGAAATTAATCGATTATTCAATATATTATTAATGCTTTATAAATGAAATACATAGGTGGGGCCTGATTATATATAGCCCCTAGATGCATCGTTAGTCTCATGGGATGAATCATTTAGCTAACCTTAATTAAATGGGTTTCCACCCATCAATTTTAAATTGTATGGAGTTTAGAACTTGAAGGTAGAGGTATCATGTTCTTGGTAAACAAGATGTCCAATAATTAAGTATTTACTTAATTCAAAATTTAGTTATTATTATCCATGAAATTTTCAAAATTATATTATCTCTGGTTGCATTTCATTCTCAATTTATTAATTAAATTACATGTGTTTTCAGTTATTTACTTTTCCATATTGATTATGCCTTATCTAGTTACAATTTTCATATTATTTATTAAATGGAATGTGTTTTCAGTTATTTACCTTGAAATATTTATTATGATTGTAAAATTATTTAAATTTCATGTGTGTTCAGTTATTTACCTTGCTATGTTAATTATTCTCATTGATTCATGATATATTCCCCTATACTTAACCCTTACTAAGCATTTGATCTCACCATTATTTTGTTTCCTTTTTCAAGAATCTATTAAGCGTACTATGTTTGATATGCAAGGATGTACTAGAGGGAACAATGTTATTATAAAAAAAATTATTTTTTAATTTGTGTTTTGAAATGTAATATGAGAATCATGTATGTATCTAGTTTACCAAGTCTATTAAACTAGTCAGTCATTTGGGATGAGATTCCTTGTATCTTATGACAATGTATTAAAGAAGGAAACAACCCACAGATACTTGGGTTGGGGTCACAACAAATCTGAAAGGATAAACCCATGAAAAGAGAGTAAAGCCCAAAATAATGTCGAAACCATATCTCCTTATGAACATCCATCACTATCATCCCATCTTACTATGAAGGAAATGAAAAAAGAGGGAAAATAGTGAGCTACATGATGCCCTTCCCTTTACCCGTATCATTAAAAAACCAAATCTAAAAATTATTAAACGAAAAATAAGGGTGTGAGAACTAATCCCATTAGGATACCACCATGAATCAATACAATTTCAATCCACTTGCATCCATCAGTTATAGTTTTTAAAAAATTAGTTTATTAAGAAATTCTCAATAAAATACAGTTTTCAAAACATCCTTTAGTTTTCTTAAAATAATCCATATTCAAATCCATTTGAATTTGTCAATAAACATGAATGAAAATATAGAGGCATTAGTAAACCAGTTATATATCATAAGATAGCCAAGTGAGAATTTAAAACATGTTATATAAATGAATTGAATATAATATAACCCAACCTAAGAGCACCATATCCAAGGGTTATAATCTAGGTTTTCAGAGTTCCATGTCTACTAACCTCTAATCAGGAACACCATGACTATGGTTAAGATTCCCAAGAAATAACTCCATGTCTATCCTAAAATGAAAATACTCTTTTTAAGGAAAAACCCTCTAAAAACCATAATCATTTAAAAACCATTTGTGAAACCATTTCATGTTCTTAAATCTATTTCAAAACAAAAACCTCTTTGTAAACCTATTTCACAAGACACCAAAAATGTAATCTCATAAAACAACCCTCGTATAACTCAAATTAATGGTTTTCATAAACCAAACCAGAGAGATCTCATAATAACATAAGGTAAACAAAGGATAAATACATTGTATTGATACACCTACCTTAAAAGAATATAATAACTTACTACCTTTGATCTTGGAAATAAAAGAGGAAGATACCTAGACCCCATGAACCTCGATCCATAAGAAACAATCCAAAGAAAGAGGAACTCACTCTAATCCACTACTAGAGAAGAAACCGACACTCATGAACCCTTCTTAGAACATGATTGATTTGAAATCAAATCCAAATGAGAGTGAATGATTGGTTTAATAGACGAAATAAACATGAAGAAATTATTCAATACCCCCATTAAATTCACATGAGGCTGGGTAAACATTCCTAAAAGTTTATGTACCTAATTAGGTGTTTCAAAAATTATAATACCCACAAAACTCCCTAGGATATTTCTTGGTGATGATGTCCAGGACATTTTGGCCTCACCATGGCCTCAAACACACCCTAATGGAGTCCTCTTGGATACAGTGGATAAGGATACCACCAATTCACACCACCCTTGGCCATGCCTAGTGAAACACCCTCTACCCAAGGCCCTAACTATTTTTTCTTGTCCATAGATCCCACCATGAATTGGTGGAGCTTTGTTGGATATGGTGGGAAGTGTATCCATCAGTAGTCCGTTACTAGGGTCACAATATGATTTGGTTGATTTGGACTAGCTATTTCACATTGAAGACTCCAAGGTGAAAAACAACTTAGACCAGGGTGTGGTCAATCCCCCTTTTCCCCATGAAAAGGCCAAAACCACTTTCAAGCTTCCAAACCCACCCAAAGACTTTAAAAATGAAAAAAAAAACTCAAGGATAAAAATAAAACAAATAACATACCTAGAATCCAAGGTTGGGATTTAAAAAACAAAAAAATTACAACATTGGCCCATTTTCCTTTTGTGTTGTTTGAGAAAACTATTGTTATAGGTATGGTTTTTGGAAACCTATACCAATTTTTTGGTCAAATAGATTTGATATATGTCCACCTATACCAATTGTTTGAGAAAACCATTGGTATATATATAGTTTTTAGCCACCTATACCAATAGTTTGGTCAAAATGTTGGTATAAGTATGGTATATGACTAGCTATACCAACAGTTTAGTCAAACCATCAGTATAGGGTTTTCTTATCACCACCTATACCAATAGTTTAGTCAAACCATTGGTATAGTTGTACTATAACAAATATTTGACCAAACTATTGGTACACGTGACACCATTATTTATGTTTAATAATAATAATTATAATAAATAATTCAAAATTAATAATTATTTTTATACTTAGATATATATATATTTATGTATATATGAACATAAAAGTTATTTTAGCTTAGTAGTGAAGTTTTTGGAAAATAATGGCGAGTTATTGGGATCAATACTCAGTGTTGGAAATTTTTCTCAAGAGAGTACCTATACCAATGATTTGACCAAACCGTTAGTATATATCATTCCTGATTTAATTACACACAATGGCTCATCAAACCATAGGAATAGGCTATGCCCATAGTTTGAGGTCCTATAAAAACAGTTCAAAACCGTTGGTATATCCTTTTTTACCAATAATGAAAACAACATATGATTAACTAAAAAATAATTAAAGACACAAAACATGTGATATATAATTATTTTAAATGATAAAAAATAATTAATAAAACAAAAACTAATAAAAAAATATTAAAAATATTTTATCTATGATTTTATTTGAAATATTTAGTTAATAAATCAAAAATATGATTTTGTGAAGCAAATTAGCTAAAAATAATAACAAAACATGTGGTTTACCTTTAAAATTTAATAAAAAATTGAAAATTTAAGTAAAAATAAAACATCCTTTATTCAATAAATTATAAAATCATATAATGTGTTTTTTCCCTAAAAATTAATGATATAATATATAATTAATTAAATGAGACTTAATTAAAAACACACAACAAATGTTACATCCTTAATTCTTCATGAAACTTAAAATAAAAAATATAAAACACCCACTTTATTATAAAAAATAACTAAAAATAATCACATAACATGCACTATATCTTTAACAATAAAATAAAATTTTAATTTTTTTAATAAAAAGTACACATGCTTTCCTTAAAAAAGAGATAAAATTTTGGACACATGTTGTGTTATTAATTTTAATAATAGAATACATAATTCAGTAAACAAATATAATGAACTCAATTTAACTATGAAATTATTTCATGTTGTTTTACAAAAAATAATTATTACAACATTTACCTGCCCTGTAATACAATTTAATATTTTAGAGGATTAAATTTTAAGTTCTTAAGAATGGGTGCAATCACTGATAGAGAGGATGGGGTGAATTAGGGTGACTTGTTTTACAAAATTCTTTTCAACTTTAATCGTTACCCTTTTAAACCCTATCAATATTTGAACCCTTGTTATTGGTTAAGGTAAATGTTAATCTACTTATGTTAAACCAAACACACACATACCATATAAAAAGTAGGAAATAAGGTAAATAGTAACACATGATATTTTTACAAGTTTTGGTCCCAATGTGGGTACCCACTCCATGTTGTGATTTGGTTGATTCCGAGTCATAGATTTTTCACTATTCTCATAAGTATTCCAATGAGGTGGGAAATATATTTAACCCAAGATAAATAATAACCTTGAACTCCATATTCACCAAATTACATAGGTTCTTATATATACCAACATGAATTATATATTATATTGGTTCCCTTCTATTTTCAACCCAACCTTCCAAATCTTAAGAAGAAGATCACCAATAAAAACTAGATATCACTACATCAATGTGATCATATCTCCTTCCGCAGTAGAGTCTTAAAATGACTATGAATATTATTCTACCTATGTGAATGTCTATCTTTGTAGGTTAAAAAGGAACCTAACCTTATGTAAGATCCAAATCATTGGTCATACTCAACTCAAAATCTGAGTAATCAGCGCATATAGGTAGTGGGAACATTATGCCATCTTCTTCCCTAATATTCTTCAAGTTCTTTGACATAGATCATAATTAATAATAACAATATAGATTTCCCCTAAAATCTTCTTATTTTTTCTTCTAAATCATCTTCTATGACATCTGGGTATTGTAGGATAGGTCATGGTGTCTGCTTATCTTCTTCCTCCCTCTTCTACATCGATGCACAAGATATACTATTATATTATCATCAATTTCTTTTTTTCCTCCTCAATGACAAAAACGTTCTTCCTCTATAGACTAGTATTAGGTTATCTGAACTCACTATCAACTACATATTTCTTATTCTTCTCATATATATGTACCAAATAACACATAATGTATATTCTATTTTTTGAATATAGAAAGTCTCCTCCATTCTTAACACAGTGATATCATCAAATATTCTTTAACCACAACATGGGGGTATGCTCCCATGATCTCAAAGACCACATATTCTTCTTATCTTCCTATATCTAATGGTATTCTGAGAATACACTTTATATATAATAATCCCATTTAATTATATATGAATAAATAACAATTTAAATCATTCAAAAATATTAAACTTATTCTTATCAAAATATTTCCACAAAAAACCACAGGAAATAATTCTTTTCAACTGTATAAAAAATATAAAACATAATAGTTGAAGCATGAAACTTCTTATTACGATGATACATTCTCTGATATTCTAGAATAAGCTTCAACATACATTTTAATTCTCAAAATAATTCACTACCAAATCTTATTCTTTATAGCTTGAAGATCATAATTTTCAATCTTAATAATGAATCAAAATCTCATCTGTCATATTTTAAAAAATGAAGCACAGTCTAAGTATCACCTGATTTAATATCTAAAATTATTTTTTAGTAATTTCTCTATTTCATAAATCTCAAATTTTTCTAAGTATAATACCATACATAAGATTTAATTTTTTTTACATATCACAGTCTCAAGAAAATTATCTTATGTATTCTCCAAAAACATCTTATGCATGTAAATAATGTTTTATAATTAGCACCATTTTTTTATATGGAAATTATCTTACACACTCTTGAAATATATATTATGCATTAACGTAAGGTTTTTTTTAACTTAGCTAAATTGATTCTTATTTTGTAAAATATTATATATATTCCATTGAAAATGTTATATATCATATTAATGCACCATAATTTTATAGTTTTTTCTTTTACTTGGAAAATATATTACTTAACATAAAAAAATATGTTACACATCACATGCCTTTATAAATACCCTATTACGCTATTCAATAAATGTATCAGATAGATTCAAAAATTATAAACATAAATTACCTTTTCAAATTTTCAGCACACTCTAGCTAATATATTATGCATCACTGAAATATCTTATGTATAGAATGCCTTTGTGAATTTCAGTATGCAACTAAAAGAAATATATTGTGCATTATTCAGAGAGAATATTACACATATAGTGATGCTTCAACACTTTATATATTTTTTCAGTTCTAATCCAAACACAAATATCTTATATATAAATGCCTTTGGAAAATTTTATACCCTCTATAAAAAACATACATATACATGGATAACATCTGTACTTATCCAATTTTTAGCCTCAAATTTGAAACATCCATAATTTATACAAATCAACTTATAATGTCATCCAATCTCCTGAAGGAATTCTTAATCAATTCAAAAACACTTTTTAAAACTTTTTAAATTAATGAATGCTTACAAAATCTTCATCCTTAACTCCAAAGTCCTTTGTAGTATATAAGTGAGGCAACACAAGCATAACATATATAAATATAACATTTTATTAGATGGATATTCATTACATATCATTACGATACATGCAAAAATCATAAAGGTTTTGTGTATTTGGAAACTTTGACACATAAAAAACTAGCACATAAAATATCTAAATCATCTCCCATTAATTTCTTCACACCTAGAACCCTTATTAGGCATATCATAATTAAAACATTTCTTCATATCTTGGGGAAAAAGAAACATAATAAAGAGTGATATCAGATACTCAGTAATGGTAAAAATGGGTGATATCAATCAATGATAATCTTTAAGTATGTCATTAGAATAAAGGTATGAGAACATGAGATTAACATTTTAAAATTATACCCAATAATTCATAGATTACAATCATGATATATGGATTTGGAAGATCATAAGACATAAATCATAGAATAATCTGAGATCATGATCCCTGAAAGCATAACATAAGCATAAGAACATTCCATAGAGAGTGGCATAATATGTGTGGAATAATCAAAATAATATAAATTTTATATCAATGATACCCACCATGACATTCATATCATGTTAGGATTGGGATAACCACCAGTGTAACTACTTTGGTCTTGGGATAACCTCCCATATTCTCTCTTTCAGGCTTAGGATAACCTCCCGTTTACCCTTTTTTGGGCTTGGGATAACCTCCCATGTACCCTTTAAGATCATAAATATTAATCATTACCCAATTAATTGTAGGGATATAATAGAACCACCCATCATATAATCATAATCTATTTATATTTATGCCATGATATCATGAAAACATTTATCATTTCATCATAGCTTAAACCATTGGAAAGAAAATAGGTTTCATAAATATCTCATCATTATAATCATAAAAAATCCCTAGAATGAATAAATATAGTATCATTGGATCACATCCACAGTAAAGCATAAATTAAATAAATGGATTTTTTCATAGATTAAAATATATTTAAAAGATCACCAGAACATTTCTTGAAAAAAATACCTTTTTCATTTTGAAATCACTTATTTAAAATTTAAAAATTTATAGAATATTAGTAAAAATATTTTATTTGAAAATAACCGTGTAAAATTATAAAGTAATATTAAAAAAAAAATATTAGTCATGATGGTGTGAAAATCTATTTGTGCGGTATATGTTAAAATAAAGATTCTATTTACACCTTTGGTAAAAATTACCACGTTTGGAAAACGATAAGAAGATTAATTTTAAAACTTTTTATATAAAGTAAAAAATTGGTAAAAATGGATTTAATAAAATTTTGTATAATATAAAAAACATTATTGAAAATATTTTAAATAAAATTTGGATATGGAATAAAATATTCCTGGTTGAATAAAAAACAATGTTGGTTTTCCTTAAAAACATTCTTTTAGACCATTGAGTGCTTATAGAGTGGAAAATTAAAGGAAAAATTTGATTTATAAAAATAAATAGTGTATAAGAGAATGAATAAGACTTTATACATATAGATCATATAATTTATTCATTGAAAAATTTAAGTATAAACAAGGTAAAAAGTAAGTTTGTAACATAAAACCCTTACAATTTTGGTAATATATAAAACATAACCACATAAAGAGAGAACATTATAAGGGTTTTAAATCCCCATAATTATCCTGAAAATCATCATAAAATGCATTCATGGTTAGTATATTCACCACAAAAGAGAAACAAGTGGTTAATATGACATATGTCTCACAAAAATAAAAGTGAGATGAGAAACCCTTACCACTTTGGTAACTTTTGAACCAAAACCCTTTGGATGAAATAATTTTAATTATAACTTATAATAACTTTAATTAATAAGTATCCATAATATAACATATCAAAGGGAAATTATATACACATTATAAATACAAATAGGTACATAATATCAAACATGTCTCAACGGAGCAATATTGCAATGAAGAACCCTTACCTCATGTTTAACTTGATTTATAAGTGATACAAAATCATGTATAATATATTTAGATTTATTATAATTATATAAAATAACTATATAAATGTTTATAATATCATATATGATCAGTTTATAACATTTAAAAACCCTTTTATTAATAAATATTTATTAAAATCCTCATTTATGGGTTTTAACCGTTTCATTTTGCATGAATGCTTTGTTTGAAAAGTTATGATCCTTTCACTTAGATCATGGTTAAATCATATCCATAATTTTAATCATGATATACATATAATATATATATATATTCATTATATACATATTTATAACCATGCATAAAATGTATATATTGAAAAATTAAACATATCTCTCATAGAGAGAGTAGTCCATACGTACGCAAGAACTATACTTCCATTTTCTAATGAGAAAAAAAGAAAAATAAAGTAGATAATATATTATCATTATAGAATCATTATTACATCATAAATATCAAATATATTTATCAAATAAATAATTATAAACATCAATGTTATGTTGTTATAGAAAATGAATCACACCGCTTCATGGAGGAAGTAGTCCACACATACACACAAGCTAAACTTTCATTTCCAATTCGAAAGAAAGGTGAAATATTGTTGTACCATAACCATAATAAAATATAAGTATATTTATAATATTTTATTTATCATTTTAGTATGGATTCAATATATTTAGATTTGTAAGATCAAGAAATAAACTTTGAAATAGTTGAGTAATATAAATACCTATTATTTGAGAGATCTCCTTTGTATTACACCTTAATCCTTATTAGGATGGTCTTAGGGGAACAAAAAAATCTCTTGGATAATTGGAATGAACCCAATAATGTATTAGGGTAGGTATTTGTTAAGATAAATTGCTCAAATTTTGTGAATAAAGGAGAAGAGGAGGTTCCCTTTGATAAGTGAGGGAAAGGACACACTTGGAATTACTTAAAATATTTAAATATAATATATATCATAATCATGTAAAGTGGCACCAAATAAGCATTATTTATAAGTTATAAAAAATAAGGTCTAAATACATTCAATCAATAAAATTTAGACATGTTTAACTTGAATTTTGAACTTTATCTTTTTCTTTAACCCCTTCTTTATCCCTTTTAACCTTAACCATATTAACACACTTTTTTGCCTTTAAGGGTCATAAATTTACTTCTAAAGTGAAAATTGGACAAAAAATGGTCCATGGATGAAATTTTAGATCATTTATCATTACATTGGTCCTATTGGAATATTTTATTTGATTATTAAACCATTTAAAAAAATATTTTTTAACATAAAATATCATTAAAGTCATTTTTTTGGGATTATTCATTTAATTTGACTTCAAATACATTAATACATTAATGGAATTAGAATATATAAACATTTACCATAATTTATATTTTATAATTACTTATTAAATTCATGGAATACCATAATTCATCCAAAACATATTAATTTTAGTGTTTTTAAATCATTTAACTTGATTTTATATTACTTGCCCAAGCACTGTATCGGCGTTGAAAAAACATTTAAGGTAATTATATCAATGAAAAAAAATAAAAAAAATTACCATAATAAAAATTATTTATTTATGTTAAAAATAAACTTTTAAATTCATTCATAACTTCTTTTTTTATCTTTATAAAAACATATAAGAGAAATTAAAATCAAGAGGGTGACATTTTGTATTTATCCTTTTCTTAAAATAACATAATTGTTATAATAAAAGGAAAGTGGAAATAAATTTAATTTTTTATATATATAGAATGTATTTTATATAAAAGAACTCATAAAATAGTATTAATTCAAGTGTTAGGGAGATTTTTAAACCTTATCTCATAGTTTTAACCATGTTTTACCTTATTTACCCTTATCGAGGAAATACATATTTACCATGATTACTATTCATAATGAAAAAATAAAAGGGAGATATTTACCAAATTTAAACCCCCTAATTAAAAACATTGAATCCATTCTTCTAGATTTAATTTCTAAAAATATAAAAAATCAATTTTTATATAAATGTGTAAAACACAATGAAAATAAGTTTTTAGAAAAATGCACTTTTAAGATTAAAAATAAACTTATAAAAAAATAAAGTATAATGAAAATTCCTATGTAATTAATTATATTATTTGTTATTTTAAGTTAAGATAAAATTAAAAACATAATGAGACTTTAAAATTGATTTAATAAATTAAAATAAATGATATTACAAAAATTGGTATTTCTCACTATTCAATTAAAAATAAATATTTTTAGAAAAATCCAAAAAATTAACCCTAAGATAATATTGAAATTGTAATTTAAAAAAGGAAATTTATTTTCTAAAATAAAATTTCTAAAAAATAATATAAATTAATTATAATTTCCATGATCAAAATGCAATAAAAACCATTTATGAAGAAATCCTATTTTTTATAGCATAAAATGAATTTACTGAAAATTGAGTACTTATTTATTATAAATTAATAAATAAATTTGAATTAAATAAAAAATTTATAGATATTTTTCATAATTTGGGTTTTCCTATTTATATAACCAATTTAATGGTTAGGTTGTAATATATTATGGTTTGTTTTAAGATCGGTGTTGCCTATCAAGAAAGCTATCAACCAATTAAAATTTATTTAAAGAGAAATATATTCTAAAAATATCAGGGTGTTACATTATATCACCATTAAATAAATAAAAACCTCTAAATTTTAATTATCACTTACTAGAATTAGTGTCTCATGATATAATTACAAAATTTGAGGTAGAGTCTATCATGATAACTAATTTCTATATAACTACTAGGTAACTTAGTATTTCCTCATTAAGTATTTATAAAACCAAGTATGTATCATTATAAGACTCATGAGTTTCCAAAAACATACCTTGATAGTTGAGTGATACTTTACACATAAGACTTGATATATTTATATCCCTTTTACTTGAGTTCAGGAAATGATTTACCATCCAGGTAAAGAATATGATACAACATACTTAATTTATTTCTTTATATACCATAAGCATAATTTAATACTTGGATTATTCTTCAAGTAGTTTTCTATAACCACTTCATCTAATATTCCATATGATAAATAACCATGATGATTTTTTTTCATGCTTGAAGTGCTAAAATAAAATTTTAATAGATCATAAGAAATTTTAATGGATGAAAAGATAATACTCCTATCACTATTCAGTTACTGAAACAAAAAAATAGTTAGTACATGATAAGATAACTAATATTAATAAAACATAATTTGAAAGATTAATCTCAAAGATTTCAACAAGAATACCCAAAGATCTACTCATCTTATACCATAAATATCTAAATTCTAAAACTCCTCAAAGTATAACTAACCAGTATTCAAAACCCAAAAATTTAGAAAAATTAGGCCATGAAATTTTCAAAATCAATTTAACTTTAATCCCCAAACAATATAAAGTAACTCATAATGTAAAATTCCAAACATGTGAATACCATGATTGTATATTCTATTAAGCATGATAATCTTTTCCCAAAATAACCTAAATCACAATAAAACATTATCAAAACATAAATTCTTAAAAAAAATAGCTTTACATAAACTATCCAACATATTCCATAAATCCATAAATGTAATAAAATTCAACATAAATCACTTTTTCATCAAATAAATAATCAATTTAATGGTCATAAATACTATCCAATTTAATTAATCAACATCAATCAGATCTTTGTCCCAAATAAACTTTTTTATCTCAACAATATATACATATTAAGGGTTATCTATCCCTTAATCATGTGTTTTCTAAAAAATATTACCTTACCACTAAATAAATTTTCTAGGTTGTCAAAACCATTCAATATATGATTTTAAAACCTTAAAGAGAAACTACTGTAGAGAAATAATTAAATGTTTCATGATTCTTATAACCATAATAGCATTAATAAAACACTTCTACAATATAATTCTCGAATCTCTATATATAAACACTTTAATCATTCCACTTCCTTCTTTAACTATTATCCAAGATTCATTATATTATTACACAGTACTTTATTCATACAATATGAAGTATAAATCATGTCTTAAGATTCATAAACCTCAATTTAATAATGTTTCTAACTTTTAATATAAGCAATACTATTGAAATAATTCATACCTTTTACATTTAATTTTTAGTCTCTTCATCACCAACGATAAAACATTTACTCATATAACCTTGACAATACCTTTATTGATCATTCACTCTAGGATATCAAACTATCTAATTCCTATAATTTCCAAATTTAAAGCATTTAACTATGGATGATACCTTATGGAAACCATTATTCCCATCCATCTCATTAACCAAAATTTTCATTTTTCCTCATCAATCTACCACTTTATGCCCTTATTTTCCATAGATAAAATAGTTTCCTTTTCCTTTTAGACATTCCTTTGAGTGATTATTTCTACATTTTGGACATGGAGGAAATTGAATATTCATTACTCTATGGTCTTTATCACATGAAAATTCATAAAAATCAATTTCTCTCTTATTAGGTGTGTTAGGAATCTCACATATCACTACTACAAAACTGGGTTTATCTAGCACTAGGGATTTAATAGTGCTAGAAAAAATGCACTATTAAACCCCCCTTTGTCAGTGCTAGAAAAAGAACTATTAAAGGGGGTCTTTAACAATTCTTTTTTAAGGATGTTAAAGTGGGTCTTTAACTGTGCTAAAAAAAGAACTGTTAAAGGGCCCCCCGTTATCATCACTATTAAAAAAGTGCTGATAATGGGGGGCCTTTATTAGTGCTTGTAAAAAGTGCTGATAAAGGGGGAGGGGGGGTCTTTATCAGCAATTTTTTTACTAGAGTTAATAAAGGTTATATTTCAAAAAAAATTATATTTCATTAAAAAAATATATTAATATATAAATATATTTTTATTGATATAAATATAATATATATTTTTAAATATGTTTTCTATAAGGTTAAATAAGAATTTACACTTAATATGAAAGATATTTTTGTGAATATGGATTATAAATTAGTTTAAAAATATTTTTAATTAATAATGTGTTAATTATTATTGATTAATAGTCATTTGATAACAATTTTAATATAAAAAAATAAAAAAATTAATAAAAGTTCTAAAATAAGTTAAAAACGTAACTCAAATTTCAAACGACCATAACTTTTGATCCGAGTGTCCATTTGAGCTATACCACATATAAAATTGAAACTTGTGATGAGATCTATGCCTTGACGACAAGGGTAGACCCTGTTTTATTTTAGAGAAAAAAAGGCCCAGAAGCCCTCGAAATATGAGTTTTAAGTCAGGGTACCCCAATTTTTTAACATTTGATGGGTTTTCAGTGTTGTTTAAGGGGGTCTTATTTCTTTTTTTTGGTGGGGACTGAATTTATTCCTGGGTATTATATTCATATTGATATTATAATTTTGAAATTTTATCATTTTTCATATTTTACTATTATTTGTAATCAAATACATAACAATATATACATATTTTTTTATATATTCACACATAAAACTTTAATTTTATAAATAAATATTTAATCATATTTACATATAAAATATATTTTTCAATATATAAACCATATATAAATAAAAAATAATATTTCTTTTATTTAAAATAAAAATATATGAATATTTATATACCTATATAATTAATGTATATATAATGTTTATATATATATATATATTTGTGTGTGTATATTAAAAAACAAATATATATTTATCAATATATTCTAATATATGTATATAAATATTAATATATAATATATATAAATATATATAAATATGTATAATTATCTTTATAGATGCACACACACACATATATATATGTATGTATTTATAAACACACACACACACAAAATTATTTTATATATGTATTTATATATATATATATATAAGCACATATATAAATATATGGATAAAAAATGTAACAAAAAATATATAAATATATAAATATATCATAAAATGGAAAAAAACAATATAGGGGGGTGGAAAAGGCACTGATTTATGACCCAAAGGTTATAATTTCGAAACTCACTAGAGGCAGGGGCATGCGTGGGATGGTTGAATTATCTAAAGTGCTAATAAGTGTGGGGGGAGTCCTGATAGGGGGTTGCGAACTCCTGATAAAAAGGTGGGGTGGGAATAAAAAAAATATTCATCCCCTTTATCAGTGAGGCCTTTAACATCACTTATTTTAGTGCTAATAAAGGGGACCTTTAACAATTCTAATAAAATCATCGATGAAAGCGGTCTTTAGTAGTGTTAAAAAAACACTGATAAAGACCCCCTTTATCAGTTCTTTTTTTATCATTGTTAAAGGGGGCTTTTATCTATAACGACCCACACTTTACATACATTGTTAATACTTCAAAATTGAATCACACTTATTACAACATATGACAAAACCACAAAGGACCGTATAGGTATAGTGTCTTTAGAAACTGGGAAACATAAACAACTGGTTCATAAATCTTCTACAGTGTCTCCCATTTATTTCATCATATCTAGGGTCCCTTTTAGTATATTCTACTTAATATCCATCTTCCTGACCTGGGGAAAAGAAAACATAAAAGGGTGAGCTCAAATGCTCAGCAAGGGCAAATAAAGGAAATAAAAATCGTATCATATCTTTTTGAAAATCAAAACCTGCAAAAGAGATCATAATATCTTAACATGGAATAAATCATAGAAGTGAAAATGAGATCCCCAAAATCATAACATAAAACTTGAAACTTTGTGGCATGCACACATAATCATGGAAAATCATTTCTTGTTAGTCATGACTCATTGCCAAGACTATCTTAGTGGACAAAGTCCCTTTCTGAACCGAGTTCACTCCTCGTTTCAGTCCTGTATCACTGAACCGAAATAACCTTCCGTTCCAGCCATGTCTATCTCATGAGATATAAAATCATTACCCAATGCATTGGAGGGAGATATAGGTCCCAACCATCTTATAATGAATCCTTTCTTATGTGTGCCACATTATCATAAAACATACATCATCGCATAACACATGTAACAAAAATGGGATTCTTGAAACATCATGACATCATAAATCAATTCATATAAGATAAAGGAATTCATAAAAATAATTTCATCACAAAATGATCAAATCAATGTAATAATAGGGATAAAAACAGAACCCTTTATTATCTTAGATGGAAAATAATTTTGATAAAACACTTGAACTCCATTCTTGAGGAAAATATCCTTTCTTCTTCAAAAACATTTTTCCTTTCATAACATGTCATACCAATTTAAAATAAAAGAAGTTGATTTAAAATAAACTTGAGAACTTGTAAAGGAAGCTTCTTTGAAGTAATGTTTTAAAAATCCATTCATGCCGTATAAGTTAAAAAAAACATTCTTCGTACTTTTGTCGGAAAAGTCAAAAAGTACCTCATACGGAAAAACGACAAAAGATTCCTTTCATATTCTTTACTAAAAACTCACCTAAGGGTAAAATTGGATTTAAACTATTTCAAGTGGATGGAAAAAATATTACATATTGAGGGAACATGGATGTGGATGATAAAATACACCCCAGTAAATACTTACGAATAAACAATCTCGGATAAAAATGAGATTGTGATATTTCCCTTACCTTAGGTCCGATTTGCTTTGTTCGTGTCCGAAGCTCCTGTATAATGGTTTAAATAATGTTATTTACTTATTCCAGAATCATACATATTGATATGAGATCATATATGGTCATATTATTAGCTTCTTGTTAGTAATATTTCATTGTTACTTTTTACTCGGGTCTTTATAACTTTTTGTTCTTATGCGTGTTTTGTCGAATAAATTCTTATTCTTATCTTTAGGTTATAGATAATTCATTTCCAGAATGGTATTAGTGTATTATATACCATATTCATTCATTCAATTCATTTATATAATCATTATGAAATGAAGATCATGTAGAACGAGTCGCATCACATCGTGGAGACGGTATTCCGTACGTACGCACGAGTGATGATATCGTTCCTATGATCGTGGAATTGTATTGGAGTATATATATATATTATTTCAGTATCAATATTACTTAATAATAATCATATATAGTTACTGATTACACCATTATACCCATCCTTGTAATGTGATGGTGGAAAATAGATTACACCACGGCGTGGAGACGCTATTCCGTACGTACGCACGCGCGGTGATTTCATTTTTCCGTAGGATGGATAGAAGGTGAATTAGGGTTGTTTCATATTTATAATAACATATCAGTATGTAAGTAATACTGATGTTATTACTTTATCATGAAACAACTAAAGAAGAAGAAGTTGAAGAAGAAAGAAATTGAAAAGATCGGTAATGGATATTACCTCTTCTTTGGAACGCCTTTTTGAATCCTCCACTTAAGGAACTAAGATTGGTCTTTGGAGAAGACCAGGACCTCTATGATTATTCTAGGGAAGTGGAGAAGGTAAAATGGTAGGGGTTGGCCGAGCTTGAGTGCTCAAATTGGTGTGAGGAGGAGGGGGAGGAGGTGCCCTTTTATAAGGGAGGAGAGGGGCACCTTAGGAATATCTCAAAATATTATTTTATATTAAAGTCAAAATCGGTTTATAATGGTTCCAAAGGGTCTTATTTCGAAGCCAAAGTGGGGATGGGTCGAAATCCTATCAACCAATAGAATTTAGACAAGTTTAGGGTATTATTTTAACCTTATCAATTAGATTTAACTCTAAGTTAAATAATTTAACTTTTACCATGACTTTTTGTTTTCTTTCACTATATGGTTAATACACTTACTATAACATGCCAAACGAACCCCAAATTGTTTATTATTAAAATATATATCCTTATCTAAGTCATTTGGCCGAACCTTAGATTTTTAGGAATAAAATAACAATTAATAATATAATATTTGATTTAAAAACTATTTTTGTCAATTTTGACACTATTTGATATATGATTTTTGTCAAAGTCATAACAGAATTATATGTTCGAACCAAGTTGATTAAATCAATACTAATATATCATAGTAACCTAGAAAATTAGTGGAATTCATAAAAAGTCTCAAATTACATTTATTTTGGTATTTATATTATCAATTTTGTCAATATTTCATTAATAAGATAATTACTGCATCATCTTTGTGTCATAAATAAATTAAATTATTTGATGTCTAAAAATTACAAATAAAATACCATCATGTATGAAATCTTTTTAGCTTTCTAATGAATATTTAAAATCGAATTTATCTTATGTATAACCCTATATTAAAAATGATTTACTTATTAAACTTTGATTTTAACTATTTTAACACTTCTTTAAATAAATTAATAATAAATGTCCTAATCTAATCCAAGTGGGCCTAAATGGTCATATTTTATTCCTAAGTTTGTTTTTGGTCGAATTACACTTGTCCAATAGAATTAGGACATGTGTTAGGGTAATATTAATATCATAATTACCCTTAGTTACCCTATTTACTATTAACCGCGGTAAGAATAGTAAAAAGTTACTATTCACCAAAAAATTATTTTCATCTCATTGAACCACATTTTAGTCCTTGATATTAACCGTGTCTCTCGGATTTTTGAAATTCCATTCACAGAAGCGGTAAAATTAAGTTTTATGCAAAATTCAGTTTTTAACCTACCACTTAGTGGTTTCACTATTCATCAAAAATTGAAAGTTTTCAGAAAAATACCAAAATTTCACCCTAGGCTAATTTCGATATTCTGAGTCCAAAAATGAAGTCCATTTTGAAAAATAAAATTTATAAAATTTCAAAAAGTGGTTATTACTATTCATAACGGCTAGTTTTAATAGCATATTGTTGTTTAGTGAAACTCGGTATTGCGTACGACGCAAGCTATCGAGGAAGGTCGCGATTGCGTGTAAAGCAAGCCAAGAAAGTGTTGTGTAGAAAAAGATTCCTTTGATGATTTATATAACATAAAAGTCTCGGGTGTTACATTCTACCCCCCTTAAAAAGAATTTCGCCCTCGAAATTCGTCACTTTGCAACAAACAAATGAGGATACTTCTCCCTCATCATATCCTCAAGCTCCCATGTAGCTTCTTCAAGTTGGTGGTTTCTCCATAAAAATTTCACCAAGCGAGTGGTCTTGTTTCGTAGGACTTTTTCGCTACGATCCAGAATCTCTATCGGCTGTTCTTCATAAGAAAGATCTTGCTCCAGTGGTACAACTTCTGAGCTGAGTACATGTGAAGGATCTGGTATGTACTTTCTCAGGAGAGATACATGGAACACATCGTGAACTTGAGAGAGATTCGGTGGAAGCGCCAATCGGTAAGCTACCTTCCCAACACGATCCAGTATTTCAAAAGGACCGATATATCTAGGGCTCAACTTCCCCTTCTTTCCAAATCTCATAACCCTCTTCCAGGGAGATATTCGTAAGAACACTTTATCACCCACTTCAAACTCTAGGTCTTTTCTTCGGTTGTCGGCATAACTTTTCTGTCGACTCTGAGCTGCTCTTATGTGTTGTTGAATAGATCTGACCTTTTCTGCCATTTCATCAACGAGATCAGGTCCTAATAGCTTTCTTTCCCCAACTTCATCCCAGCAAGTTGGAGTCCTGCATTTCTTTCCATAGAGAGCTTCATAAGGAGCCATCTGAATACTGGAGTGAAAGCTATTATTATAAGAAAATTCCACCAAAGGTAGGTGTTGATCCCAACCTCCTTTGAAATCCATAGAGCAAGCTCTCAACATATCTTCTAGGGTTTGAATTGTTCTCTCAGACTGACCGTCTGTCTGGGGATGATAAGCAGTGCTGAAACTCAACTCTGTATCCAGAGTATGCTGAAGACTTCGCCAGAACTTCGAGGTAAATCTCGGATCTCGATCAGATATAATAGAAAGTGGTACTCCATGCAATCTTACCACTTCCTTTACATATATCTTGGCAAGCTGATCTAGAGAGAAATCCTCTCTAATAGCAATGAAGTGTGCAGACTTTGTAAGACGATCAACTATGACCCAGATAGCATTATTGCCTTTGGATGTTTTAGGAAGTCCTGTGACAAAGTCCATAGTGATGTTTTCCCATTTCCATTCGGGTATGGGTAATGGTTGTAACATCCCCTTAGACTTCTGTCTCTCAGCTTTAACTTGTTGACAAACCAAGCATCGAGAGACATATTCAGCAACATCTCTTTTCATGCCATCCCACCAGAAGTACTCTTTCAGGTCCCTATACATCTTCGTGCTTCCGGGATGAATAGAGAATGAAGAACTATGAGCCTCATCCAGCAGCTCTTTCTTTAATTCGGGGATGGGAGGAACACAAACCCGATTCCTGAACTTTATTATCCCATCACAATCAAGGTTGAATTCAGGAACATTTCTCACCTTCTTTTGTAACTCGACATCTTCTTTCTGTGCCTCTTTAATCTTCACATGTATAGATGGTTGAACATTCATTTGAGAAAGATAAGATTTTTCCCCTTCCATTATAATTCGAAGATCCATCCTTTGTAAAT
Organism: Viscum album; assembly: GCA_963277665.1. Classification (NCBI taxonomy): domain Eukaryota; kingdom Viridiplantae; phylum Streptophyta; class Magnoliopsida; order Santalales; family Viscaceae; genus Viscum; species Viscum album. Next base: position 2,076,084,265 of record OY728157.1, read on the forward strand.
CCATAAATATTGGATCTTTTGTGATCCTCATCATGGATAAACTAGCATGGTCTTGTCGACTTAATGCATCTGCCACCTTGTTTGCTTTCCCAGGGTGGTAATGGATTGAGCAGTCATAATCCTTAATCAGCTCCAACCATCTTCTTTGGCGCATATTCAGCTCCTTTTGTGTGAAAATATACTTTAAACTTTTATGATCAGTATAAATATCACACCTTTCACCATAAAGGTAGTGCCTCCAAATCTTTAATGAAAAGATTACCGCAGCCAACTCCAAATCATGTGTTGGGTAATTTTGTTCATGGATTTTCAACTGTCGTGAGGCATAAGCTATCACCATATCATTTTGCATAAGAACACACCCCAATCCCTTCTTGGATGCATCACTGTAGATCACAAACCTTTCTCCACTACAAGGCAGTGTGAGCACAGGTGCACTGGATAACCTTCTTTTCAACTCCTTGAAATTCTCTTCACATTCCTCTGTCCAGACAAACTTAACTCCTTTCCGAGTCAACTTGGTGAGTGGATTAGATAATCGTGAAAAATCTTTTACAAAACGTCGATAATATCCAGCCAAACCAAGAAAACTTCGGATCTCAGTTACTGTTGTTGGTCTTGACCATCTTTCGATAACCTCTGTTTTTGCTGGATCCACAGATATCCCCTCTTTTGAGATTATATGACCCAAAAATGCAACTTTTTGAAGCCAAAATTCACACTTGGTAAATTTGGCATAAAGCTTCTCTTTTCTCAGGGTCTTCAATATAATTCTCAAGTGATCTTCATGCTCTTCCTTGCTCTTTGAATAGACAAGAATATCGTCTATAAAGACTACCACAAATTGATCAAGATAGTCTCTAAAGACTCTATTCATTAGATCCATGAAGATAGCAGGGGAATTAGTAAGACCAAATGGCATCACTATAAATTCATAGTGTCCATACCTTGTACGGAAAGCCGTCTTTGGTATATCCTCCCTTTTGACCCTTAATTGATGATACCCTGAACGAAGATCAATCTTGGAAAAGTATTGAGCTCCGCGTAGTTGGTTAAATAAGTCATCAATGCGTGGGAGAGGATATTTGTTCTTGATAGTGATCTTGTTAAGTTCTCGATAATCAATGCAGAGTCTCATTGATCCATCTTTCTTCTTAACAAATAGAACAGGTGCTCCCCAAGGTGACGCACTAGGGCGTATGAATCCCTTATCAAGATTCTCTTGGAGTTGCTTCTTCAATTCCTGCAACTCAATTGGGGCCATTCTATAAGGTGTCTTTGAAATAGGCAAAGCACCCGGTACGAGTTCTATTGAAAACTCAACTTCACGATTTGGTGGAAGACCCAGCAATTCCTCCGGAAAGACATCATCAAACTCCCGTACAATGGGCATATTCTTAATCGTGAGTTTCTCACCAACCATTTGAGATAAATAACCTTCATTTAGTGGAATCAATACCCATAAGATGGAAGAAATTTCCACTGGAAGGTTATGTTCATCCTTGCATTGATAGACGATCGTAGGTTGATCTGGAATATGAAATGTGACTTCCCTTCTTTGGCAATTGATATGAGCTCCATGTAGAGAAAGCCAATCCATGCCAAGAATCACATCAAATTCCACTAAAGGAAGGATCACAAGATTTGCAGGAAGCACTTTCCCACAAACTTTGATCGGAGAAGAATTATAAACTTTTGATGCGATTGATGTGCCATTAGGTGTTGTCACAGCTAACTCAACATCTAATTGTTGAGGTAGTACGGTGATACCCTTAGAAAAGTCTTCAGAAATAAAAGAGTGGGTGGATCCAGAATCAAATAAAACATTTGCTACTTTAGAGTGGATGGTAAGTGTACCTTTCACCACATCGTTATCGTACTCCACATCGCTGATAGAAATTGCATGCGACTTTCCTTTGTCTTTAGCCTTAAGAGTTTGTTGACGTCGACCATCATCATCAACCCTTGGATTTGGGCATTGATTGGCATAATGCCCCATCTCCTTGCACTTGAAATATTGAAGTGTAGCAGGTTCATTCTGTGTATCCCTTCCTTTGTTTGCATCATTAGACATCTTCTTCCCATTATCACGGCATTCAAATGCCCGATGACCTTCCTTTCCACATTTAAAACATTTACTTGTCCCTTTAAGACAACTCCCTCCATGTTTCTTTCCACACTTTGAGCATAAGGGAAAGTTCATCTTCTTTTCCGTGTGCTCTTTAGATTTTTCTTTGAATTCCATCTTCCTCTTCTTATCAAACCCATGTGACTGATGGGTTACTCCAATCTCCATCTCGACTTTGAGAGCACATCGAACGATTTCTTCGTAGCTATTGAAGTCCCTTATGGCTAACGCCCTTCGAAGACTTGGTTTTAAGCCACTAAAGAATCGATCGATCTTACTCTCAGGTTGGATAATAATACCAGAAGCATACCTTGCAAGTCTTGTAAAATTTGCTTCATAGGTACTAACAGATTCATCATCCCTTTGCTTCGGTTCAAGGAACTCTTTCTCCATCTTTGTTCGGAGAATACGAGGGAAGTACTTATTGAAAAATAAGTTCTTGAACTCGTCCCATTCCATAGACTCAATTTCATCCCTTTGCCTCGTATTCTTAACAAGATTCCACCATTGATCAGCATCTCCTTCCAAACGATACACTGCTAGGATGACTTTATCATGCTCAGAACATTGAAGAACTGAAAATATCTTTTCAGTAGTACTAATCCATTGTTCAGCAACTAATGGATCAGTAGACCCGCTGAAAGATGGTGGACGCTGCCTCATGAAGGATTCAACAGAATGTTGCTCCCTTCTTTGTTCGTTTGGAAATCCTGCATGATTCATAGCTTGAGAAAGTTGTGTGATCATGGCTACAAGATTTTGCATTCCAGCTCCCATATCGTTTGGTTGCTCAGGGGGACAATCATTGCATTGCCCATCGCATTCCGCATTAACACGGTTCCTTCGGGTTCCAGCCATTGACTAAAACCAAGAAGAATAGTGTGAGCAACACTAATTATAATAGGAAACCACATAATTCAAGAATAAAATTTTCATGCTTAAGGTCTTATCCTAGGTTATTCAAGGCCATTTCTAAAATTGTGTTCTATGCTTAGACTTATCCTTAGGGTTATTACTAAGGCTTTCACATCCTAGTTTCCAAAGGTTGACTATACCTTTCCTCTGATACCAACTATAACGACCCACACTTTACATACATTGTTAATACTTCAAAATTGAATCACACTTATTACAACATATGACAAAACCACAAAGGACCGTATAGGTATAGTGTCTTTAGAAACTGGGAAACATAAACAACTGGTTCATAAATCTTCTACAGTGTCTCCCATTTATTTCATCATATCTAGGGTCCCTTTTAGCATATTCTACTTAATATCCATCTTCCTGACCTGGGGAAAAGAAAACATAAAAGGGTGAGCTCAAATGCTCAGCAAGGGCAAATAAAGGAAATAAAAATCGTATCATATCTTTTTGAAAATCAAAACCTGCAAAAGAGATCATAATATCTTAACATGGAATAAATCATAGAAGTGAAAATGAGATCCCCAAAATCATAACATAAAACTTGAAACTTTGTGGCATGCACACATAATCATGGAAAATCATTTCTTGTTAGTCATGACTCATTGCCAAGACTATCTTAGTGGACAAAGTCCCTTTCTGAACCGAGTTCACTCCTCGTTTCAGTCCTGTATCACTGAACCGAAATAACCTTCCGTTCCAGCCATGTCTATCTCATGAGATATAAAATCATTACCCAATGCATTGGAGGGAGATATAGGTCCCACCCATCTTATAATGAATCCTTTCTTATGTGTGCCACATTATCATAAAACATACATCATCGCATAACACATGTAACAAAAATGGGATTCTTGAAACATCATGACATCATAAATCAATTCATATAAGATAAAGGAATTCATAAAAATAATTTCATCACAAAATGATCAAATCAATGTAATAATAGGGATAAAAACAGAACCCTTTATTATCTTAGATGGAAAATAATTTTGATAAAACACTTGAACTCCATTCTTGAGGAAAATATCCTTTCTTCTTCAAAAACATTTTTCCTTTCATAACATGTCATACCAATTTAAAATAAAAGAAGTTGATTTAAAATAAACTTGAGAACTTGTAAAGGAAGCTTCTTTGAAGTAATGTTTTAAAAATCCATTCATGCCGTATAAGTTAAAAAAAACATTCTTCGTACTTTTGTCGGAAAAGTCAAAAAGTACCTCATACGGAAAAACGACAAAAGATTCCTTTCATATTCTTTACTAAAAACTCACCTAAGGGTAAAATTGGATTTAAAATATTTCAAGTGGATGGAAACAATATTACATATTGAGGGAACATGGATGTGGATGATAAAATACACCCCAGTAAATACTTACGAATAAACAATCTCGGATAAAAATGAGATTGTGATATTTCCCTTACCTTAGGTCCGATTTGCTTTGTTCGTGTCCGAAGCTCCTGTATAATGGTTTAAATAATGTTATTTACTTATTCCAGAATCATACATATTGATATGAGATCATATATGGTCATATTATTAGCTTCTTGTTAGTAATATTTCATTGTTACTTTTTACTCGGGTCTTTATAACTTTTTGTTCTTATGCGTGTTTTGTCGAATAAATTCTTATTCTTATCTTTAGGTTATAGATAATTCATTTCCAGAATGGTATTAGTGTATTATATACCATATTCATTCATTCAATTCATTTATATAATCATTATGAAATGAAGATCATGTAGAACGAGTCGCATCACATCGTGGAGACGGTATTCCGTACGTACGCACGAGTGATGATATCGTTCCTATGATCGTGGAATTGTATTGGAGTATATATATATATTATTTCAGTATCAATATTACTTAATAATAATCATATATAGTTACTGATTACACCATTATACCCATCCTTGTAAGGTGATGGTGGAAAATAGATTACACCACGGCGTGGAGACGCTATTCCGTACGTACGCACGCGCGGTGATTTCATTTTTCCGTAGGATGGATAGAAGGTGAATTAGGGTTGTTTCATATTTATAATAACATATCAGTATGTAAGTAATACTGATGTTATTACTTTATCATGAAACAACTAAAGAAGAAGAAGTTGAAGAAGAAAGAAATTGAAAAGATCGGTAATGGATATTACCTCTTCTTTGGAACGCCTTTTTGAATCCTCCACTTAAGGAACTAAGATTGGTCTTTGGAGAAGACCAGGACCTCTATGATTATTCTAGGGAAGTGGAGAAGGTAAAATGGCAGGGGTTGGCCGAGCTTGAGTGCTCAAATTGGTGTGAGGAGGAGGGGGAGGAGGTGCCCTTTTATAAGGGAGGAGAGGGGCACCTTAGGAATATCTCAAAATATTATTTTATATTAAAGTCAAAATCGGTTTATAATGGTTCCAAAGGGTCTTATTTCGAAGCCAAAGTGGGGATGGGTCGAAATCCTATCAACCAATAGAATTTAGACAAGTTTAGGGTATTATTTTAACCTTATCAATTAGATTTAACTCTAAGTTAAATAATTTAACTTTTACCATGACTTTTTGTTTTCTTTCACTATATGGTTAATACACTTACTATAACATGCCAAACGAATCCCAAATTGTTTATTATTAAAATATATATCCTTATCTAAGTCATTTGGCCGAACCTTAGATTTTTAGGAATAAAATAACAATTAATAATATAATATTTGATTTAAAAACTATTTTTGTCAATTTTGACACTATTTGATATATGATTTTTGTCAAAGTCATAACAGAATTATATGTTCGAAACAAGTTGATTAAATCAATACTAATATATCATAGTAACCTAGAAAATTAGTGGAATTCATAAAAAGTCTCAAATTACATTTATTTTGGTATTTATATTATCAATTTTGTCAATATTTCATTAATAAGATAATTACTGCATCATCTTTGTGTCATAAATAAATTAAATTATTTGATGTCTAAAAATTACAAATAAAATACCATCATGTAGGAAATCTTTTTAGCTTTCTAATGAATATTTACAATCGAATTTATCTTATGTATAAACCTATATTAAAAATGATTTACTTATTAAACTTTGATTTTAACTATTTTAACACTTCTTTAAATAAATTAATAATAAATGTCCTAATCTAATCCAAGTGGGCCTAAATGGTCATATTTTATTCCTAAGTTTGTTTTTGGTCGAATTACACTTGTCCAATAGAATTAGGACATGTGTTAGGGTAATATTAATATCATAATTACCCTTAGTTACCCTATTTACTATTAACCGCGGTAAGAATAGTAAAAAGTTACTATTCACCAAAAAATTATTTTCATCTCATTGAACCACATTTTAGTCCTTGATATTAACCGTGTCTCTCGGATTTTTGAAATTCCATTCACAGAAGCGGTAAAATTAAGTTTTATGCAAAATTCAGTTTTTAACCTACCACTTAGTGGTTTCACTATTCATCAAAAATTGAAAGTTTTCAGAAAAATACCAAAATTTCACCCTAGGCTAATTTCGATATTCTGAGTCCAAAAATGAAGTCCATTTTGAAAAATAAAATTTATAAAATTTCAAAAAGTGGTTATTACTATTCATAACGGCTAGTTTTAATAGCATATTGTTGTTTAGTGAAACTCGGTATTGCGTACGACGCAAGCTATCGAGGAAGGTCGCGATTGCGTGTAAAGCAAGCCAAGAAAGTGTTGTGTAGAAAAAGATTCCTTTGATGATTTATATAACATAAAAGTCTCGGGTGTTACATTATCAGTGCTTTTTATGAGCACTGTTAAAGCTAAACCTTTAACATCTCTTAAATTATCAGTGCTTCTATAGTGCTGATAAATCCCTATTTATAGCACTATTAAAGGCCCGATTTGTAGTACTCTAGGTTGATGTTGTTAATCATAAATTGAGATAACTAGTTAGGTATAACCATAATTTTTTTCACTCCAGCTTCTATCCCAATTTTTTTCCCATTCCATTGTCCATAAAATTCACTATTAAAATGATTTCTCATGGTTCAAGTCATTGAATGAATCTAAAAATCATAGTGTGAGAAAAAATAATCACAGTGACAAATCATATAATCATGAACACTTATTCATGGATGTCTAAATCATGACACCTTCTTTTAAATCTATGAAACCTTAGGTTTAACCTCAATAATCCATGATCATTATATATTCATATCTTTCATAATGGTTCATGAAAAAATATAAATTAATTCAATCATATCCCCCGAGAGTGTCTATCTCTATGTGCAGTCTTAGGCCCACTCATTGTACACTAGTGATGATCAAGTTAATACACAATACAACACTTTTGGAGTTATTACCAATAATTGAATTTATTCTAAAATCACATATACTTACTAGTATCTAAATAGGGATGTATTTTCTAGGAAAACCAAACTCTTTTATTTATCATAACTGATGATGTTCTCATACACATAGGATTATCCTAAGGGTTCTCACTAAATTTTTATCATCTTAGTTTCCAAAAATAACTAAAAAATTCTCTGATACCAATTGAAGTGGCCCAAGAATGACATACATAAATATAACATGTTATTAGATAAATATTAATTACATATCATTATGATATATCATAGAATCATAAAGTTTTTTTGTCTTTGGAAAATTGGATATATAAAAATTTATTACATAAAAGATCTACATTATCTCCCATTAATTTCTTCACAACTAGAACCATTATTAGACTTATCATACTTAGAACCGTTATTCATATCCTAAGGAAAAAGAAACATAATAAAGGGTGAGATTAGATACTCAGTAAGGGTAAACATTATAGATATCAATTAATGACCATATATAAACATATCATGAGCATAAGGACATGAGAACATGAAATTAAAAATTTAAAATCATGCCAAACAATTAATAGATCATAATCATGGAATAAGGATTTGTAAGAACATAAGACATGAATCATAGAAGAATTAGAGATCACGATCCATGAGATCATAACATAATCATAAGAAAATTTCATAGAGAGTGGCATAATAATCATAGAAATATTATGTCAAGGATACCCACCAAGACATTTATCACATTTTAGGCTTGGGATAACCACCCATGAACCTTCTTTAGGTTTGGGATAACCTTCAATACACTCTATTTAGGACTTGGTACAAGCTCCTATATAACCTAGTTCAAGCTTGGTAAAACCTCTCATATACCCTTTAAGCTCGTACATATTAATAATTACCTAATGAATTGAACGTCTATAAGAGACCCACCCATCAGATAATCATAATACACTCATATTTATTCCAAATGATCATGATAACATTTATCATTTCATCATTTCTTAAACTGTAGAAAATAAACAGAGTTTCATCAATATCTCATCATCATAATCATAAACCATATATAGAATTAATAAATATGGTATAATTAGATCACATCCCTACTGAAGCATAAATATCATAAATGGATTTTTTCATATATAAAAATACATTTAAAAGATCATCAAAACATTTCTTAATGAAAAACCATTTTAATTTTGAATTCACTTAATTAAAATTTAAAAAATTAAAGAATATTAGGGAAAAAATTATTTTTAAAAAACTATTGAAAATTTTAAAGGAATATTCAAAATAAGAGAGTAGTCATGACAACTAAAAAATCCATTCATGTGGTATATGTTAAAACAAATATTCGATTGACACCTTTGGTAAAAAGAAACTTATTTGGAAAATAATAAGAAGATTAATTTTAAAACATTATATAGAAAACAAAACATTGGTAAAAATTAATTTAATAAATCTTTAAAGAATATTAATTTTTTCGAAAAAATTTTATATAAAATATAGACATACAATAAAATATTTGTGACCGAATAAAAATAAAGTCATTTTTTCTTAAAAACATTCTTTCATAATTTGAAGTACTTAGAGAGAGGAAAATGAATGGAAAAAATAGCGATTTAAAAAAATAACTAGAAAAGAAGAGAATATATGAGATTTTTAATAGGTAGATCATATAATTTCATCATTAAAAAATTTAAGCATAAAAAATCCTAATATTAAGTGAGTTTGTAACATAAAACCCTTAAAATTTTGGTAATATATAAATAAAAACCTCATGAAACATAGAAAATTATATGGGTTTATAAAACCCCATAATTTTTTTGAAAATAATCATACAATACATTCCTGGGAAGTATATACGCCACATAAAAGAAACAAGTAGTGAATATAGCATATGCCTCATAGAAATAAAAGTGTGATGGGAATGCCTTACCACTTTGGTAACTTTAAAATCAAAACCCATTGGATGAAACAATTTGGATTGTAACATTCAATAACATGAATTAATAATTATCCATGATATAACATTTAAAAGGGTCATTATATACACCTTATAAACATAAATAGGTTCTTAACATCAAACAAGTCTTAATGAAATAGTACTGATATGAAGAACCCTTACCTTATGTACAAATTCATTCATAAACACTATAACCTCCTGTATAATAAATTTAAATTTATTATAATTTAATAAAAAAACCATATACATATTTATAATATCATATATGATCAAATCATAACATCTCAACATCCTTTTATTAATATTTCTTGATTTTAATTCTCATTCTGGGATGTTAACAGTTTTGTTTTTCCTAAATATTTCCTTTCATCAGTTACAATACTTGAATTTTGATCATGGTTAAATTATATCTATAATGTTAATAATGATATAAATATCATATATATTCATTATATATAGATATATAATCATCCATAAAAGGTGGATATAGAAAAATTAATCATATCACTCATGGAGACAGTAGTCCGTACATGCGCATGAATAATACTTCTATTTTCTAATGAGAAAATATGGAATGTAAGTAGATAATATTTTATCATTAAAGAATCATTATTACATTATAAATATCATATATATTTATTAAATCTATAATTATGAACAACCATGTGAGGCGGTGATGGAAAATGAGTCTATTGCTTCGTGGAGGGAGTAGTCCACACATATGCACATGCAATACTTTCATTTCCCATATGATGGAAAGGTGGTGGAAAATGGTTTTAACATAACAATAACAACATATAAATATATATGTAATATTTTTTTTCATTTTAGGATAAAAAAATATATTTATTGGTTTAAGAATGATAAATAAACTTTGAAATAGTTGGTTAAGACAATTACCTATTCTTTGAGTGGCCACCATGGTTTACACCTTAAGCCTTATTAAAATGGTTTTAGGGGAAGAACTGAAGCTATATGATGGAGGGAGGGAACTTGGAAGGTATTATGGTAGGGATTTTCTGAGATATATTACTCAATATTTGTGAATAAAATATAATATGAGTTTCCCATTTAAAAGTTGGGAAAATGACACGCTTGAAATTACTTTAAAGATTCAAATATAATATATATCATAATCTTGTTAAGTATAAAAAAATAGTTATAATTTCGAAGTAAGGACATGATAAGGTTGAAATATCTTCAACCAATAAAAATTAGACATGTTTAAGTTTAATTATAAACCTTATCTTTTGTTTTAACCCCTCATTAACCGTTATTGACCTTAACCATGGTAACCGATTTTGTTATTGCATTTAAGGGGCATAAATTTAATTTTAAGATGAAAAAGTGGCTCACAAATGGTCCATGGATGAAAGTTTTGGCCATTTACCATTCCAAATCCCCCATTTAAATATTTTTTAAATCATTTGATAAATATTATTTAACATAAAATAGCATTAAAGTCATTTTTAGGTCTACTCATTTAATTTGACTTCAAAGACATCTAGAAAAAAATGGAATTAAAATATAAACACATTTAACATTATTTTAACTTTATAATTACCTATGAAATTTGTGGAATACCACAATTCATCCAAAAAATATTAATTTTATTATCTTTTATATCATTTATCTTGATTTTTATTCTGCTTCTACAAGAATTGTATTGGCATTGCGTAATGTTTTAAGATAATTATATCATCACCAAAAATTAAAAATAGATTACCATCATAAAAATAATTTATTTTTGTACAAGGAAACCATTTAGTTTAATTCATAACTTTTTTTAATCCTTTTTAAACTCATCCAATAGTATAAAGTAAAGTGTTTGGGATATTTTTAGGCATTATCTCATAGTTTTAACCCTATTTTACCCATTTTACACTTATCATGGTGACATATATTTATCATGGTTAATATTCAAAATGATAAAAAATAAAAGGTAAATATTTACCAAATTCGAACCCCATGATTCCAAATGCGGAACACATTTTTCCAGATTCAACTTCTTGAAGTGGCAGAAATCAATTTTAATATAAATACATAAAACGAAATAAAAAACTGTTTAAAAAAATGTGTATTAAGCTTAAAAATGATCTTATACCAAAACAAAGTATAATTATTGTAACACCCCAGGTAAATAAAGAATATGAAATCTTTATATTTATCCATACTTGTGAATCAAATATTAATATTACTTTAAAGGGGATGCTATGCTCGATGGCGTACCCAATACGCAACAACGAGTTTCTTGGGAATCTTACGTTGCACTCTAATAATAAAATAATATTATTTTAAATGGTAGTTAACGCCTATCCATTGTAATGGAGGGAATGAACAGAACTAACTACCAAATGATTATATATGTTTGTCAGATATTTTTACTTTTTACAATAAATGTTAGAGGATTAAAAATGCGAATGAATCCAATTTTAAGCGTAAACATTCTAATATTCTTTAAAAGGTCGATTAACCGCCTTTTGATGACGAACCTCTTTTAAATCCACTTTTTTACAATTTTATGTGTTATATTTGAAAAAATAAAATTCTTCTTTAAAATCGGGACATCAAAATTTATTTTGTGTAAATTTTTGGTATTTTTCCGAAAAAGTTCAATTTTTAATGAATAGTGAAAAATGTTGTATTTTAATTCAAAACCTATTTTTAATCTAATTTATTTATATGATTATATTATATTTTGAATTGGTTTTAAAGTGAAATTAGAATATATTTTTACCATTTAATCCAATAGTGGTCGATGAAATTAATTTCACTTTGAAATCGGACTTAAACTAGTGTCAATCTTTTGATATATTTTGTTTCATAAAAACACGCTATTTGTTTTGACAGTAGGAATTAATTATTAAATTAATTAATGAAACTTATATGTTTTTAATTTTTTAAAATATACATCATTTTTGAATTCAGAATATCAAATTTAGATTAGGGTGAATTTTTGGTAATTTTCTGAAAAACTTCAATTTTTGATGAATAGTGAAACCACTAAGTGGTACTTATAAAAACTGATTTTCCATTTAAATGAAAATTTTCCACCTTTGTGTTTTGAATTTCAAAAATCCGACATACATGGTTGTCATTAAGAAGTAAAATGTGGTTCAATGGGATTAAAATAATTTTTTGGTGAATAGTAACTTATTAAGTTTTTAATCGCGATTAGAGGTAATTAGTGTAGTTTAAGGTAATAATAATGTTTTTATAAAATGAAATGACCTAGAAACATGTCCTACCCTCATTTGATGTGTAATGGACGACCATGAAAATCCATGTGTCAACTTGGGGACCCCATGGAGCCACTTTGGTTGGAAAATGACATAAATACCTTTTTATTTAATGATAAAGTAAAAATGACACAAACATGAAATGTTTTACTAAAACAATTTTTACATGAGGTTATACAAGTCAGATATTTGAATATAAATAGTCATTGGAAAGATAAAAAGATTTCCTATATCATAGTATTTTTTTTATAAATTTTAGACATTAAATAAATTAAATTATTTATGACATCATGATGATGCAGCGATGACCTCATTATTTAACGATTTAAATAAAATGGAAAGATAATGTGATATCTAAGACCTACACATGTCCAAAACCTATTTGATGGGTGGATTTAGAACCATTATCACCTTATCCACGAATTATATCAATTTGGGACCTTTTAAATCCGAATCTCATTTTCAAATAAAGTAACATTTTCTTACTTTCCAAGAGTGCCCCTCCTCTCCTCTTATAAAAGGCCCCCACCTCTACCTCCTTACCCACACTTACAAAGCCTTTGGCTCGACCAAACCCTGCCCATTTTGTCTCTCCACATCCCTCTATAACTCCTTGAAGACTCACTTTGGGTAGAATCCTTTCCAAGGAAGCCTTTGAGCTCAAATCAAAGGAAGTTACCCGATTTTAAGGTAATGTCTTCGCTTGAGTCCTTTTGTTTTATTTTGCTTCTCCAACCCCCTAAAATCTTTTTATTCATTTATTTTGTAACAAATACAGTATCTTAAATATACTAGGATGTTTTTATAAGAAGGTTTCGAGCTACAATTACACACACCTACATCTAATGGTTAAAGAACATACTGTTTCTGTGGATGGCGAATTTCTGCCTCCCGAAACGATGATTGTTCAACATTCTTCTAACACCATCAAAGGTTGCCATTAAGATGACACTATATTTATATATGATATCTAATATTTTTATGTTTTACTTAAGCTTCTGTATTTTTCATTTATGGCATACCTTTATGGTTTCCATTATGGGTAAACGCGATATCTTCATTTAAGGAAGTGCGGACTACCGCCCCCTCAAAGTGACTTGATTCGTTAATACCATATGTGGTAAGTATAGAGGATATATTTAATGATATTATATAAGATACCATACTATAATTAAAATACTATTATGTATCATTATGTTTTAATTCCATTAAATATGAAATAGAAATGGAAGTAGCGTTCATGCGTACGTACGACTTACCGTCTCCATGAACGGTGCATTTCATTTCTTAACTCTAAATGTTATGTAATATTATAAATGCATGAATATACTGGATATATATGATATATATGATATATACATGATGAATACAATTCTGGATATAATGAACCTTTGACCACACGAACAACATGTAATTGTAAGAAGTCCACTTTCGACTTAAGAACCAAGTATCGACAAAACAAACATTATTAACTTAAATGATTACATAATGTCTATGACATGGTAATAAGTGATATAAAAGGAATAATGAACTTGAAAAAGGTTCTTAAGGAAGTATAAATTAACTCAAGTTTATTATTCATGAGATTAAAGAATGATCGAGTCAAGTCAGACCCGAGGTAAGAGATCTTACTCCTCTCTTTGTTTTTAAGTACACTCTTTTATATCCAGGAATTAATTATTAAATTAGTTAATGAAAATTATATGTTTTGAATTTTTTAAAATAGACATCATTTTTTAATTCGGAATATCAAATATATATTAGGGTAAATTTTTGGTAATAATCTGAAAAACTTCAATTTTTGATGAATAGTGAAACCACTAAGTGGTACTTATAAAAACTGATTTTCCGTTTAAATGAAATTTTGACACATTTGTGTTTTGAATTTCAAAAATCCGACATACATGGTTGTCATTAAGAAGTAAAATGTGGTTCAATGGGATTAAAATATTTTTTTGGTGAATAGTAACTTATTAAGTTTTTAATCGCGATTAGAGGTAATTAGTGTAGTTTAAGGTAAGAATAATATTTTAATAAAATGAAATGACCTAGACACATGTCCTACCCTCATTGGATGTGTCATGGCCGACCAAGAAAATACATGGGTCAACTTGGGGACCCCATGGAGCCACTTTGGTTGGAAAATGACATAAATACCTTTTTATTTAATGATAAAGTAAAAATGACACAAACATGAGATGTTTTACTAAATATTTTGTTACATGGGGTTATACAAGTCCGATATTTGACTATAAATAGTCATTGGAAAGATAAAAATATTTCCTACATAATAGTATTTTTTTTATAATTTTTAGACATTAAATAAATTAAATTATTTATGACATCATGATGATGCAGCGATGACCTCATTATTTAATGATTTAAATAAAATGGAAATATAATGTAATATCTAAGACCTACACATGTCCAAAACCTATTGGATGGGTGTATTTCGAACCATTATCACCTTATCCACGAATTATATCAATGTGGGACCTTTTAAATCCGAAACTCATTTTCAAATAGAGTAACATTTGCTTACTTTCCAAGAGTGCCCCTCCTCTCCTCTTATAAAAGGCCCCTACCTCTACCTCCTTACGCACACTCACAAAGCCTTTGTCTCGGCCAAAAAATGCCCATTTTGTCTCTCCCCATACTTCTATAACTCCTTTAAGCCTCACTTTGGGAATAATCTTTTCCAAGGAAGCCTTTGATCTCAAATCAAAGGAAGTTACCTGATTTTAAGGTAATGTCTTCACTTGAGTCCTTTTGTTTTATTTTGCTTATCCAACCCCCTAAACTCTTTTTATTCATTTATTTTGTAACAAATACAGTATATTCAATATACTAGGATGTTGTTATAAGAAGGTTTCGAGCTACACTTACACACACCTACATATAATGGTTAAAGAACATACTGTTTCCGGGGATGGCGAATTTCTGCCTCCTGAAACGATGATTGTTCAACATTCTTCTAACACCTTAAAAGGTGGCCATTAAGATGACACTATATTTATATATGATATCTAATATGTTTATGTTTTACTTAAGCTTCTGTATTTTTCATTTATGGCATACCTTTATGGTTTCCATTATGGGTAAACGCGATATCTTCATTTAAGGAAGTGCGGACTACCGCCCCCTCAAAGTGATTTAATTCGTTAATACCATATGTGGTACATATAAATGATATATTTAATGATATTATATATGATACCATACTGGAATTAAAATACTATTATGTATCATTATGTTTTAATTCCATTAAATATGAAATAGAAATGGAAGTAGCGTTCATGCGTACGTACGACTTACCGTCTCCATGAACGGTGCATTTCTTTTCTTAACTCTAAATGTTATGTAATATTATCAATGCATGAATATACTGGATATATATGATATATATGATATATACATGATGAATACAATTCTGGATATAATGAAACTTTGACCACACGAACAACATGTAATTGTAAGAAGTCCACTTTCGACTTAAGAACCAAGTATCGAAAAAACAAACATTATTAACTTAAATGATTACATAATGTATATGACATGGTAATAAATTATATAAAAGGAATAATGAACTTGAAAAATGTTCTTAAGGAAGTATAAATTAACTCAATTTTATTATTCAGGAGATTAAAGAACGATCGAGTCAAGTCGGACCCGAGGTAAGGGATCCCACTCCTCTCTTTCTTTTTAAGTACGATCTTTATGTCATTCCTTTTAAAGCTCATATTTCTTGTTATTGGGATGTTATTTTATATTACTCTTACAGTATTTTTTATTGTTCATATTATGAGAGACCCTATTTTCTCTCATCAATCCATTTTGGAAGTTTTAAGTGGCGCCATTAGGCTGCCGAGTTTTCGTAAGGGATTTTTCATCTCACTTTTATTCCCGTGAGATTTATGCTACATTTCCCACAATTTCCTTTGAGTGGTGTATGTACTTCCCATTATTATACTCTTTGTGTAATATACTTTCGTTTATGAGTATTTACATCAATGATGTATTGACCTTCTTTCATGGGGTGTATGTTTCGAAAGATATCCAAGTTGGTATGGGAACCTTTCACCCTCCTCTTTTTAAAAAACTTCTTTTGTTGGGTATTTTAATTCACATATTGTTATGTTGGGATATGTTCTCATATATCCTTATTGATGTAAATTTTAAGTGATGAGATAATTTTTTTATCTCTCATCAACTCTTTTTCTGAATTTTGAAGTGACGCCGTTAGGCTGTGAAATTTTTGCAAGGGAGCTTTTTAACCCAAATTTGATTCTTTGGGATAAACTTGTACTCCTTGAATATGTCGTTCTATGAATATGTGTGAATAACCTATGATTGTTTTACACTTAATATCCACTTATATTTGGGGTATTCGTTTGTCACACATAATTATTCAATTGATTTATCCTTAAACCAAGGATACCGTCTTTGTAAGGGTCTTCGTCTCAATCTCCATTCATTGAGGCATATTTTGTTTTATACACAACCTTCTTTTATACGGTGTATAAACCCCTTTTACTTTTATGTTTATTCAAAAGGAATCTTTTTTCTACGAAGCGTTTTACTAAACGACACAAAGGAATGTTTCTTTTACGTATGCGGTGACAACGACCTTTTCCGCCACCGCGAGTATTATTTGATCCTTGGCTTCCTCAACAAGCCGTAATGTTTTTAAATAAAATAAATACCATATACTTTTTTTTGTATTTTGGTATTGAAAATGGTTTTGATAAAGGATTTTATTATGTCAATATATTTAAATGATATATTGTGATTGAAATGTGGAAATGTTATCATTCCATTATATTGGTTTTATGTGTTATAATTTTATAATGGTACTTGGACATTTTACAGGTGGTTACGTGATAAACCATATGATGGGTGGTGCCGTGAATACCAGGATGGGTGGTTACGTTATAACCTCCAATGCATTGGGTATGGAAGTCGGCCGTATGGCTATTCCATTAAGTATGTATGGAAGTTGGCCGAATGGCTATTACATTAAGTGATATGTGTGGAAGTCGACCTTATGGTTATTACACTTAAGTATGTTTATGTACCAAGTTACCTTTATATGTTATGTGATCTTTATATGGGTTTTATGGTAATCTTTTGGTTACAGAAGGATAAGTAATGAAATTTTATTTAGTGAAGAGTTTTTACTACTTTGAAAAGGTGAAAAGTATTACTTTGTTAAATATACATGGTTTACTTGTTGTTTTGAAAAACTAACAGTTTTCATTATTTGTGTATCCCTTACTGAGCTTTTTATGCTCATCCCAAGTTTTTGAAATGTTTTTCACAGGACTTAACATGGAATAGGGTCAAGGATGGGATCAAGGGAAAGTCATGCTACCTAAAACATGGAACTAGACATGTTTCTTTTTAAGAGTTTTTATTTTATGGAAACTTAGTAGAAGTTTCTACTTTGTAATATTTTGAGATGTAATAGTTATGTCCTAATTATCTAAAACTCTAAACCTGAAAAGATCCTCAATGTGAATTATTCATTTAATTCAATATTAAGTAAGGTTTAAGGCCGGGGCCATATATTTGGTATCAGAGGTCGGTTTAGACAACTTTAGGGATTAGGAGTTCTTGTGAGACACATGATTAGTCCCTATATCTATTATTTCAGTTAAATCCTTGTTTTATAACATTTTTTCAGGTCAAGTAAAGTCGGTTACAAATGGAAGGAGAAGGATCTCAATCGACATTCCTATATCTTCCTGATGACATTCTTGCAATAATTATTGCAAAGTCATCTTCGGATGATTGTGAAACTTTTTTTAGCATACAAATCACTTGCAAGTAGTTGTTTGAGATATCAAACACCTCCACTATACCTTGTTATCATCGTGGATCATGGGTTGTTTTTAGACAAATACTATTTTCACAATATTCTCATATTTTCAAGAAAGGTAAATATTATCAAGGTATTTTCAAATATTTTACCCTATCACAAGAATTTGAAGCATATTATGATTTTAAAAATGGTGCTGAGGAAGGAGACCCTTGCACAACCTATTTATATTTGCTTTTAAAATATAGTCTCACATCACATACTTATGATATTTTAAAAGGACCAATAATAGAAATTTTCAACCCAATTTCGGTCCGACTATTTTATAGAAATCATGTTTTATCAGATGTTTTGGAATTATATGTCATACATGATTATTTTCCAAAACTGTTTTTCTGTGAACACCCATATGACCCATGTTATACGAGGTGTATTTGGATGGAGGAAGAAAATAATTTTGAAGGATCTCTAAATCATTGTTGTAATGCATGGTACTTCTACCTACGTGAGCAAGATGACGATGAAACCGAGTGGACTCCATGATCAAGGTATGATGTTATTCATTTTGGGAATCATTTTATTTTATCTTATGGTGGTGAAATAAGACTTCAAGAATTAAGATGTTGAGATCGTAACGAATTCGGATGAAAATTAAAGGTATAAGGAAACGATTGAGGTTAAAACATGTTAGGGTTGTTTTTGGAGTTTTATAAAAAGGGAAAACACGCAGACCGTGTGACAACCCGTCGCGTCTGACAAAGCTGTGGGAATCGAACCCACAACCAAAGTGCAACTGGTATTTATCGCCTACCACTAGACTACGTGAAGTCCCTGGTTAGTTTGACTGATTCTTTTTAGTTATATTATTTTATGAATTAAGAGTAAGTTGATTTTGGGTTATCTATGGAAATTTATTAACCTATCATGGAGGATATGTGATTAGGTTAATTACTTTTCAATACGAGACATTAAGAGCAACTGATGTTGTTTGGAGATAAATGATACGATTTAACTTGGAAGAATATGTGACTAAATCCCTCAAATATTTGGGTTTCAATCTTAGTTTGGTTTACTTTGAATAATTTTATGGACAAATTGATTATCGAATGGTCCTCGTTGAACTTTGGGTTTTGTTGGAAAAATTTTGGAGATTAAGATAGATTTTATTTTTATAAGGGGTTATCCTTTTTGGGATTATCTGATCTTGTAATAACCTTTTTGGTTTTGGTTTTGGTTAAAGTCAAAAGACATGGTAAGTATATAGTTCTCTTTTGTGGATTAGGTGATTCTCTAGAAGTTGATTATAGTACTCTTAATGTGAACAAGTCTTCCTAAATACTCATCTTTTGGAGAAAATATGAGTTTGTGTAAAAGTTGAAAGTTAACATGATAAGTGATTATGTTTCCTTATGAATAAATTACTCAATAAAAAGTAACTTAAAACAAAAATGTTGTCTATTAACTTTTCCTACTGGGGAATCGAATACCGTTTAACCCATCACAAGTTTGTGATTTTCTTGTGGTTAACTTTCTCCTAAACATGTTTTCTATCACTCTCCATAAGAACATGATCCTTTGTTTTTTCCTCCATGTCCATATTTTCGTACTTGGAATCCTAGTATGGGTTAACTCGGGTGACCTTTGTACTTATCTTTCTTTATTTTAAAGTGATTTTTTTACCGACTCTTGTTCTGATGTGGGACTTTCAAGGATGTTTCCAAGCCCAATTTTAAAATTGCGAGGACGCAATTCCCAAAAGGGGGGAAGGATGTAACACCCCAGGTAAATAAATAATATGACATCTTTATATTTATCCATATTTGTGAATCAAATATTAATATTACTTTAAAGGGGATTCTATGCTCTATGGCGTACCCAATACGCAACAACTATTTTCTTGGAAATCTTACGTTGCACTCTAATAATAAAATAATATTATTTTAAATGGTAGTTAACGCCTAGCCGTTTTAATGGCGGGAATGAATAGAACTAACTACCAAATGATTATATATGTTTGTCTAATATTTTTACTTTTTACAATAAATGTTAGAGGATTAAAAATGCGAATGAATCCAATTTTAAGCGTAAACATTCTAATATTCTTTAAAAGGTCGATTAACCGCCTTTTGATGGCGAACCTATTTTAAATCCACTTTTTGATAATTTTATGTTTTATATTTGACAAAATAAAATTCTTCTTTAGAATCGGGACATCAAAATTTACTTTGTGTAAATTTTTGGTATTTTTCTGAAAAAGTTCAATTTTTAATGAATAGTTAAAAATGTTGTATTTTAATTCAAAAACTCTTTTTAATCTAATTTATTTATATGATTAGATTATCTTTTGAATTGGTTTTAAATTGAAATTAGAATATATTTTTACCATTTAATCCAATAGTGGTCGATGGAATTAATTTCACTTTGAAATCGGACTTAAACTAATGTCAATCTTTTGATACATTTTGTTTCATAAAAACACGCTATTTGTTTTGACAGCGGGAATTAATTATTAAATTAATTAATGCAAATTATATGTTTTTAATTTTGTAAAATAGACATAATTTTTGAATTCGGAATATCAAATATATCTTAGGGTGATTTTTTGGTAATTTTCTGAAAAACTTCAATTTTTGATGAATAGTGAAACCACTAAGTGGTACTTATAAAAACTGATTTTCCGTTTAAATGAAAATTTTCCACCTTTGTGTTTTGAATTTCAAAAATCCAACATACATGGTTGTCATTAAGAAGTAAAATGTGGTTCAATGGGATTAAAATAATTTTTTTGTGAATAGTAACTTATTAAGTTTTTAATCGCGATTAGAGGTAATTAGTGTAGTTTAAGGTAAGAATAATGTTTTAATAAAATTAAATGACCTAGACACATGTCCTACCCTCATTGGATGTGTCATGGCCGACCAAGACAATCCATGGGTCAACTTGGGGAGCCCATGGATCCACTTTGGTTGGAAAATCACATAAATACCTTTTTATTTAATGATAAAGTAAAAATGACACAAACATGAGATGTTTTACTAAAACAATTTTTACATGGGGTTATACAAGTCAACTATTTGACTATAAATAGTCATTGGAAAGATAAAAATATTTCCTACATCATAGTATTTTTTTTTATAATTTTTAGACATTAAATAAATTAAATTATTTATGACATCATTATGATGCAGCGATGACCTCATTATTTAACGATTTAAATAAAATGGAAAGATAATGTAATATATAAGACCTAAACATGTCCAAAACCTATTTTATGGGTTTATTTCAAACCATTATCACCTTATCCACGAATTATATCAATTTGGGACCTTTTAAATCCGAAACTCATTTTCAAATAAAGTAACATTTGCTTACTTTCCAAGAGTGCCCCTCCTCTCCTCTTATAAAAGGACCCCAACTCTACCTCCTTACCCACACTTAAAAAGCCTTTGGCTCGGCCAAACCCTGCCCATTTTGTCTCTCCACATACCTCTATAACTCCTTGAAGCCTAACTTTGGGCAGAATCCTTTCCAAGGAAGCCTTTGAGCTCAAATCAAAGGAAGTTACCTGATTTTAAGGTAATGTCTTTGCTTGAGTCCTTTTGTTTTATTTTGCTTCTCCAACCCCCTAAACTCTTTTTATTAATTTATTTTGTAACAAATCCAGTATCTTCAATATACTAGAATGTTTTTATAAGAAGTTTTCGAGCTACACTTACACACACCTACATCTAATGGTTAAAGAACATACTGTTTCCGTGGATGACGAATTTCTGCCTCCCAAAACGATGATTGTTCAACATTCTTCTAACACCTTAAAAGGTGGCCATTAATATGAAAATATATTTATATATGATATCTAATATTTTTATGTTTTACTTAAGCTTCTGTATTTTTCATTTATGTCATACCTTTATGGTTTCCATTATGGGTAAATGCGATATCTTCATTTAAGGAAGTGCGTACTACCGCCCCCTCAAAGTGATTTGATTCGTTAATACCATATGTGGTACGTATAAAGGATATATTTAATGATATTATATATGATACCATGCTGGAATTAAAATACTATTATGTATCATTAAGTTTTAATTCCATTAAATATGAAATAGAAATGGAAGTAGCGTTCATGCGTACGTACGGCTTACCGTCTCCATGAACGGTGCATTTCATTTCTTAACTCTAAATGTTATGTAATATTATAAATGAATGAATATACTGGATATATATGATATATATGATATATACATGATGAATAAAATTCTGGATATAATGAACCTTTGACCACACGAACAACATGTAATTGTAAGAAGTCCACTTTCGACTTAAGAACCAAGTATCAACAAAACAAACATTATTAACTTAAATGATTACATAATGTCTATGACATGGTAATAAGTGATATAAAAGGAATAATGAACTTGAAAAAGGTTATTAAGTAATTATAAATTAACTCAAGTTTATTATTCTGGAGATTAAAGAACGATCGAGTCAAGTCGGACCCGAGGTAAGGGATCCTACTCCTCTCTTTCTTTTTAAGTACGCTCTTTATGTCATTCATTTTAAAGCTCATATTTCTTGTTATTGGGATGTTCTTTTATATTACTATTACTGTAATTTTTATTGTTCATATGATGAGAGACCCTATTTTCTCTCATCAATCCATTTTGGATGTTTTAAGTGGTGCCGTTGGGCTGCCGAGTTTTCGTATGAGATTTTTCATCTCACTTTTATTCCCGTGAGATTTATGCTACATTTCCCACAATTTCCTTTGAGTGGTGTATGTACTTCCCATTATTCTACTCTTTGTGTAATATAATTTCTTTTATGAGTATTTTCATCAATGATGTATTGACCATCTTTCACGGGGTGTATGTTTCAAAAGATACCCAAGTCGGTATGGGAATCTTTCACCCTCCTCTTTTTAAAAGACTTATTTTGTTGGGTCTTTTAATTCACATATTGTTATGTTGGGATATGTTCTCATATATCCTTATTGATGTAAATTTTAAGTGATGAGATACTTTTTTTTATCTCTCATCAACTCTTTTTATGAATTTTGAAGTGACGCCGTTAGGCTGTGAAATTTTTGCAAGGGAACTTTTTAACCCAAATTTGATTCTTTGGGATAAACTTGTACTCCTTGAATATGTCGTTCTATGAATATGTGTGAATAACCTCTGATTGTTTTACACTTAATATCCACTTATATTTGGTGTATTCGTTTGTCACACATAATTATGCAATTGATTTATCCTTAAACCAAGGATACCGTCTTTGTAAGGGTCTTCGTCTCAATCTCCATTCATTGAGGCATATTTTGTTTTATACACAACCTTCTTTTATACGGTGTATAAACCCCTTTTACTTTTACGTTTATTCAAAAGGAATCTTTTTTCTACGAAGCGTTTTACTAAAAGACACAAAGGAATGTTTCTTTTATGTACGCGGTGACAATGACCTTTTCCGCCGCCGCGAGTATTATTTGATCTTTGGCTTCCTCAACAAGCCGTAATGTTTTTAAATAAAATAAATACCATATAATTTTTTTTGTATTTTGGTATTGAAAATGGTTTTGATAAAGGATTCTATTATGTCAATATATTTAAATGATATATTGTGATTGAAATGTGGAAATTTTATCATTCCATTATGTTGGTTTTATGTGTTATAATTTTATAATGGTACTTGGACATTTTACGAGTGGTTACGTGATAAACCATATAGCGGGTGGTGCCGTGAATACCAGGATGGGTGGTTACGTTATAACCTCCAATGCATTGGGTATGGAAGTCGGCTGTATGGCTATTTCATTAAGTATGTATGGAAGTTAGCCTAATGGCTATTCCATTAAGTGATATGTGTGGAAGTCGACCTTATGGTTATTCCACTTAAGTATGTTTATGTCCCAAGTTACCTTTATATGTTATGTGATCTTTATATGGGTTTTATGGTAATCTTTTGGTTACAAAAGGGTAAGTAATGAACTTTTATTCAGTGAAGAGTTTTTACTACTTCGAAAAGGTGAAAAGTATTACTTTGTTAAAGTATATATGGTTTACTTGTTGTTTTGAAAAACTAACAGTTTTCATTCTTTGTGTATCCCTTACTGAGCTTTTTATGCTCATCCCAAGTTTTTGAAATGTTTTTCACAGGACTTAACGTGGAATAGGGTCAAGGACGGGATCAAGGGAAAGTCATGCTACCTAAAACATGGAACTAGACATGTTTCTTTTTAAGAGTTTTTATTTTATGGAAACTTAGTAGAAGTTTCTACTTTGTAATATTTTGAGATGTAATAGTTATGTACTAATTCTCTAAAACTCTAAACCTGAAAAGATCCTCAATGTAAATTATTCATTTAATTCAATATTAAGTACGGTTTAAGGTCGGAGACTTATAATTATAATTCCTATATAATTAATTATATTATTTATTATTTTAATTTAATATGAAATTGAAAATATATTGATACTTTTAAATTACTTTATTTAATGAAATTACATGATTTTATTACAAAATGGGTATTTTTTACTATTCACTTAATAAATATTTTCAGAGAAGTAATTTTTTTAACCTAAGCTAATATTGACAAGATGATTTAAAAAATAATATTCATTTACTAAAATAAAATTTCAAAAAAAATGATAAAAATTAATTATAATATCCATTCTCAAAATGAAATAAAACCCATTTTTGATGAAAATATATTTTTGAAGAATAAAATGACTTTATTTAAAATTGAGTACTAATTTATTATAAATTAATCAAAAAATTTTTATTATATAAAAAATTATATATATTTTTCATAATGTGGTTATTCTTATTAGTACCATTAATTTAATGGCTAGGTTATAATATATCATAGTTTGTTTTAAGATCAGTGTTACGTGGCCAAAAAATTATTAAACACTTATGATTTATTTAAAGAGAAATATATTCTAAAATATTAGGGTGTTACAATAAGATCCAATATTTGAATGTTTCATGAAACTTTAATTATTATTTAATTTTATCTCTATTTTTGAATTCTTCAAACATTTATCCAAGTAATATTATTCACTATATACAACCAAATTCATTCTTAGTAATCTTTGGATGGGTTCTCAAAACATTACCCAAATTTTATCTTCATCAATCACAACCAATTAATATGATTAAAAATATATCTCTTAAAAATTCTCAAAAATGTTTAATATAGTGATCTTGACATAAAACTAATAGTTTTTTTATAATTACATACAAAATAGTTCTACAATCATTAGATGTATGGACTGTTCACTAAGAAATAAATCTACTAAACTTCTTTATTGATATAAGAGTGGATATTCATATTACATGTAATGTAAGATTCTCAATTATCTTAATTAGTCTCTTACTTTATCATCAAACTCACATATTGACAACTAATTCAACCACATTCCATTAGGCTCTCAAATCTCCCCCTTTGGATTTGTTTTCAATACCTTAAACTACTCCACAAAAGATAATGTTAATATGAGTTTAACAGTTGTAATATTCTATCACTTATTGATAATAAATACCAAAGAGACTAATGGAAAAATTATTTCCATATATTTATCTTCCTTGATTTGAAAAATCACTTTCCTTCATTATTCTCCCCTTCTGTTTGTTCTCTCACTTTATTGAGAGATACTACTTGATATATATTCAAACTAATTTTATTGAGAGAAGGATGAGATAAATTTTTTACTTATAAATGAGATATAAATTAAGTATATGTGAGAAATGAATGTTATATAAAACAATAGTGACTAATCTATACTAAAAATATGTCCATAAACTATCCAAAATGTGACACAAACTTTAAAGTATCTTCCTAAGAGTTTTTCAAACAAATTTTAAAATAAGTTTAATGTTTGTACTAAAATTCAAAAAACACATAAAAAACATTTAAGTGAAAGGTTGATAACCCACCTTTTAAGTTATATTTCATCTCAATAATCACTCCATCTTAATGCATCAAATTTAGTATAATTAAAAATAGAACAGGGAAGTGGTTTTCATACTTAAATAGTGCTAATAGATTATTATTTTTAATAGCTCCCCTTAATGTATTTACTCCAATATCTCTTCATCATGGTTGATTTTATTCAAAATAAACTCTAAAAATTTTCTAATATCAATTGAAGTTAGGATTCAAGTACTCCGTGATGGATGGGTCTTCTATCTGTATAATGATTATGGATTTTATATAATTATCCTCCTTGATATATCTCCTTCAATTCTATATTCAAATTATCACATGAAAAAAATTATGGGAATAAGAAGATTCTTGATAAGATCCTTAATGAGAGAAACATGGATGAGACTTAGATATTAACCTAGAGACTCTTTTCTTTATAACTCTAAAATGGAGAGAAATCCTCATGATAACATCACCATTGATTTTCTAAATTTGATCTTGTTTTATGGTATATATTTATTTATATTTTCAACTTTATTCTTATATGGAATAGGATTCTTCACTTCAGTAAGTAAATAACTTTCATTATTTTATGCGTTCTAAAATTCCTATCCAATTCCACCTATTGTAGCTGTATGGTTAAGCACTCATTAGGAACATGCTCAACATTTTTCATGTGTAAGGAATCCTTTTTCATAATAGTAGTCTTGGTATTTGGTGTCACTAGTTATTTCTATTTTTTCTTCAATAATTAATTTTTCTAGGAAGCCATATCATGCATTTTTTATCTATATTCCAAGATATTTTTCACCTTCCATGTAAGCTGTATTAGGGATACCCATTTAAAGAAATATTTTGGGTTCTTCATCAGGTCTATCTTCCACTAAAACAATATTCCTGTTCCTCTCTAAGATTGATTTTAATCTTTATTTCATCTTGATTCCTCCAATAGTAATTTCCATGTCCTGATGGTTTTGGTCACAAAAAAGAACCTATTGGGTCTAAGAAAAACTCAACTATTATAAGATTAAATGAATAATACACAATTTCTATGACGATAAATGTCATGATCAATGAATTTATTTGATGAAAATTGATAAAGATCACAAAAACCAAGAGAGTATTTTCATGTTAAATTTATAATTAATTTAAAACAACAATTACATTAGTCTTGAAAACTTTATTTGAAGAATAATTTAATCATATTAATTTTTTGAAATAGTTAGTATTCTCTAAATCCATTTTTATATGATACAGAAGGCTACATTTTTTTTGAAATTTTGATAAACATCATGAAAATAAGATTTACATGTTGTTGATTCCATTTTTACAACATGCATTAAATAAGAGTTCATGTGTGGAGCATATATACGAGCATAATTCCACCTAATCTATTATTAAGAGCTATTAGATAAGGTGTAATGGATTGAGAGTTAATTATTCATGCATGGGATGAATGAGACGTCCAAAGAATCATTTAGCCATGCGTTATAAATGCATGAGTAAATGTAATGGCCCATGGAGTATCCTTGAGTCCTATAAATAATATATCCACATGTTTCTTGTGTTTTTTCATGCTTTTTGTGTGGCTAAAACTCCCAGAGATACAATGATTTCCTCTTCCTCATTATTTTTATATGAGATGCCAGAACATCTTGAATGAAATAATAACCCCATCCAAATGTTGGATGATTCAACGTAGACCATGGATATACTACGGAGGTGGGATATCATTTGGCTACCACATAGAAATCTCTCTCAAACACATGTGATAATGATAAAATTGATATAGATGGTCTTCAGTGTATGATACACCATATTTACAGTATTTCTTCATTTTAGTTTTATATGCAGTTTCATATTTCATACATGGGTGATCCTCGAACAAGGGTTTAAATCATTTCTATTTGATCTAATAAGTGTTATTAGACTCTAACAAAACCCTTCCGTGGAATCAGAGGGAATCCGTGCTTTAGTTTTATGAAACCATTCCTAGTAAATGAAGAAAATGAAAAAAATGGAGGATCATTTTGTATTTTCTATAAATTCCAGGTTATTATGAATACCCTTATACAAAAATGATCTGAGTAAGGGTCAACCTAGACCACTGTTGCACATACTAGTCTGCATAAAGTTCATCATATTTTATCCTTACATATATTTGTCTACGTAAGGGTCATCTCTCATTATATTTATGAGATAGGTCACATAAAGGTAACTAGATACCAAAATATATGTGAAGACTTCACATAAAGGTAGTTTGGTTCTTACCTTTATATAAATTGTTTACATAAAGGTAGTTATCAATTTAAAGCTCTGCATAAAGTTCTTCACCATGGTACTTTTATGTGAAGGAGTTCACATAAGGGTAATTTGAGTTTTACCTTTACATAAAGGGTTCATGTAAAGGTAAGAACTCAGTACCCTAATGTAGTTTGTGACGTGTGAGGGTCAATCTTACCACCCTTTTATAGATTTTATATGTAAGGGTATAAGGAGTATACCCTTACATAGAATATGGATTCTCTATAAGGGTAAATAGAAAAAAGTTTTTAATTTTTTTTAGAATTTTAAATGTATTTTATGTTTTAGAAAATGATTATAAATCATATTAAAAAGTATTATGGGAATATTTAATTTATAATGAATTTATAAATTAAGTAATTAATTATAAATGGTTTATAATAAATTAATTAAATATTTATATAACTTTTATATTACGAAATATTAAAATTTTATATTTTAAATACCTTTTAACCAAATTATATGCTAATTATTATGATTTATAAGTAAAGTGTTTATTTATAAATCATTATAAATATTTTATAAAGGGTTATAAATTATTAAATATGGTCAAAATACAAAATGTTCATATTTAAATTATGATTTTTTCATAATTAATTAATTTGAATTATTCAAATTAAAGGGGAATTATTTAGAACATTATTGAAACAATATAAAAAGGGATTTGATTTTTGATTTGATCAAAGTTTAAATTTTGATTAAATATGTGATATTAGATTATGTAAAATGTTTACACAATAAAAATTTGGACTATAAAAATGTTTATAATTAAAAAATATTATGCATTTAAAATTATATTCTCTATAATGATGAATATGAAAGTGTTCATATTGGAATGAACATAAAATTTTTATTTTCATATCTATGGAATGTCCATAATATAAAGCTAAAATTATAAAATGTTTATAATTATATTTTATTTATGAATTGTTTATAAATGTTTATTTCATGTTTAAATATTTGAATTGATAATTTATTTTAAGGTTATTCTTTATTTTATTCATTGTTATAAAATATTTATTTAACAAATGATGTATTATTTAGTTTAAAATGTTAAAATAATTCTAGAATAGAGCCTTTCATTATATGTTATGAATGAATCTATAATGAATTTAGTTTTTCATCTACCTTGACCACAGTTTTGATTTGGATTTATTATCTTGAATTTAGAAGTTAGGAATATTTTTTGAATATATGATGTTAGAAGTATTATTAATTTAATTCTATATTCAGTAAAGCCTCCCTGGGTAGAGGGACTTAGGGCCAGACTACCTACTTACCGTAAGGCTTATGCCTTGTCTATGAAAGTGAGCGGGGTTGGCAATCTGTCACAACACGTCCCCCAAGGCCTATGCTGTGACTCCCCCAAGCCCACCTTCTAAAGTCTTGGGGTTGGTGATTAGCACCTAAGGCGTCAAACTGCAAGTGGGAGGCATTTTCCTTAGTAACTGTATGCACACACACACAACCACATCCTAAGAAAAATAGAAAAGATAACATGCATGCTACTAAACAACCTCTGAGTGTAAAAGGACAAACTGAAGGTAAATGGACCAAAATAAAAACCCAACAAAAGACAACTACAATAATAGAAAGTATGATATCATAGACAATCCATCCGCTGGAAAACCCACATGATGTGTAAGTATAGAGCAACTGGTTGAAGCTATAGAAGAACACCCTGCCTACATGATATCACTAGGAACCACTTGGTCCTGGGCCATAGAGTTCCCCATCAAGTCATTAGTCATCCACACCATACACAACACATGCAGACAAATCCCGTGAAGGGGTGATTAAAAAAATACTTAGTAGGGACCCCAACCACAAGGAAAGACCACAAATCATTACATAAAGAAAACCACGAAGCATGATCACAAAACAAGACAGCTAGTATAGGTATAATCTAAATTATGAAAAGAAATAATATCATTCATAACACTGAACACCTTGAACTATTGAGGTACTCATCCCAGATGAGTACCATGGGTCTACCATATCACATATATCCATTTTAGGTGATCCACACAGGGTCGCTTGGAGCTGATCCACATAGGGTCTCTAGAAGATGATCCACAGAGGGTTGCTAGGTGCTGATCTACACAGGTTCACTAAGAGATAATACACATAGGCTCGATAAGACCTGCTCCACACATGGTCTCTTAGAGATGATCCAAACAGTGTCAATTGTCTTCGGGTCTTAGCCAGCTGCAAGATTTCTACACATAACAGGATTTATACTGGTGGAATCAACTCCTCAAGCCATTAGTCATATCTTGAATACCATGAAAACTTATTTAGAGTGTTTCCAAAGGACCGTCTCATCGCAAGGGTTACAATTCCATAGACGACACATCAATTGGATGCTCGATCTGAAATATATTGGCATTTTAGTAAACAAGGGCTAGTTGTGTCTAGGCCCAATCTAACTCAGTCAGACTAACCCGACCAACCCATCTCGGGGGTCCCGCATGACTTGGCCTGATTAAACCAACCCAAAATAACCTTGTTTGGGTTTGGTCTGGCCCGGTATAACCTGGATAGTGGGCCAGACCCATTGGTCCTTGCTGTACCCGATCGAGTTTGGCTGTGCGTCTAGCCCGCTGGGTCGCCGAGCGACCCAAATTTATCCTGCCTGGCTTACACTGGCGGGCCAGTTTTCATTCCATGCTTAGGCCACCCAATAGCCCAAATTTATCGCACTGGCCCGACCCATAACGGCGGGCCATTTTACTTCAGATTGGTCCGCTCAGTAGCCCAGTTCGCGCGCCCCGGCCTTTGCCAGCCCATATGCTAGGAGGGCATATAGTTCGGTTCTCCACATCCCAACCCGCAAGGCAGGCCAGTTCCGCTACAGACAAGAGCTATCTAGCCACCTGGTCCCACATGCGGTCGCTGGACTGCGTGCCAGTGGGGAGCCATGGTCCGCACGATGTGGGCCGCTCCACATGATGCTGCCAGTTTTCCACGTCCTGTCACTACCAGCCATCGACTCGAGCATCGGTAGCTCTTTATGTACCTCTGTAACATGCCTCCACCTATCTGTGGCCATTTTTGGAAGTCTCCAGTGGACACCGGCACTGGCGCACTAGTGGCACCTTCTGCGGACCACCAGGTCTGATCTGGTGATCCATTTCACAAACCCTCTGCACCGAAGGTCTTCTCGGGTCGCCATCTCCCCTACTATGACCTCAAAAACCCTTTTCCTCCATTTCAAAGGTGAGTCCATGAATAAAACACAATAACACACAAAGGCGGAGGGGCTCATTCCTTGTTCATGTAGGCCCTCACCCTTTGCATTAGATCTTTTAAAACAGGGGGAAAGTTCTAAGGATTTAACAAAGGTCTATCCCGATGCAAAACCCCAATAAAGAGCACCCTCCCTTAAGAACAATGATCCGCGAATCAAACTATTTGTGGGTTGGTCCACATTTATTGTTTAGAAAGTAGAATGACTGTTCAAATAAAAAAGGTAACCCCTACCTGGGATAGATTTGTTGGTCAAGGAAGAGCAGGGTTACTCGCCTTCGTTCTCAGTTCTTGATCCACTGCCCACGTTTCTAGAGATCTTTTGAAGGGTGTAAGGATAGGGTGTTCATCGCTCATCGTTAGAGAGGATTTATCTCCAGATATTCATCATAGGAAATCTTCGCTCTCTAACAGTTTCTCCAACCCATTATCTCATTAAAATAGAAATGCATCGCAACATTTTTATTATGCTGTGTTGTCGTGTTGTTATGTCGTTTCATTTATGAAACAACATCTTGGTTACACTTCAGTTAAAGAGCCTCATTAATGGGGGTTTGTCACCACCTTTTCACCGCACCGCAGTACTAGTGTGCCACCGATCAATGGTGAGGAAAGGAAAAATAAAATAAAATTTTAATTTATTTTATTTATCTTCCAAAAAGTTTGAAAATTATATTTTCTGGTAGATCCTCACTAGTTGAAGTTAGGTCCTTTATAGGTGAATCCCAACATTCTGAGTTCAACGGTGTCCTCATATTTTTTATCCGATCATTGTTTTAAAAGTTAGAAAAACCCACTCGCACATTTTTTTAAATGAAATTAAAAAAAGTTCAAAAATCTATTCTGGTCTCAATGAGCCTTAAAATTATTTCCTTCTAAGCTTATGATCTCAAAATAATCTCATATAATTTTAAAAAAAATTACATGGATTTTCCAGGACATTACTTTACCCCCACCTTTAGGGCTTCATGTCCCCGTAAGCCAAAACATGGCTAAACAAACGAATGGGGGTACTGAGCATGAATATTAGCCTCCCTCTCCCATGTTCTATTATATAGATTCTCGTGAAACCACTGAATGTGAACTAGAGGAATCAACCGTCCATGAATGACCCACTTCTATCAATCCTGTATCTCTACTAAGAACTTCACAAATATCGCCCCATCATTAATGTGCAGCTCGCCCTAGTCGATAACGTGCGTTGGATCATGCATGAACCTCCTCAGCTGTGACACGTGGAAAAAAACATGCAAATGGTGCATCTATGGGGGGAGAGCTAGGTGGTACGACCCCTCACAAACTCTATCCAGAATTTGTAAAGGTCTGATGAACCTCCAAGATAACTTGCCGTTGCAACCAAATCTCTGCGATCCCTGTCGGGGTGAGACTCGAAGGAACACATGACCCCCCTCCTCAAACTCCAAGTGCCTATGTATCCTATCAACATAATATTTATACTTGCTCTGTGAAGTCCTCATCCACTCCTGGATGATCTGCACCTTCTCAGTGGTAGCCCATACCAACTCTGGACCCATGAGTGCTAACTCTCCTGCATTTGTCTAGCATAGAGGTGATTTGAAAGGCCACCTGTAAAAGGCCTTGAATGGTTCCATTATAATGGTGGAGTGATAGATATTGTTGTATGAAAACTCTACCAGTGGTAGGTGGTGCTCCCAACTACAACCAAAATCAAGAACGCAAGCACAGAGCATGTCCTCTACGGTATGTATGTTCTGATCCGTCTGACCATCAATCTATGGGTGAAAGGATATGCTCAAGCGAAGATGAGTCCCAAATGCCTCCTGTAATCCCTTCTATGGATGGGATGTAAAGTGAGCATCATGTTCTATGACAATTGTCGAAGGCACCCCATGAATCCACACTATCTCTTGGATGTAGAGGCATCCCAATCCCTCTACCGATTCCTTCTTCCGGATGGGTAAGAAGTGAGCTTACTTGGTGAGTTGGTCAACGATCACCCAGATATAATCATGTACATTGTACATGCATGGTAATACCATCACGAATTCCATCTAGATACTATCCCACTTTCACTATGGTACCTCAAGTGGTTTTGCCAATCTTACTGGAACCTGATGCTCAGCCATCACTTGATGACAAGTGAGGCACAATGAAATGAACTCGACCATCGCTTTCTTTATCCCTGGCCACTAGTTCTGATGTCGGAGATCCTGGTACATCTTCTACACTCTAGGATGTACCTCAATGGTGAGGTATGGAACTCCCTCAAAATCTCCTCTCGTAATTCCACTAGTACTACTCTGCACTCTATTAAAAAGATGACGTGCTACCCACCTCTCGAAAATCCATCAGGAGCCTATCCTGAGAATAAATGAGAATGCCAGGGCTCGCAGTCAACATCCACAAGTTGTGCCTCCCTAACTCGCTATTTTAGTGGGGGAGTAAGTCATCGACTGAAGGAAATATTCTCCATCATCACCCATAAAGGATATTTGCATCATAGATAGCTGCTAAATTGCCTCACTAAGAAGTTTCAAACCAGATATCCTACTGAGCATGTTTTCCCCCATGTTCCCCTTCCCAGGAGTATAGAATATCTCGAAGTAATAGTCTTGTAGGAACTACATCCATCACCACTATCTCAAGTTCAGGTCCTTCTAGGAGAAGATATATCTGAGACTCTTGTGGTTGGAGTAGATTGTAAACTATTCACCCATAAAGTAGTACCACCACATCTTCATAGAAAGGAACACTACTGATAACTCCAGGTCATGGGTCATGTGGTTCTTCTCATGCTACCTCAACTGATTTGAACCGTAGGAGATCAATTCTTGATCCTATATCAGGACATAACCCAATCCGGTCCCTAATGTGTCATAAAAAAATACATACCCAATGCCTTCATCTAGTAGTCTCAAGATGGGGGCACTCTTCAGTCTCCGACTCAGCTCCTGGAAACTATACTGGCACTTCTCCTTCTACAAAAAGGGTTGTCCCTTATTTTTCAAAGACGATAAGGGTGTTGATACTCTGGAAAAGTCAGGTATGAACCTCTGGTAGTATCCATCCAACTCCAAGAAACTCTGCACCTCAGTCACGCTCGTGGGTGGCTCCCAAGAAAACACTACCTCCATCTTCATTGGATCCACTGTAACTCCAACCTCTGAGATGACGTGTCCCATAAAGTGGACCGCATAAATCCATAACTGGCACTTCGAGATCTTCCCATAAAGCTGGTGCTCTCAGAGTATATCCAGGACCATCCACAGGTGTGTAGCATGCTCCTCTTCTGTCGCCGAGTAAACCAAGATCTCATCAATTAATACCACCATGAAACGATTGAGGTAAGGATGGAAGATACTGTTCATGAGTCCTATGAAAACTACTAGGTCATTGGTCACGTCAAAGGGCATCACCAAGAAATCTTAGTGGCCATACCGACATTTGAATGCTATCTTTGGTACATCCTCAACCCATACCTAAAGTTGGTGATAGCCTGATCTGAGGTCTATCTTTGAGAGCCACCTCTCCCCCTTCAACTGGTCACAGAGGTCATCAATTCTTGGCAGTGAATATTTGTTCTTCATAGTCACTTGGTTCAGGCACCGATAGTCCACGCATAACTTCAAGCTTCCAAATACCTTCTTGGGAAAAAATACTGGGGATACCATGATGGAACTCTGGGCCTCACGAATCACTTCTCCTACAAGTCCTCTAGATATAACCTCAACTTGTGAAGCTCCTCTAGAGCCATTTGATATGCATGCATGGATATCAGTGCTGTCCCGAGGTATTGATCGATGTATAAGTCTACCTATCTACAAGGAGGTTGTCTCGAAACATCCTTAGGGAAGACGTCCTCATACTCGTCCACCACTACAGGAAAGTTTGGACTCCACTCATCCACCTCATTGAGGTTGAGGCTAGCCAACTAGGGAGTGATCAGCTACACCCGCCTCCGAGAAAGTTTGTCCTGTGCTGCAAGAGTTTCCTTATTGATGGAGAAGGAAAATATGGTCCCATCCTTGCAGAAACACCACACTCTATGAATAAGAGAGTCAATCTGAGCATGAACTGTGGATAATAAATCCATACCCAAGATTAAATTGTAAGGCCTCGAGGTCGCTACTAGGAGATCCCATCCAAAGCACTCAACTCCAAGAGGAAGGTCACATAGGTGACACTAGTGTGTAATCACTAAATCTCCTCCCATAGGAGTCTCTAATCGTAAGGATCGAGTCAACGGTTCCACCAGAATCTATGAGCCTCAAACGGGGTCCGTGGTAAGGAAATATTGACTGGAACCTGTCTCTATAAGATATGAAAATAAGGTGAAGAATACACAGATCAAAAATCTAATCATCTTCGAAGCACCGGGGTCATAGGCCTACACTACATGAAGCTGATATCTTCCCTATAAACCTTCTCCCTGAGGTTGTGGTGGAACACCTGGGGGTGGTGGTGGTAATACCTCGATCCATCACCCACCACCTGCTACTTGGATTGCTCCTCTACCACGTCCTCTGCCCTATGGACCTCCTTGATCGAATCATTGCCTCTACCTTGGTGGTACCTTGACTACCTGTTGATCATCTGTGTGGTGGGTTAGGCAGTCATGAGCCATGTGTCCCTTACCACCGCACGAGTAGCACACCCTACTCCTCTGTAAACCCCCACAACCTTGGTGGCCTTGCACCACCGATCCTGTGTCCTAGGGTCACCCTCTAGATGTTTTGGCCCACTTGGACCTCTACATCATCTGTCGGCTGCCCTCCCTAGATGACTCAACTACATATCACCCAATGGTATCTCCCACCATTTGTGCCTTCTATGTGAGGAATCTCTCTACTAGTAGAGCTCTCTCTAGCAATCCAGAGTGGGGATGCTGAGAGAAATCATCGATGCCCTGATCTCCCATCGGAGTCCCTGCTCAAAGGTTTGGGCCTTGAAGAAAGGGTCCTATACCATATCTGTAGAGTAGCATGAGAGGTCTGTAAAACTCACAGAGTACTTAGACACTGACATGCTTCCCTACCTTAGGTGAAGCAGCTTCTATATGCACACTGAGCACAAGGTCATGGGGAAGAACTTTGCCTGGAAAAGATTCTCGAAGTTAGCCTAGGAGAGGGTCGCCTCATCATGAGTCTGAACCATCAAGCTCCCCCATCTTCATACTGAGCCATGAAGAAGGATCACTATTAAGATCATCATCTGTTCAAGTGGAATCCTCACTAAGTGGAAGACCCACGTCACTACCTCCATCCAGTCCTCAGTGGTCTGAGGATCTGTCTGTCCCCTGAACCTAGGAGGTCACTATCTTTGGAACTCATGAAAGGCACTAAGCCTGTGTACATCCTCTACCGGTGACTCCAGTAGAAAAATGATGATCAATGGGTGGTGGTAATGCTGGTGCACCACCTGGTGGGGCCATTTATAGCACGGGTCCCTGAACCGACGCCTCATCACTAGGCGGGATGTTCTCACAATCACACATCATAATCCTTGCTGGCTGTCTACGTGGAGGCATCCTGAAACAGATCAAGATGTACCACTTTCAATTTATTATACCTAGTGAGATGACTCTAATTGAAGAAGAACATGAGGAAATACTCAATTCTTATATGATGCATGAAACCAGTGTTTTTTATATATAGAGTCGAAAAGTAGAATTCAAGGTCCTGGTGTATGGATACGTCGGCCACCACACCAATACTGGACTCCCTAAATCTGAAAATAAAACTTGAAACATTTAACACTATTTCCAAAAATCAAAACAATAGACTCCCAGTATTTGAGGTAGAACTGAACACCTTTGATACCAC
This sequence comes from Viscum album, assembly GCA_963277665.1. NCBI lineage: Eukaryota > Viridiplantae > Streptophyta > Magnoliopsida > Santalales > Viscaceae > Viscum > Viscum album. The sequence continues at coordinate 2,076,121,941 of OY728157.1, forward strand.
TTTTTCAGGACCCGTCTCTCAGGGCCCGTGCCATGACTTTTCCAAGTCTGCCTCCCAAAGGCTAGGGGTTGGCGACTAGATCCTAAGGTGTCAAACTAAAAGTGGAAGGAATTTTCCAGAGTACCTGTACGCACACACACAAAACCACGTCCCAAAAAAAAACTAGAAAAGAGAACATGCATGCTACTAAACAACCACTAAGTGTAAAAGTAAAAACTGAATGTAAATGGGCTAGAATACAAACCCAATAAAATACATCTTCAATAAGAGAAAGTATGATATCGAAGAAAAGCTGTCTACTGGAAACCCCACCTAATGGGTATGTATAGAGAAGTTGCTGGAAGACATAGAAGCACACCCTACTAGCCAGATCTCACTAGGAACCACCTGGTTATGGGCCACCAAGTCCTCTGTCAAGTGGTCGGTCATATGCACCAGTCACAAAACCTGCGGGCAAACACCGTGCAGGGGTGAGTAACAAAATACTCATTAGGAACCCCAAACACAAGAAAATACCAGAAAGAAATACTCAAATTAAACCATGAATCATGATAATGAAATAAGACAACTCACAGAGGTATGATCTAAAGTACGGAAATAAAGACTACCATTTGTAACACTGAAAACCTTGGACTGTTAAGGTACTAATACCAGATGAGTACCGTGGGTCTTTTGGGCTACACAAAGCCACTTGTAGCTGATCCACACAGGTTCTCTTGGAGATGATCCACATAGGGTCTCTAGGAGCTGATCCACACAGGGTCGATAGGAGCTTATCCACACAGGGTCACCAGGAGATGATCCACACAGGGTCCCTAGGAGCTAATCCACATAGGGTCACTAGGAGCTGATCCATAGAGGGTTTCTAGGAGCTGATCCACATAGGGTTTCTTAGAGATGATCCACACAAGTTCTCTTGTCTTTAGGTCTCATACTGCCATAAGATTCCCACATGTAATACGCTTGATTCAAAGTGAATCTACACTTAAAGACATTGTTTGTATCCTTAATACCATGAAAACTAACTTAGTATATTTACAAAGTACCTTCTCGTCTCAAGGGTCATAACTCCACAGAAGGTGCGTCAATTAGATGCCCGGTCTGAAAGATATTGGTATTTTAGTAAACAAGGCCCAGTTGTGTCTGAGCCAAGTCTGACTCAGTCATACCGACCTGAACATCTTGGCATGGGGGCCCTGATTGATCCAGCCTGATTCGACCAACATGATCGGACCTAGTTCAGGTTTGGGCCGGCTCAGTCTGACCTGACCAGTGGGCCAGGCCCATTGGGCCTTTCTGGACCTGGTTCAGTTCTGCCGTGGGTGCAGCCCACTGGGTCGCCTGGGGACCTGGATTTATCCGGCCCGATCTGCACTGGCGGACAAGTTTTCTTTCCCCTCCTGGGCCATCCAATAGCCCGACTTTATCCCAACGGCCTAGCCCAAAATAGCAGGCCAGTTTACTCTAGCATGGTCTGCTCAGTGGCTAGATTCCCGCACCCCAGCCTAGCCCACACAATGAGCCAACCGCCTCCAGCTTGGAAGCTAGGAGTGAATTCGGTTTGGTGCCCCACAGCTCGGCCCACAAGGCGGGACGGTTCGGCTGCACGTGGCCGGAAAGGGCCGCCCACCCCACCCGGTCCTGCACGCGGTCACTAGAACACATTCCGACGGGGATTAATGGTCTGAACATTATGGGCCGCTCCACCTGACTCAGCCGATTGGCCACATCCCATCCCCACCAACCACCGGCCTGAGTGCCGACGGATCCTGCTACCCCACCATAGCCTGAGCCAGCTGCAACTCTATCTTCTGCGGTGTGCCGTCATGGCGTTCCACCACTTGAATGCAGCCACCATCGGTGCCGCCGACAGTCACCGGTCACCGGTGCCGCCTCTGGTCGCTGGTGCTGCCATCGACACCGACACACCGACAATACATTCTACAGACTACCCGGTCCGCTCTGGTGGTCCGTTTCACAAACTTTCCGCGCTGTTAGTCTTATCAGGTCTCCCTCTACCATGATATGGCCTCGAAAACCCATTTCCACCATTTAAAAAGTGCGACTATAAAGAATTAACAAGAAAACACAAAGGTGGAGGGGCTTGGGCCCTGTTCATATCGACCCGCACACTCTGCGTTAGAGCTTTTAAAATAAGGGGCAGGTTCCAAGGCTTTAACAAAGTTCTATCCTAATGAAAAACCCAAATAATGATCACCATCCAGCAAGAACAACAATATGTAGATCATACTATTTGTGGGTTGGTCTGTGATCGTTGTTTAGAAAAAAGAACGACCATTCAAATTAAAAAGGTAACCCTTACCTGAGATAGATTCAGTGGTCAAGGAAGAGAAGAATCACTCACCTTCATTCTCTATCCTTGACCTTCTTCCCACGTTGCTAGTGATCTTTTGATGGGTGTAAGGAGAGGTCCTTTGTCGCTCGTCATTGGAGAGGATTTCTCACCATAGATTCGTCAGAGGAAATCTCTACTCTCCAACAATTTCTCCAACCCATTATCTCATTGAAATAGAAACCTATCGTAACGTCTTTGTTATGCTGCATCATTGTTTCATTATGCTATTTCATTTATGAAATATCATATTGGTTATGCTTCAGTTAAAGAGCCTTATTAATGGGAGTTCGTCGCCACCTCGTCGCCGCACCGTAGTGCTGGCATGCCACCGATCAACGATGAGGAAAGGAAAAATAAAATAACTTTTTAATTTATTTTATTTCTCTTATAAAAATTCCAAAAATTATCTTTTCTGGTCAACCTTCACCTGTTGAAGTTAGATCATTTCTAAGAGAATCTTGACATTTTGAGTTCAACGGTGCCCTCATATTTTTGATCCGAGCACCAGTTTAAAAGTTTTAAAAACCCACTCACATGTTTATTTAAATGAACATAAAAATAGTTCAAAAACCTATTCTGGCCTCACCGAGCCACAGAATCAGGTTTCATTTGAGTGTCTGGTCTCAAAATAATCCCATATAATTAAAAAAAATTACATGGAATTTCTAGGAAATTACACTATCTATCACTTCAGACTTACTCATGTGGAAATTTTCAATCTTATATAATTATAAAGCTCTACATGAAGAGTTCATGTAACTTATGCATATGATGCATTTGGATACGTGTGAATATGTTTAACTTCTGTTTTTGGGTTAGTAACAAAAATCTATGGGTTGTGTAAAGAGTTACACGTTAATATGGTTTGAACATATTGGTTTGGTGAAGAGAATAAGATTCCAAACTAAATTACCAGAATAATGAAAACATAAAAGTAAATAACATGAGATAAGATGGTGAGATTAAAATCCTTCAAATACTAAGTGTGAGATTCCATATATAGTGTAATTTATCAATACCTCTATCATATAACCTGGTAGATCATTCCACAGCTAGGTTATAATGGATTATCTTATATATGGTAAGAAAAGATGGATGACACTAGAAAATTCTTGGTTAGTTCATTCCATAGTTGGGCGCCCTTGGATTTTCCTTTATTAGCTTATTCTTGGTATTTTTTTGGGTTAATCTAGATCAGATACCCTAATAGTATATGGTTACTAGTGGAATAGAGTTTATTTTATTCATATTATGGATTGGAAAAAGAGTTTCCTGCTCATATATCTAAGAGTCATATATCATATGATTAGGATGATGTCATACCTAAATAACTAAGTGGTGAAAGAAACACCATTTAGGACTTATTTCTTAGTGAAATGTGGATCTTGGATTACAAATAGATATGATGAATAAAAGGGGTCATAATTTTAGTGGGAGACCATTTGAAAAAAGTCTTTATTAAATGGTTAATTATACACAATACTCCTATGATAAAATATTTCGTTGTAGATAATATCAACATCATAATTAAAATAAACTTTGTGATTAATCCTTGATAAGGATAAGATTAATATAAGATACTCATAAGAATAGAAACTTAAGAAAATTTCTTAAGAAAGACTGGTGATTTACATAATGTTCTTAATGAAAATTCAATGTGTTAGAACAATTTCTTTTTTGAGTAAATAAGTTCTAAAATTATTTATTAAGTAAATCTAGATGATGATGGATGCATGGAGTGATTAATTTATGGTTTCAAATTAATTAGATGAAAAATGGACAAAGGAATATTAGTCTTAACTGATGTACTCAATATGATTTGGTACATCAATAATTTAATTAATTTTAGTCTCATATACTCAATATGATTGGGTATGTAAAATGATATTCAATATGATTAAATATATCTATGACTCTATGAGACTAAAGTATTACTTATAACATTATTATTTATAGAAATAAATTCTATTATTATGATACATATATGATATTCACTATATGTTTTACAAAATTTTGTGAATAAAAATAAGGTTAAAAGATGAAAGAAATTGAATCTTTAAATTTTATTACAAGTAACGGAGAAAACATGTTTCTACATTGATAGCTTGGATGCTTAAAGCTTGGATAAAAATGTAAAAATATGTGTATTTTTATCTCATTTATCTCTTTAGAAGATCATGTAAACAATAATTTTTTAAATAAAATGAGACGGGTATTTTTAATACACATGGTCTATTATTTTTTTAATTATATATCTTGAATTAATAGAGGCCAAAATGGCTTGTTCTAGTTAGGGAATCCATCCTGTTACAATTTATAGAAATGTTTTGACAAGATTAATGAATTCAAGAAAATTTACTTGATATTAACAAAGAGTTTATAATAAATAAACTAGACATAAGATGACTAGATTCTAGTGCTATACACATAATACTAGTGGGAAAAAGTTTAAAATGGAAGAAGTAAAGTTAGTTTAAAAGTTAAAAAATGTTTCTTCAAGAATCCATTCAAGGTTATTAAAGCCTAGGTTTGTCGGGAAGTAAGAGTAATAATTCAATACGATTGGATTATCCATGATATACCTGAAGGATGTTGTGAAACCACATTGAATATCCATGTCAGGTATGGATATTATAGAAATTAATTCTTTGATTTTGAAGGGTATATGATACTAAATGTATATTTTACAAAGTGTTGTACAAATACAAGATAATAAAATCAAAGGAGTAATTGATTGATATTATGGTTTATATTCATTAGATGAAGTAAATAGTTACTACATAAATAATTTAAATGTAAAGGATTTTGTTAAGATAAAATGAATCTAAGTAAAAGATGTTTATTTTCATCTCAATTTGCTTATATAATAGTAGAAGTTTTACAATAACAAAGAGTTTTTATTAAAAAGTATGTAACATCCTCAGAATTTACAATATTTTTTATTTTTAAATAAATTTAATATATTCTATATCTTTTAATGCAAGAAACACTGAGTTATCTTGTGTTACACACAAGAGAAACTTTCCCTGATAGCTTGTATTACACACAAGACCGAGTTTTACTAAACATAAATATATTATTAAAATATTATTATTTAATATAATAATATGTACCCAAGACATTAAATTAGAGGTTATGAATAATATTAACTAACATATGAATATATATATATATATATATATATATATATGTAATATTAATTTATTGGTTACTAATTAATTAGAAACAAAAATGTAAACAATAGAATATAAAGGAAATATTTTTATTTTAATGCCCCCAAAGGCGTTTTGTCTTAAAAAATTAAATTTATTAAAATTAGTAAATTATATTAGTGAAATATATTTGTTATATATTCATTAAAATATTTTTGATATTCTTCAAATATATTTTATAAGCATAATATAATAACAAACTAAATTTTATGCATATAACCTATATTTTTCTATAAAGGAAGTTTTATCGTATTTTAATGGTGAAATTATTTTAAATTCAAATTTTAACACTTTTATATATTATATTTGAAAAACATAAACTTCATCCTTTAAATAGTAACATAAAAAAATAATTTGGTTGATGTTTTGGTATTTTTTGGACAAGTTTCATATTTTGATGAATAGTGAAAAATACTAAATTTTAATTGAAATATTTTTTTTCATAGAAATAATTTATAGTGTTAAATTAAATTTTTATTGGTTTTAATTTATAATTATATTATTTTTGACCATTTAATTCAATGTATTTAATTGGAATCAATTTTAAATTTAATTTTGATATAAAAACATTTCAATATTTTGAACGTTTTCACTTTTAAAATATGTTTTCTCGTTCCATCAATGAGATTAATTTTAAATTAATTAATAAAAATTCTATTTTAAAAATTTTTAAAAATAGATTCCATATTTAGAATCAGTGAGTCCAAATTATTTAAATATATTTCTTTTATTTTTTGTCATTATGAATAGTAACTTTAGTAAAATTTTATTAACACGGTAAAAGGTAAATTAGGTAATTAAGGGTAACAAATAATATTATAAATATTAGAAAGTTACCCTAAAACTTGTCCCAATTTCATTGGATGAGTGTGTTTAGAAAAAAATCATCCTTGGGACTAGATTATAACCATTTTTAAGCCACTTGTGCGAGAGTATGACATTTATTATATTTTATTTAAAGAAGAGTTAAAGACGTCATACACATATTTTAATAACTATACCATTTTTAATATATCATTATACAAAATATAAATTCTAATATAAATAGCCATTTGAAATATTTTTTTATTTATCATTATAATTTATATATAATTTTTATGAAATAAATAATTACCTTAAAGGCTTATATAATGATGATGTAGTAATTGTTTAATTAATGAAAATATCAAATAAATGATATTAAAAATATTAAAATAAATAAAATTTGATTTAATTAATGTTATACACTAATTTTATGGATTAATTTGACATTTTATGGATGTTTTAATAGTGTTTTTTATATGATATAAATTTATTATGATATTTTTGAATAGACAAATAATGAATAGTGTCAAAATTGACACTAATTATATTTTATCAAATCCATATTTTATTAAATTATTTAAAAATAATAAAACATCTTTAAAAATAAAAAATTATTATTATATAGTCTAAAATTTTATAAATTTTTCATTTATGGTCTAATTTACATCCAATAAGTAAAAATTACAGCCTTTTAATATTAAAAAATTTGTTACCTTAATTAAAATTAAAATAGGTTTACTAAGGGTTAAATAAAATGATAAGGTTTAAAATAATAACAAAAATTGTCTAAAATATATTGTTTTATTATATTACAACCTTATATCATATTATATTTTAATACATAAAATTTTGGTGGTATTTTTATTGAGATTCAATTTATTATAAATTATTATTATTTTTGAAATTCCAAAAGAGCCCCTCACCTCAATTATAAAAAGGCACCTCCTCTCACGTATCATTTCATTAATTTGAGACTTATATACCACCAAAAACCTGCCCATTTATCTTAAAAAATTCCCTAGACACATCCTATAGGTTATTGTATTCTCAAAAGACCAACCCTAGTGTCCCTAAGAGGAGATCCAAAGGAGGTTCGCTAAAGAAGAGGTAGTCATCTTTACCGTCTCCTTCAAGATTATTTCTTCTTCTACTTCACATTTTTGTGTTTTTTGAATTATAAAGTAATAAATAAAGTTTAATATATATTATAAGATGTTATTTTTAATATTTTACAACCATATCACACCTTTTATCCATTTTATGAAAAATGAAATCACCATGCGTGCGTACGTACGACCTACCGTCTCCATGCCGTAGTGTAATATGTTTTTCATCACTAATTTATTTGGATGGGTATAATGATAGATATAATGGATATAAATAATAAATATTGCATTATATTTATTATGTATAATTAATAAACCATCCAATTACTTATTCTTTCACCATTAAGGGAATGATACCGTCGCTCGTGTGTACATACGACCTACCGTCTCCACGATGCAATGCGATTCATTTTCCATGTTAAATATTCAAGTATGATTATAAAGATGAATATAATGATTAAATATAATATATATGAGCTTAATATATTCCTGGGTATGAAATAAATATATCCTATTCATGATAATCCTAACTTACATGATAAAATATGCATAGGAAAATGAAGCAGTTAACACCCGAAATAAGGGTAATAATGAAATATTATTAACAAAAAGGTGATAAGATAAAATAATAGGATCATATATGATATCATAAATATGGATATGATTCTATTATAAATTAATAAAAAAATTTAAACCATTATACATGAGTTTAAATCACATCCAACTAATGAAAAGTACAAGGTAAGGGTTATTTCACAATATCATTATTATTTGAGATTATTTATATATAAGTATCTACTGGGGAACATTTATAATAAATATACATGCTTCTTATAAAATTTTTCTAAAATATTTTAAAAATTATCCTATGATTTTTTAAATTCCCTTTTACCCACTGTCGAATTTTTATAAAATGGTTAGAAATGAATCTTTTTATCGTTTTCCAAACAAGGTACTTTATGACTTTTTCTATGGAAGGAATTTTTTTTAACTTATATGGTGTGAGTTTATTTTTACACCATCACTATTCCTTGATGTTTTGAAGCTTACTTTACAAGTTTACAATATTTTTTTTAATGAAAATGTTTTCTTTTATAACTGTGTGACTTTTAAAATAAATGATTTCAAAGTAAGAAGGGGTATTTCTCTCAAGAAATTATAATGATTTTATTAGACTATTTTCATCTATATCAACATCCTTTGTTGTATTTTAGGCTTAATTTTGGTTGATATCATAGGATACTATGTAACATATTTTATTGAAGGGTTTATGATCAGTTTAACATTGGATGTGCTATTTTTTACCATTCATGGGTTTTGGTTAAAGTGTTCACATTTCATATTCTACTTTTTCAATATGAATGTGTATATTGTTTATGTTTTTCCCGTTTCATATGAGGAATTCATTGGACTTAGTAAGTGATGGGTGGAGCCTTCTATAGCCCCTCGATGCATCAGTAGGTCTCATGAGACAAACTAGTTTGGGTATTGGATGATGTCTTACCTGTTCATGTATGATGTCTTGGACGAAGACTTAATGGTATGTTTATGATGTCTGACATTATGTGTTCCTTCATTATGGGATTATTTTTTAATATTCCATGTGATTATTTGATTATTATAATATCCATGGTTATATTTTCTATCTCATTAGATTATCTTTTATGGTATTATTTATTCTTACTATATTATTCTAAAGACTATGTTTAAATGGATCGTGTTTCAACTATTCACCTTGACTTAATGTTTATGATTATTTATGACATCTTCCGATATATTCATACCCTTGATGAGAATCTGAGATCACCCCTTTATTATGTTTTATTTTTCCTAGGATTCTAATATGTGTATTATGACTGATATGTAGGGATAATATAAGAGAATAATGGTGTTCTTTAAGGATTCATTATGTTGTATTTTATATTTTAGATTATAATTTTAGGTTCATGTATGTAATATGGTTTCCAAAACTACTAAAATAATCGGTCCTTTGGAATATTAATCTTGTATATATGATAATGTTATAAAGTAAGGCACCAACTCTAGGCTAATGGAATCAGGGTTATTATAGTTGGCATCAGAAGATGTTTAGAAGAAACCTTAGAAACTAGATTTAGAAAAAAAGACTAGGGAACATAACCATAAGGTAGAATTTGAGGATAAACATATAAGAACCTCATATAATTTTTATAAGGTAGATATTATGTGGGTCTTACTATAAATACATCCCTTTCTCGATGATATAGGCGGACATGGTTCTACCATAGATATAACTTGGGTAAAAACTCTGACAAGGTGTGTCGGGCTTGACTCGGTGTAACCTGACACACGAAAATGGGCCTTATTGTGCACTTAGTTTGACACTCCTGGGGGATATTCTTAGGATAATTCACATTTTATTTACAAACCATTATTAAGGATTTAAAAGTAAATATGTCCCCAAAGAAACCATGTTTATGATTATGATACTAGATATGCATAAATTTTTCTATTTATGTTAAGTATTTTTCTTGTTTTTGGATTATAAATTATGATATGATTTAACCTAGTGTATGTCTTCATTTAGAAATGAAACATAGTAGAAGGAATGCGAACCTCACCGACACACGTGATCAAAAGTGTGAAATGGATCATATCATTCATGGTCTTAAGCCAATATTTTGAAGGTAAATAGTTTCCCAAGAATTCTCATCATATGAGGATATAGTATCATGTGACAAAAAGATAGGTAAATGGTAATCTAAGAATTATAGGTTCAGAGGGAAGAACGAGAATAAAAGGATATATGGTAAAAATATAGATAAAGGGAAGAAGGGAAGAAGTATTTTCACACATTTAATAATTATGGAAATAATCACCCTGGTACTTGCTTAAAATGAATTGGAGTTTCATACAAGTGTGGAGAGAAAGTCCCCTGTTATTTGGATTGAAAGGATAATAAAAAGGATTATAATGTACAATAATTCAGGGAAAATGAGATGAGACACTATAAAAATTAATGTCTAATGTGTCAAAGAAGTATACCCCAAAAGAGGCTAATGGATCATAGTAAATATTATTCTAGTACCACGAACGAAGAGGAATGATTAATGAGATTATTTTTGGATTCAAGAATTATATAATTTGAGTACTTTATCAATGATGTACCAGTTATAAGAATTATGGAATATATAAGAATTATATTATAGTCCTATTTCCTTAAGAATTTGAGATCCTATGTTGAATGGTACTAATGAATAAGAAAAGTGACTTAGTAGTAATTTAATATTTTTTTTGAAAACATATGGTTTAGGGAAAGATAAAACTTAATATGTCCATAATATTAAGATAATTATATCAGAATAAATAGATGATTGATTTTGATAAAGTAAATTGGATAGTACTGACAACCTTAGAACTGATTAATGGTTTGTTGAGAAGTGGTTTATGCCATCATTGATGGAGTTTACAACATTTTTCTATTTAAGTAGTATATATAATAATATATATTATATTTAAGGAATAAGGAAGCCTGAATGTTGAGAAGTGATTTCTGAAATGGTTTATATTTATCTTTGGAAATGTTTTTATAGGTTAATGTATTACATCACCCTATGATGCAACTTGTGCTATGAAATAATTTATAAATAGTTCAAGGCACAACCAAAGGATAATAATTTTTTATAGAATTTTATCAAGTAATTATATTTCCTTACATTCTTATAGAGTGAAATAATTCCTCAACTATAGGAAAATAATCTAAAAAAATGTTAATTTTCATTGAACTAATGGTATTTTCATTCATTATAGATTTATGGAATTGAGGCCCTAAACTTCCCATTGACCATTTACTTGTTTTTGATTGATAACCTTAATCACTTCCCCACTGTTGGTGGTGGGGTGGTAAGGGTTTGGGTGGGGTGATGGGTAGGTTACGAGGTCAAGTCCCTGAGCATGCGATTTACTACAGTTTTCTTCCTTACATTGTGTTCCATGGTTGCAGATGTAACTAACCTAATATTGATGACCCCAATCACTCCCTATAAATATTTACACTTTTCTCCATGTACGTATCTATACTTTCCACTAATTCCATCTGTTTTTCAGAGTAGGACACTCAAGAGGGGGGGGGGGGTGAATTGAGTTTTTATAAAAATTCCTATTAAAAATTATTTATTTGAAAGTCCCCTAATTTAAAATAAAACAATCCAGTTAACCAAAGTAGAAGTTTTTTAAAATATCTGAGAGTTTTAAAGATTCCTCAAAGATTTATTAATTCTCAGTTAAAGAAATTTATGAAGGTACTTAAAATTTTGAAATCAATGTACTAAAACAAATTCTAGAACAAACACTATCTAAGATTAACTATCAAAGAAAATTAATTTTTTCTGGTTTGAATAAACAAAGATAGACTATAAAAAAAAACTTGAACACAACAGATAAAACAATAGGTTTTTTCTTAAGTAGAGACCTAGTCCTCTCCACTTGATAATAACCTTCCACCAAGAAGTTAATATTAAAAAACTTAATCTATAACCTAGATTGGGGTTTACAACAACATACAAAGATATCCAGGTCTAACTAGAATTCTACCACAGTTATTCCTGGGAAACTAAAACAACCAGGTCATACAGGGACCTCTTATATAGTTTTACATGGGAGTGAAATGGTGTAAGAGATTGGTAATGAGAGGATATCTTGTATCCTATAGTTTAACACATGAGACAATGTATGTATTCAATATAGATAAACACACTTATCTAAAAGTACTAAAACAATACACAACAGAGAATAAAAGATAATAATGGGTTTAGAATGATATGAGTGATGTTATTAATGCTTCTAGACTTTTTTGGATGTAGCACATGTGAATCTTGAGTCCATTTCTGGAAGTAGACACAAAAAATAGAGTATCATGAAAGATCTGTGTTCTAGTTTCTAGAAAAAAAATGAGATGTTCAATGAAGATATCCTTTGATAGGTTTATTTCTATAGATATGTTCACACTTTGGTGTAGAGTAAGTTCTCTTCTTTTTCACTACAAGTAGAAGAACTATCATGGATCTACTTCTTGGTTTTGTATTATACCATGCATCCTCTCTATCTACTTCTCATGACACATTTTTAATTTAATCTTGGTTTCTTCTATTTTCACCGACATGGAGCATGATCTCCACACCTCATACCTTATACTGTCTACTGACATGTCTGCAAAGGATCATTAATAATATAAATACCATTTAATATCTCATATATGACCATTAAAAATAATTCTGAATTTAATTTAAAAATAAATGAATTAGTCTGGAACGGTGTCACAAAAGCGGTGATGCAGGAGTGGTGTCTTGAACTGGAACAATGTCACTAGAATTATGTCACTAGATTGGTGTCACTAAAGCAGTGTCATTGGAGCGATGCTACTGGAATGGTGTCACTGGAATGGTGTCATTGACTTTGCGATAATTATGAAACCGGTAGCATTATGTCTGGTCTATATCAATAGTGTCAAGCCCTTTGTGAATAATTTGAAATAGGTGGTTTGATACAATGGTGTCAGGTCCTTCATAAACATTCTGAACTAGAAGGTTACTAAAATGATGACTCATACTTTACTAATTTTCAGACTAAACAGTGACTGTGAGTCCTCTGATCGATGACTGTGAGTTATTCTTAACAGTGACTCATACTTTACCAAATATTTTCAACATGTCTTATGAAATAATACTTAAAAAATATATTTAGATTATTCATTAGAATATTTAAACATAATGAAACTTTATTAAACATGATTTATGAGCATTAAAACTGTAGGAGTCTAAAAATATACCCCTTTTTGATGATAAAAAATATTGTAATTTACAAGACATACATATTGAGCACAGTAAGGGATCAACATTTTTCTTAACATATCATATAGATTATGTGAGATTAATACATAAACAAATCCCAATTAAATTCAGCATAGATACAATTTCTGAGTTATCCCCTTTAATACCATAATGATTGTTAAGTGAGTGAAAGGAAAAATTCCATCTATGAGTTCTACCCCTTTTGGGATTATCAAAAAGAAAATAGGAAAAATAAAACAAAGAAGAAATATTAAAATTCATTAACAAGTGAATAAAAGAGAGCACATTTCATTGAATAAAAGAGAGAGAACATGTCATTGAATACATCAATATTGTAAAAGGACAAAAAGTACATCACAACCCTATAAAAAATCATCCAATAAATTCATCTCTAATTCCACCACCTCTTTGCCTTTGGGAGAGACATCAGGTGTAGAGGAATTAGGTGCAGAAGTGGTACTTGTGGAAGATATAGATCCAATATGAAGAGAATGGAGATCCATACCTTCAAAAATAGAAGGTGAAAGGATTGGTCTAGATGAATAATGAGGCATAGGATGATCAATAATGACTATTCCAATCTGGCTCAAATCCTGAACATGGGTCATGGTCATAGGAGAAAAATAGGTAGAGGAAGAAGGAGTGGTAGAAGAATGTAGACTAGGTCTATGAGGAGAACCTATTGGAGCAAATATAGCTATGCTGTGATGATGTAGACAAGGCTTCAACAAATTTATTAACTCCTTGATTATCTCACCACCATACTCTATACCCTTCTCAAAATCATTCTTATTTTCCATAAACTTATCAAGAGTAAGAGTAAGATACTTCAATTTATTGACTTTCTCTTTGAAAGGTTGAGTTGATGGAGGGAGCTTCAAATTATCCACTAGATATTTGAAATGAATTGTCAGCTGGTTCTTGGTATAAATCTTTGTAAAATAAGAATCCACCTTCTTTGAAATCTATGCGTGAGCATCAGTGGTAGTCTAGGAAGTAAAATCTGACCATATCATGCACATAATCATTGTAATTTTCAATATTACTCAGGATTTCATGACTTGGACCAACAACCAAAGTCTGAATCTCTTATATAATTATAGATCTGATCATGTAACTATCCAAAGGTTGTGAGGTTTGAGCAGAATCAGATGGAGCTGAAGTAGTAGAGGAGAGACCATTAAGCCTTTTAAGAACATTTTTAAAGATCCTTTATGCTCATCTGTCAGTCAATTAATTGTAGACACAATCACACACATTTCATTTTATAATTTGGTGTTGTTCTTGATCACTTTCTCAACCACTAAAATCAAATTCGGTTGAATATAAGATACAACCTTTTCTAAGAGCTTCATAGCATCAGCCTCACATAGGCTAGGAACAGAAAATGAAGTAGGAACATCTTTCACATCATTCCTCATCTCCTCAATCAAAGATCTTTAGGATTTAACTTCATCACTTAGTAGTTTATTTTCAATCCTAGATTCCTGAATCTCATAAAGAAATTTTGTTTGAGTTTTCTAGATAAACTTATGTAGAATAATTCCATCACCCCTTTCACTAAGGTTTGCCACAAGAAAAGGCTGTGACTTCATAAGATTTCTAAAACCAGATAATAAATTATCTCCAAAATCTTTTAAATCCTCATGGATTACATAATTTGAAGTTTCTTGTGCAGGAGAAGGAACAAGTATTTGTTCTTTAATAAAAAACACTTCTTTGGTTGTGATAGGTTTGTGTTGAAACATAGTTGAGAGGTGCATTTCCCTAAACAAGGAATTCTTAGAATCATCAAGATCAAAAAAGCTTGGAAATCTGTACCAGGTATCCAATGAACTTGAAATAACAGGATTTGCAACTCTAATCCTTTCCAAACTGGGATTTTTCTCCCCCTCAACTAATTCTTCCCTTGGAGAATTAAGTGACTCCATCATGTGAAATCTTTCCACATCTTCTATTAGCTGTTGGTACCTCTCAGCCTCAGCCACATCTACATCTAACTGATCAGTCTGTTCAACACTTTTTCCAGTAGGTACAAAGAATTATCTTTCATGGATTTCATCACTTAGATATTTTTCTTTATCTTTTCCTATTCTATTATCTTCATCTATATAAGCTTCTCTTTCTGTATGCTTTTCCTTTCCAACAACATCTTCCATATCATCTCCTTTCTTATCAACATCATCACCATGAGCTACATTATCTTCACTTTCTTCTTCATTTCTATCATACTCTGTCTCAACATCATCTCCATCTCCTTAATCTGAATATTTTACTATTTCATCTGATTCTAATCAAGGGTCCTTGATATCCTTATGTCTTGAAGGATAGTCAACCAAATTATAATCCTCATACAAATTTTCATTGTCTACAACCCATGACTCCTTCCATGGATTCCAACTAATTTTCATTTATTTTCATATATCCTTCGGCAAAAAAATTCATATCCCTCAATAGTTTCCTCATATTTTCCTACTATTACTTTGGATTATATAATTGTAGAGATGAATCTTGTATAGAATAGGGAAGTTAACTTAGAGGAAGTTTTGATCATGTCACACATATGAATAATAAGATACTTTCACAGATTTATCTAATGACTATTTTTCAATAGATGCAACAAGAATACATTTTGATATTTCATAGTAGAAAATTCACCTTTCCTTGGAGAGATTAAGTATTTAATGAACTTAAAAAACATACTAGTTTCTCCATCCAACTCAATAGTAATTGTTCTTCTCTTCTTTTTGTTTCCTGTTAAAGCACCCAGAGCCTTTTTAGGATAAAAATATCACTTGATGGAGGAGGTTTTATTTGATGATCCTTAGATATACCTTTATGAGGTAATACTAAACAAACAAACCACAACATTGAATAAAAATAACATCTTTTTCCATTTACCTAACTCCTAAGCACAAATTGATCCTTTTTATTGAATGAAAACTCAACACACTAGTAAAACTAAAAAACAATATTCAGATATATGGGTCACTTTTCATTTATAAACCACTCTAGCCATACCTTCTCTTCCAAAACTTTAATAACAAAAAACTTTATTAAAATAATCCACTTTACGCATACATCCTTTTCAGGCAAGACTACATGATCTATGAGACCAGGGTTTAGAGGTTTCTCAGGCATTTTGATCAGGGCCTTTTTTTCTTTATTTGACAACCTATATTTATATGGACTCGATGAATAAGGATACTTCAATATATCAATTTAAAACATTATGCAAGAGAGTTTGAAGGAGAATAGAAGGTTTGAGAGAGAAGGGTTTTTATTTCGAGAGTAGAGAGAAAAAGTGAAGTGAAGAAGTGATTCAGATTGGCTGGTTTTATCATTTAGGGATTTGAAGACTCAAAAATAAAAAATGTGGTAAAAAAATAAAATAATATATTTAAAACAATTAAATAGAAATATTTATAAATATAGAAAGCTGGGTCACAATGATACATGTAGATGGTGAGCTATCAGGAGTGAGACATCAAATGGTGAGACATCAAATGGTGAGACATCAAACGATAGGACATCAAATGGTGAGACATCAAATGGTGAGACATAAAATGGTGAGACATAAAATAGTGAGACATAAAATAGGGAGACATCAAATGGTTACTCAAATTTGATCATTTCTAATTCATGTATAATGTAACTCATTCTTTCAGAACTTAATGACTTAGTAAAAATATCAGCAAGCTGAGGGCCAATGAATTCTAAAGTAATATCACCTTTTTGACAATGATATCTCAAAAAGTGATGTATTACATAAATAAATTTTATCCTTGAGTGAGAAACTAGATTCTTAGAGATGTTAATATCACTTGTGTTATCACATATTATTGAGACATGTCTAAATTGGTATCCATATTCTAGTAAAGTGTGTTTCATCCACAAAATATGAGCACAAAAACTACCAGCAGCTATGTATTCAGCTTCCGCAGTAGATAATGCAACCAAATTTTGTTTCTTACCACACCATGATACCAGTAACTTTCCCAAAAAGTGACATGTTCTAGATGTGATCCTTCTATCTAACTTTTAACCACCAAAATCATCATTAGAATAACTAACTAAGTCAAATGATTGTCCTCTAGGATAGAATAGTCCTATGTTGGTAGTTTGTTTGAGGTATTTGAAAATTCTTTTAACAGTAGTTAAATGATATTATTTAGGATTTTCTTGAAAATTATCACACATACATACACTAAACATAATATCAGGCCAGCTAGAAGTCATGTATAGAAGACTTATAATCATACCTCTATAATTAGACTGATCAACAGATTTTCTATTTTCATCAAGATCCATTTTACATGTGGTACTCATAGGAGTATCACTAATTTTAATTCTATACAAACTAAAACATTTTATAAGATCTTTAATATGTTTAATATGATTTAAAATAATATCTTCATTATTTTTAAATATTTGAAATCCAAGAAATAATTTGATTTCACCCATTAAACTCATTTCATACTCAATTTGCATCATTTTTGAAAAATCTACACATAAATAATTTTTTGAAGATCCAAAAATAATATCACCAATATAGATTTTTACTACCAAAACATATTTAGAAATCCTTTTTATAAAAAGGTAGGATTAGATATACCTTTTTTTAAAACCTTTTGAAATAAGAAAAGCACTTAGTCTATCATACTAAGCTCTTAGTGTCTATTTTAAACCATATAAAGCATTTGTTAACTTAAAAACATGATTTAGAAAATGAGGTTTTGTAAAACTAGGGGGTTGTTCAAAAAAAACATCCTCAACTATATACCCATTTAGAAATTCACTCTTGACATCCATTTGATATAGATTAAAATTTAGATGTGCTGTATATGCAAGTAGGATTCTAATGGCTTTAATTCTAGAAACTAGTGTAAAAGTTTCTTCATAATCAATGCCTTATTATTGACTATATCCTTGTGAAATAAATCTAGATTTATTTCTTACAATATTACCAGCTTCATCTAAATTATTTCTAAACACCCACTTAGTGCCTATAGTAAATATGTATTTAGGTTTATCCACTAGTTTTAAAACTTTATTTATTTCCAACTAATTCATTTATTCTTGAATATACATTACCAAATATTCATAATTGATTTCATAATTGATGTTATTAGGTTTAAGCTGTGAAAAAATGCTTGATGTTCAACCTGGATTCTAAGAGAAGCTCTAGTTTGAGTTCCTTTGTCTAAGTCTCCAACTACAGCATCTAAAGGATGGTTCTTAAGAGTTCTTGTAGGTCTAGAAAAAGAATGGCTAGAAATTTTATCTTCTTCAATAGGGTTGGATTCATCGTGACTAGAGTTTGGATAATTTCCAAAACTAGATGATTTAATAGGTTTATTAATAGTAGGATAAAAATATTTGGTAGTTATGTCCACATTGGATAGATCATCCTTAATATTTTCTAGGGAGGTATTGGGTTTATATGGGTCTATTTTATAAAATTTGACATGTACATATTCTTCCACACACTTGGTTCTTTTATTAAAGACTCTATAGAATTTTCTAGAGATTGAGTAGACTAAAAATATTCCTTCATCACTTTTTGAGGAAAAATTGTCAAGATTATCCTTAGTGTTAAGAATATAAACTTTGTAATTGAAAAATTTAAAGTAGTTAACTTTGGGTTTCCTATTATTCGATAGCTCATAAGGTGTTTTATTAAGAATAGGTCTGATTAAGACTCTGTTAATTTTTTAACAATATTTATTGACAGCTTCAACTGAAAAATAAATAGGTAAATCATATTCATTAAGCATAGTTTGGGATATTTCTTGTAAGGTTATATTTCTTCTTTCTACAACACCATTCTGTTGGGTTGTCCTAGAAGTATAGAAGTTATGACTATAGAAATTTTAGGAGCAAAAAGATTCAAACTATTGGTTTTAAAACCCACAGACATGGTCACTCCTTAAGGTTTTAATCCTAATACCACTTAGGTTTTCTACCATTCTATCATACTTAGTGAAATGAGAGAAATATTCACTTTTGTGGGAAAGAAAGAAAGTACAAGTATATCTAGAGTATTCATATACTAGAACATTATCATAGTGCTTCCCATTAAAACTTGAAACTCTAAATGGTCCAAAAAATCCATGTGAACCAACTCAATAGATTGATAAGTTGAAACTTCTTTCTTTGGTTTGAAATATATTTTGTGATGTTTTCCTTTTTGAAAAGGATTGCCGAATTTATTATTTAGAAATTTAATTTTTGGTAGATCCTTGACTAACCCTTTCCTTGTAAGATTCCTAAATGAGAGAATATTATGATGTCCTAGTATCCTATGCCATAGATAAGACAGTTTGTGAAAATCACTCAAACAAGAAACATTTTGAGAAATTAAGTAATCTAAATTTATAGCAAACAAATTTTCATTTCTAAAGGTAGTAAATACCAATTAATTTTTAGAACTAAAAAAATTGCATGCATCACTTTCAAATTTAACAATAAAACCATCATCACACAACTGAGATATACTAATCAAATTGTACTTTAATACATCAACAAAAAGAACTTTGGAAATTAAAATTGAATTAGAGTTACCAATTTGGCCAAGGACAATTATTTTACCTTTTTCATTGTCACTAAAAGTGACATGCCCACCATCAATCTTTATCAGATTCTTAAAGCATGAATAATATATTATCATGTGACTTGAACATCCACTGTCCAAGTACCATATAATTCTACAAGATCTCTTAAAACAAAATTCCTACAAAATGATCAAAAAAGAGAAGATTTTGGTACCCAGATTTGTTTGGATACAGTAATATTATTAATAAGTGCTTTGGGAACCCACAATTGATTCATGGGTCTCTTATAATCATTTTTTAAAGTATTTAAAAAATAAAATTTATTTAGTCCAGAGAAACTGTAAGTAGTAGAAGGTTGTCCAGTTTTAGAACTAGTAGAAAAATTATTAGTTCTGGACATAAAAACTATTTTTCTAGATTTGGTTACAAAATGATTTTTAGCTATGTTCCTCTATCCCGGTTTGTATCCTATACCAGTAGTATACCTAGGAGATAATTATTTACCAAGAATTTGTGTAAGAGTATTTTTCAATTATTAAACTTCTCTATGTACTTTTT
The DNA here is from genome assembly GCA_963277665.1 of Viscum album. Lineage (NCBI taxonomy): Eukaryota > Viridiplantae > Streptophyta > Magnoliopsida > Santalales > Viscaceae > Viscum > Viscum album. The sequence continues at coordinate 2,076,142,359 of OY728157.1, forward strand.
CAATTTCTTATTTGATAATTCCAGTTCATTGTTCTATTTAAGCAATTGGTAATTTTATCCCTCTCTATAGTAATCCCAGATTTGAAAGTAGAGGTGATACAATGCTATTTCTTTAAAATTTTATATTTATCTTTTAACTCATCGCATGTATCTTCAAGCATTTGGAATTATTCAAACATTTCTTCATTGGTAATGTTTTCAGAATCAGATTCATCTTCAGAATAATAATAATTTTGTACAGGAGACTCAAGGGTTACCTTAGATGTGTTTGTCATGAAACACATATTGGATTTATTAGCCTCTTCATCATGTGATAACTTTGAGTCACTGGAGATATCCTCAGAAGCACTCTAGGTGGCCTTCATTTCTTTCATGTACTTCCTATATTTATCCTCATATTTCTTCTTATATCTTAATTTAGGACAGTTAGCCTTTACATGTCCTCTTATTTTACATTCATACCAGACTATCTCAATTGTATTTTCATTTTTCTTCTAGTCCTTTTTCCAGTTTCCCTTATAGTCATATTTGAATTTCAAGCTGGGATTCCTAAAAAACTTCTTCTTTATATAAAACTTTTTAAAACCTTCTAGATAATTGAGCCATTTCCTCATCACTGTTTGATGGCGAATCTTCATTACTTGTACTGTCAGAATGAGTTTGTATCCTTTCCTTTTCTTTGTCTTTGGAAGTTGTGGTTTTGAAATCCACTGACTTTCTCTTTGTTTCATCCTATTCCTATTTATTGACCTTTAATTATCCATTATACATCATCAACTTTCCTATCATATCCTTAACTAAAAACTTACTGATATCACACAATTCACTAATTAACACTGAAGTTCCCCTCTATCTATCTGGTAGATATATAAGAATTTTCATGATTTATTTCTTAGCAGTAAACTCCTTTCCCATAGAGATCATAGTATTTAAAATTTCATTGAACCTGAGATACATGTCATAGATAGGTTTATCAGGATTCATCTTAAAGTTATCATATTTAATAGTATATGTGTTAATTCTCATCTCCTTAACATTAGTGGTTCTTTTATATGAAATAGCTAAAGTATCAAAAATTTTATGGACTGTTTTACATGAAGAAATTATATTGAATTATCCATATCCAAAAGAATAATATAATGCATTCATATCTTTGAAGTTATTATTATAATTAGTCTTAGTTGGGTCATCAGAAATCTTATATTCATCAATAATGGAAGACCAAATTTTAAAACCCATACTTTCTAAATACATTTTCATCTTAATTTTTCACTGGCCATAATTAGTTCCATTGAAAAAGGAGGTCTATTGGTAGTAGTACCTTCTAATATATTATCTCATAACAAAGAATAAAGAATAATTTTATTTAAAGAGATAAAGATTTAAGACTAATAGTAATTTATAGATCTTTAAAACACATCTAAAATCAAAGTTTAAAAGATTTGAAAAACTTTGAAAACTTTAAAAATAGAAGATTAAAAAATCATTTGATACTAAATGGTGGTCATAGTAAGTTACTCAAGAGGGGGGTGAATTGAGTTCCTATAAAATTTCTATTAAAAAAATATTTATTTGAAATTCCCACAATTTAAAATCAAATAGGACAATTAACCAAAGTTATATATTTTTAAAATATTTGAGATTTTGAAAGATTCCTAAAATATTGACTAATTATTAGTTAAATAAATTTATGAAGTTACTTCAAATTTTGAAATCAGTATACTAAATCAAATTCTAGAACAAACACCATGTAATATTAACTATCAAAGCAAAGTAATATTTTTTGGTTTGAATAAACAAAGATAGATAGGAAAAAAGAACTTGAACTCAACAAATAAAACAAGAGGTTAAATCTCACACATAGACTTAGTCCTCTCCACTTGGTGATCACCTATCACCAAGCAGTTATATTAATAAACTTGATCTATAACCTGGACCAGGGTTTATAAAAGCACACAAATATTTCTAGGTCTAACTGGACCTCTACCAAAATTATTCATGGGAAACTAAAACAACCATATCACATAGGGACCTCTTACAAATTTTTACATGGGAGTGAAATGGTGTAAAAGAGTTCTAATGAGAGTATATCTTGTATCCTCCTATTTAGCACAAGATATGATGTGTGTTTTTAATACAGATACACACACTTCTCTAAAAGTATTAAAATAGTACACAAAGAGAAGAAATGATAATAATGGGTTTAAAATGATCTAAGTGATGTTCTTGATTCTTATATATTTCTTGGATGTAGCAGATGTGAAGCTCGAGTCCACTTATGGAAGCAGACACCAAAAATAGAGTATTGTGAAAGATCTGTGTTCTTGTTTCCAGAAAAAATGAGATGTTCTATGAATATCTTCTTTTCTAGGTTTTTTGCTGCAGATATGTTCACACTTTGGTTTAGAGAAATTTCACCTCTTGTTCACTACAAGTAGAATAAGTGTTGTGGCTCTACTTCTTGGTTTTGTATTAAACCATGCATCCTCTCTATCTTCTTCACACACCACCTTTTTAATTTAATCTCTAGTGCCTCTCTTTTAGCTAACAAAGAGCATGATATCTACACCTCGTACCTCGTACTGTCTACTAACATGTCTGCAAAATAGCATTAATAATATCAGTTTCATTTTATAACTCATATATGACTGTTAGAAATAATTTTGAATTTAATTTAAAAAGAAATGACTGATTCTAGAATGGTGTCATAGAAGTGGTGATGCAGGAGCAGTGTCTCGGAACTAGAATGGTGACAATAGAATGGTGTCAATAAAGAAGTGTCACTGGAGCGGTGTTAATATAACCGTGTCATTGGAATGGTGTCACTGGAACAGTGTCACTGGAACGGTGTCACTAGAAAAGTGTCACTAGAATGGTGTCACTGACTTTGCGAGAATTTTGAAAGTGGTACCATAGTTTCTGGTCTATACCAACAGTGTTAGGTCCTTTAAGAATATTCTGAAATAGGTGGCTTGATAAAACGGTGTCTGGTACTTCATAAACATTCTGAACCGGTAGGTTACTGACACAATGACTCATACTTTACCAATTTTCAAACTAAATGGTGACTGTGAGTCCTCTGACCGATGACTGTGATTTCACCTTAATGGTGATTCGTACTTTACAAAATATTTACAACTTTTCTTATGAAATAATACTTAACAGAATAGATTTATATTATTCATAAGCATATTCAAACATAATAAAACATGATTAAACATTATTTGTGAGCTTAAAAGTAGAGGATTCCAACACTATCTTATTCAAATGCCTTGTTTTGTAGTGATGTTCACATTTACCATTACTATTTATTATAAATATTTGTTATTAACTCTATTTATGATGCGGGTTCTTCAATAATAGTATTTTCAAATATCAATCTCTTGGTTACTGGGATCAATTTTAAATTGCAAGGATGCAATTTAATTAAGGTGAGTAAAATGTAACACCCCAAGAATTCAAAACATTTTTTATTTTTAGATAAATTTATAATATTCTATATATTTTAATGAACATAACAGTGAGTTATCTTTTTTTTACATGCAAGAGCAACTTTCATTGATATCTTGTGTTACACGCAAGACCGAGTTTTACCAAACAACAATGTATTATTAAAATATTATTACTTAATATAATAAGATATATCATTGCCATTAAATTATAGGTTATGAATAATATTATCTAACTTATGAAAACATATAAATATAATATTAATTCATTAGTTACTAATTAATTAAAAACAAAAATATAAACCAATTGAATATAAAGGAAATATTTTTATTTTTGTACTCCCAAAGGAGTTTTGTCCAAATAAAATAAATTTATTATAATTAGTAAATGATATTAATTAAATATATATATTATAAATTCAATAAAATATTTTTTATATTCATCAAATAGATTTTATAAGCATAATATAAGAACAAACTCAATTTTATGCATAAAAAACTATATTTTTCTTTAATGGCAGTTTTACCGACTTTTAATGGAGAAAATATTTTAAATCCAAATTTTGACACTTTTATATATTATATTTGGAAAACTAAACTTAATATTTTAAATAAAAATATAAAAATTTACTTTGGTTTATTTTTTGGTATTTTTTTGATAAGTTTCAAGTTTTGATGAGTAGTAAAAAATACTAAATTTTAATTGAAAACAACTTTTTTTCATCAAAATAAATTATAGTCTTAAATTATAATTTTTATTTGTTTTAAAGTATAATTATATTATTATTTTTATCATTTAATCCAATTTATGTCATTGTAATCAATTTCACATTGAATTTTGATATAAAAACATTTCATTCTTTTTAATGTTTTCACTTTTAAAACCCATTTTCTTGTTCCGTCAATAGGATTAATTTTAAATTTATTAATGCAACTTCTATATTTTTAATTTCTAAAAATGGATTCCATATTTTTAATTAGTGAGTCCAAATTATGTTAATATATTTCGTTTTTTGGGCATTATGAATAATAACTTTAGTAAAATTTTATTAACAAGGTAAAAGGTAAATCGTGTAGTTTAGGATAACAAATAATAATATAAATATGAAAAAATACCCTAAAACCTATACTAATTTCATTATATGAATGAGTTTCGACCAAAATCATTATTTTTCCTAGATTATAACCCTTTTTAATACACTTGTGTGAGAGTATGACATTTATTATCTTTTATTTAAAGAAGAGTTAAATATGTCATACATATATTTTAATAACTTTATCATTTTTAATATAGGGTTATACAAAATAAAAATTTGACTATAAATAGTAATTTTAAATATAAAATGTTTTTATTTATCGTGGTAATTTATCTATAATTTTTATGAAATAAATTATTACCTTAAAGGCTTATATAATGATGATGTAGTAATTGTTTAATTAATGGAAATATCAAATAAATGATATTCAAAATATAAATATAACTATAATTTGATATAATAAATATTATCCATGAATTTTATAGATGGATTTGACATTTTAGGGATGAGTAAATAGAGGTTTTGGTCTTCTTAAAAGACCAACCCTAGTTTCCCTAAGAGGAGATCCAAAGGAGGTTTGCTAAAGAAGAGGTAATCATCTTTACCGACTCCTTCAAGTTTATTTATTCTTGTAATTCCTATTTATGTATTGTTTCCATCACAAAGTATTAAATAAATTATAATCTATATTTTGAGATGTTATTATTAATATTGTACAACCATATCCCACCTTTTATCTATCCTATGAAAAATGAAATCACCATGCGTGCGTACATATGACCTACCATCTCCACACCATGGTGTAATCTATTTTAAATCACTACTTTATTTGGATGGGTATAATGGATATAAATAATAAATATGAAATAATATTTATTATATATAATTAATACACCATCCAATTCTTTACCATTTCACCATTAAGGGAATGATACCGTTGCTCGTGCGTACGTACGACCTACAGTCTCCATGACGTGATGTGAATAATTTTCCATGTTAATCAATAAAGAATGATTATAAAGATATATATAATGTGTAAATATAAAATATATGAACTTAATATCATCCTAGATATGAAATAAATATATCCTACGAATAAGAAACATGACTTACATGACAAAATATGCGTAGGAAAATGAAATCGTTAACACCCTAAACAAGGGTAATAACGAAATATTAACAACAAACTAGTGATAAGATAATATAATAGGATTATATATGATATCATAAAAATGGATATTTTTCTTCTATAAATTAATAAAATTTTTGAAACCATTATACAGGAGGTTAAATCATATCCAACTAGAGGAAATTACAAGGTAAAAGTTATTTCACAATCTCATTATTATTCGAAATTGTTTATATGTAAGTATATATTGGAGAAAATTTATCATCTGTGTATTTGTTTCTTATAAATGTTTTCTAAAATATTTTTAATATTATACTATGAATTTTTAAAGTCATTTTTACCCATTTTTTTACTTTTGATAAAATGGTTAGAAAAGAATCTTTTTGTAGTTTTCCTAATGAGGTACATTATGAATTTTTCGATGGAAGGAATGTTTTTTAAATTATGTGGCATGAGTGGACTTTTACACCATCATGATTCCTTAACATTTTGAATCTTCCTTTACAATCTTCAAATATTTTTTTCAATGAAAATGTTTTCTTTTGTAATTGTGTGACTTTTAAAATAAATGATTTCAAATCAAGAAGGGGTATTTCTCCCAATTTTTTTAATGATTTTATTAGACTATTTTCTTCTATGTAAACATCAGTTGTTGGATTTTATGGTTAATTGTAATTGATATATTATGATACCATATACCATATTTTATTGAAGGTTTTATGATTAGTTTTATTGTGTATTTTCTATTTTGTTACTATTCATTGTTTATGGTTAAAGTATTCACATATCATATGCTAGTTTTTCAATATGAATGTGTATGTTGTTTATGGTTAACCCTTTTCATATGAGAAATGAATTGGACTTTTAAGTGACAGGTGGGGCCTGCTATAGCCCCTTGACGCAGTGTTAGGTTTCATGAGACAAACAAGTTTGGGTATTGGATAATGTATTACCTTTTTATGTATGGTGTCTTGGACAAAGCCTTGATGATATGTTTATGATGTTCGACATTATGCATTCACACATTATGATATTAGTTATTGATATTCAATGTGATTATTTATCTAGTATAATATCTATGGTTATGTTTTCTAAACTATGTGATTATATAATATAGTATTATTTATTATTTCCATATTATTCTAAAGACTATGTTTAAATGGATTGTGTTTCATCTATTCATCATTCCTTAATGTTTATGATTGTTTTTATAGCTTCCGCTATATGATTACCCTTACTGAGCATTAGATATCACCAATTTCTTATGTTTTATTTTTCCTAGGATTCCAAGATTCATATTTTGACTGATATTCATGGATAAGCTAATAGCATAATGGTGTTATTAAATGATTCATTATGTTGTATTTTATATTTTAGATTGTAATGTAAGGTTCATGTATGTAATTTGGTTTAAAAAAATGATAAAATAATCAGTCCTTTGGGATTGAAATCTTGTATCTATTCCAATGTAATAAAGTAAGGCACTAGATCCATACTACTAGGGTTGGGGTCATTATAAAGTATGATATCATTAAGTGTATACACATGGTTTATGACTCATCAATTACTATAACATAGTTTTAGAAGAATATTAGAATAAAAGTGTTTATCTGGGATAAAGTTTTTATCTAGATGTTTGATAAAATATAATAAAATGTGTTCCTACCACCCATCAATAATGTATTTTATCAAAGGTTTCTTCTCAAATGAAAAATCATCTAAACACATAGAATATTACATACTAAAACAATAGTTTATGTTTTCAATATTCAAATAAGAAGAAAATAAGTGTTATTTCTAAAACACAAAAGGGTTTTTGTATCTTCGAAAGATATTATGATAAGAATATAGTGTCTAAGAGGCTAGTGGGTGTATGTTTGTACTTAAGAGAAGTTCAAAATTAACAAATAATGGATAACACCAATATTAAGTTAAAATTATTTCAACTTAATATCCTAAATTTTTTAGGATATCTGATAGTAAATAAAAATGTAAAGTGTTAAATTTAGTTACCATTTAGAAATTTAATACCAATATTTTATAAAGGATTATACCAGTATAAGATTAAATTATTTTACCCTAAATGTCCTAAAATATTTTTGGATATGTGATGATAAATAAAAATTTAAAAAATTACATTCAGTTATCATGAAAAGTGAAATATACTATTTCTTTAAGGATTGTACTAGTTAAAATGAAAACAGAATTACGATTAATATTCTAAAAGATTTTAGGATGTATTAGTAAACAATAATGTAAGTAGTTACATTATTTTAAGATTTTTTTTGATGAAGATACTTACAATTATTATGATAATGAACTCAAAAAGTTTTTAAGTATACAACATAAGTTGAACTCATAACATTTTATGTCATGAGGTTAAGAGGTCTGAATATGTTCAAGTTGTTTAAAAATTAGGAATACGATTCCTAATTATCACCATTATTCAAAATATCTGACATCATATATGTTTCTAACTAAAGATTTTAGTGGTAGAGTTTTATCATATTGTCACATAGATATGTGACATGAGATACATATGATGTAATTAGTTAACAAGACCCATAAATTGTAAAAAATATAAGGTTGATCTAGTAGTTTTTCATATATGATATGATAAACCAAATGTAATTATATTTTTTTAAATATTCATAAGGTGTTTAATAATATTAAAATCTATCATATTAAAGAAAACCTAAATTTTATCATTCTTTCACATTGGATACATAAATGTATATATAGATATAAATTTTATGAAATGAAATGATAATTTAACTCTCAATGTATAACTTTGAGTTTATCCCTAATCGATGTTCGTCATGGAGTATTATAGGTTATGGATAATTGTTAAGGTTAGTGTGATCATGATTATTGTATAAATATACATGATATGCTCATGATGCAAAAAACAAAGAATAATATTCTTTTTGTATGCTAGACGACGTACTGATTATACCACATAGAGTATCATATAGATGTATTTGGTATAGTAGGGGTGCATGGATTATATTTGAGTCCATATTACCTAAGGTTTGTGAGATACCTAGCATGATAACCTTCATAATATGATACCATATTTATGAAAGTCTACATATTAACTTAGCTAATATAGGGCTAGTTGGGTATGTTATTTATCATGCTAAGTCTACATATTAACCAAAATGGGATTTTCCTCTCATATGATGAGAATAACTTCTGGGACCGTGATTGAAATTGACTATGGGATTGTGAGACTACACCAAGAAATAATATATATATCTAGATAAGGGACATGTGATGTTCTTATCCATAAGGATAAATGACATGTGATGTATTCATCAATAAAATAAGTTACACTTTTAGAATCTAGAATAGATGAGTTGGATATATGAAATTAACATGATCTATGTACCATAGTCACTTGATGTTTTAGAAAAAGAAAAAATATGAGAATACACATTTTCATATGACATAGACCGGTGTAAATAGGTTTAGATACACATGTGTTAAATGAAGATCTCACTAGATACATTTATATCTTGAGTAGTATTGATTCTTTTCTAGAGGAAACTCTTTAATTACATATATAGATCCATAGATCCATATTTGTTTCAATTATATAAAGGATTATGGGGTCAAACATTGTTTTGAATGAATGGGGATTGATTTTAACTTATAGAGATACTCTAAAAGTTTTTTAGTGTTAATCCAAAAGAGTTTTGTATGGTTATTCAAAAGGAATTACATATTATGTTATACAAGGTGAAGTTGATGATAGCCTTTCAAAAGAGTTTTTGAAAATATCCAAAAGGATTTTTGGACATGGTTTCAAAAATATTGTATACAATACAATATAAGGTTAAATCACACATAATCCTTTAGGATTTAGTGAAAGTGAGATATTAAAAGAGATAGTATTCCCAAAATACATTTGTATATGATAAAAAAGGATATATTATTTTTAATTTTAATAAGAAACATGAAAATAAAATTTACACACTGCTACTTCAATTTATACATCATGCATGAAATAATATTTCATGTGGAAAACCTATATATGGGAAATATTTTACCTAAGATATTATTAAGAGATGATAGATAAGGTGTAATATATCAAAATTTTATTATTCATGCATAGGATTCATGAAATGGATGAAGTAGTATTTAATCATACGTTATAAATACCCGATTAAAGGAAATATCCTAAGAAGCATCCTTGAGTCTTATAAACAATAAAAACATGCGATGGTTGTGTATGTGCATGGTTGTTTCTTGGATGAAACTCCATGAGACCCGAAGCTTTCCTATTCTTCCTTAGTTTCATATGATATGATAATACATTATTAATGGAAGAATAATCCCAACTGAACATCAGGTAATTCAACACAAACTAGGGATAAACTGTGAAGGTGGGATATCTTTTGAATTCCACTTAGCTATCTCTCTCACACCTATGTGATGATGATCGAGATAACACATATTTTATTTGATGTATGGTATGCCAAATTTATATTATTTATTTATTTTAATTTTATGCCCATTTTCATATTTCTTACATGGGTGATCATCAGACAAGGGTTTAAATTGATTCTTCTTGATTTGATAAGTGTTATTATACTATAAAAAACCCCTTCACAACGTTTATTTTTCAATTTCATTCTACTATGAGGATATAAGGATAAAATTCCTTTAGTAGTGATCCATACATGCTCATGTGATCTTGAAGCATCACCGATGGTACATGGGTGTTTGCATGGTGGTATTGAGCATATTTAATTGCTTGCATTTGATCAAAACAAAATCCTATAGATTTTAAGGATTGATTATTATTATCTCATTCGTGAGATAGAGTAGGAATTTAGAAGGCGTTCTCTTGAGTTTGAGAGAAATACCCTGTAAATGTTTTTCATAGAGAGAATTCTCTTGAGTAGAAATCATTGTTCATGAATTTCATATAATCCTAGGAAATGATATAATAAGGTATTTATAAAGATAGGTTAGAGAATAAATAATTTCACAAAGGGACCTAATTATTCTCATTATCCTTAACTATCCCCATGTATAAAAATAAAAATAATATTATTTTTAATTCCATGATAAGCACACGTCTCATAGATAAAATAAATATCATTCATTTAAATAAATAAATTGAAATTTATTTAAATGATATTTAATCTATCATTTACACTAAAATCTTAATTACAATATGTATTTACTCCTTCACATTTAATGACCCCCAAAATAATAAATATTATTCATTCGATAAATAAATAAATAAATAAATAAATAAATAAATAAATTATATCCATATTTTTGTGAATAAATATTTATTTATAAATTCAAATCACATATAAATAGTGACTAAATAAAAGGATCAGTAAATTATAAATAATTATTATTCCATAGTTTAGAGAAAAATAATTATTCCAATAATTAAATTTAAATGTAATTTAATTGAGATCAATAGAAACACTAAGTGTGTTACCCTCTAGTATTCTTCCTCAGTGGCATTAAGCGATTTATCCTAAAGTACAATATTAGCATATAATAACATGTAAAGGCACCCCAAAGGAAATGGTTAATGATGCAACATTAAAAACCACATACAAATGCTCACTATGTAATATAATACCTTTTTATTGATATCTTATCAAGAAATTTGCATACTCAAGTCATCAAACTATATTCTCAACATGTCCTTTGACTATCTGAAATGAACATATCAATACACCATGGACATAGAATTTATTTTGATAGTTTCATTACAATCAAAGGAAAAAGATATAAACAACTATAATTGTAAGATCCCAGCCTTTTTTGGAGTCAGCGTGGGCGCATTTTTAGATACATTTTGAAGCTTTTAAGTACATTTTAATTTAAGTGGTGGCTTGAGGTTGATTTGCGTGAACTTTTAAGGAAAACTAAAGGAAAATGGGCTATGCATAGTGTGCACACGTCTTGACAAACTGTGAATCTAAACCATGCCAACCATGCAAACTTGGACAGAGAGGTCTACACAGTTTGCACACGGTTTGACAAACCGTGCGACCAAACCCTGCCAACCATGAAAACTTGGATAGAGAGGTCTTCACGGTTGGTGCACGGTTTTCCCTAACCATGAAACCCTACCCAAGAAACTATGTGTACAAGATTTTTATTCTGAATATCTATTTCAAAACCATAAAAACCCCTCAAGACTCCCATATTTCAACCTTGGATTGGTCTTGGAAAATTATAGGTGGTCCCATAGCCTTCTGGAGGGATTCCAAGGTGATCCAAACATCTTTATTCGAGATCTAAAGCCTGGATTGAAGATCCGATCTCTTCCCGGTAAGTGGATTTCGTCATTTTTCATTTCCCATTCATTTCAATATATTTCCTTGATCTTTTAATGGAAAATATTCACCATTTCTATGGATATAAACATATGATTTGATATCTAGATCTAGTATTGTGGATATAGATCTAGATTTTTATGATCTTGATGCCTTTGATCTTAATTTTGGTTTAGGGATTTAGATTTGGAGCTTGACTGACGACATTGTGCCGCTCGGATTTTGGGGATTTCCATGGGAAAACTTCCATTAATAAACTGAGGTAGGTGGTCTAAATGAAACTCCCATCGTCATGATTTTTTAATGTGAATGTGAGTTTATTATTTTATAGCCTCACTTGATAATTTAATTCCTAAATTAGAGTAATTAGGAATGTGGAATTGACTTGTGATTGCCTTGGTGATTAATTGATAATTGAATCATGAAAAAAATGAAGGGGGGTTTCCCAAATAGATATTTTTTATAGAGATTGGTTATTGGTTGAGAGTATTTAATTGAGATATTTAATTGATTGTGATAAGACAATTAATTGGGGGAAATTAATTATGAAATGATGTTTGGCTATGTAATATAATTAATTGTGAGAATTAATTATTTGACATGATGTTGATCAAAGAAAATTAATTTTAAGAATTAATTATGTAATGTTGAGATTTGATATGGATAATTAATTATAAAGAATTAATTATGGAATGAGAATTGTGTTGATTGATTAAATAATTGATGAATTAATTAATGGATTATGTGATTAATTAATTGTTGAGTTAACTAATGGCATTTGGAATGTTTAAATAATATATGGATTAGTAAAGGAATAATGTGGCTAATTATTATGAATTAAATAATGATTAAATGGATGATATTTTGTTTGGTGCTAGATTTAGAGATATAGACCGATTAGAAGTTGGGACTTTGACATGGTGTTCCTCCCCAATATTTACCCAAGCTTGAGATTATTGGGTGCTAGGTTTAACGACCTACACTGAATGAGATATGGAGTGATAGACATGGTGAGTTACACTCAATGAGATTTGGGGTTATTTACATGACGTTCAACACCAAATGAATGATAATAATGAATAATGATTTAAATGAGAAAATTAAATTGAAACTATGACTAATATGATAATTAAAGATTAAATGAAAATGTGATAACAATTTAATTATGAATTTTATTTATTACTTCATAAAACCGCATACACTATCTTTTTACTGGACTCATTTTAGACACCATTGGTGGTGGACTACATAGTTGTACTCACACCCTATCTAGGCCACATGATCAACACCTGAGTAGAATTTTTTGTTACAATAAATGATAAGGGAAAGTCCCTATGATAGTTTTTTGTTTTGTATTGGATCATGGGAGAGGGAATTGGACATGGTTCGGGACCCTCTTGGGAGCTGTTGTGTCTTTACTTTTAGTTTTATTATATAAACTTGACATTCACATTTTCATAGCATGTTTTACATTTCATTTTAGCATTTTATTTTCTTGTTTTGAATATCACATGACAGGGTATTATTTTGGTTATTTATACACTTCTTCACTTGGTTGTTGTTTTTTCTTCCTTTGGTGTTTTATTATGATAGAAGTGGGTATAGTCTCCCAAATAATGACTTACCAGACCCTCACTAATAGTCGGCATCCTCTAGAATATGGGGAGGCGTGCTTGAGTTCATGTGGCCATCGGCTCGGGGCATCGTTTAGTGGCACTCGGGCCAGGACGTTAGAATGTGGTATCATATGAGTTTTCTTTTACTTCTTTTTCTTTGGTCTTACTATTTTGGGAAAGGTAGATAGGATACTAAGAAGAGTAAAGGCTTGGTAATGAGCTCGTGCATGGGAGTTGCAAACCCATGCATGGGGGAAAATCTGAGTACTCATGGTGGGATTGTTGTGATTTCTATTTGTTGTTACAGTTGGATATTATTTCACCTTGGGTGATGAACTTGTGGTGCGATGTGATATTTCTTTTAAAGTTGTTGAATTTTGATTCGTGGCCTAAAGAGGCATGATACTTGAGTCTGCATGCATCATTCTAGGCACTCTGGGTTTTTGTGACATGTATCATTCTAGGTACTCATGTGAAAATGGGTTATGGGTAAGTTGTTGAACTAGAACTATTTTTTCCTTATTGTGAGATTGAAATAATGATGGAAAATGATAATTAATAGGTGTTTAATGAGTACCATGATGGATTAAATGGGTATGATTAATTAATTAATTATTGAATTAATTAATTGGAGATAATGTGATTAATTAATGGTTAAATTAATTAATGATAATATATTTACCCATGTTAACCATGTCCTAGGAGTAGGATGGTTACGGGTAGTGATAAGGCCTTAGGGTTGACCGTGTGGTGATAAAAAGTGGAAGGACATGTTGAATATTGTTGAGTTACTTTCTTATCTTACGTAAATGTTTTAAGGTTTCATTATGAGAACTAAGATGTGTGTTTGTATTTGTAGAGATATGCCTCCACAACACTTTCTGAGGGAGATAACGAGGGGTATGGACTAAAACAAAATTCCAGATAGGGAGCTTGAGGCACCATTGGTGGAAGTTGGGGAGGAAGGGGAATAGTTCTGAGAGAACTTTTCTCGTTTCATGAAATTAATAGAGAGAGAACCAGGGTGGGTTCTGAAAAGAATGTCTGATTTGACAAGGGATTTTCAGCTGCAGCACCCTCCTACTTTTACTAGAGAGGGTGGACCTCATAGAGGTGAATTTTGGATGGAGTCCATAGAGACGATACTTGAACATTTTGTGACTCAAACTGGGAGGAGGGTCAAGTTGGATGCTTATATGCTATGGTGTTCAGTAAAGCACTGGTGGGACATTCAGGTATGATATAGACATACTGTTGATATGTTATGGAAGTAATTTTTGGAGAAGTTCTTGAAACACTTCTATCCAAAGATGCTGGGAAAAGACAAGGCATCAGAGTTTATGCATCTAACCTAAAGAAGCATGTCCATAATGGATTACACTGAACATTTCATATATTTACAGCGTTTTTCTCTAGCTTTGGCGAAATATAAGGCTTCTTCAGCAAAATGATTTCAGGATGGAATTCGGTGTGAAATTAAGTCCTAGGTAAATATCTTTAGGCTGAAGAAATTATCATAAGTGGTTAACCAGGATCTCATTTTAGAGAGTAACCTGAAAGAGGCTTTCAGTACTGGACATATAACTATCATTGGATGATCAGGGAGTGTGCCTTCCAAGAGTAGGACGAGCCGTTACGAGAACCTTAGTCAAGATAGTGGAAAGTAAGTTGGATAGTTAGGAGGAGTAGTTGTACTAGATCTTACTCATGTATTTTTTTACTAGTGCGGTAGGTAGGGACACTATCATACACATTGTCCTCAACCACCAGTGGAGTGCCGATTTTGTGGCAATATGGGACACCTACAGTAGTTTTGCAGGAAGTAGTGGCAGACTGGTGCTGGTAAAGCATCTTCTTAGAGTCAGAGTGTGGGAAGGGGGTCTCCTACACCATATAGGTCTGGAAGTTGGAGTTTTATAGGCAGAGGTGGTAGAGGTAGTGGATTCAATGCTTTAGGGTATGAGCACCTGTATCATCAGAGCAGTGTTACTCAAGGCAGTCAGAGGACACCACAGGGAAGAGGGGCATGCCAATTAAATGCAGTACAACCAACACTTGTGGATAGAGAGGCTGGTCCATCGATAGTGAGAGATACTATTCTAGTTGCTTCTACTTTATCTACTGCCTAGTTTGATACTGGTGCCTATAATTCTTTTAGATCTGCAAATCTTGTTAATGGATTGAGCCTGGAGGTGGAGTTCGTAAGTGGGGTGATAAATATCGATAAAACATTGGGAACATAGACTAGGGATATTTGTTTATACAATGGATGTTCACTAGAGATCAGAGAGTATAGTTTTCTTTGGGATATCTATGTCCTTGATATAATGGGCTTCAACCTAATTATGGGTATGGAATGGATAGTTGTATACCGATCCCACATAGATTATTTCCACATGATAGTGACCTTTATATCTCTTAAGGGTGACTGGTATATTCATAGTGGAGAATGGGATATCCATGCAGGCTAAGTGGGTCCAGTTACTCAAAAAATGGGAGAGCTCACAACCCAAGTGGATAGTCTTTTGCTGAATGATGGGAGTGGTAGGCAAGATATACTTCCACCAGTAGTAGAAATGTTTCAGGATGTCTTTCCTGAAGACTTTTCATGGTTTCCACCTAAGATAGATTCATAATTCACTATAGAGCTCATGCTGGGGGCTGAGACGGTATCTATTCAACCTAACAGATTGGAAATGACTGAGATTCAAGATCTCAAAATGCAGTTGGAGGAGTTTGAGGATAAATATTTTATCTATCCAAGTACGTCGCATTAGGGATCACCTCTCTTGTTTGTAAATAAGGCCAACTGAAGTTTACGCTTGTGTTTCAATTACCAAAAGTTGAATAAAATTACCATGAAGAACCGATATCCTATTCTATGTATCTATGATCTATTTGACCAACTAAATGGGGATTGTATGTTCTCAAAGATCGATATGAGTTTAGGGTATCATCAGGAGAGAGTTCAGATCTCTAATATACCAAGAACTACTTTAAAAAGTAGTTATGGACTTTATGAGTTTGTTTTAATTCCATTTGGGTTGAAAAATTCTCTAGTATTATTTATGGCCTTGATAAACAAGATCTTTCATCCGTAATTAGATCAGTTTGTGGTGGTGTTTGTGGATGATATCTTGGTGTACTCTAAGACTCATGATGATCATGATCAATATCCTCCCATCATATTGGGTATAGTGAGAGATCATTGGCAATATGCCAAGCTATCTAAATGTTAGTTTTGGATTGAAATGGTGCACTTTTTGGGGAATATCATCTTGGAAGAAGGTGTGGAAATGGACCAAAAAAAAGTGCAGGCAACGATTTCTTGGAAGCATCCCAATAATTTTTTTGATACCCAAACCTTTTTAGGATTATATGGTTATTAGAGGAGTTTTATCCAGGACTTTTCCCAACTGAAAGCATTGATTTTAGGTTTGAAAAATAAAGGGGTAAATTTTGATTGTACAAAAGCATGCGAGAATGCTTTCTAGGAGTTGAAGAATCTCTTGACATAAGCACCAATTTTTATCTTACCTAAGTCAGACGAGGAGTACACAGTGTATTGTGATGATTTTGGGATCAGACTCAGATCTATGTTAATATAAGAGGATCGAGTCATTGCTTATGGGTCTCGAAAGTTGAGGCCACATGAACGGAATTACCCAACGCATGAACTCAAGTTGGAATCAATGGTTTATTCTCTTAAGTGTTGGTGAAACTATCTTTTGGGTGAAAAGTTTACATTTTTTATGAATTACAAAAGACTGAAGTATATATTTTCACAGCGCAACTTGAATCTTTGGCAGTGAAGATGAGTAGAGTATTTGGAGTACTTTTGAATTGGAATATACACCCAGAAATGGGAAGAGTGTAGCTGATTCCTTGAGCATAAAAACTCAGACTTAGTTGGTATATGAGTCAAGTGCAGAGTGGATGATGGTTACTTTTATGGAATAAATGAATGTGGTAATTCAAGAGAGTCAGGAAAGGATGACTTTGGTTTCTATAGCAGTGGAGTCTACACTCTTAAGAACGATCAAGGATAGGCAGTATGAGCATTCAGAGTGTTTAGCCTTACAAGAATTCCCTGAAGGTGGGGAGACACCTTCATACTGGATAATAGATGAGGATGAGATCATCTATGTGAAAAATTAGGTTGTTGTGTCTATAAGTATGCATGAGGTACTCATGTAATAATTTCATTCCTCAAAGTGGGCGGTACATCCTGGGGTGAAAAAAATGTACTGTGACCTACGATAGAAGTTTTTGTGGCCAAGTATGCAAAAGGATATAGCAGGTTTTGTAATAAGATGCTTCACCTGTCAGCAGGTGAAGGCAGAGCATCAATGACCTGGAGGCCTATTGTAGTCATTGCCTATTCCGGAATGGAAGTGGGATGACGTGACTATGGATTTCATGGTTGGAATTCCAAAGACTCTTAGAAATAATGATGCTATTTGGGTCATTGTGGATCGACTAATGAATCTAGCACACTTCTTACCTATCAGGAAAACCTTTATAGTAGAACAATTGGGATAATTGTACGTACGAGAGATAATTTTTTTGCATGGGGTGCTAAGGACTATAGTTTCAGATCACGATTCGTTCTTTAATTCATGATTTTGGTAGGTCTTATAGAAGGCGCTTGATACACTGGTTCTATTAAGTATGGATTTCCACCCACAGAAATATGGGCAGTGGGAGTGTACCATACATGTATTAGAGGATATATTGTGATCTTGTGTGCTTGACTTTGGTGGTTCTTAGAAGAAACACTTTGATTTAGTGAAGTTTTCCTATAAAAACAGTTATCAGGAAACAATATAGATAGAACCATATGAGGAACTTTATGTAAGACCTTGTAGATCACCATTATGTTGGTTAGAGGTAGGTGAGTCAAAGATATTGGGACCAAGTCTCATTCTGGAGACATCAGAGTAGGTGCAGTTGATTCAGAAATGTATGGTTATGGCTCAGAGTAGGCCTAAGTCATACAATGATAGACATAGATAATCCCTAGAGTTTACAGAGGGTGATAGTGGATTCCTTTGTGTGTCTCCTAGATTGGGTCTCCATAGGATATGGAAGCAGGGAAAGTTAGTGCCCAGGTTTGTAGGGCCATTTGAGTTGCTGGAGATAATCGGTCCAGTGGCGTACCGATTAGACCCTCCACAGAAATTCAGTGATATGCATCATGTTTTCCATGTGTCACAACTATGGAGTATCACCCTGACCCTTCTCATGTGATTGATCTATAATAGGTTGACGTCGAGATAGATGCATCCTTTGAGGAGAATCCGATACCTGTGTTGGGTCATAGTGATAAAGTGTTACGGGGAAAGACCTTTCCTTTAGTTCATGTGTTATGGAAACATGGAAGTGTTCAAGAGGAAAATTTGGAATGGGAAGAAGACACGAGGGCTCAATGGCCCAATATTTTCATCTCAGAATCTTATAGAAGTTCGGGAGTGAAACTCAAGGATGAGCTGTTATAAGGTGGGGAGATTGTAAGATCTCTACATTTTTTGGATACATCTCAGGTGCGTTTTGAGGTAATTTTGAAGATTTTAAGTACCTTTAATTTGGAGTAGTGGCATGGGGTGATTTTGGGTGAACTTTTAAGGAAAACTAAATGACAATTGGCTATGAATAGTTTGCACATGGTTTGAAAAACCGTGTAGCTAAACAGTGCCAACCATAAAAACTTGGACAGAGAGGTCTGCACAGTTTGCACATGGTTTGACAAACTGTGTGACCATACTATGCCAATCATGAAAACTTGGATAGAGAGGTCCACATGGTTGGCACAAATTTTTCCCTAACCATGCTCCCCTGCCCAGGAAACCATGCACACGAGATTTTTATTCTAAAAATATATTTTAAAACCACCCGAACCCACCAAGACTCCCATATTTTGACCTTGGATCGGACTTGAAAAATTATAGGTGATCTTAGAGCCTTAATAGGGATTCCAAGGTGATCCAAACATTGTTATTTGAGATTGAAAGCCTGGATTAAAGATCCTCTCTCTTCCTAGTTAGTGGATTTTATCCCGTTTATTTTCCCATTCATTCCTATATCTTTCCTTGATCTTTTCATAGAAGATATTCACCATTTCCATGGATCTAAACCAATGAGTTAAGATATAGATCTAGGGTTGTGGATCAAGATCTATATTTTAAAGATCCTGATGCCTTTGATCTTAATTTTGGTTTAGGGATTTAGATCCAGAGCTTGACCGATGATGTTGTGCCACTCGGAATTTGGGGATTTCCATGGACTAACTTCCATCAATAAACTGAGGTAGGTGGTCTAAATCGAACTCCCACAGTCGTGATTTAGATATGTGAATGTGAGTTTATGATTTTATAGCTTCCCTTGATAACTGAATTCCTAAATTAGAGTAATTAGGAATGTGGAATTGACTTGTGATTGCCTTGGTGATTAATTGATAATTGAATCACAAAACAAACGAAGGGGGGGGGGGGGGTTTCCCAAATAGATATTTGTTTTGGAGATTGGTTATGGGTTGAGAGTATGTAATTGAGATATTTAATTGGTTGTGATAAGATAATTAATTGGGGGAAATTAATTATGAAATTATGTTTGGATATGTATGATAATTAAATATGATAATTAATTATGTGCCATGATGTTGATCAAAGATAATTAATTCTGAGAATTAATTATGAAAAGATGATATTTTATATGGATAATTAATTGTGAAGAATTAATTATGGAATGAGAATTGTGTTAATTGATTAATTAATTGATGAATTAATTAATGGATTATGTGATTAATTAATTATTGAGTTAACTAATGGCCTTTTAAATGTTTAACTAATCATTGGATTAGTAAAGGAATGATGTGGCTAATTCTTGTGAATTCAAGAGTGATTAAATAGATGAGATTTTTGTGGAGCTAGACATGGAGTTCTAGACTGATTAGAAATTGGGACTTGGACATGGCCTTCCTCACCAATAGTTATCCAAGCCCGAGATTTTGGGGTGCTATGCATGAAGACCTTCACAGAATGAGATATTGAGTGATAGGCATGGAGACCTACACTCAATGATATTTGGGGTTCTTGACATGACGTTCAACACCAAATGAATGATAATAATGAATGATGATTCAAATGGGAAACTTGAATTGAAATTGGGCCTCATGTGATGATTAAATATTAAATGAAAATGTGATAACTATTTAATTATGTATTGTATTTATTTCTTCATAAAACTATATACACTATATTTTTACTGGACTCTTTTTAGACACCATTGGTGGTGGACTACTGAGTTATACTCACACCCTATTTAGGATGCCTGATTGGAACCTGAGTAGACTTTGTTTTGTAGGACATGATAAGGTAAAGGGCCTAAGATAAGTTGCTATTTTGGTATTGGAGAATGGGAGAGGGAACCATACGTGGTTTGGGAATCACTTGGGAGTCATTGTGTCTTTACTTTTAGTTTCATTGTAGAAACTTGACATTCACATTGTCATAACATGTTTTACCTTCCAGTTGAGCATTGAATTTTCTTTTTTTGAATATTATATGACATGGTATTGTTCTGGTTATTTATATGCTTCCACACTTTTTTTTTCTTCCATTGGTGTTTTATTCTGATTAAAGAGGGTATAGTATCCCCAAGACTGACTTACCATACCCTCATTTCTAGTCAGAACCTTCTGGCATACGGGGAGGTGTGCTTGAGGGCATGTGGCCACCAGCTCGGGGTACCATTTAGTGGAACCCGGGTCCAGAAATCATAATAAATATGGAAGATATAAATCCTTCCTTTACTTATTTATTAATAACATATCACTCATGACACACCCAATGTACCCAAATTCACCATGAAAATATATCACCACAGTTTATGATTGCACATCTAAGTATGTGATTGATGATATGAATTAATAATAATATTAAAGTCTAAGGATCATTACAGACACTTAAAAATTGGAATATCCAATGAAATACATAAATGTGGATTTACTATATGAAGTTATGTCCTTATAATCTCCCACCATCAATATTACCAAGTGAGAACTTCATGAGATAAAGTCTCATCTACTTATGAGTGCTTTCACCTGACAGTCTGCATCATTCATGTTCCATCAGATGATGTTTTACATCTATAAAACATATAGTCTGAGAATATCATCATGGTATATTAAGGTTCTAATCATAGTGGGTATCAAATATGACCTTTTCAATATGACATATATTCTAGTACATTATCACATTAAAGTTACACTAAATAACAATAAATATGTGATATAGAATTTATTAAAATTCAAGTTTATGAATATATTGAAGATCTAAAGTATATAATAGTTTGGTTTAGGTAACCAAATCCAAAAAAATCCCACTTTCACTTGATATAATTGCCAACTGACTGGTTAGTTCTCACATATCAAACATGCTTATACAGAGTATAGCTATATCTATTATACCTATCACATTTTCATAACTAGGGTTGGTATAACCATATGTATATGCGGTAAATCTTCACACTGTGACCTCACTAATTTAGGAAAATACCTCAAGTAGGTATACACCCATGTATCTAATTTTTGTTCCCTTATCATAAATATGAAATTTTAGATAATTCCATAGTCAAAGTTTATCATAATAATAATAATACTCATCAATTTTGGTATAACCTAAAATGAAAAAGTGACTATTAAACAACTTTTAAAGATACACTAGAAGCCCTCCTGTACTTGGCTATTGTAGACATGACAACCATTTTTTATGATAATTTTTTCTTGAATATTATCTTAGCCTCACTGTGATCTTATATCAAAATGATCTTATGTAAAACTAGTGTTATATCCACCCCAAACACTAGTATCACAATTTATCCATTTTTAAGAAACTCTTACAGTTCTAATTTTCAATTACTATTAGATATTTTTAAATATAAGACTATGTAAATTGACTATTTTTATGATATTTTCATTTCATACAATATGCATAAATAATATCAAACATTAGCACAAATTATGGAATATTAGATAGATTTATGGCACTTAAGCTTGTGAAATTATATTCTTAATCTCCTCCTATTACCACACATGTTATCATGAAGACATTTCATACTATGTGACATGGAAAATAGTTCAATCTATAATTGATTCATCTTTTCAAGGATTATACCATGACTAAACCAAGAAACCCCATAAATATACCTTTGTATACCCCGTTCTACAGAACTAAGCTACTATTCTAAGTCATAATTTGAGAAATTTATTTCTTTAGTCATATAAAGTTGGTAAAATGTACTATTTTTTTCCATATGTTATTAATGTATATATCTTAAAAACAATATCACTCACACTAACCACTTATAGACACATGCCACTTATTCATTCCAAACAAATATCCTATGATTACTATGGTTGATTTTATTCCTAAATGGACATGTGTAATTTTCATATATTATTTGAATTTATCAGTTTCACATATCATTTTGGTTATGTCATATATACATGTTCCATAGGGTATCTATTAAGGAAAATTGATTTTATACACAACTACCTAATAAAATGACCATATAATGCTGATATGACAAGTTGAATTTAAATGGATTTTAGAATAATGATTGAAGAAAAGGTTTCATCATAGAATATGTCTTAGATATCTTTTTAATAATTAATCATTATTTATTAGTACTGTATTGTACCATCCATGTATAGTTTCTCCTGAATAATCACCAGTAGTATCAAGTCTAGAAAAATCCAAAATACAAAGCACTTGAATTTTGGTACTAGAATCCTCTACTAAATTCACAAATACTTATTGATCTTAGTAAGTTTCTATTTACTGATTCATTGTAGGATTCATTATTCATATTGAATAATATGATATCGGTCTTGGTGAATATAAAAACACATTTTGTTTTAGCTTCTTAAATAGTATGTATCTCTTGGAAAATCTCCTCCTACTAAGCTTAGTGAAGTGTATATTCCTATACCTACTTATATGTATCCAAATCCAAGAATCCATTGAATTCTATCCAAATAAAACTATCTAAAAATATATGTGATTAGATATTATAGAAATATAGTTAGTTTCGACTAATAATGGGTATTAATATCACCAATGTCTATAGGATAATTAATTGATATACATTTAGTGTTTCCTTTGATGATTGTTTGTAGCTAAACTAGTTTTTAACAATCGGTTCTCACCAAACACTATAATTTTTACCCAATGGATTTATTATTATATTTTAGTTAATATGATATCCATTAGTTAATATAATTAGCACACAATTAGTGATTGTTTTTTTATTTATGAAATATGTCTTGGATGATATTATTGGAATATTTTCAATATATATAAGACATTTCATCGATCCCATTTTATTACCATCAAAACATTGATGTATAATTTAATGTGAGTTTGGGATTACCTTAAATCCATATATTAATGATCAATGAATACATGGTTATGATACAACCCGACAATACAACCTAAATGATCTTGTATACTTTACCAATTTTATTCATTTCTTCACTGAACATTCTTAAAATTTCTTAAAAGAATCTGATTAAGTATATGAGCTAACCTTTGAGATACACCTTTATAATAGTTCACATAGTGCCACTGAACTAACTATAGTATATTTATGGAATAAATTTATTTCTAAAGGTTTCTTTGCAAAAGAATTTATAGTGAATTCATTATCATACCTATAATTTAATCTCAAAAGAGAATATAACACTTTTCAGGATATAAACTTGTTAACTACTACCAGTCTCACACTCTGACCTTAATTTTACTCATTATTATTTTTTATTTATTGGTGATTGAACTTATCCTTATGTTATAGGATGGATAATCTTGTATTTACAAGTTTTTAGAGTTTTAGTATAGGGAACATGATTGGAACACCATTAGTATAAACCGTTTAACAATTGTGCATTTTCATATGTAACTTATCAAAGGAGTTTCACATAATTGGTGCACAGTTTTCCAAACCATGTGGAAAAACCATGAACAATGCTAGGCCATTAAAAATTTGGAACTTCCTAAATTAATATCCTATGGATTTAACCTCAATTACTCATACTTTTCCCTCACTTAACTCACACAACCTGATAGGCTCTTCCACTTGTTTCCCTCTTCTCCCATGGTGATTTCTTGGATTTTGTTTAAGGTTTTTGCTGGTTTCTTATGGTAAGATTTATAATCAACACCTATCTTGGTTCTTTACTATTTCATTTTTTTATTTCTATAATTATGTCCCAATGACCTAAGGTTCTATGTGACTAGATTTTTAATGGGTATTTTTTTGATTTTAGGGTTCATCTTTCTCGTATTCCCCTCTTTGGACTAAATTAAGGTCTATTATCACTTTAGTTTATGAAGTTGACTTAATTGAGGTAGGTTTTCTCCATTATATAATTATTTAATTGTTTAACCATGATTTATTGTGTTTTAGATCCATATTTTAGATTCCTAATGATGTTATTATGAGTATTTATGAACCTTACCAAAAGGGAAACCAAGTATCACATTAATTTCATTAAATAAATAGATTTTTTTCTATCAAAATATGTTATTTAAATTTATTTTTCAACTACCTCACAAAGAAAATGTTTGTTAAAATACTCAAATGGCTTTGATTAAGGGATTTAGAGATTATAAAACGTATTTTGGTGATTAAACTAGTTTTTAAAATAAACTATTAAATTATAATGGTGTTCTTTTATTTTAATGAATGGGCGTTGGGTGATATTTGGATGTTAAGATTTTATTGTGGTTATGTATTGAGTTCTCAATTAGTGTAATTAAAATAAGGTTTCTCAAATGGTATTAATAATCCTTAATGGAACTTTTCTAAATGATTTTAAATCTTTATCTTAATACATTCACCCTAGTGTATTTTGGATATTGAAATACTAGTAGTTATATGATGTTCAACCCAAAGGGAGAATGATTATTTTGATTATTATTCTCAATAAAAGAGAAGGGGTTATTCCTATGAAGGGTGTTTAGATGTAAGGTAAAGATTATTATGTTTATTTATTTTATTATTCTACATTGTGATAATTGACATACTCAACACTATTTATATGTATGGGAATCCATGGGTAGTTAGTTAGGAAATATATTTGCAAATGTTGCACTAGTTTAGTATCATTCTCTTGTTAGTGGAACTAAGATAGACTATATTCTATTTATGGGATTTTTCACCTCAGTTATATCAGACATGAAAACATCGAGTATAAGGGAAAGTTAATTGATATCGAGAACTAGTCTTCTATCATAGTATTTGTTTAGATGTATCATTGTTTATCTCTTGAGCTCCTACATTCCCATGGCAACTATTATTGTTTTATTTCTTTTTAGTGTGTGTTACATTTAATCATTTTGATTTACTTTAATCACATTTCTTATTTAAAAATTTTTTTGAATGAGGATTTATAAATTACTATTTTAATTAAGAAAAACCATAGGTTAAGGTGACATTTTCAAAGTGATTATTTTTTTAAAGTAAAAGAAATGAAATTTGTATAAAATGATGTAGATATGAAATTTTTTTATATGATCATGTAAGAAAAAATATTTTCTAAATGTATTTAAAAATATCATGAAATGGTTTTCATTTATAAAATTATACATGGGCTGTGGTTTCTTTTTGGAATATTTACCAATCACTGTGCTTACACCTATCATATTTTAAATTTATCAAGTTAGCTTGGATGTAGCAGATGATCTTAGTTTTATTGGTTCAGGTTGATTGATATGGAAAGTGGATATTTTCTTCTTGCGCATATAGAGGGGTAGTTTAATTTTGGTTTCATTTTTTTACTTTAGTGTCTCTTGATGCATCATCCATTCCATCATCCTTTATCAATTTTTTTATCTATAGTTTGTATGATTTTGGATGTGAGTATTGTTTATGTTTATTTATGTCTATTTATCCGATGTTATGTTTGATTCTAATTTTATTCTAAGAATTATTATTTCACTATGCATGGATCTTTGATATATAGAGTGATAATGATGGTATTTTGAGAGGAAGCTCATTCCTTATTCTTTTATTTATCGAGTGAAATCATTCATAGTGGTCATATTTTTATGCTCAGGATCTTATCACCAACCTGTGGGGAACAATAATTCTCCTCAGGTTTGTTGTGGGATAGATTGGGTGTCTATTTTAAGGATGGATAGGTTTGGTTCATGAAAAAATGGTATCAATGACTAGGTTCATAAGTGGTCTTATGTTTTGTAGCCACCCATTCTATTTAGTGAGTCTGAATAGATATAATCTTGGATAATTGGAACTTGAGATATATGTGAGATATAGTTTATAACAAATAATTTTTTTACTGAACTCTTGAGTTTCTAGGGTTGTTTGTTGTGAATGCATCCCATATTCAAACTTTATTCTTAGTTGTTTTTAAGATGTTGAGTATTTACTTGAGTATTTATATATCATCTTGAGATTTTATGAGTTTTTTGAGAAATATTTGGTTTTGGAGTGGATTTAATAATAAATCCAGGGTTGTGTGGTTATTATTATTAGTTTGGAAGACCATTAATATACCATATAGAACTATCTAGATAGATTCTAGTAGTTATTAACATGGTTAATGCATTGTTTTTTAGATCGTGTATCTGAACTATGTGTAGTTGTAAATTTTACAGTTATTTGAAATTTTAGTTCCTTAAGGTTTTTAGTTGATTTATCCTTTACTATGAATGTTTCTTTTATGGATTAAGATGATTTTTATGAGTTTTTGATATTATCAGAGTCAAATTTTATTTGAAAAGTGTGATTATGTTTTGATCAGCATTTTAAATGAAGAGGGGTTTTATAAAATCAAGGAGTGTTTTTAAGTGTTGTATACATAAAGTGATATTTGGTTTTGGGTAAAAATTCATTTTGGTATTTCAAATATTTTTAAATCTTTAATTTTGTTTTATGTTAAATGACTTAGGAACATTTTTTTGGAATTTGATAAAGAACCCCATTTGGTTTTCTTAAATTGTTTCAAAAAATTTTACGGTTTTAAATGGTTGGTGTTTTAATACTTTTAAAGGTTTATTCTTGCATGTAAAAAGGTTTTGGTTGTTATCTAATGTTTATTTTTAAATTTTATGGAAAATATTCTAAAATGATCACAGATTTGATAATGAAAAATTAGGAGGTTTTTCAAAAAGGAAGCATACTTTTAGAAATTATTTTTCATTGGTTCTCAAAATGAGACCAAATCTCTTGAGGGATGATTTGATCTTTTAAAAAGTAAAAATTTATTTTATGGGAGTTTTATTTTATTAAATAGTTTTAAACACTTAATTTTAAATTAATGTGTTTTAAAAATGGAATGAGGGATTTGTGAAATGGTATTTTAAACTTGGTGGGTTGTATTTTTGAGCGTGTCTGTTTCCAACGCTTTCGCTGGGGCACGCACGTGTCCATATGCTTGAGGATGAGAGATGCGATTTTTGTTGCATTGCATTCCTTCTTTCCAAAGGTGGGTGACATACGTCTCTTATTCAAGGAAATTTTCTCCTTGATCAAAATGGGATGATGGGATGCCAGATCTTCCTTCTGTGGATTCCTTCTCAGAGCTCGTTTCCTAGTCCGAGTCTCCCTTATAGATTTAATACTTTGTTCATGAAACCCTTTCCGGTGCCATATCTTCATGGACACCGGTTAATTACGCTTCTTCTATCAGGACATTGAAAGGGGTCAATTCAGGGCTGCAACCTTCAGTCGGGGGAGTAGTCACGTTGGGCATCACTGGCATGTCTGGGCACTGGAACACTGGTGCGTCTGTCTTTGGTCCCTTATTATAGGGCTTTCTTGAGGGCGCAGAAGCCCGAGGAATCCCACATTGAATGCAAGGAATCGTATTCCCTAGGCATGTCTCTGAGGGTTTCCTTAGCTTCCCATGATTAACACAGGGTATGCCATGAGTTTAATGTCCAATGGGGATGGATCAGACTAATCAGAACACTGACTGGAGTGAATCATATTAGTGTATCTCCTATAGGATACACTAATATAGGTGGGTTGACATGACCTCACCAGGATGTGGCATCCTGGATAAGAATCAATATGGATGATGGATGGTTAAGTGAAATGGGTGGTAAGTGGGATGGAACCGCCGTGAGTACTGCGGTAATGTCAGGCTTGAGTCTCAACGAGACTTCCTACGTATCCCTGTGGCAGGGAATCAAAGTCTGCATCGTTCGATAGAGCGATGGGAAACTTGAGGAGGTATCCCGTGAGAATGGACATGTAGGTGGGACCTAGAGGAACTGGAACCTCTAGGTTAGGGCACGACCTTCTCGAGACACATAGGCTCGAGAGAAAGGTCAGGTGATGAGCTTGAATTGGGGTGTACACATAGGACAATAACCCGGTGATGTATATGGGGTTTACACATGGTAAGTAGCCTGAGTTGTTCTGATGCCACTAGAATGGACTAAATTTGTGGGTCCCATTAAAGGGGATTACAATGGCTTGCCACTGAATAGGGGACACAATGACTTACCACTGATTGGGATACAACGACTTACCACTAATTGAGGGACGCAATATCTTACCACTATGTGGGGGTAAAAATACTTACCGTTGATTGGGGTTTTCAATCTAACATCATGCGGGATAGAGGTGAACCAACATGAATAAGGAACTGGGGTATGGATGGATGGTGGTGGGCTTGAAACTCAGGGAGGCTTCCTACGTACCCTGCCTTAGCAAGGATCAAATTCCACATAGTTTAGGATGGGGTGTCAGTGAACCGACATGAATGCAGACCTGGGGTTTGATGGTTGTTGGACTTGAACCTTGGGGAGGCTTCCTACGTACCTTACCTTGGAAAGGATCAAAGTCTGCATAGTTTGGAATGGGGCTGTGGCGACCTGATGTGATAATGGTCGGGGCCAATGGATGGTGGTGGGCTTGAACCTTAGGGAGGATTCCTACGTACCATGTCTTAGCAAGGATCAAAGTCCATGTAGTTCAGTATAGGGGCATTTGGTCTTATGCTATGAGGCATCCCAGAGTTTGGTGAATCGATCTGAAAGGAGTTGGGACCAATGGTTGTTGGGCTTGAACCTCAGGGAGGCTTCCTACGTACCTTTCCTTGACAAGAATCAAAGTCCACGTAGTTCACAATGGGGATGTGGTTTTGGGATTACACTCTAGGTGTCCCAAGTAGGATGTCATGGTGGATGCTTACTCTAAGCCCATGTGAGTCATGCTCGGTGTGAGAAACAAGAGACAGTAGAGACCTGACGATCACGTCATGAAAGGTGCATCCGTGGAAAGTGAAGTGGGGCTTATGTGTGGTTAGCAACCCAGGGAGGAAACATGGACTTATGCGTGGTTATCAGCCCAGGGAGATGGATATTGAGACTTACTATTGGATGGAGGCCCATGGTGACATAGCCCAACAAGAGGGATTTTGGAAAGGAAGAAGATAGGAGAATCATCGTTCCCCACCATTCCCTTTACTGGCCCTTGGCACCGAAAAAGAAAGGAGGAGAAGAGGTGCTATATTCTGCAAGAAAGTTCAGGGGCTTACACCAAGGTGGCTCCCATCTCCCCGCATAGGATGCATGGGGGGAAGTCACAATTTAACGTCATGTGCTGAGGATGATGATTTTTGGCAGTTTAAAGTTCTACAACTCATACGATGGGGTTCACTCTGCACCCCTAGGACTTATATAACCGGTACCCTCTACACATTGGTGAAGGGAATTCTCTAGCAATGCCGTGACTGGGGGGTGTTGTGAAGTGATCCCTTTGGGGGGTCTATGTTAGCGTGGATATTCAAAGAAGAAATAGCCGTTAGCATTCCTGGGCGCCACTAAGGAGCGACAACGGTGAATGGAGATTATGCATGAGAGTTGCCCATAATGTCTTCCTCATGTCTGGCCATGAGGGAATCCCAACACATTGGTGGTTTGAGGCATATATTTTAGTCCTACACCTATGTGCAAGTGCACAAGTTGGATAACACCAAGGGAATTGGAATCAGTCCGAACAAAGGGATATGAAAAGTGTTAATCACATGCCTGGCATTAGGAATGCAATGAGGGTGGCATGTCGATGGAGGATAACTATTGACCATGTTCGAAACATAGCATCCATATCACGTTAGCCTAAAATGGGAAAAAACAACCAATGGTTGACTGTTGACCATGTTCAAAACACAGGACCTGACTCGAAGTGTCGTCCAAATTATTTCGAGGCGTTGGCATAGGATGGTAGGTGAGCTGATGCGGCATAGGACCAGGCTCTTAGGGGGTCCCTTCAGATATAGAAGAGGATGAAGATCTGAATGAAGGACACGCAAAGCGTGAGGTGGAGTGATGGAATGTTTGAACAGATTATAAGGATCTGGAAATTATTCCACTGTAATCATGGCATAAGGTATCTTATGCTTTTTACATAAGCCATATCTTATTGGGAACAAGAGGCATCCTATTATTGAATGATAGAGAATACTACAGTTTATAGTCATGTAGATAGGAATGTTGGCATCTTATGCTCGGTACATAAGGCATCTCTTGTTTAGAGTAAGAGGCATCCTATGTTTGGAATAGAGGGTGTACTAAAGTTTATAGTCATGTAGAGAGGACTATTGGAATCTTATGCTTGGTGCATAAGGCATCTCTTTTTTGGAGCAAGAGGCATCCTATGTTTGGCACATAGGGTGTACTACAGTTTATAGTCATGTAGAGAGGACTATTGTCATCTTATGCTTGGGGCATAAGGCATCTCTTGTTTGGAGCAAGAGGCATCCTATGTGTGGGAAATAGGGTGCACTACAATTTATAGTCATGTAGAGGGGGATTTTAAGCATAAGGTGCCTAGAAATGGTTGGTATTTGGACTTATGCAAGAGTGACCCTTTCTGGTTCAACACGGCATAGGAGTCAGGTGATGGGGTTTTGGATGAGTTACTTGATTAATGGATCGACTCAAAGTACTTGGGGAATTGATGATGAGAATCTTAACTCACAACATGTGAAAGGGACCAAGAGGAATATGTCGACTCAAAGTATTTCATGGTGTTTGGAGGAGTATCTCAAATCATGGTATTCCAAAGGTGGAAGGTTGCTGCACATAAGGGTGCAGTAGAAAATCCCGACGTCCCGAACCAAAAAGTTAGTGGTGTGACTCTCCATTTTTCATGGGGGTCAGTGATGGTAGTAAAGGGACCAGCCCAGAGGGCCGAGACCGTAGCCTGACATTGCTCCCGAGCAGGGGTACGGGGGCATAGCCCCCGTGGTAGGGACCAGCGGGCACATGCCTCTATACTGTTGCGCGTAAAATGTGCTACATATAGGATAGATTGGGTGCAATATCGCACTGTACAACATAGGTGTGTAAAATATTGGGCACCGTGGAACTGTTGTGTGCAATATTGAAGTTTTTCACGCAATAGGGGAGTGTTGCACACAATAGGGAAGGGTTGCGTGAAATAGAGAAGGTTTTCATGCAATAGGGAAGTGTTGCACGCAATAGGGAAGGGTTGTGCAAAATAGGGAAGGGATGCGTGCAACAGGGAAGTGTTGCGCGCAATAGGGAAGGGTTGCACGAAATAAGGAAGGGTTGCATGCATTAGTGAAGGGTTGCGCACAAAATTGGGCATAACGACACTATTGCATGCAAAAAGGATGTTTTGCGCACAAAATTGGGCATGTTGGCCCCTTTATGTGCCAAAGTGATGTTTTGCGCGCAAGATAGAGGGTTTTACATGTAGGTGCGGAAAATTCGGACTTAAGTGCATCAGAGTGGCGGCCAACCTCCAGGGTCCACTCTAGAAGAATGGGGGTACGCTTGTATTTATAGGCAAAATCTGGAATGTTGGTGCACGTAAAATTCCGTTCCAATTTCCCGCACAAAGAAATTTTGCACACAATATTCCATTTTTCGCACAAATCCATTTTTACGTGCAAGATTCCATTTGGTGTGCAAATCCATTTTTGTGCGCAAATCCATTTTTATACGCAAATTCCATTTTGCGCGGAAATCCATTTCTGCACATGAATCCATTTTACACGCAAATCTATTTTTACGCGCAAATCCATTTTTATGCGCAAGAATCCATTTTTACACGCAAATCCATTTTTATGCGCAAGACTCCATTTTTACACGCAAATCCATACTTTGCCCCGAAATCACCCCGCCTGGCCATTTCCAGCATTCTGCCTTCGAATGACCATAACTTCTGATCCGTAACTCTGTTCGGGCTCCATGAATAGTCAAATAGAATCCTGCAAAATGATCTATGCTCTGAGATCATGTCTAGAATCATTTAGTGAATGTCATGAATGCATTTTCTGGTTCCAATAGTGTCACTTAGTTAAATTTGGAATCGTTTGATTTGAAATTTAAGGTATGGATTGCCTGAGCTTATGTCTTATGTTATTTCACTTTTTCCTCCTATAATTGTCTTGATTAAAGGGTGAATGAATTTAAAGTACGATATATCCCCTTTATTTTCTAGGTGTGGTTCCATTTTAAAGAGATGATACCTATCTCTTTTGGTTATTTCTCTTATCGATTCTAGAGTAGGTAGAGTTTCTTCAGTGGTGTGACTTTTGAGGGGTTTTCCTTGAATATTTTTTAGGGAATATTGCTAATTTTGGATATGTTTTTAATCCAATGATCACGTGTCCCCTTTTTATTCCATGTGAGTGCCAGTATAACAAAATGAACTGTGTTACCCGTATAAACTGGAATCCAACCTGATCTTCCACATACCCAAAGGGCGTTCCTGATCTCTACGGGATGATGACTTGCACTAGGGAATCAAAAACTACCAAAGGTAATTATTTCTACCAACCTAAACATGATACATGGAACATGTATAGATAGAATAAATAATAATATATGAAAAACCATTGGAAATATATTCTATAACAAAAATAAAACATCGACAATGATATAAATCAAAACCTGATAAAATTTAAAAGGAATAGGTCCAAAAAAACCAAAGAAAAACCAAAAAAGAATAAAAATACTCCTATGATATGTGGGGAATATCCAAAAATCTCACCACCAGCTACCAAAACCCAGCTGATAGAAACCTCACCACCTCACTATGGTACCTTTTCTTTCCCTTCGTCAAAAGACATAACCAGATCTACACCCCACCGAAGGGGTGTGCATGGTGTGAGATAAATAGTCTCATTAGGATCCCACCAAAGTGTTCCATATCAAGTCTCTATGAAAATAATCCTAGTATATCCATTTTAAATAAAAAATGGCATGATAGTAGTAAAACATTTTTATATCAAAATCATGGTAAACATTTCCCTTTTTATAAAGTTTTAAAAAAAATCAGGTAAAGTAGTTTCAAGCATAATTTTCACATTCAAAAAAGCATTCATATCAAAGAAAAAAATATTACAAGCGAAGTACAGTGGTAAAAATGAAAAAGGATCATAATAGGTCAGTGTAGAAGAGTTATCTTACCCCTATTAATGACTAGTGCCCACCCAAGTCCTTATAACATAGGAATAAAGTGTAGAGTAATACCAAATTAGTAAACCCCTCAATGATTTCAACAAAAATCCCCTTGAACAATAGGCCTAGAGAGTACAGGAACACCACCTAAGTGAACCTACCGATAGTAAAATGGATAATATACCTACGTTACACCTTCAACATAAGTATTTAAGGATTCAAATGTGCTGAATTTATCAAATAATTTCTTAGGGATTCACATTTCACAAACAATTTTATAACCATTTATTCCACAAATAGATGATTTAAAAACCCATTTCACAATGCTTTGAAAACAGCTTTTATTTTTTCAAAGCTAAGGGAAAATCAATTTTTTACCCCAAATCCATTTGCTCAAAAAAATAAGTCATGAAAGTTCATTTATAAAAACAATTCATAAAACCAGAGCAATACTGTTCATCCAACATAGGCTAGAGATGAAACCACATACCTCAAAGCCGGGTCAAACACCACCCACAATGGGATTCACCAACATAGAAAGGAAAGTAGATACAACAACAGTGACCCTAAAAATGATTCCCATATCTCATAACTGCATTATATAATAAATTAGAGCAAGTAAATAGGTTATAGAACACATAAATTGGTAAACACAGACGCCATACCATAACCAATATTAGGGTAGACCTCAAGGAGAATATTTCCCAAGTGATCTAGAAGAGTCAAACAAGAATCAACATGTGATCAATATATCCTAAAAATCTATACCTACACTAGTGACATAAGAATTGGAAATAAAGAATTAGAAAGTATTCCTATTGAGAGAGATGAATTAGAGCAACCACCAAAGAGATTGAGTGTCAAACGAAGGAATTAAGAAGAATAAAAGACACCCAAAATCAATTAGGAGATACCCAGGGTTTGATTTAGGGAGGACTAAACTGAATGAATTAGGATTCTAGCTTATAGTTCACAAAACCTACTAGGTAAGATGGGATTATGAAATAAACCATATATTTATGGAGTAAAAATCCCCATATTCTACATACAATTTTTTAATGCCTTAGGTTAAAAATCCTAAGATACTATTTTATGACATTAAATATATATTTATTCCATAAAATATTTTTATCGCTTAAAGGGTTTTAAGGCTTGTTCCCCATGAAATTTACACCATAAGCTATAAACTTAAGATGAAAAAATTTCTTGCAGGAAGTACCTAGTCCAGGATCTGCATAAACTCCCAAAACATCTATAAACCCAAAAACAAACTCTTAAATTAGAAAATAGTATGCCTTAAAATCTAGAATATTACAGATGTCCTTATTGTTTTCTCTTATTGGTGAGGGGTTGGGGTTTAGAAATCTTGTGTGCATTCTTGGGTAATTTATATGAGTGTTACCCTCATCATAGGTTATGTTCTATATAGTTCCATGTTTCTGTATATGGGTTCACTAGGATTCAGTGTTCCACGTGCGACTCCCCATGCTACTGTCCCTCCCACCTATGTTCTAAAGCTAGTATTGTGTTCCTTTTTTTAATGTTTTGTTTCGATTATTTCTAGTATTGTATTGTCTTATCCCCTATATTCTATCTTGTTCATATTTGTTCTAGGTGATATTATTTTAAGGGTTTTGGATTTGGTATCTTACTACAATACTTCTATATTTTTAATTGCACCCCTTTGGAATATTTTTTCTTTTGTGATGATTTTTTTCGACTTATTCCTAGGAGTGAGAAGAGGATTTAGATATTTGTATTATTAGGGTATTTTTTAATATACTATAGAAACCACAATGGTATACCATATTGAGAAATTTTTATTTTATTGACCGGGTGCTTGTTTTTCCATCTGGTGACTTAGAAGTGATGTTTAGTCAGAGACCCATTCTGTGATTCTCCCCCAACCAATCCCAGATAAAATTGTTCATATTTATGGTTGATTGTGGAAGTTATTAGGATGTAAATTTAATAATTGGTGTGGGGGTTCCATGAGTTCTTTAAACCTCTTCCCTTTTTATTCAAGTATCCACTTGGGTTTTGATATTATGTTTGATGAAATTGAGATAGTCCTTCTCTGAGGAGACTTTTACTATTTTGGAGTTTGGATGATCTTCTTAGGGTACCTTGTAGTTGTATAGGATCAATTAATATGACAGTTTTGGTGTGTTACATTTATTATTAAGGATAGTGTATCTGATCATTGGTGGAAATTTTTGGTTTATCTTTATGTCCCTAAATCTTTTGACTCATGTTCTTAGTATGGGAGTTAAAACCCATATGTCTTGAATCAAAATTTTTATGCAAGGTTTTATAGGGGTAGGAAGTATTATTTTTGGGATATTTGTCACAACCCAACCTTAATTTTTATTATTATTCTATTTATTTATTGATATTTTACCTTTTGATTAAGTTATGAGCCAAATCCCATTAATTTTCAAGTTCTTAGAGTTTTAATGTAAGGAACATGGTTGATATACGGTTATTATAAACCATCTGGAAACCATGAATGTACACCCTGTAGCTTGTAAGAGGTGTTTTTAAAGGTTGGTGAATGGTTTGGAAAACCATTCAACCATGCTATGCAGTGTTCTTATGGGTGTTATGTGTGTATCGCATGGTTGGAATATGGTTTAGTAAACTATGCAGCCAAACTATGAAAAATTATAGGTTATTAAAACATTGTAATTTTCTAAAATACCTTCCCATGGATGTAAAACCAATATCTCCTCATTCACTATCACTCAACTCGCATGGCATGAGAGGCTCTCCCCCTTCGTTCCCTCTTCTTCCCATGGTGATTTCTTGGATTTTATTTAAGATTTTTATCTGATTTTTTATGGTAAGATATTATAGTCTTCACACTCTCTTGGTTCCTTCCAATTACTTATTTTTTTATTTCATGAATATATTCCTAGAGACCTAGGACTTTATGTGTATTTATTTTTAATGGGTGGGTTTTATGGTCTCAGGGTTTCTCTTACTTGCCTTCCCCTCTTTGGAATCAGTTGTGGTGGATTATCACTTAATTTTGAGAATACGAATTTATTGAGGTAGGTTTATCTATTTTGTAATTCTTTAAATATTGAACCATGATTTATTTTGTTTTGGATTCCTAATGATAATATTATGAGTATTTACAAATCTTTTTAAAAAAGTAACCAAGTCTTACTTGGTTTCCATTAAATGTGAAGAATTTTTTTTCTATCAAATCATGTTCATTAAATTTATTTTTAAATTAATATGCACAAAAAATATTTTTTAAAATGAAAAAATAGTTTTGATTAAGATTTTTTAAAATTTTAAAGGGTGTTTTTGTGTTTAAACTAGTTTTTAAAGGAAACTCTTAAATTCTACGGGTGTGCTTAGCTTTTTAAGAATGGGTGTTGGGTGATTTTGGATGTTTATATTTTATGATGGTTTTGTATTGAGTTTTCAAAGAATCTATCAAAAATTTGGTTTCTCAAATTATATTAGTAGGATAAATTAGAAATTTTCTAAATGGTTTTAAATATTACTCTTAAGACATACCCCTTGGTGTATTTTGGATATTGAAATTCTAGTAGCTATATGATGTTTACCTTGAAAGGGGGATGTTTGTATTGATATTATTCTCAACGAAGGGAATATTTCTATGAAAGGTGTTTTGAGGTGAGGGTGAGCATATTTTTTGATTTATTTTATTATGATATATTGTGATAATCGATGTTTCACCTCCATTTATGTGTTATGTGATGCTATGGGAATCCATGGGTAGTTAGGTTGAAAATCTAGATACACATACCGCTCTAGTTTACTACCACACTCTAGCTAGTGGATATGAGATATACTATGTTTTTCTTATGGGATCATACCCCTCAGTTAGTCCATTTAGGGAAATGATGTTTTTTAAGGCATGTTAATTGATATTCGATTCCAGTATTCTATCAGAGTAGTTGTTTAGATGTGTCTTAGTTTGTCCATTAAGCTCTTAGGTTCCCATGATTATTTTTATTTTTCTATTTATTACTAGTGTGTGTTATATTTAGCCATTTTGGTTTACTTTAATCATGATTATTCTTTAAAAATGGTTTTGAAAGTGGATTTCTGAATTGCTATTTTAAATTATAAAAGGCATCGGTTAAGGCAATGTTTTAAAAGTGATTGTTTTCATTTAAAGAAAAATAAGTAAAAGTTTTTTAAAATGAATTATATATGATATTTGGTTTTCATAAGTTCACTTGATAAAAAATGTTTTCAAAATTATTTCAAAAATTGAATGAAATGGTATTCCTTTATAAAGATTATACATGGGGTGTGATTTTCTGGGTATACTTACTGGGCCTTATGCCCATGCCTATCATATTACAGGTTTAGAAGGTCAACTTGGACATAACATATGGTATTAGTTTTTTTTGGTTTGGGGTGATGGAGATGGAAGGTGGATATGTTTTGATTGAATATGGAGATGGGAAGTCATGTTTTTGTTACTTAGGATTTACTTTATTATCTTTAATTTCATTATCCATATCAGCCTCCTTTATCAACTTTGTTTTATCATTGGCTTGTATGATGTTAGATATGAGTATTTATTATGTTTATTGATGTTTATTTTTCCTTTTTTATGATTGGTTATTATAGTGACCCATGATTTTCATACATAAATATTACATATTATTATATGAATATTCATTACATATCATTATGATCCATGATATAAAAAGTGAGGTTTACTGTATTTAGAAACTTAGACACATAAACAAATAGTTCATAAAAATCTATATCATCTCATAATAAGTTCTTCCCATAAAGTGATCTTTTTGGAAATATCATACTTAAAATGCTTCTTCATATCCCAGTGAAAAGGAAACATAATAAAGGATTATCTT
Source organism: Viscum album (assembly GCA_963277665.1). Lineage (NCBI taxonomy): Eukaryota > Viridiplantae > Streptophyta > Magnoliopsida > Santalales > Viscaceae > Viscum > Viscum album. The sequence goes on from OY728157.1 coordinate 2,076,181,234, forward strand.
AGATGCTTAGTAAGGGTAAATAAGGAAGATATCAATTATCATTTAAGCATAACATGAGAATAAGGGTATGAGAACAAGATATTTACATTTAAAAATCATACCCAATAACTCATAGATCATAATGACGTGTCATGAAATAAATATTAGAATTTCATAATACATGAATCATAAAGGAATCAAAGAACATAATCTAGGAGATCATAACAATAACATAATTTAATATCATAAAAGTGTGTCTTAAAGTGTGGCATAATCATAATCTTATAAATATTAGGTCAAGGATACCCACCAAGATATTTATCATATGTTAGGATTTAGATAACTACCCATGTACCTACTTCAATATTTGGATAACGTTTTATATACCATCTTTCATGCATGAGATAACCTCTTGTATACCCTCTTTTAGGCTTGAGATAACCTCCTGCATACCCTCTTTTAGGCTTGGGATAACCTCCCATATACCCTCTTTCAATATTGGGATAAAATCCAGTATATCCTCTTTCAGGCTTGAGATAACCTCATATTTACCATTTTATATTATAAAACATTAATCTTTATCCAATGAATTGGATGGCTATAACAAACCCACCTATCACATAATCATAACCCATTCATATTTATTCCATAAGATCATGAAAAAATTTATCATTTCATCATAACATAACCCATGGAAATTAAAGTGGGTTTCATAAATATTTCATCATCATAACCATAAACTGTACATAAAATGAATAAGGGTGATATCACTGGATCATATCCTTGGTAAATTCTAAGTAACATCAAATGATGTTATCATTGATGAAAAATTACATTAAATATCATTAGAATATTTTTGAGGGAAATACCATTTTCAAATTGAAATCACTTATTGAAAATATAAATATTTCCAAAATATTATGAAAAAAATTTTATTTTAAAAGGACCATTTATACTTTTAAAGGAATATTTAAAGTATTGAGTGGTTATGATGATGGGAAATTCTATTCATTCCAAGTATGTTAAAACAAATATTCCTTTTACATTTTCAGTAAAAATCCAAAAGTATCTCATTCATAAAATGAAAATAAGATTCCTTTGAAACATTTTTATAGAAATTAAAACATGGTAAAAATGAATTTAAAAAATAATATTAGAATAGTGAAAACAATGTTGAAAATATTTTAAATAAAACATGGAAGTAATAGATTCCCGACCAAAGAAAAAATAAAGTATGTTTTTCTTAAAAATATTTATCCATCATTTTAAGTAACAAAGATAAGAAAATGGTAATATTATATGAGAATTCCATGAATAACCATAGTAGAATAAAATTAAAGAGGTTTATCAGATAAGTATCATATAATTTTCATTAATAGAAATTCAAGAATAAACAATCCTGATTAAAATGAGATTGAAACATAAATCCCATACCTCAAGTCTAATATTGCTTCACACATGTAAGAAAGTTTTATTTAATAAATATAGTTTTACTATACATATATTATATAACCATAATCAGATATATCATACCATATTTTATTTACTTAGAATATCTTATCACCCATTTATTAACAATTCTATATTAAAATCTCTATTCTGAATGATAATTGATTTGTGTTTCATGCATATTTTGGTTCGACGGTACAGATCATTGTACCCTAATCATGGTTAAATTAAAAAAAATGTGAATCATGTAATGAGTATCATATTTAATCATTATATAAACATCTATAATTTTTCATATAAATATGTGATGAAAAATTAATTACATTACTTCATAATGATGGTAGACCATATGTACACACAAGTGATGTTTATGATTTTTGATAAATGGAAAAAAGAAAATTAAATAATAATTTACCTTTAACTAATTATAAAACTATCAAAAATATAACATATATTTATTAAATCCATCATTATAACCATCAATGTGAAATGGTGATGAAAAATGAAACACATCGCTTCATGGAGGTGGTAGTCCACACATACGTACAAGCGATGGTTTCTTTTCCCATAGGATGAAAAGGAGGTGGATAATAGTTATTACATAATCATAATAATAATTAATTATATTTAAGATATTGATGTTGTTATTTTATAATGGATACCATATATTTAGAGTAGGTGGAAGAAGAAATGAAATTAAAGGAACTCAGTTAAGAGTTATACTTCTTCGTTGAGAAACCTATTTCGGATTAAAAGTTATTACTTGAAAGGATGGTATTTTAAAAAAAAATCTATAGGAAATTATTAAGGAATATAGTAAGGTATTATGGTAGGTATTTTCCTATATAAGCGGCTCAAACTTTGTGAATAAGGGATGAGAGTATGTTTCCTTTTATAAGTGAGGAAAAATACACACTTAAAATTTCTTAAAAGATGAAATAATATATATCATAATAATGTAATGTTGAACCAAGGATATAATGAATATGTTTTTCATTATAAGACATTGGAATATTTTAATGAATATTTTAGAGGTTAGGTATTGAGTTAGCGTGGGATTCAGGGGTCTAGAGAGGCTCGATATTGATATAATAAAAATATTAAATATATTGTATCACACACAAGCAGTTTTCTAAAATAGTGGAATAAATCCTGAAAATAGTTTCATATGGGAATTATTATTCCTCTATTAAATAAAAAAATTAGGTTTTTCCTTAGGTGTGATATAACCTTTATTGGCGTTAGGCATTTCATTTGAGGTGCAGTCGTGGGAATAAATAACAAAATAAATAAATAAATAAATAAATATATTATTAAATGGATACAACCTAACCCTCCTATATTTAAACCCAACTAGATAGAAATACTAGGGTTAGCCTCATAACTCTAGGGATTTTTAAGGAGAGTGTGTAGGAGATATTGTCAGATGAAAATGGGAGTGAGGATCAAATTGGTACTGGTAGGATCATCTACGCCAAAAATATTGGTGGATCTCACCAATGATATAGATGTGTGACCATTATTCATCAGATATTTTTCCAAACTCTAGGTAGGTATTTGTTTTTTGGATTTAATCCCCGTATTTTTTTACCCACATTGAACGTGAATTAATTCCCTAAAAAAGTAATCCTCATGTCGACCATTGATTTACGAGCATTGTTTTATCTTCCTATGATTAGGTATTGATAATATTTGACTATTTTTGTTAATTTTTTTCTCTTCATTAATCATTATAATGGAAATGGATTGAGGCCAACCAGAACAATTGAAAATTTTAGTTCCTCTTATTTTGTTTTGTGTATTTTCCCCCGTTCATCGCACGTTTATTGCAGGTGTTTTATTTGGAAAATGGTTCAACCAATACCTGATAATTTATCATTTCACAACCATTCTTTAGTGAAAAAAATCCATAACTCGAGTTCAAGTTTGATATCAAAAGAATGGTTGCAGTGCGTGATGATGAAGGATGTTTGCAATCATATTGAGAGATGCATGTTCATGGGTTTGGAATTCCGATGATATGGTGTGATGACGAGCATTTCCCAAGTGGAGGATGTGGTCAAATTTGGCTACTAGAGAATATATGAGTTATATAAACTATAATATAGCTTCCATAGTAAATTTTATGGTGGATTTAGTGGAAACAACAACATGAGTGGAAGATGTGTGAAGTTTCTAGATTTCTAGAAAATCCCATGAGACATGGTTGTAGTTAAAAAAACACATGCTATGTGGACCATGGATATAGTGGCTAGAGTTTATGTGTGATAAAATATCACATGACATGTAGGAACCACCAAATAACATGTGACGTACTAATGGTGGCTCGAAATGTAGCTTATGGGTACACAAGCATGAAAACAACCAGACATACATGCATGAACAAAGTATACCGGCACAACCCATACTCAAACATGACTAGAGTACCCAAACATAGAAAGGTTGACAAGCATTACCATAGTACATAGACATGAACCCAAGAAAATGAGAAGACCTAGGGTAGAGAATACATACCATGTAATCTTAGTACATGACGTTTACTTTTTCCAGGGTAGTTTGAGGCCCTCATTCACTTCAATTTGGACCTATTTCTCTAGGGTGTGTTCCCCTAGTCTGTCCCCATGAGGGTACACTAACACCTCATGTCTTGAGTAGAAAATGTGATCCCCTATATGAGATTAGTCTTGGATAGAGTTTAAGAATCCCTCCTTATGGACCTAGGTGTGATCCTATGCTATTTCTTCTTCTTCATTATTTGAGGTTTGAGGAATCAATTCAACCAACATACACAGGCAAATGATCCCCTACTTACCAAGTTATTTAAGTTAGGGTCCTATATACCCTAGAGGATCTAGTTGAGATCCCTTATATGAGTATCAATATATTTAAGTTCAATTTTGTACTTATTAATTGTGAGGCTTGATGAGTACCGCCTCTCAGATGAGTACCATCAGAGATAACATGGCTCGTGGAGTGAGTTATCTCAAATAATCATTACCTTGAAGCCTCAAGAAGAACCCCATGGATGGTAGTATGGTTGAGACCTCTTTGATACTTGGTGTCTATCAGGAGTATATCTAGGTTGTCATCATCATCATCATCATCATCATTATTATTATTATTATTATTAGGTCTCATATCACGATTGACATGACTTGGTGTTGATGAGATGACTATTCTCTTGATGCATTATGTTTAGTGATTTTCAGACATCCTAATGTGTATGTATATACTCACCCCTAAATGGGACATTCCTTTATGTTTTATGTATTATGTAGATGACATACATTTTAATAGAGTCTTAGAGGGACCAAGAGCTGGTAGAGAATAGTGAGATAGAAATAAAATGGTTCATGCCAGGTGTTTCATGTGATATAAGTACCCTCCTTCTATGAAGGTTGGAATCTTTTACATATTTGGTGGGACTATATTTTTACCTTTATGACTTCTATTATTTTTTTCATACTCTAATTATGGTATATAGATATATGCATTCATTGTGGTATCAGTTTTATTTTACCTTTTCACATTGTTTGTGTGTTTGGAAATGTATCTATGTGTATAGGTACTTTAGGATAAAGCTTCCCATATGTGTGATATACCTAATCAGCACTGGTCACCATCCCCTAGCCTATTAAAGGTAGGCTTGGGGTGTTATACTTGATTTGTTGCTGGCTAGGTGGGACTCGGTGGGTTAGGTCATGAAAGAGTGGTATCAGAGTTATATGTTCATTATAGTACCATAGTTTCTATATTTTATAGATATAAGGATTGGTTTGGAAACTATGGAAACAACATTAAAATGTTTCGAGTTTAACTCTTTGGTCAGGGAATCCACTATTTGTGTGGCGAATGATGTGTCCATTCACCCGGACTCTGATAACATGCATGTTGATTGAGTACATGTAGGAACTAGTTATAGGAAATAACATTGGTATACACATTAAATAATAATGGGTTATGGTTTCCATATCCCTCTTGAGTTAGCTCCCCAGATATACATTTTGACTGTTGTATGTTTTTATTATTTCAGGATACCTCTACAATGAAATCCATATAGGATTACATAGAAGGATTGTGATGATGATCCTCCTGGTGATGATGCTTCAGTACTGGGACCTGTACATGAGGTAGTATCTTTAGGTTGTTTTCTAGTATTTCCAATACCCATTGATCAATTAGTCAAACTGATAGTATCAACAAAGGATGTGTGCAGACTGAGTACACTCCTTGAGTTTTATAGGTAAAAAACCCTTAGGTTCCTAGGTGAGCTAGACCCCTAGGTAGCTGAGGACTGGATTGAGGCAGTTATGTGATTTTTTTAGCCTATGATTACACCTCCAGATCGGATGGTGGTTCTATAAATGAGTCTTATTTAGGGATCCATAGGCTAATGGAATATTCTGGTGACATAGAAATGTGATGAGAAAGATCTCTCTCAGAAAGAGTTTGAGTGCCTCTTTAGGGATGAGTTCTATCAAGCCATGTTATGAGAATTATGCACCCAAAAGATTTTGATGCTTCAAAAAGGTAACATGTCAGTGGTTGAGTATTAATTGAGGTTCACTAACCTCATGTGATTCTCCATAGATATGGTTCGAGATGCATTTATCTAATCATAGACCATTGAGTGAGGCCTTAAACAAGATATCAGGTCTAGATTGATATCTCTTACATTCCTACCTATGATATAGTGTTTGATTGAGCCTTAGTGGTGAATAGATTCTTAGTGGAGTAGTTGTCTATAGTTAGGGATGGTAATGGGAATCCTGGAGCTAAGAATTTGGAAACTGGTAGTTGATGATAGACTTAGATATACAAGTGAGCTAGTTTCTTCCATATATAGTCTCATCATAGAGGGTATGCGATAAATGGATCAAATGATGGTTCGAGCTATCCCAATGAGAGGTGGTGTTACTCTTATTAAACCATCCAATAGAACAATAAATTATCCTTTGAAATTAAAAATTAAATTCATGTATCTTATTAATGAAAATATGATATTTTTATTTCATGGTATAAGTAAATTAATGTTTTGAAAATGATAAATTAAGTTTTGGTATTTTTGTAAGTCATAAATATTGAATTAAAATTATATAATTAGTTTAATAATTTAAAATAATATATATTTTCATAAAATTTATTCATAAATTAATATTTTTTTTATTAAAAGATAATTTTATGAGACCTTAATTAATTTTTCAAAGTGTTAGAAAATCACTTTTAATTTTAAAATCTGTATTTTTCAAGTAAATGATAATTTTAATTAAAAATTAATTTTCTCAATTTTAGAAAATTATTTTCATAAAATGGAGTTCATTTTTTAATTATAAATATCATAAAATTGTTAGGGTTAATTTTTGATATTTTTCTAAAATACTTGAAATTTTAATGAATAGTAAAATTCCATAATTTACGATAAAAGATAAATACATGAATGATTTAGTCATATATGATTTATTGTTGATGTAATCACATAATATAGAATTATTCTTCTATATATTTTTTATTTATTCATGGAATAATCACTATTTCTTATCTTACGGAAAAATAAGAAAGTAATGAATAAAATAATGAGAAAACACCCCTCTCTTTCACTATAAATACCTCCCCTTACCACCTCTTTTATTCACACCTCTAAATCTTTGAGACTTGTAAAAATTATGCTCAATTATCTTCCCAATATCCTCCCCCAATTATAGTAGATCTTGGTCTTATCAAAATACCAAAACCTTTTCCCTAAGGAGATTCTCAAGGAGGAGATATTTAAGAGGTAAAATCCAATTCCTTTTTCTTTAAATTTATTTTTTATTTTCTTATTATATCCTCAAATCCTCTGTAAAAATGTCCATGATAACTAAAATATCTTTTATATACTATAATTATATACTTTTAATTGAATATACATCATCAAAATCCTTTCTCACTCTATTTTATTCTAAAAATGAAATCATCACCCGCGTTGCGTCAATTTACCAATATCGTGGATGATTCATTTTCATTTTCATTTAACACCTTCAATTATATTCATAAAACCACTATAATTGTTGGTACATACTATAAAATATATGTTATAACCCTTTTTATGTTATGGAACTAAATTATTTACATAATAATAAATGATAAAACAAATCGAGTTTGTTGTGATCGAAAACCGCCAAAATTATCCCAAATGATTATCATTAACTATTTATCTAATGATTCATCATCATAAAATTTAACCAAATGATATATAAAACCATATAAAAATATATATATTCATTAATAACATATATTTTCAATTCTAGATAATTATACCCGTTCTACATAAACTTATATACTAATATTCAAGTAAACCGACCATGAATACCAAGAAAAAGAACACTCTAGAATGATGAAATTAAACTATATAACTAATAAAAAATCCCATAAATGAAATCAATAAAACTATAATAAATCAAATTCATGTTATGGATTTATTAATTAATGAATTTAATTTTATTATACATGATATTAAAAATAATAGAGCATTCAGACATAAGGTAAGGGGAATTCTCAAGCCCAACTCTCTCTCTTTGGGTTTTCCCTCTTTCACAACATTTTCAGTATGAATATTAATTTAATGTTCATTAAATATTATTTATTAATCATTATAGTATATGTTATGGGATATATATGTTACCAATTTGGTTTTATGACAAATGAAAATATTTTTCAAAAATTAACAATCTTTCTAAAAAACCACCTTTTACTTCTCATGAGATTGTTTATTTTTCACTAAAAATTGATGATTCTTATACCAAGTATGTTATTACCTCTTTCTTTTAGGACCCCAAAGTTTATTCATGAATTTATTCTTTATGAAATTAAATACATTTCTTTCCATGGGTTATTTTATGTCCAATATTGATATACATTCTATGTGGAATGCATGATAATGTAAATGTTATGATGTGGTGGGTGCGCCCAAAATTATATAGATCATGTGAATGATATGATGTGAAAGGTGCACCCAGAATTATAAATAACTATAATTAATTGGGTAATATGATGTATCTCATGAGATAAATTGATGTATGCATGGTAGTTTACCACTAAGACCTGGTGTTTCATTTTTTATGTATTGCCACATTCCAAGCCTTTATCTAATGCTTCCTTTAATGATTATTATTCCATGCATATGTTTTGATGATAATGATTATTATCACCACATGTTATATTGATTCATGTTTTTATCTAAACTTTTACTGTTCTTTTATATCACCCCTTTCCTTTATGTATATCCTCAGGTGATGACTTTTACTAAGGAGAAAATGAGGGCTAATAAGAAGCTAGAGAAGAAGGAATTGAATTAATGTTTATGTTTTATTTTGTAAATGTTATGTATGGTCCTAATTTTCCCAAGAAACTAAAACTTTGGATCCTGGTTGTGTAATTATTTTATGTTGTTCTTATTTAAAATTATTTAATAAGATATTTAAGAAAATTATTATCTCTATAGTTGGTATCAAAGAACGATTTAGTTAATTTAGGAATTAGGACTAGTGAACCTTAGTGAAAATCCATAGTATGTGACTAAGAAAATGAAAGAACCCAGGAATCATTGTTTTAGAAAAATGTTAAACATATGGATATCATAAGATATTCCATTAGACTTAATTTCACAAAGTAATAAATTATTTATTTATGACTTGTTGACTTATGTTATGTTCTAACCTTTTAAATTTTTGAAAATGGTGGGAACCAGGAGAGAACAAGCCAATAAACATTGTGAGGGACAATGCAGTGATTTACCAAATAAAATCCCCATTGGATTAGAAGTTGGAGTTCAAAATTTTATGGTGATGTGTACCTAGATGTCTCAAGTTATGAAACATAAACTGAATAATGCGGAACATGCACCTTTAACTAAGAGGGAGAAATTGGCTATCAAGTATTTCATGCAACAATGACTACCAAAGTTTAGTTGATCTTCTAATCAACTAATCATGGAATAGTGGTTCAAATCAATGGAGAAGATATTTTATGTGCTTCAATATTCTAATACGGAGAAGGTGACTCTATCCATTCACTGTTTAGATGGAGAGGTTGATCAATGGCGGGATTTGATTAAGAAGACCAAGATGAAGGATGGAATTGAATAGATGAAGTGGGAAGATTTTTAGAAAATGTTTCTTAGAAAGTATTTCCATATAAATATTCATATAAATATTGAGATATAAGTCATAGAGCTGAAGAAAAAGGAAGGTGAAACTATCAGGACCTATGAAGAAAATTTCAAAAGGCTTTCAAGGCACACTTTGGGTTTTGTTATCAATAATGATAACATAATTGGTAGATTATTTAGTGGATTAAAACCACACCTTCAAAAGGATATAGAAATTCAAGACTATGGGAGTTATGAATAAGTTATTCAATGCACTCTAAAAGTAGAGATGGATTTTAGAGAATGGTCCCATGACTATGGTGATAGGAAAAAAATATGTAGTTTGAAACTGGAGGATATAATGAAAAAGGTGGAAAGAAATAGAAACCACCCATGGTAAAAAATGTTAGAAGAAGCATCATGGGAACTATCTCAAAGGAATGAGGAAATGATATAAGTGTGGTAGAGAAGACCACCAAACTCATGAATTTAGAAGGGACATAATGAATCTAGTCGATATGATGGAGGAAAGGAGAGCATCACCCATGGTCCAATGCTACAATTTTAGGGAGCAAGGGAACTACACAAGCTAGTGCACTAAACCTCGAGTCCTCAAGGGTAATCATTGTCATCAGCCACCAAATCTAAAGGAGAAAGTGAAGGCTTATTCCATCACTACTACTGATGTGGAGAAAGAAAACAAAGTCGTATAAGGTACATATCCTATCCAATCATGAATGGAAAAAGTATTATTTGATTCTAGTTTTACAAATTCCTTCATATCTTTTAAGTTTTCTAGAACTATTGAATCAAAGCCCTGAAACCTTGAAGTATAGATATCTATAAAAATACAAAGTGGTGCAATCATTTCAACCCAAGTGTTGGACTCTTCTCCTATTAGCATGTGTGGGAAGATTATTCTAGTGAATCTCGTGATACTTACCTTAGTGGAATTTGATGATATAATAAGAATGGATTAAATCTCATTATATAGAGCACATATAAACTATTATGAAATGAAAACATCTTTTCATATTTTAAACTATCCCATGCTTCTCTATAAATGCAAGGAAGATCATGAATCTCCTTTGGAAAATCCTTCAGTGGTGTGGGTGTTGATTCCCTATAAATAATCATACCCCTCTCAAATGGTAGAGTAAAAGGAAGGTATAAAACTTGGGTAAATGCCTATTGTGAGGGAATATAGTGATGTATTTCCCAAAAAGTTACCCGTACTTCTCCCAGATAATGTGGTAGAGTTCTAAATAGAACTCATACATGGAGATACTTTTATCTCAAAATGTTCCTATAGGATGGCCCCTATCGAACTGGAGAAGTTAAAGAAGTAGCTGTAAGATAACTTGGATAAAAGGTTCATACACCCTAGTGCATCACATTGGGGTTCTCCAGAACTATTTTTAACGAAAAAATATGGATCAATGTGGCTCTGTATCGATTATTGAGAACTCAATAAGAACACCATAAAGAAAAAGTATCCTCTTACAAGGATTGATGACTTGTTAGAACAGTTGTGAGGAGATCAGTACTTATAAAAGGTGGATCTTCATTCTCGATATCATCATCTAAAGGTGAAGATGGAAGATATTTAGAAGGTATACTTACATACAAGGTATGGGTACTATGAGTTTCTGGTGATGCCCTTTCGACTTACTAATTACCCGGAAAGCTTCATGAATTTGATGAATAGAGTTTTTAGAAATTACCTAGAAAAATTTGTAGTAGTGTTTTTTGAAAATATTTTCATATAATAAAAGATAAAGGAGGAACAATGAATAATATCTAAGGCTTATGTTAGTGACATTGAGGAAGGAGTAGTTGTATTCAAAGTTCATCAAGTGTGAATTTTGGATTTATCAAGTCACATTATTAGGGTAAGTGATCACAAGCGAGGGGATTTCTTTTGACCCTTAAAAAACAAGGACAATTGAGGAATGGCCTATACCCTCTAGTTCCATGGAAATCTATAGTTTTATGGGCTTATAATGGTAGTATCAATGTTTTTTGAGAAATTTCTCATGATTTTCCAGCCCACTAACTAAGTTAACAAGGAAAGGGGTAAAGTATATCTAGATGGAAGAATGTGAGGAAAGCATCAAGGATCTAAAGAGAAGGCTGATCATTATAGTTGTACTCAAATTAACAAAAAGTGGAGAACATTTTTGTGATATTTAATGGTGCTTCAAAGAAATTACTAAGTTGTGTACTCATGAAAAATGGTAAAGTGATAGCCTACACCTCACGATTGTTGAAGATCCATGAGCAGAACTACTCGATGCATGATATGGAACTAGCAGTTGTGATTTTTGACTTGAAAATATAAATGAACTACCTCTATGTTGAGAAGTTTGATATATATACCAATCAAAAGAACCTAAAGTATATATTCACACTAAAGGATCTCAACATGTGTCAAAGGATATGGTTATATCTAATCAAAAACTACTATTTATCTATTCACTATCATCCTAGTAAGGCGAACAATGTAGCTTATTCTCTTAGCAGAAAAGAACCTACTACTATATCCATTGTGTGGATTGAGAAATACCATTTCTTATTAGACATGAAAATGATGAATTTGGAAATCATAATGTCAGGGAATACATCCTACCTTTTCCAAATGATCGCCCAACCATATATCCAAGAGAAGATTAAGGAGGCACAAAGGGATGCTCATAAGTTACAAAAGAAGGTGAATAAAGTAAAGGAAGGGAAGATTCAAGAGTTACATATCAATGATGATGATGTGATTTAGTGTGGAATAAGGTTTTTTTCCTTTATCACTTGAGATAAAGATGGATATATTTGATAATGCACATATCTCACCTTTCTCCATTCATCCTCGAAATACCAAGATATACCATGATCTCTGAGAAAAATTCTGGTGGGACAACATGAATAATGATATTGTTGAGTATATCTCAGGGTGCATGATATGTCATAAAGTTAAATTAGAATGACATAAGTCCAAATATATGATGAAACCATTGCCTATAACCATGTTAAAATGGGAGAATTTCACCATTAACTTTGTTGGTGGTCTCACAAAGACATATAAAGGAAATAATGAAATATTTTTTGTGATGGGATGACTCACCTAGAATGCCCAATTTATTGCTATACGAGAATATTTCTTGCTCAAAAAACTTGCCATGATATATGTGAAATAAGTGGCGAGGCTTCATGGGGTACCACTTTCAATCATCTCTGATCATGATCCAAGGTTTAAATATAAATTTTGAAAAAGACTCCAACATTCCTTGAGTAATGAATTGAATTTTAGTATGACCTATCACCCAAAAAATGATGTCTAATCTAAAAGGAATATTCATATGCTTGAAGACATTCTAGGAGCCAGCTCAATAAAGTTCAAAGGTTTATATGATCACCATCTTCTATTGGTTGAGTTCTTATACAAAAATAGCTTCCACTTAAGTATTCAGATGGATCCATATGAAGATCTATATGGAATGATATGTATAACTCCAACCTATTGGGATGAAGCTAGATAATGAAAGCTACTTGGACCTGATCATGTGTAAGAAATGATAGAGAAGGTTCAATCCATCTAGCAATATATCGAAGTTAATCAGAGTCAGTAAAAGATTTATAATGACAACCATCGAAGGGACTTGGAGTTCAACATGGGAGGCAAAGACTTCCTTCAAATATCACCACGATAAATAGTCATGTGGGTTGGAAAGAAAGGGAAGCTTCACCCAAGGTACATTGGACCCTTTGATATCCTTGACCACATATGAGCAGTGTCCTATCAGCTTTCACTTCAACCAAGTATGGCTCAAATTCATGATTTTTTTCATGTATATATCCTAAGGAAGCACATACCATATCCCTCACTTGTACTGAACTTAGAGGAGGTAAAAATGGAAGATGATCTCTCACACAAGGAGTAACCGATAAAGATTTTGGACTAAATATATAAGGTTCTACGCAACAATTCAACCACTATTTTTAAAATGTTTTGGAAGAACCCTAAGTATAAAGATGTGACTTGCGAACTGGAGGAGGTGATGAAGGAGAAATACCCCCACCTGTTTATTTAAAACAAAATTTAGAGGGTGAAATTTCAAAAGGGGGGAAGAATGAAACGATCCAAAATTTCATTAATGGAATTTATCCCTTATTATAAAAAATTCATATATTATAAATCACATAAAGTCACATAGATAACTCAATACAAAATTTATCAATGAATAATGAATTAAACAAGAGCCATTTCTAAAAATTAAGGAACCTATACCAATGGAATAGTAACTTGACTTTTTGAATGGTAACATGAACCTTATGAATAGTAAACCATCCAATAGAACAATAACTTAACATTTTAAAGTACAAATAAAATTTAGGTATCTTATGAATGAAAATATGATATATTTATTTCATGGTATAAGTAAATAAATGTTTTAAAAATGATAAATTAAGTGTTGGTATTTTTGTAAGTCATAAATACTTAATTACAATTTTATAATTAATTTAATAATTTAAAATAAAATATTGTTTAAATAAATTTATTCATAAATTAATATTTTATTGTCTTATTATTATAATATAATTTTAAGAAACCTTAATTAATTTTTCAATGTGTTAGAAAATCAGTTTTAATTTTAAAATCTGTATTTTTTGAGTAAATGATGATTTTAATTAAAAATTAAATTTCTCATATTTATATTATTATTTTCATAAAATGGAGTTCAGTTTTTTAATTATACGCATCTATAAATGGTTAGGGTGAATTTTTAGGATTTTTTTATAAAATACTTGAATTTTTGGTGAATAGTAAAATTCGATAATTTACAATAAAAGTTAAATACATGAATTATTGAGTCATATATGATGTATGTCATATATAAGCCCATAATATCAAAATATAATTATCTATTTACTGAATTTAGTCATGTAATCATCACTATTTCTTGTGTTATGAAAAAATAATAAACTAATGAATAAAATAATGATAAAACACCTCTCTCCTCCACTATAAATACTACCCCTCATCACCACTTTTACTCACACCTATAAAGATTTGAGCCTTGTAAAAATTCTTATCAAGTATCTTCATAATATCTTCCCTAAATTTTAGGATTCACTGTTCTCATAAAAAGACCAAAACCTTTTCCATAAGGAGGTTCTCAACGAGGAGAGATTTAGGAGATAAAATACTCTTCCTTTTTCTTTTAATTTATTTTCCTTTTCTTATTATCTCCTCACATCCTCTATCCAAATGTTCATGATAACTATAATATATTTTATATACTATAATTATATCATATTTATGGAATATCCATCATCAAAATCCATTCTCACTCTCTTTTATTCTAAAAATGAAATCATCATCCATGATGTGTTAAGTTACCGACATCGTGAATGATGCATTTTCATTTCCCTTTAAAAAATTTAATTATTTTCATAAAACCACTATAATGGTTGGTACATACTATAAAATATATTTTATAACCCTTTTTATGTTTTATAACTAAAATATTTACATAATACTAAATGATAAAACTAATGAAGTTTGTTGTGATCGCAAACCACCAAAATTAACTCAAACAGTTATCATTAACTATTTATCTAATGATTCATCCTCATTAAATTTAATAAAATGATATATATAACCATATAAATAATTTTATGTTCATTAATAACATATATTTTCAATTTTGGATAATTATACTCATTCTACATAAACATCCATACTCATATTCAAGTAATCCGACCATGAAAACCAAGAAAATGAAAAATCCCGAATGATGAAATTAAACTATATAACTCATAAAAAATCATATAAATTAAATTAATAAAACTATAATAAATTTAATTCATGTTTTTGATTTTTTAATTAATTAATTTAATTTTATTATCTAGGATATTAAATAGAAGAGAGCGTTCAGACATAAGGTAAGGGGAATTCTCGAACCCAATACTCTTTCTTTGGGTTTTCCCTCTTTCACCCCATTTTCAGTATGGATATTCCTTTAATGTTCCTTAAATATCATTTATTAATGATTATATTATATTTTTTTCAATATACATGTTACTAATTTGGTTTTATGGAAAATGAAAATATTTTTCCAAAATAACTCTTCTTTCTAAAAACACACCTTTTACTTATTGTGAGATTGTTTACTCTTCAATCAAAATTGACGATTCTTATAGAAATTATGTTATTGAATCTTTATTTTGGTAACCCCAAAGTTTATTCATAAATTTATTATTTATTAAATGAAACCCATTTCTTTCCATGAGTTATTTTATATCCATGATTGATATACGTTCTATGTGGCATGCATGATGATGTAAATGTTACGATGTGACAAGTGCTCTAAAAATTATATAGAGCATGTGAATGATATGATGTGATAGGTGCACCCATAATTATATAGAACTCCAATATAGTGGGTAATGTGATGTATCTCATGAGATAAAATTATATAGACATGATAGTTGACCACTAATACATGATGTTTCATTTTTTATGAATTTCCACATTCCAAGACTTTATCTAATGATTACTATAATGATTATGATCCTATGCCTATGTTATGATGAAAATGATTATGCTCACCCCATATTATATTGATTCATGTTCTTATCTATCCTATTAGCGGTCTTTTATCTCACCCCTTTCTTTTATGTATATCCTTATATTATTACTTGTACTAAGGAGAACACAAGGGCCAATAAGAATCTAGAGAAGAAATAATTAAATAAATATTTATGTTTTATTTTTTAAATGTTATGTATGGTCCTAATTTTTCCAAGACACTAAACCTTTGGATCATGGTTATGTATTGTTTTCATGTTGTCTATCTTAAAAATGATGTAATAATATATGTATGAAAAGTAGGGTCTCTATATTGTTCGAGGTCTAGAGATCCCAGTTGAACCATTGTCTTGAACCTTACATTTAGAGACTCCTACTGGTGGAGATTCAATGATTTCCCACTTCAACCGATAGCGTGAATTAACTCTCAGAGGAGAGATATTCCTATAGAATATTTATATTGTATCGACGAGTCCTTATGACATCATTATAGGTATATACTGGATCTCAATAGTATATACACAGATTGACTATTTTAGGTGGAGGATGTAGTGTTTCCACATAGATGGGGTGAGGTTTTCTTTGTTTGGTGAGAAGGAGAACTTGAAAGTGTAGGATGGGCTCATACACAGAAGGATACATAGGATTACTCATCAGTTGGATAGTATCACCATTGTAGTAGAAGTTTATATGATATTTCATCTTCCTACAATGGTGTTAGAGTATGAAGACGTCTTCTTTGAGGAAATACTAGGCTTACCTCCCCACCAAGAGTTCGAATTTTGCATATAATTTTACCCAAGGACTAACCTGATATCAATGCCATTATATCTAATATCTCTCACATATATTCATGAGATGAAGGTGTATTTGGATGAGTTATAGATGAAGGTATTTGTGAGACCCATTGTTTCCCTCTAGGAATCCATGATTTTTGTTTTCTTAGAAGACAAATGGGAGTTTGAGGTTGTGTGTGAATTATCATCGCCTGTACCAGGTGAATGTTAAGAATAATTATCCACTACTAAGAATTTATGACCTCTTTGACCAGTTGAAAGTGGCAAGGTGGTTCTTGAATATTAACCTCAGGTTAGGCTATCACTGACTATGTGTTTAACATGAGTATATACTGAAAACAACAATCCAATGTTTCTACAGTCACTATGAGTACTTAGTGATGGCCTTCAGCATGTCAAACACCCTAGAAGTTTTCATGGAAATCATGAACCAAATATTTCAGCCCTTATTGGATAGGTTCATAATAGTATTCATCAAGGAAATATTAGTATAATTGGGGTCTAAGGAGGAGCATGTGAGACACTTGATGATGGTAGTGGACATATTCTGAGAGCACCAGATTTATTGTAAGATCTAGAAGTTTATGTTCTGGATTTGTGAGGTCTAATTTCTTGGGAATTCCATCTCAGAGGTAGGAGTATTAGTGGATCCAACCAAGTTTGATGATGTGTTAGCATGTGATCTACCCAATAACATGACTAAGGTATGAATATTCCTTAGGTTGGTAGGATACTATCAGAGATTCATGCATGATTTCTCCAAGATATTGACACCCTTGACTTATTTGAACCAAAAGGGGTCACCTTTCATGTGGATAGATAGGTTGCAGTAGGTTTTTTAGGAGTTTCAACATATGTTTATGAACACCCCTATATTGATTTTTCTAGTGGAGGGTGTTGAGTACATAGTATTCTATGATGCCTCCAAAACTAAGATTTGATGTATTCTAATGTAGGGTCATGTAGTGACTGTCTATGGGTCCTGAAGGTTGAGACCCCATGAGTAGAATTACATGACCCATGATCTAGAGATGGAAAAAGTTGTCTTATACCTAAGGATATGGTGACATTACCATATGGATAATTTATTTATTTTCTATTATAACCACAAGAGTCTCATGCATATATTTTCAAATAAGGATCTTAACATGAGATAGAGGAGATGGATTTATTCCTCCAAGATTATGACTTTGATATAGTATATACTATAGGGAAGGGGAACATAGTGGTAGATGCTATAAGTAGAAGATCCTGTTTATAGTTTTTGATTGAGGAATCATAGAAGTTAGCTTTTTTGAAGTTGTCCTTAGTAGATGAGGATGGTGTAGATGACATCCAATTAATAGTTTTTACCTTTCTTCTTCTTGAAAATTTTAGGGAGGAACAACTAATTTATATAAATTGCGAGTCCTTATGTGTTTAGATATCCATTGAATGTGCTACTAATGAATTTTATGAAGGTGGATAACATGTTTTTATTTTCCAAGGATGGATGATGGTACTAGTGAAATTGCAAGAGGAAGTGATGAGGGAGTTTCATGCATCCCCCTTGGTAGTATATCTATGTTTGGAGAAGATGTTCCAAGACCTTTGGCATTAGTTATAGTGGCCAGGGATAATGAAGTATGTAAAAAAGTTTATATCTCAGTGCCTCACTTGTTTATAGGTAAAGGCTAGGAACTATTTTCCAACAAGTTTATCTCAACCACTTGAGGAGATGAAGTGGAAGTGGGATAGTATATCAATGGATTTTATGATGGGGTTTCCATGATCAGTGAGAGGTCATAATTCTATATGGGTGATTTTGGAATGTTTTAATATGTTGTCCCACTTCCTAGCTATCCAATACCATAGTTCAGTAGATATCATGAGACACCTTTATGTGCAGGAGATATTCTAGCTTCATGGAGTTCCCTCGAGAGTTATTTCAGATAGTGATGATCACTGCATGTTATTATTATAGAGAGGATTTTTGGAGGCCTTTGGGACCTAGTTGATTTGAGCATGGAGATTCACCACTCGATATAAAACCAAAATAAGCGGACCATTCATGTTTTAGAGGACATGTTTCAGACTTTCATGTTAGAATTTGGCCATAGTTGGGAGGATCAACTACCATTGGTAGAGTTTTTGTATAAAAAAGTTACAACTTCACCATTAGTATGGAACCATTCAAGGCCCTATATAGGAGACTCTACAGGTTAGAACTATGTTGGACTAAGCTAGGAGAGTCAACAATTATGGGCCCATAGTTTGTGTGAGCAAAAAAAGTGATGGTGAATATCATCTAAGAGTGGATGAGGATAACCCAGATCCATCATAAGTCTTATACAGACTGATGATGGAGCCCTTTGGAGTTCGAATAGGGAAACTATGTATTTCTGAATATCTTACCTCAATGAGGATTTCAGATATTTGAATGGGGAAACAAGTTATCCCCGGGATTCATTTTCCCTTTCTAAAAACTACATAGGGTTAGTGAGGCGGTGTACCACTTGGCTGTATCACTTTAGTTAGATAGGGTACATGATGAATTCCATGTATCAGAGATGATGAGGTTTTTTCATGACCCATATCATGTTATCAACTGGTATGAGATTGGCATCTAGGATGGATCTTCTTTTTTAGAGTACCCAATGGAGAACAAATATCAGCATGATAGGATACTTCATGGGTGAGATATTCCCTTAGTGTGTGTTTGATGGAAGAATGAGAATCTTCAAGAGAACACTTGGGAGTTGGATAATTATACTTGAGATCAGTACCCTCACTTATTTGAGTAGTCTTTTTCCTTTTCTGGATAAAAATACCTAAGGTGGAGAGAACGTAATGACTCCATTTTTTTTCATTGTAAGAATTTAGAATATTTTAAAGAAAATTTTTGAACCTTGGAAACGAGTTAGCATGGGATTACAGGGCCCTGAGAGGCTTGATATTGATATAATAAAAATATTAAATATATTATATCACACATGAACAGTTGTTCTGAAATAATGGAATAAATCAAAAAAAGAGACTCAGATGGAAATTCTAAGACCTAGATTAAATCCATAATTTGAGTTTTACCCTATGAATTACATAAATTTTTTAGGTATTCGGTGTTTCATTTGAGGTGCAGTCATGGGTGGAAATGATAAAATAAATAAATAAATAATTTTTTTTGTCATTAAATGGATGAGACCTAACCCTCCTATATATAATCCCACTTATGGTCAAATCCTAGGTTTACTTTCATATTCCTAGGGATTTCTGAGGAGAGTGTGGAGGAGATCATGGTGAAAGACAGTGGGATCAAGGATTATATCACTATAACTAGGACCATCTATGTCAATAGAGTTTATGGATCTCACAAATGGCATCGATGTGTGACTGTTATTCATCAGTGATGGATCCAAACTCGAGTTAGGGATTTTTATTATTATATTTAATCCTTATATTTGTTTACCCATATAGAATATAAATTAATTCCCTAAAAAATTAATCCATCGGTTGATCATTGATTTACAGATATTGTTTTATCTTCCAATGATTAGTAATGGATGATATTTTATTATTGTTCATTTATTTTTTTCTCTTAATTCATCATTTTATAAGCACCAGATTGAGGTTAACCTAAAAAATGGACAAGTTTTGTTCTTCTTATTTTGTTTTGTGCATTTCTCCCCCCGTTATTTTCATCTTCATCGTCAGTATTTTCTTTAGATAATAGTTTGATCAATACCCAGTAATTGATCATTACACAACCATTATCTAGGAAAATGAATCAATACCATAGGTTTTGGTTTGATATTTAATGCATGATTATAGTGCATGGTGATGAAAAATATATGCGATTAGATTAGTAGCTACACATTCATGGTTTTTTTTGTTATGGTGAGATAGTGTGATGGTGAAGCATTTCTTGAGTAGAAAATATGGCTAGAATCTGACCACCAACAAAGATCAGTGTTTGGTCAACTCCAATATGACGTACATGATGAGTTTTGGGGAAAATTCAGTGGCGATGTGAGCGGATGATACACAAAGTTTCAAGATTTCAAGAAAATCCGAAATTGCACAGTGTATAGTCTAAAAAACACATGTCGTGTAGACCCTAGATATGGTGGATAAGGTTTACGTATAAAGCAAAATATCATAGGAAATATTCCACCCACCACACCCAGTGTGATCCGATGCTGGAAGCTTAGCATGTACACTAGGGGTACATGGGCACAAACACTGATTTGCACATGGGCACAACTATAGTACATATGCATGGCATGGTACTCGAACATGAACAGAGTACCCAGACTCAACCAGGTACATAGGAATGACCATAGTATAAAAGCACAACCCAAAGTACATGATAACATGGGTATACCCATGGTAGAGAAGACACATTGTGTACTCACATCACATGTTGTGCACTTTCTCTAGGGATTTTTTAGGCCATAATTCTCTTTAGTTTGAACTTATTTATCTAGGGTGTGTTCCCTTGGTCTATCCCCATGATGGTATAGTAAGGCATTACACCCTAAGTATAGGATGTGATCCCTACCATCGAATTAGTCTTTTATAGAGTTTAAGAATCCTTTTATATGGGCCAGGGTGGGATCCTATATCATTTCTTTTTCTACACTAGGTCAGGTTTGAGGAATCTATGTGAACAACATACACTAGAATACAATCCCCTACATAAAGGGTTATTCTAGGTAGGGGTTGATATACCCTAGAGGCCTTGTGTGATTTCCAATATCTAAGCATTGAGATCTACAGAGTTCCAATTGGTACTTTTTCTTGGAGAGGCCTAAATAGAATGCGCTATTGGATGATCATCATCAGTTAAAGAATGGTTCGTGGAGTTATCTCTCTAAAAACAGCGTTACCTTTAATCCTTGAGCAGAAACTTGTGGGTGGTAGTATGATTGAGACCTCTTTGATACCTGGTTTTTATCATGATTATATATAAGTTATTATTTTTATTTTTATACCTCACATCTTTATTTACTTTTCCTTGTGTTTAGAAGATTACTATTCTTTTGATGCTTTATTTTTAGTGATTTATGGTTTCCTGCTAGTTATTTATATACTCAACCCTTCATGGGATCTTCCCACACATGCCATATCTTATGAAAATGGAAAACCTATTGATATAATCCTAAAGGGACTAGGAGGAGGTAGATCATAGTGATCTAGACATACCATGGTCCATGTGAGGTGTTTAATTTGACATCATTCCCATCTTTATTATCAATTTATACTCTTTTATAACATTTGTGGGTTGGTATTTATCCCTTTATGCTTTCTAGTACTTTTTTCGTACTCGGATTGTGGGATATAGATGTATGCATGTATTTTAGTGTAAATTTTATTTTACCTTTAAATATTGTATGAGTGTTTGGATATGTACACATGTGGATAGGTACTTTAGTCCAAGGACTCTCATGTGTGTGATATGCTTACTCGATACTGGTCACCAGCCTCTGGCCTATTAAAGGTGGGCTTAACATGTCACACTCGATTCGTTGATGGATAGGCAGGCCCTAGTGGGTTGGGTTGTGATAAACGCACTAAAAATTATAATATAATATGTTATAGGGTTTAAATAAACTCAACCAATCATATTTGGACAGGTTTTTGATACATTTAAAGCCTTATGTCCTAGTTAAACGACTTTAAACCCATTTTAATCTTAACTGTGATAACTTAAATTTTTACCATGATAACTAAGTTATATGAAAAATATCCTTCAATTTTTTTTACATGATGATTAAAAAATCATTATCTATTTTATCATATTCAATTTATATAGGTACAAAAAATTACTTTTAATATAATAACACAAAACACATGAACTTTTTTTAAGAAAATACCAAATTTAAGAGTAAAAATAATTTCATGTTGAAATAAATTAATAAGTTATTTCCATGATTTTTTTGGTCAAAAAATAAAAAAGGAAGGATTATATTATATCAATACCAAGCAAAATTTTATATTCCAACCATTCCATTAATTGTAAAAACCCAAAAATAGTTTTTAATTTGAAAAAAATATAACTTATCTTCCAAAAAGTCAATCTTGGGTTCCCAATTTTAAAATAATGTTTTAAAATAAATTATTTAACTTTTTAAACATATATTTGGTAGAAAAAAACTTTTAAAATAAGATAAAAACAACTTTTAGAGATATTTTAAAGCTTTACCCCATAATCTTAACCCAGTTTAACCTCTTTTACCAAGATGTGTTTTTTTACTATGGTTATAATTCATAATGAAAAAAATTAAGTAAAACATATTACATTATATTAATTATTATGATTCCAAATATTTAATCCATTTTTAATGATTCAATTTCAATATATGATTACAATTTATTTTAATATAAATGTGTAAAATTCAATGAAAAACAGTATTTAGAAAAAAATGTTTTAAGCTCAAAAATGAACTAATACCAAAATCAAGTATAAAGTTTATTAATATCTAATTAAATAAATTATTTCTAACTAAAGGTGTCTTATGTTAATTTATTATCAAATTAAAATCATTATGGGAACTTTTAAATGAAAATAAATTATATTTTTATAAAAACAATTTCTATTTTCACTATTCACTAAGAAATCAATCTTTTAAAAAAATTCAAAAATTTCACCCTAATATAGTTTTGATATGATGTAGTTAAAAATGTTACACTTTTAATAAAATACATTTTGAAAAAGTGGAATCAATAAATTATAATATTTTCTCACGAAAATCAATAAAAACCATTTTTAAGAGAAAATAGTTTTGAAGTATAAAATGAAATTACTAAAAATTGAGTTATGAATTGATAAATACATTTGAATTAAGTAAAACACACACACACACACACACACACATATATATATATATATCATAATGTGGTTTATCTTATTTATATGAATCAATTTAATGGATATGTTATAATATATCATGTTTTGTTTTAAGCTTAGTGTTGTGTATCAAACAAGTTATTGAACACTTAAAATTTTTTAAAATGGAAATTTATTTTTAAATATCTGGGTGTTATATTATATCCCCTTAAAGAAATTAAATCCTAATTTTTTTTATCTTGGTAAAAAAGTTTCAAAATTTGAAAATTCCTTTGTTTAAATCCAATGTCATACAAAGGTATAATAAAGTTTACATTAAAAGGGGAACTAGAAAACATAAAGGTTACCTGAAATAACACATAATCAGGTTCCTAGTTAAGCATAAAATTATTGGGAAGTTAAAATATATACATGGAGGGGGAAATAACATTTAAGGAATAATATAGAGTAATAGAGAACATGTTCATGACAATTTTAATGACCACAAAACCACAAATCAGTGAGGGGTTAAAAGATCAATAATTTATCATAAATGAAGGTAAAATATTTTTTTTTATTTTAATATCATTTTTATAAAGTAGAGAGATCATTTTACCATCATGATAGTGATAATGAGAAAATATAATTGTTTTGTTTAAATTTCATAAGCACAATTTCATCTTTTGGATGAGATTTGATCAATTTTAATTTCATCTCTTACTCCAAGAAATGAATATCCAAGATGAATTTTTCTTACTGGAGCACTGAAATTAACTTTTAACAGATCATAAGATCCATAAAATAATGAAAATTAATTCCTTCAATCTCTAAATATTCACCAAAACCAAAATGGTTAGGACACGTTTTTCAATATAATACGTTAATCTCAATAACCTTAACAATAACACCCAAAGTTCAACTTAATACCTTCCATAAATAGTTAACCTTAAGACTCATCCAAAATATGTCTCATTAAATTTGAAACCCAAAAATCATAAATATTTGATCACATTTTTTTTTTCTGAGATCAACCTTAACATTTATCCCTAGAAAACATGAAGTATATCATAATGTCTCATACCAAACATTAAAATACCTTGATCATATATTCTCATAAAATAGTAAAATAACCTAAATCACCATAAAAACACGATAAAAACATATATGATTCTAAATATTAACTATAAAAAACTATCCAATATATTCCCTAAATCAAAAAATACATCAAACTTCACTAAAGATAACAAAAATCACTTTTTCATCTAATCACCAATCAATTCCAAGGTCATAAATACTATCTAATTTACTTCATCATCTATTTATTGCAACTAAAAAATATTATTCCAACATCAATAACATAGTAAGGGTTATCTATCCCTCAATATTGTGTTAAAAAAAACCTTATCACTAAATCAATTTTCCAGGTTATTAGTACCATTCATTATATTGGTTCAAATACTTAATGAAAAACCACCACATAACAATCCCTATATTTTTCGTGATTCTTAAAACCAATATATCACTGATAAAAAACTTCTACAACACAATTCATGAATAAAAAAATATAAACACTTCAATCATTCCACTTTAATGATTGGTATAGCCTAGGAACTTCCTTGTCCTAGGAGTTATCCCTTGGATTATGTCATCAAATTAGATAATTCCCATGTTCCTCACACATAATACATTTAACTATAAATGGTACCTTGGGATGAAATTAATTTTCCTCCATTGAACTATTCATTTTTTACTTAGAAATTACTTTCTATATGCCCTCAGTTTTTAAATATAAAACATATTACCGTTCCATTGAGATATTTCCTCAGTTTCTTCTTCCCACACCCTCAACATCTAGGAAGATGAATCTTATTTCCTCCATAATATCCACCAACCAAACTCCCATGAAAATCAATTTTTTATTAGATGTGTTAGGAAAATCACCAAAAACTAGGTTTTTAATCATGTATCAAGATAGTTGGGTTGACATAATCACAAAATTTCACATTTCATATCACATAAAATTTGGTTTCTTAGGAGGACAATCATTGCATCATCCATCATATTCATTGATATAATAATTACTTTTGGTACTAGTTGTAACAACCCTGATCCCAATATCCCAGAGTTAGTGGTTATTTTATTACAATGGAATATATATAAGAGATAATATCATCAAGGATCGATCAGTTTAGTAGTCCTAAAGAACTATATATATACATAGAACCCATTTTATGTTGGGAATAAAAAATAAAATAAAATACATAACCAAAGCTAATAAACTGTATACTTGAAAACTCATTAAATGATCTCTACTTAATAACATGGGGAAGGAAAATAATAAAAGGGTGAGTTAAAATTATCATTTAGGGTTAAGTACAGTGGAAGATAACTTAAACCAATAATTATAATCAATATAGAAAGGTAAATAACTTAAAAACACATGTTAATAAATAAATTGAGAATGAAAATGCATCCATAGATTCTGTCATAGTAAAAATTCTATTGATAATAATAACTGTAATATATATGTAGGAAATTCTTAATTATTGTACATCATGTATTGGGAAAATTAACCATTATACCATCAATACAGTTTAAGTCTATGGGTAGAACCCATCTGATTATACATATAAAAAACATGAAGGGTTTGTTGCCAACTAATTTCATCTCATGAGATTAACGATGCATCGAGGGGATTACATTAATTGGTCCGTAACCCATAGGGATTATATTAAATGGTCCCCAACCCATATCATAAGAGTCCAAATAAATACAAATATATCAAATAATTTATTTAATAAATAAATAATCTTCCTTTTTATTAAATTTCTATATTAAATAAAATATACAAATTTATCAATATTTCCCCAATTAATCAAATAACTGTCATGGTAAACACCATATATAAAAATGTTATATAGATAAGACAATGATAATAACCATGAAATAATAAATGTGAATATTTAATGAAATTTTCAATGAATGATGATCATAAATAAAAAAGGGATGTATACATACACCACACACAAGGAATAAGTGGTGAATAAGGCACAACCGAAGGGAATATCATAATGGTGTACATGAAAGAATATATTTATATAATACATGGAAATTAATTAGGGATTATAGACATATATAATGACAAATTATGTCAAACTAAAGTGAAAACATGTAAAAAGAGTGTTTAAGATACTTTAAAAATGAGCCGCTTTAGTACGGTTTAAGGGAAAATATTAAAGAGAATTAAAGTGGACAAAAGAATAATTTTTATATAAAACCAGAAATTAAAAAAAATAGTTTTTCATGATAAAATGAGATATTTTAGAAAAATTTGTGTGGATTAAAATATATAATGGATTGTATACGAAAATGGGTAAGAAATTTGGAAGTTCCCTTTAATCGGGCTTGCTCATTGGGAGATATTGAAAAGGGAACGTTATAAAACATGTATTTCCCCATCAATGAAATACGAATTGATATAGGTACATATTTTTTTAAAATAAACATAGAATTTATGAAGAGTAAATTAGAATAATTTAGAATTACATTGGGGTAAATAGAGAGAAAGCGTAACCCGAAGGAAAAATGGAGTTTCGGGGAGAATCCCTTACCACTTTGAAAACAGTCGAACCGTATGCCCCATATAATTAATGATAATAAAATGAAACATTTAATACCATTAATATAAATATATTCATGATATTATACATCAATGGTCAGTATATATACACCAAACACAATATATAGTGGTGAACGAGGCATATCTCACAGAAATAAAAGTGAGAAGAGAAAACCCTTACCTTATGTACAAAAGCATTTTTCACATGTGCTTAATGTCAGGGATAATGAAATTAAATTCATTAATAATTTAAATAAGAACCCATTAAACATTTATGTTTTATTATAATTTTATTAAGTTCATTTATGGAATTTTTTATGATCTATAAGATTTAATTTCATTATTTCGGGAGTGTTCGGTTTCTTGGTTTTCATGATCGGTTTGCTTGTATATAAGTATAGAAGTTCATGTAAAATGAAAATAAATCCCTAGAATTGAAATTATATTTTGTTAATAGACTTAAATAATATTAAATGGTCTTATATATTATTTTTTCCATATATTATGATGATTCATTAGATAAAATGTTATTGACATCCGTTTAGATTATTTTGGTATTCTTTCGATCATTCTAAACTAGTTTTGTTTTATTAATTAATAATATATATATATATTGGTTACATAAATATAAATAATGGATTAAAAATTATAATCTTGTTTAAACATTATAATGGTTTTATGATAATCCTTAAAGGTATTATTATAAAATGAAAAATCATCATCCACGAAGGTGGTGAATCAACACCGCACAGACAATGTTTTAATTTAAGAACAAAAGGGGAAGAGAAGAGAATTGATCAGGGATATACCATTAACATAATAAAATTATAGAATATATGTGATACTGGAGTTGTCATGTTACTTTTTACAAGGGGTGAGGTAAGGATAAAAAAATAAGATAAATTTAAAGAGAGAGAGGGAAGGTTTTACCTCTTGTGTGTTATCTCGTTGAAAACCTCCTTAAGGGACTTGGAAATTCTATTTTGGTGAGACCATAAATACCATAACATAGATAAGAGTTTTTTAGATTAATTGGTTATAAATTATAAAAGATTCAGTTCTAGGAATGTGCGAGGAGAAGAGGTTGTGAGAGGTGGTATTTATAGTGGATGAGAGGGGTGTTTTTTGATTATTTTATTCATTTGTTTATTATTTTGTCTCAAGACTATAAATAGTGTAGATTATTGTAATTAATTATATTAAATAGTGAATTTTATTTGTAACTAATGTTGATTACATCATCCATGCATCATCCATGACTTAATAATTCATGTATTTGGATTATACCGTAAATTACCATATTTCACTATTCAAAAACAATTCAAATATTTAAAAAAAACAAAAAAATTCAGACAAACCATTTTTCAATTTTTAGAATTGAAAAAAATAATCCATTTTATGAAAATAATTTTCTAAATATGAAAATTTAATTTTTAATTAAAATCACCATTTATTCAAAAAATACCGATTTTAAAATTATAATTGATTTTATGACACTTTGAAATATTAATTAAGGTATCAAAAAAGTATATTATAATCATAATAAAACAAAATATTAATTTATGGATATATTTTATTGAAAGAAATATTATTTTAAATCATTATATTACTTATAAAATTGTAAATAAACATTTACATTTCACAAATATACCAATACTTAATTAATCATTTTTAAAACATGTATTAACTTATTCCATGATATAAATATAGTATATTATCATTAACAAGATACCTAAATTTTTATTTATAATTTCATAGGTGAGGTAACTATTCTATTGGCTAGATTACTATTCCTAATGGTCATATTACTGTTCCAATGGTATAGGTTCCTTAATTTCTAAAAATACATCTAATTTCATTCATTCCTCATTTATAATGTTATTAT
Organism: Viscum album; assembly: GCA_963277665.1. Lineage (NCBI taxonomy): Eukaryota > Viridiplantae > Streptophyta > Magnoliopsida > Santalales > Viscaceae > Viscum > Viscum album. Next base: position 2,076,210,476 of record OY728157.1, read on the forward strand.
TGTGTTCTATATGTTATTTTATGTGATTTATACAATATAACATAATTATAAGAAGGGAAATTCCATTGATAAAATTTTGGGTTGTTACATTTTCCCCTCCTTCAATAAATTATGTCCTCACAATTTGAAATTGCATTAAAAAATCAAAGGTTGATTCTTTAAAATTTCTTTATGGGAAACCCACATTTTTAATTAGGTTAATAATACATCATATTAATAAGAGGGAAAGTGAAATGTGAAGGTCACCAAAAATTAGGCATTTGAATAGGATCAAATTAGTATAATGTGAAAATATGGACATGGTAGAAAATATAACTACCATGTTCTGATGGAGAGTGATATAGAACATGGTCATTAGAAAGATAACCATCACAAAACCTTAAATATGTGATCGGTTAAAAGAAAATTGATTTCTTAGAAAGAAAATTAAATGGACGATGTTTTTGTTCCAAAATACTTTTCTTAGAGTTAAGGATTTCTGTATAGATAAGAACTTAAGAAAATAAACTTACTAAATTTCTTTACATTTCATAATATCATCCTTTAGTTGTGATTTGATCTATATCTAATTCATTTATTAAATATGGAGATGAATATTCAAGAATTGTTTTTATGCCTGAAGTAATTTTATGAATCATAAGATCCACAAGTCATTATTTCAGCCATTTATTGTTTATAGAAACCAAAATGGTTAGCCCAAATTATCTAATATGATAAATAATACTTTAATATTAATTAATAATATCCTTAATATATTCCATAAGTAGTTAACCTTAATACTCATCCAAAATATGTCTTTCCAAATTCAAAGACAAAACAATTTAGAAGGAAGGTCACTAAATTTCCCAAATTAACTTAATATAAGATTTACAAAAATAATGTATCTCTTATTGTCACATACCAATTATATGAGTACCTTAATCTCATTTAAATATTTATAAAACATTTATTACTCCAAGAGTAAAATATCAGGTTATTGAATATAATACTTAAATCCAAACATTTAATAATTCTAGTATAACATAAACCATCAGACCACTAACCACCTTTATGGTCACCAATACTATCCCATAAACATATATTTATTATTATCTGAATATAAGTAACATATTTAGGGTTATATTCCACAATTCATATGTTTTCAAGAAGATCAACCTATAACATAATCACTTCTCTTGATTATTGGTTCAATTCATCACATGCTTCCAATTACTTAAAGAAGAAGTACTATAGTAAAATCCTTATAAATATCATGATTCTTATAGCTAGGGTCAAATAAATAATTATTGAATCCCAACATAGGTAATTTGATCATTATACTTCATTTCTAGTAGTAGCATAAGCTTTAACATGATAAATTATCTTCTTTTGGAGTATATTCCTTTGACACTGGAGACATTTATTTGCATAGTGTCCCATCTCCATATAGTTGAAGCATTGTACATCAACACATTTTTTCTTACCCTTAAAACCACAAGCATAGTGGCTAATCTCTCCACACCTATATTAAACTTCCATTCCTTTTAAAAAAGTACTAGGGTGTTTCTTTCCACAATTATCACACATGGGAAAATACTTATTTATCTTCTTTCTATTATCCAATTTCTTCTTATTTATACCCTTGATATCATGCTTCACTCCAATGCCATAATACTTAGATAATTCTTTCTTTTTCTCATTATCACATGATACTATATCCTCATATAATTAAAATGTTTGGGAGACTTTTTTCCTTCAAAATATTGGCATAAGACCATAAAATGTATGATAATTATTACTCTTTAGATCTTGTGCATTGATGAAGTTCCCATTCCTTCTACTAGGAACCATTTATAAATGATTATGAACACTATATTAGGTCATTTCATTACGTATAATGTCAAAACTAGTGAAATACTTAACAAAAATTAAAAATTTCATGCGTATCTAATCTTATAATCACAAACATGGTTTCTTTGGAATGTTATTATATACTTATCCTAAAAGTATATCATATGGTTAATCTATCTAATCTAAGTTTTCCTAAATCTAGTTCCCAAGGTTTATACTAAACTTGATCTGATATAAACTATAACAACTCCGACCAAGTAGCCCCAAGTCGGTGGTTATTTTATTACAATGGAATAGATAAAAGAGATCACATCACCGAGGATTGATCAGTTTAGTAGTTCTAAAGAACTAGAAATATACATGGAACCTATTTGACATTGGTAATATAAAATAAAATATAATATATAACTAAATCTAATAAACCGAATCCTTGAAAACTCATTAAATGATCTCTTCTTCATAACCAGGGGAAGGAAAACAAATAAAAGGGCGAGGTCAAATGATTATTAGTGGTTAGGTACAATGGAAGATAACTTTAATCAATAATTATAATAAATATGGAAAGGTAAATAACTAAAAAACACATTCCAATCAATAAACTTAGAATGAAAATGAATCCATAGATTTTTTCATTGTGAAAATACTCTGGATAATAAAAACTGAAATCTATATATTAAAATGATTAATTGTTGGACATGATGTATCTAGTACATGAACCATTATATCATCATGATGGTTTATGTTTGTGGGTAGAACCCATCTGATTATTCTTAGAAACAAACACGAAGTGTTTGTCACCAACTATTTTCATCTCATGAGACTACCGATGCATCAAGGGGATTGCATTAACTAGTCCCCAACCCATTGGGCTTGCATTAAATGGTATCTAACCTATATCATACTACTAAAAATAATTACAAATATATAAAATAATTTATTTAATTATTACATAACATGCCTTATCATCAAATATCCATATTAAATGAAAGATATAGATTTATCAATATTTTCCCAGTTAATAAAATAACTATCAAGGTAAAAACCATATGTAAAAATGGTATATGGATAATAAAATAATACTATACATGATATAAGAAATATTTATATTTAATTAAATATTTAATAAATGATGATCATAAATAAAAAGGGAAGTATACATACACTATAAACAAGGAATAAGTGGTGAATAAGGAATAACCAAAGGGAATATCATAATGAAGTCCATGAAAGAATAAATTTAAATCATAAATGGAAATTCATAAGGAAAAATAGGCATATTTTAAGATATTTTTTTTCCAATGGAAGTGAAATCATGTAAAAATAGTGTTTATGAGCCACTTTAGTGCAGTTTAAGGGAAAATATTAAAGAGAATTAAAGTGGACAAAGGCATAATTTTTGTATAAAACCAAAAATGAAAAAATACAGTTTATTAATTATAAAATGAGTGATATTAGAAAAATATTTGTGGATTAAAATATATTATGGATTGTACTTGAAAATGGGTAAGAAATTGGGAAGTTCCCTTTAATCAGGCTTGCTTATCAGGAGGCATTGAAAAGGGAACCTTATAAAACATATTTTTACACATAAATGAAATAATAATTGAGATAGGTAAATATTTTTGGAGCATACACTCATAATTTATTAATATTACATAGGAATAATAAATAATAAAATTCGGGTAAATATAGAGAAACCGTAATCTGAAGGAAAATAGAGGTTCTAGGAGAACCCCTTACCACTTTGCAAATAGTCGAACCATATGCCCCATTAAATTAATGATCATGAAATGAAAAATTGAATACCATGAAGATAAATAGATTAATGATATTATAAATAAATGTTTAGGGTACATACACCACATACAATATATAGTAGTGAACAAGGAATATCTCAGAGAAATAAAATTTAGATGAGAAAACCCTTACCTTATGCCCGAAAGCGTTCGTAACTTGTGCTTAATGACCTATTTAATGAAATTAAATTCATTAGTAATATATATAAGGACCTATTAAACATTTATTTTATTTATTATAATTTTATGAAGTTAATTTTTATCTTTTTTATGAGTTATAAGATTCAATTTCATTTTTTAGGAGTGTTCGTTTTATTGTTTTTCATGATCAATTCACTTGCATAAAAGTATAGAAGTTCATGTAAAATGCAAATAATTATATATAATTGAAATTATATGTTATTAATGTAATTATATAATATTAAATGTTCTTATATATAAATTTTCTAGATATTATGATGATTCATTAGATAAAACATTAATGATAACTGTTTAGATTATTTTGGATCTTTTTCGATCAGTCCGAACTAGTTTTGTTTTATTAATTAATATTATATATATATATTGGTTCCAGAACAATAAATAATTTGTAATATACATTTTAAAATATTTTTTAACCATTATATTGGTTTAATGACTATCCTTGATGGCGGTTTTACAAAATGAAAAATCATCATCTATGTAGGTGGCGAATCGACACCACACAGACGATGTTTTCAGTTTAGGAAAAAGGGGAAGATAAGATAATTGGTGGTGAATATACCACTAAAGTAATAAAATTATAGTATATATATTATAATAGAGTTATCACTTTACTTTTTACATGGGTTTCGGGAAGGATTAGAAAATAAAATAAATTGAAAGAGAGAGAGGGAAGGTTTTAACTCTTGTGCGTCGTCTCTTTGAGAACCACCTTATGAGACTTGAAAATGGTCTTTTAGTGAGACTAGAAAGACCAGAACGTGGGGAAGAGGTTTGAGATAGGAATTGGGAAAAAATTATACAATATTCTAGTATTATAAGGTGTGAAGAAAATATGTGGTGAGGGGTGGTATTTATAGTGGAGGAGAGGGGTGTTTTTGGATTATTTTATTCATTTGTTTATTATTTTGGATCAAGACTATGAATAGTGTGGATTCTTGGGACTAAGTATAGTAAATAGTGCATGTTATTTCTAACTAAAGGTTCTTACATCAGCCATAAAACATCCATGACTCAATAATTCATGTATTTAGCTTATACTGTAAATTACCATATTTCACTATTCACAAAAAATTCAATTATTTTAGAAAAATCCATAAAATTTACCCTAAACATTTTTAGAGATGTAGAATTAAAAAATGGAGTAAATTTTATGAAAATAAATTTCTAAATATGTGAAATTTAATTTTTAATTAATATCATTATTTATTCAAGATATACCAATTTTAAAATTACGACTTATTTTATGAAACTTTGAAAAAATAATTAAGGTCTCATAAAAGTATCTTATAATCATAGGAAAACCAAATATTAATTTATGAATCTATTTTATGAAAATAAATGTTCTTTTAAATCATTATATTAATTATAAAATTGTAAATAACCATTTATATTTCATAAAAATACCAATACTTAATTTATCATTTTTAAAACCTTTATTTACTTATTTCATGATATAAATATATTATATTCACATTCATAAGATATCTAAATTTTATTTATAATTTCATAAGTGAGGTTACTATTGTGTTGGCTACATTACAATTCATAATGTTTATATTACTATTCCAATGGTATATGTTCCTTAATTTTTAGAAATACCTCTTGTTTCATTCATTCTTCATTTGTAAACTTTGTATTGTGTTATCTATGTGATTTTATGTGGTTTATACTATATAATATAATCATAAGAAGTTATATTCTGTTGATAAAATTTTGGGTTGTTACACTAGTGATTAACTAAAACCAAAAATCATAGTATGAGTAATAATAATCATTGTGATAAACCATATATTCATGAAAAATCATTCATAGGATGTTTAAATCATGCAACCTTAGGTTTAACCTTGGTCAACCATGGTAATTATCTATTTCAAATCCTTCCTAATTATTTATAAAAAATTTGAATCAACCCAAGTATATCCCATGAGAGTGTCAAACCAGGTGTGTAGTAAGGTCCCATTCATTATGCACTAGAATGATAACCCAGATATACTCAACAAACTCTCTTTAGGGTTATTACCCTTAGAATAATATATTAGAAAACCAAATCCACTATTGGTATCAAAACATGAATTTTTAATAGGAAAACCACATAATATATACCTTACCAAAACATTATGATGTTATTATAAAATATTTTATCTTATCCTTTGGGGTTTCTATGAAGTTTTCTAACCGTAATATGAAAATATTAACTAAACCCTACTATGATACCAAATATAGTGACCCATGGTTTTCATACATAAATATTACATCTTATTAGATGAATATTCATTACATGTCATTATGATACATGCTATAAACATAGAGGTTTAGTGTATTTTCAAACTTGATATAAAAAAGACCAATTAATAAAAATATACATCATCTACCACAAATTTCTTCACATCCATTCCCCTCTTAGACATATCATACTTAAAACACTTCTTAAAATCCTGCGGAAAAGGAAACATAATAAAGACTGATCTAAAATGCTCTATAATGGTAAACAAGGAATATGTCAATTATTATTTTAGAATAAAATGAGCATAAGAGCATGAGAGCATGAGATTACATTTAACAATAATACCCAACAATTCATAAATCTTAATAAAGAGTCATGGAATAAATCTTGGAAATTTATAATACATAAATTATAAAGTAATAAAAGAGTATAAACCATGAGATATTAATATTACAATAATTTCATATCATATAATACTGGAATAAATGGTAACATAATCATAATCATATAAATCTTATGTCAAGGCCAATGACCAAGACATTCATTACATGTTTGGATTGGGATAACCAACTATGTACCTACTTGGGGGATAGAATAACCAATTGTGTACCCTCTTTTGATATTGGGATAATCACTTTTTCACCCTATTTCAAGCTTGGGACAACCTCCCTTGTACCCTCTTTTAAACTTGGGAAAACCTCCTATGTAACCTATTTTAGGCTTGGGATAACCTCCCATGTAACCTTTGATCTCAGAAAACATTAATATTTACCCAATGAATGGCAGTGATATAATATAACCACCCATCACATAATCATAATTCATTCATATATATGCCACAAGATCATGGAAACATTTATCATTTCATTATAACTTAACCCGTGTAAAAGAAAACAAGTTTCATCAATATTTTATCATCATAACTACAAACCATCCAAAGAAATAATAGGGATTATATCATTGTATCATGATTCATATCCCCTATAAATCATAATTAACATCAAAATATTTTCTCATAGATGAAAAATTCCTTTCAAATATCACTAGAATAAATGTTGAGGAAAATACCCTTTTCATTTTGAAATAACTTATTTAAGATAAAAAAAATTACAAAAATATTAAGGAATTATTTTATTTTAAATGAAATTTGGAAAATTTTGAAGTAATATTTAAAGAATTAAATGATCATTATGGAGATAATTTCTTTTCATAATGAGTATGCTAAAACAATGATTCCTTTCATATTTTCAGAAAAAATTTAAATGTACATTTCTTGGAAAATGACAACAATACTCCTTTGATATTTTTTTTATAAAATTTAAAAAATTGGTAAAAATGAATTTTAAGAATCATATTATAATATTAAAAATATTATTGAAAACATTATATTGAAAACATTGAATAAAATTATTCTAAACTAAAGAGGAAATAAATTTTGTTTTTTTAAAGACATTTTCTTGATCATTTTTTGTATCACCTTGAGATTTTAAAATAGTAACATCATGTTCGATAGACTGTATGATAAGAAACACCTATATTAGAATAAAATATAATACTTTAATGATTTATTATATATTTATTTTTAAATAAATTCTTACTCTTCGGTAGTTTTTGATGTACGCAACACCAGATTTTAGCGAAACGCGACACTCTATTAAAATATTATTATTTAAACATTACCATTATAAATTTTCCATTAAGTTATAGTGTAATAATAAGAATACCTAAAATATGTAAATTATATGGTTTAAACATGTATAAAATTAATTCAATGGTTTTCTATTGATTAGAAATATAATAATTACCATTTGAAAGAGAAGGAAATGTTTTCTAAATACGGTATTTTTCAGAATGGTGTATTAGTTGTGATTTGAGAACATAACTTAAAATTAATTTTTACCAATTTTAGATTTTTTAAAGCATAAATATCAAAATTATCTTTCATTGAATTTTTGAGAATCTCCTCAAAAGATTAATTTTTGATGAAAAGTGAAAAATACTAAATTTTAATTGAAAAATGACTTTCCATTTAAATTATTTATAATGTTAAACTACATTTTAAATTGGTTTTAAAGTAAAATTATTTTAATTATATTAAGATTTAACTAATTTAGGTCATTTTATTCTATTTAATATTTAATTTTTATATTAAAACATTCTATGCTTATGTGAATTTTCTCTCTGGAAACCTACTTTTTTTATCGTGTCTGTGGGTATAATTTTGAATTGGATTCTCCCTCTTATATGAATTGAATTCATAAAAATTTATTCCATATATGGAATCAGAATAATTTATATTTTATAATAAGTTAAAATTAATTTTTTACCATTATGAATAGTAAAAATAGTAAAAATCAATTACTATGACAAAGGTATAAATGGGTATAAAGGTGGGTTAAAATAAAAAGATAAGGTTTAACATAACCTAAAAACTTGTAAAAAACTCATTTTATGACCATATTTAGACCCTATAATCTCTATGGTTCTATAATGAATAATTTTGGAGGATTTTGGAATGGTAAATACATGGGTGTAATTTATTCTTTTCAAAAATACCAAGTGTATCCTCTCCCCACTTACAAAAGGCCTCCCCCTTTACTCCCCTATTCACACTCACAAATCCATTTAGTTCAGAAAGTACCTACCAAAATATTTTCATTAAATCCCTCACCACATACTAGAGTATTTTTATCATATTTCTAATCTAGAAAGTATTTAGGTTAAACCTAAAGAGGTTTCTCTAAGAAGAGTTAAAGTTTTTAACTATGAATTTTCATTTTACTTCATATTATAACTCCTTATAATATTTTAAAAATATGTAAAAATAATAACACCAGTATGTACTATATCCCGATATTTTATTATATTAATGGGATAACCTTTATCCATCTTCACTTCTATCAAATGGAAAACAAAACAGTCAATCTTGTGTACGGTGGACTACAACCTCACAAACCAATGTAGCTCATTTTCCATCACCACCTTTCAAGGATGGATTTATTGATGTATTTAACATATTTAGATGATATTTATGATATTATTATTCACTTTTAATTATTATATGTCATATAACATCTTAATTTACATTCTATGATGGATATGATAACGTTGCTCATATGTATGACGAACTACCGCCTCACAAAACAATGAGATTCATTTTTTACTTAATATTTACATGGAAGGTATCAAGGATTAAACATAATGAATATATGTGGTATTTATGATCTAAAAATACTTTTTGAAATATAATATCACATATAAATTATTACCTTACAATCCATTTAAAAACAATATTATCACTCATGTATACGTGTGGACTACCACCTCCACGCATCGATGTGAAATGTTTTTCACATTTATTTTTACATGGATGGTTATAAGGATATATTTTATTAATATAAATTAAATAAATAACAAAAATAATTATTATATAATGGTTAATTAATATTTATTTTCCTTTCTTTTAATCCATCGATAAAAATTGAAACAACGTTCATGCATACGTACATCCTACCATCTTAGTGAATGATGTAAACTATTTTTTATCTATAACTTTTATAAATTACTCTAAATAAATATATAATTAATATATATCATATTTATATCATGTTTAAAATTATATATATTATGTAACTATGATCAGATTAAAAGGCCCAAAATTACTGAACCAAAACATACATGAAAAACAAAGCAATTATCACCCAAAACAGTGATTTTAACAATGAATTTATATTTAACAAGTGATTAAATAATATATGGTATGGTATATTTGAGTATGGTTATTTAATGGTTGTGTAATAAACTAATATTTATTATATAATAGGTTCATACATATATGAAGGAAGTTAAACAAGTGGTAAGGGTTTCTCATCTCACTTTTACTTTTGTGAGACATGCTCAATAATTAGAAATTATTCCTTTGTGTGGTGTATATAATTTCACTTTTGATATGATATATTAATGATATTTAAATTTTTATTTGAATTTATTTATTTAATGTTGCTTATGATTTAGAAGTTACAAAAGTGGTAAAGGTTTATTTCACAATATCATTATTATCCATGATTTTTTATGTTTAAGTTTCCCTTTGGGGAATTATTTGATATTTCCATATTGAAATATTTATATTTTATTATCCTATACTTTTCATGAATGTTTTAATTAATATTACCATTTACCACTCTTTGGTACTTAAAATTATTGATAAAACGATTTTAAGAAAATCCGACTTCATTTGTCTCTTCAGTCAAAAATCATTTTATTCCAAAACCATGTTTTATAAAAATATTTTTAAGATTATAGAAATTATCTATTTAAGAAATTTTTACCCGTGTTTTAATTTTTAATTTTTTTAAAGGAATATTCATATTGTTTTCAAAAAAATACTGGTTTGAATTTTACTAAAAACGTGAAAGGAATATTTGTTTTAACTTGTATGACATGAACATAATTTTATGCCATCATGGACACTAAATGTTTTAAAGTTTATTAGATAAGTTTTAAAATATTATTTTCAATGTAAAGTGTTTTAAAAATGTTTTTTGAACTTTTACTTTTAAAAAATATACTTTCAAATTGAAAAGGTTATTTACTTAAAAAAAATTTCAATGAAATTATTATGGAATTTTTATTCATCAATGACCTCAAACATTTATTGTAAATATGATCCAATGAGGATATATTTTATTTATATCATCCTTATTATATATTTTGATGTTTTATGATCATTTTGACTGGGAATGTACAATTTTATTACCTTTCACCGTATTACTCTATATGGGTTATGATTATGTTTATTTAATTGGGGTAAGTATTAATAGTTTATATATTAGTTTTTCAATATAAATGATTATATTAATTTTGTTTCACACCTTTCATATGAGGAATGAATTTGAATTATTAAGTGATGGTTGGGGCTTAGAATTACATAACCCCTCGATGCATTGTTAGGTATCATGAGGCAAATTATCTTGGGTATTTGGTAGAGGCCTTACCCATTTATGTAAGATGTCATGGAATGAGGAAATGACAGTAATAAGTCTTTGTATGAGACCTTGAAGGTGTATTTAAGATGTAAAAAATTATGTATTCTATAATTATGAATTCATTGATTGATATTATATGAGATTATTTGACTAGTTAGAATATCCACGGTTAAGTTTCAACTCATGTGATTATTTATGTGTCATTATTTGATCATAATTTATTTCTTATATATTATTCTCAATTTACTGATTAAATGGAATGTGTTTCAATTATTTACATTTCCATATTGATTATGATTATTTATTAATGATAACTTCTGCTGCACACTTACCCTTATTGGGCATCTGACCTCACCAATTTCTTATGTTTTATTCTCCTAGGATACTAGGAAGTGTTTTGTGATTGATATGCCAGAATACCCTATGAGGAATAACGAAGCTCTCAAAGAACTTTTTTATGTATTTTATGTTTTCAATTGAAATCATAATTTAAAGTATGTATCTAGTTTATCAATACTAATAAACTACTAATTCATTTGAGATAAAATTCATTATATCTTATTCCAATGTAATAAATTAGACACCGAATTCTGGTTACTGGGGTATGGGTCATAATAGTTGGTATTAGAAAACGTTTAGAAGAAACTACGGGAACTAGATTTTAGAAAACATAGATTAGTGAAAATAAACCTTTGATAGAGTTTGGGGATAATTATAGAATAATATCATAATGTTTTGGTAAGGAAGAGGTTATAAAGTTTTTCATAAAAAATATATCCCTGTCTGGATACTACAAGTGGGCGTAGTTCTAGAACAGATGTACTGTAAAGACCTGTAAAATTCAAGGAATTTTTTTTCTTAATTTTCTTTGGAATTTTACAAGAACGCAGTTTCTGAAGACACCTGATTCCGAGGCCCGGTGTGCCCAGAATCATTTTCCAAAGTTTGGCTCGGGTACATTCAGTGAACAAACGAGCGGGTTTTTCTAACTTTTGAACCGGTGCTCGGAATCGAATTCCGAGGGCATCGATGGAATCACAACACTGGTATTTTCTTAGAAACGCCTTTTCCGGAGTTACGTTTGCTCAGGTGTGGTTTTTAATTTTTGGGGTTAAGTTAAGAAATAAAATAAAAGTGGTGAGACACTTTATTTTATTTCACTTAAAGCCACTTAAAGCCACTTAAGCCAGGTTAGGCAGATAAGGTGGGACCCGCAATATCCTACCCACTTGGTAGGATATTTGTGAGGTGGGTCCCGCACGAGTCCCACTGTTTCTTTCCCTCAAAGTAACACACCCGCGAAAACCTCTTTTAAATAAAGTCAACCGGTGCATTTACTTAAATACTAAACGCCCCTTTTAATTGGGCAGTTAAGTCGTTACAATTAATTCATCGAATTAATTGTTCGTTTCTTAACTTTGATTTTCTAATTGTTGGCATCGGGAATAAAATAAGACCAACACTTTTTTTACTTAAGGGTGGCTTGTTGAGAGGATTTGGAGAAACTCTATAGCTTGAAGATCTTCATCCTCATTTCGTGAAGAATGTGAAGAAAGCGGAGAACGCATCGTCACCGACGAAGAACGCCGGCCTCTGACGAAGGGAGACGAAGAGCACCGAACCCTCGGAGATCGACGACGCGACGCCGTGTACCGCGATGCCGACGATCCTCCTTCCACGATGCTTCTTCCGTGACGTTCCTTCCCCATGACAATCTTCGATCAACAACCGATTGAGGTAGGGGGTTGCGGTTCTTTTAATTCTTCATGAATTATATCCTCGGCTTGACTTCAAATGGTGCATTCTTAATCTTGTGATTTTATACCCACGGCATATGCTTAAAATATTTGTTGGAAGACTTTTTAAAAACCGCTAACACGGTGGGTGCAGACCAATGAACAAGTCTGAACCCACCGACTCTTCATTCTTGGTGAGCGGATTAGCGGGCGACGACAAAGCCGGCCACACGGGTGATGTGATGTCCTCGCAGTGAAGGAAAGGCCCTGGGAGGGCCATTGGAGAAGACGACATGCAATATCGTCCACCGGAACTCGTCCGACGGTCCTTGGAGCGGCCCGTCGGCGCGCCGCCGGAAGGATCCGCCGCGGCTGAAGCCGCGGCGGCAGGCCGCGGTTCCGTGACCACGTGGGACCCGAAAGAACGGGACGCGGTAGCCAGCTGCGTCCACTGGAAAGGGCGGCACCACGCGGGGCCACGGTCTCTCCATGCGGGGTCAGTGCGCCCCCTGCTTCGCTCGTCCGTAACGGCCGAGCCGACCCGCTGGCCACCCGGCCATCTCCACCTGGGTCGCGCCCAAGTCGGGCCGGGCCGTTACGGCCGGGTCGGGTCAACCCGGTTCGGGCCGACCCAGGTGGGGTTGGGCCGGGTCGGTCCGGGCCCAAACCCCCCGTTTTCGGACCTCTTTCAGTCTTTTGCCCATATCTTGGGCTACAGACCTCCGATCGACGCACCGTCAGTGGTGATGTGTTCCTTGGATCGAGACGGTCTTTTTGACATATTAAAATCATGGTTTTGGAGGACTTTGAGTTTGGCCGGGTTGGTTCATACACGAAACCAACCGGGCCCTCGGAGCGGAAACGCTTATAACTTGTGCTCCGGACGTCCGATGGATGTACCATCGATTTTGTTGGATTATTCTAAGTGAGATGTATCTTTTGGCTTACTACGCACTAGGTTTGGACGCAGTTGGAGTATGGTCGGGTTGGTTTTGACTTAAAAACCAACCGGGCCCCTGGGACAAAAAAGCCCAAAACTCTCAAACCGGGCGTCCGATTGACGCGCCGTCTGTGACGTTGAGTTCCTGTTGACGATACAGAACTTTTGGATACATCAACTCTGGACTTTGTGTCAGTTGATGTATCAGCCTCTCGGCTCGTGGAGCGAAACCTCCCGAACGATCTTGCTGTGTGCGGGAACCCTAGAGCTGGTTGCGACTACGACGACGACTGTACAGAGATCCTCAGTGGATTTGACGACGACGACTACAACACTCAGCGATCCTGCATGGATCAGTGCTACAGATCCTGTGCGGGTCCGATCCTGTGTGGGTCAGCGCTCAGCGGTCCTGTGTGGGCCAGTGCCTACAGATCCTGTGTGGGTCTGATCCCATGTGGGTCTTTGCGGGGGTTAGTTACCTATCAATCCTTTGTGGGTCAGATCCTTTGTGGGTCATTGCGGGGGTTAGTTACCTATCGATCCTTTTTGGGTCAGATCCTTTGTGGGTCATTGCGGGGGTTAGTTACCTATCGATCCTGTGTGGGTCAGATCATTTGTGGGTCATTGCGGGGGTTAGTACCTTTCGATCCTTTGTGGGTCCGACGACTTAGATGAATCTGTGGATATATCTGATCATCTCTATCGTCTTACGAAGAAGTATACCTGTGTTAGCTGAATCCTGTTTTTCTTTCCTATGTGGATTGTGTTGTACTATCATGTGTGGATTTATGTTTTTCTTTCCTGTGTGGACTGGGTTGTACTTGGGCTCGGATGCTGGAGCCAAACGAGGATTGATGACTTAGGTATATGTATGAGCATATACCTAAGCAGTGTTGAATGTTACTTCGTGATTGTATCTTTCCTATGTGGTTTATACTTTGTGGATTCTGGGAGACCTTCAGGGGTCTCAGGGTCCCTACTGAGTAGCTTATACTCACCCCTGCACGGGCTATGCCCACACTACGTTGTGTTGGTGACAGACGATGGACAGCGCTGATCGTGGTTGAGGCTTGCGGAGCAGGACGGTACCTGGAGGTGGACCACTGGGCGGACGTACTCGGAGCGGTCGGCTGGACCCGAGGAGCAGTGGAGGCTATCTGTACCCACCCTTCAGGTGGGACTTCCAGTGGACGGCTCGACGCTGCGTCTCTACTTTTCAGTTGCTATTTTCCCTTTCTAGTTGTACTTTACTTTCAGTTTTGGGTTTGTATACTGGCCCACTTACTTTTCCGCACTTACTGTTGTACCCAGTTTTTACTTAGTGTTTATTTCTTCTGCTTGCTTGCTCTGCGGTGTTTGTTTACTTTACAAAGGCAATGCCTTCCCTTTTTACCAGTAATTATGCCTTGGTGCTAGTCGCCAGCCCCTGGCCTATGGAAGGCGGACTTGGGGTAGTCACGACACGGGCCCCGAGGACGGGTCGTGACAAATTGGTATCAAAAGAGTTCGGTTCTACCACAGAACTTTGGAATCTGATCTTTTTCTATGTGAAGCAATAGTGTTAAGCGTATTGGGTGTGGTTATCAGTCCAAGGAGTCCAGTGTTGGTGCGGCGACCGACGTATCCGTACACCAGGACCCTGACTTCTGATTTTCGACTTAATGCACTAAAACATTGATTGCATGTGTGTTTCAAGTTTTCTTTGTGATTACTTTATGTAAGATCACCAGGTATACTGTTTGAACGTGGCGCACCTATTTATTTTTAGGATCACCCCACAATGGCAGCCAACTAGGGTTCCGAGAGTTGTACGTGACGATAGCCCACCGAGCGACGAGGCCTCGGTACATGGCCCTTTGATAGCTGTGGCATCGGCGGTACCTTTACCGGCCGAGCCACCAATGCTTCCAGCCCTAGCCACTGACGATGCACGTCACCTTAGTGCACTGCACGAGTTCCAGCGCCAGTGACCGCCTAGGTTCCATGGGGAGATGGACCCCCAGGCATCCGAGGATTGGCTGGAGGCAGTGGTACGAGTTTTCAGGTTAGTGAGGACACCAGCAGACCTCATGGTGTTCCTCGCAGTGAGCCTACTGCATGCGGCAGCGAGCCGATGGTGGAGCTTGATGATCCAGGTGCATGATGAGACATATCTTCTCTGGACATACTTTGAGAGCCTTTTCCACTCAGAGTTCATCCCATCCACCCTCCGCGCGGTTTGCATCCAGGAGCTTCTTCAGCTGCGGCAGGGCAGCTTGACGGTCGCCCAGTACTCGGTGAGATTTACCGATCTCTCGCGCTACTCGACAGACATGGTAAGAGACCCATTCTTCCAGGCCCGAACCTTTGAGCAGGGATTGAGGCATGAGATCAGGGCATCACTGATCTCCCTCAACATTCCGACTCAGGAAGGATTACTAGAGCGATCCCTTTTGATTGACAGCTTTCTTTCTGAGTCTACATCAGCAGCGAGACCTACCGTCGGGCGGCAGGTAGCAGAGTCTTCTGCAGCAGGCAGTCGATGGATGACTCATGGGTCCAGGCAGACCAGAACCTCAGGCAGACGACCTCAGGACACTAGCTCAGTAGTACGGGGCACACATCGCAGAGCTAGTCTTTTGAGAGGCAGACAATGCTACACATGCGGCCGGCAGGGCCACATGGCTCATGACTGCCCGACCCACCATGTCGAGGAGCAGCAGACCATTGAGGGGCCACCCAGGCAGAGGTAGAGGATCGACCGTAACGGTTCGCAGGGAGCAGTAGGACGAGGCAAAGGAGCTGGCCGAGCAGTAGGTGGTGGGCGATGCTTTGAGGCTCTACCACCACCACCACCAGGAGGTCCACCCCGGCCACAGGGAGCTGGCGGGTAGAGACAGGCACAACTCCAGGCAGCGGAGGCCTAAGACCACGACACGCCTGAGATAATTTGAGGTACTATCTATGTCTATTCCACCCTTTCTGCAGTTATTATAGACACAGGAGCGACTCATTCTTTTATATCCACTGCCCTTGTTCAAAGCTCGGAGATTCCGACAGAGCTGTTGGCTCGATCCTTACGGCTAGAGACTCCAACAGGAGCAGACTCGATGATTACGCACTGGTGCCGGCAGTGTGAGCTTACTCTAGGAGGCGAGAGCTTCAGCTGGGATCTTCTTGTAGCGGCGTCGAGGCCTTACGACGTCATCTTGGGCATGGAATGGTTATATACAGTCCATGCTCAGATCGACTGTATTAGACGCAAAGTGTGATGTGTACGCACCGACGGGAGCAGGTTCAACTTCACCGGAGAGAAGGGAGCCTTCGCAGAACATGATGGACTTATGCAGAGGAGAGGACAGCCCATCACTCATCAGTTGGATAGCCTCATCCTAGGAGCAGTTGATGTGCAGAGTCCAAGTTTTCCTGCAGTGGTGGATCAATATGCGGACGTCTTTCCCGAAGACGTTCCAGGACTACCTCCTCGCAGAGAGGTAGACTTTTATAATGATCTGTACCCCGGGGCAACCTTGATATCCACCCCATCATATCAGATGGCTCCCGCCGAGCTTCGAGAGTTACGGGTATAGTTGGAGGACTTGCATGGCAAGGGATTCATCCGACCCAGTGTTTCACCCTAGGCTTCCCTAATATTGTTGGCCAAGAAGGCGGACGGGAGCTTGAGACTTTGTGTCGACTATCGTCGCCTGAACTAGGTGATAGTGAGGAACAAGTATCCACTATAGAGGATTGATGACCTCTTCGACCAGATCAAGGGAGCACTGTGGTTATCAAAGATAGACCTCAGGTCAGGCTATCATCAGCTCAGAGTTCGGGACGAGGACGTGCAGAAGACGACCTTCAAATGTCGGTATGGACACTATGAGTTCTTGGTTATGACTTTTGGCGTGACCAACGCTCTGGTAGTGTTCATGGGCCTCATAAACAGGATCTTTCAGCCATACCTCGATCGATTTGTCGTGGTATTCATTGAAGACATTTTGATTTACTCGACCATTGAGGAGGGGCACGCCTACCATTTACGGGTTGTACTAGACACACTCCGAGAGCACCAACTTTATGGAAAGCTCTCGAAGTGTCAGTTCTGGATATGTGAGGTCCACTTCTTGGGACATGTCATCTCTGAGGTGGGAGTTGCGGTGGATCCTACGAAGATCAAGGCAATGCTAGCTTGGGATCCATCCAGGAGCGTGACGGAGGTGCGGAGTTTCTTGGGACTAGCTGGATACTACCGGAGATTCGTGCCAGACTTCTCCAGAGTTGCGGAACCAATCTCAGCTTTGAAGAAGAAGGGGGAACCCTTTTTGTGGTCAGAAAGATGTCAGCAGAGCTTCCAGAAGCTGAGACAGAGATTGACCAGTGCCCCTATCGTGAGGCTTCCGGAGGAGGGAGTAGGGTACATAGTCTACTGCGATGCGTCAGGGACCGGACTTGGATGTGTCCTGATGCAGAAGCAGGCGGTGATCGCCTATGGATCACGTCAGTTGAGGCCGCATGAGAAGAACTACGCTACCCATGACTTGGAGTTAGCAGTAGTGGTCTTCGCTCTCAAGACATGGCGACACTACCTGATGGGAGAGCGCTTTACAGTCTTTTCGGACCATCAAAGTCTCAGGTACATCTTCTCTCAAAAGGACCTGAACCTGAGACAGCAACGATGGCTCAAGTTCCTCTAGGACTATGACTTTGAGATAGTCTATACTCCTGGGAAGGGGAAGGTAGTAGCCGATGCTCTCAGCAGGAGGACGAGTATTCAACTACTTGAGGAGGCAATAGAGCAGCTAGCTGCTTTGCAGATATCCTTCGTGGATAGAGATAGAGCAACCTTCCTTCAGTCTCTCACAGTCACCCCTCCACTACTGCAGCGGGTCAGAGAGGCATAGCGTGGGGACGTTGACTGTGAGACGTGGCATGCACAGATATCCTCAGGACAGGCACCTGATGGTTTCTCCTTTGGAGCAGAGCACGACGTCCTTTTTAAAGAACGTACCTTGGTACTAGTTGCTTTACGAGAGGAGGTGCTGAGAGAGTTTCACACTTCTCCCTTGGTGGTACATCCTGGAGTGGTGATGATGTACCAAGACCTCAAATGACAGCACTGGTGGCCGAGAATGAAGAAGGCTGTGGTAGAGTTTGTTTCTCGATGTCTCACCTGCCAGCAGGTGAAGGCAGAGCATCATGTACCAGCAGGCTTGGTACAACCCTTGGAGGTCCCGGAGTGGAAGTGGTACGGGAAATCTATGGACTTCGTGACTGGACTTCCACGCACTTCCAGAGGTCACGACTCCGTTTGGGTGATTGTCGACCGACTCACCAAGTCAGCTCACTTCTTACCCATCAGAGAGCAGGGCTCAGTGGAGAGCTTGGGACTTCTCTACGTTCAGGAGATTGTACGGCTTCACGGTGTGCCATCATCTATCGTCTCCGATCGAGATGCTTGCATTACTTCCCGGCTTTGGAAGGGGTTGCAGGAGGCGTTCTAAACGCATCTACGTCTGAGCACCGCCTTTCACCCTCAGACAGATGGTCAGACGGAGAGGACCATACAGACTCTCGAGGACATGCTCTGCACATGTGTCCTCTACTTTGGTTGCAGCTGGGAGGACCACCTACCCTTGGTGGAGTTTGCGTAAAACAACAGCTACCACTCCACCATCAGGATGGCACCATACGAGGCATTGTACGACCGACCTTTCAGATCTCCTTTATGCTGGAAAAACCCTGGGGAGTCAGCACTTGTGGGACCGAAGATGGTCCAGGCCATGACAGAGAAGGTCCAGATCATCCAGGAGCAGATGAGGACAGCTCATAGCCGGCAGAAGTCCTATGCTGACAGGAGGCGGAGGCCACTAGAGTTCGAGGATGGAAACCATGTCTTCTTGCGTGTCTCACCTTGATGTGGATTACGGAGATTTGGCCGAGGTGAAAAGTTGTCTCCATGATTCATCAGACCATTCCAGGTCCTCAGTAGGATTGGCAAGGTGGCCTATCACCTGGATCTACCACCTCAGTTGCACCGGGTGCACGACATCTTCCACGTACCTCAGCTGAGGAGATACGTGCACGACCCGATGCATATCATTGACCATGGGGAGCTGGACGTTGATGATGGGGAGACTTTTGCGGAGGTCCTGGTGGAGATCGAGGATTGATAGAAGCGGGTCCTACGTGGATGGTCAATTCCTCTAGTGCGCATCAGATGGCAGCACGAGAACCTCCAGGAGAGCACTTGGGAGTGGGAGACTAAGATGCGTGCTCCGTACCCACATTTGTTTCCCTAGTTTATGATGTATCTTTACGGGGACGTAAATCCCTGAGGTGGGAGTGATGTAAAGACCCATAAAATTCAAGGAATTTTTTTCTTAATTTTCTTTGGAATTTTACAAGAACATAGTTTCTAACGGAACCTGATTCCGAGGCCCGGTGTGCCCAGAATCTTTTTCCGAAGTTTGGCTCGGGTACGTTCATTGAACGAATGAGCATGTTTTTCTATCTTTTGAACCGGTGCTCAGAATCTAATTCCGAGGGCACCGATGGAATCGCAGTGCCGATATTTGCTTAGAAACGCCTTTTCCGAAGTTTTGTTTGCTCGGGTGTGGTTTTTAATTTTTGGGGTTAAGTTAAGAAATAAAATAAAAGTGGTGCGACACTTTATTTTATTTCACTTAAAGCCACTTAAAGCCACTTAAGCCAGGTTAAGCGGATAAGGTAGGACCCACGATATCCTACCCACTTGGTAGGATATTTGTGAGGTGGGGCCTACACGAGCCCCACCGTTTCTTTCCCTCTAAGTAACACACCCACGAAAACCTCTTTTAAATAAAGTCAACCTATGCATTTACTTAAATACTAAACGCCCATTTTAATTGGGCAGTTAAGTCGTTACAATTAGTTTATCGAATTAATTGTTCGTTTCTTAACTTTGATTTTATAATTGTTGGCATCGGGAATAGAATAAGACCAACACTTGTTTTACTTGAGGGTGGCTTGTTGAGAGGATTTGGAGAAACTCTAAAGCTTGAAGATCTTCATCCTGCTTGGCGAAGAACGCATCATCGTCGATGAAGAACGCCGACCTCCGATGAAGGGCGACGAAGAGAACCAAACCCTCGGAGATCGATGACGCGACGCCATGTACCGCGACACCGATGATCCTTCTTCCGCGATGCTTCTTCCGCGACGTTCCTTCCCCGCGACAATCTTCGATCAACAACCGATTGAGGTAGGGGGTTGCGGTTCTTTTAATTCTTCGTGAATTATATCCTCAGCTTGATTTCAAATGGTAAATTCTTAATCTTGTGATTTTATACCCACGACATATGTTTAAAATATTAGTCAGAAGACTTTTTAAAAACCGCTAACACGGTGGGTGCGGACCAACGAACAAGTCCGAACCCACCGACTCTTCGTTCTTGGTGAGCGGCTTAGAGGGCGACGACAAAGCAGGCTGCACGCGTGATGCGAGGTCCTCGCAGTGAAGGAAGGGCCCCGGGAGGGCCATTGGCGAAGACGACACGCAATTCCGACCACCGGAACTCGTCCGGTGGTCCGTGGAGCGGCCCGCCGGCGCGCCTCGCTGGCACGGCGGCGCCGATGGCAGGCCGCGGTCCCGCGACCGTGTGAGACCGGAAGGAACGGGATGTGGAAGATGGCCGCGTCTGCTGGCAAGGGCAGCCCCATGCGGGCCGCGGTCTCTCCACATGGGGGCAGCGCGCCCCCCGCTTCGCTCGACCGTAACGGCCGAGCCGACCCACTGGCCACCCAGCCAGCGCCAGCCGAGTTGCGCCCAGGCCGAGCCGGGCCGTGCCGGCCGGGCCGTGTCGCGCCCATCCGGGTCAGACCTGGACTCGGGTCGGGTCGACCCAGTTCGGGCTGACCCAGGGGGGGTTGGGTCGGGTCGGTCCGGGCCCAAACCCCCCGTTTTCAGACCTCTTTCGGTCTTTTGACCATATCTTGGGCTATGGACCTAGGATCGATGCACCGTCAGCGGCGATGTGTTCCTTGGATCGAGACGGTCGTTTTGACATTTTACAATCATGGTTTCGGGGGACTTTGGGTTCATCCGGGTTGGTTCGTACATGAAACCAACCGGGCCCTCGGAGCAGAAACACTTATAACTTGTGCTCCGGACGTCCGATTGACGTACCGTCGATTTTGTTGGATTCCTTTAAGTGAGACGGATATTTTGGCTTACTCCGCCTGAGGTTTGGACGCAGGTGGAGTACAGTCGGGTTCGTTTTGACTTAAAAACCAACCGGGCCCCTGGGACAAAAAAGCCCATAACTCTCAGACCGGGCGTCCGATTGATGCGCCGTCTGCGACGTTGAGTTCCTGTTGACGATACAGAACTTTTGGATACATCAACTCCGGACTTTGTGTCAGTTCATGTATCAGCCTCTCAGCTCGTGGAGCGGACCCTCCTGAACGAGCTTGCTGTGTGCGGGAACCCTTGAGCTGGATGCGACTACGACGACGACTGTATAGAGATCCTCAGTGGATTCGACAGCGACGACTACAACACTCAACGATCCTGCGTGGAACAGTGCTACAGATCCTGTGTGGGTCCGATCCTGTGTGGGTCAGCGCTCAGCGGTTTTGTGTGGGCCAGCGCCTACAGATCCTGTGTGAGTCTGATCCTGTGTGGGTCTTTACGGGGGTTAGTTACCTATCGATCCTTTGTGGGTCATATCCTTTGTGGTTCATTGCGGGGGTTAGTTACCTATCGATCCTTTGTGGGTCAGATCCTTTGTGGGTCATTGCGGGGGTTTGTTACCTATCGATCCTTTGTGGGTCATTGCGGGGGTTAGTTCCCTATCGATACTATGTGGGTCAGATACTTTGTGGGTCATTGCGGGGGTTAGTACCTTTCGATCCCTTGTGGGTCCGACGACTTAGATGAATCAGTGGATATATCTGATCATCTCTATCGTTTTATGAAGAAGTATACCTGTGTGAGCTGAATCATGTTTTTCTTTCCTATGTGGATTGTGTTGTGCTATCCTGTGTGGATTTACATTTTGCTTTCCTGTGTGGACTGGGTTGTACTTGGGCTCGGATGGTGGAGCCGAAAAAGGATTGATGACTTAGGTATATATATGGGCATATACCTAAGCAGTGTTGAATGTTACTTTGTGATTGTATCTTTCTTTTGTGGTTTATCCTTTGTGGATTCTGGGAGACCTTCAGGGGTATTGGGGTCCCTACTGAGTAGCTTATACTCACCCCTTCACGGGCTATTCCCGCACTACATTGTGTTGGTGGCAGACGACGGACAACGCTGATCGTGGTTGAGGCTTGCGGAGCAGGACAATACCTGGAGGTGGACCACTGGGCAGACGTACTCGGAGCTGTCGGCTGGACCCAAGGAGTAGTGGAGGCTATCTGTACCCACCCTTCAGGTGGGACTTCCAGTGGACGGCTTGGCGCTGCGGCTCTACTTTTCAGTTGCTGTTTTCCCTTTCCAGTTGTACTTTACTTTCAGTTTGGGTTTGTATATTGGCCCACTTACTTTTCCTCACTTAATGTTGTAACCAGTTTTACTTAGTGTTTACTTCTTCTGCTTGCTTTCTCTTTGGTGTTTATTTACTTTACAAAGGCAATGCCTTCCCTTTTTACCGGGAATTATGCCTTGGTGCTAGTCTCTAGCCCCTGGCCTATGGAAGGCGGGCTTGGGGTAGTCACGACACGGGCCCCGAGGACGGGTCGTGACATGTAACTAGGGGTAATAACTCAAAAAATGGTGCATTTATTTTTTCCTGATCATTACATAGTGCATGAAAATGGGCATTACTATGAACCTGGTTTGAAACTACTATAGGATATTCTTAGGATAATTCACATTTTCTTTTCAAATCATTATGAAGGAGATGAAAATAAATATATCCCCAAAGAAACCATGTTTATGAATATGATATTATATATATATATATATATAATTTTCAATTTATGTTAATTGTTTCAGTAGCCTTTAGATTTTACATTATGTTTCATAATTTTATGACCTAATATTTTGTATACCATAGTTTGAAAATGGTACCTAAAAGAAAGAATGGAAACTATATCAATGCACATAATACATGTAAAGATTTCACTCTTGGGAAAGATAATGAAGTTGGATATGGAGATAAATATATAAATGATCAATTTATAACCATATTTTGGAAGCTAACTAAGGTTATGAGTAATAACCTTTCCCATATAGAGTAGCTTATTGATCTACCACACAGTGTAACAATGTTAGACCATTTCATGAATCATAAACCTCCATTATTCAATGAGAATAAAAATCTATTTTAGCTAAGTAATGGATAAGTTCCCTAGATAATATATTTCTTACTTTGGGAAGTAGTGAAATAGAGAAATTTTTCATGACAGTTTATCATCTCTCATGATATGTGAATTATTAGTGGCCAATAATTCAAAACACTAAGAATGAAGAAGAAATAGTGAACATGGAATGGAAACATTTTAAGGTACTTTTCTTGGAAAAATATTTTCCTCATGAGAAATGAGAAGATATGGAAAGAAATTTCTTGAGTATAACACATAAAGAAGTATAAAATGTTTATAAGTGTGAATACAACTTTATAAGGTTAACAAAGCATGTTGCAGACTATGTTTATAATCTAAAGAGAAATATTGACCTTTTCTTTGATGGGATTAAGCTAATATTTTTAAAGTAACTAGTCTCCCAAAAATTCTAATCATAATTAATCATAGTATCATGTTCTATCAAGATAAATAAATAATTATATAAGTATTATGGATTCAAAGGGAAGCCAATGTAGAAGAGGATAGAAGGGAAAATAATTAATAAAGGGTAGAAGGGAATGAAATATTTTACCACTTGTAATAATTGTGGAAAACATACCCTAATGATTTATTGAAGGGAATGATAGTTTCTTACAAGTGTGGATACAAATGACACTATTAGATTGATTTCAAGGAAACAAAATAAATTTCAAAAGTACAATGATTTAAATATAAAGAGACAAGACACTATTCCAACCAACACCCTAAGCATCAAGGGAATATACCTCAAAAGAAGCTAAGAGATCAAGTTCAAGATTATGAAATTGATATAGATGAAGTGGAATTATTAATATTAATTTGTATTTTGATCCATTAAATATGTTATAAAAGTATTTTATTGATGATATTATCAAAGCATATAAGGATTGTACTGCAATGGTATTTATTTGAGGATTTAAAAGCATGTGTTGAATAGTACCGAGAAAAGTGATTCAATGGAAGGTTGATCTTTTTGTAAAACACATGATTAGGGGAATATAACCCTTAATATGAGCTCTATGTTGATATAATATTTATAATGATATGTTTATGGGATAATATTAATGACAATGGAATTGATCAATGATTTAATGATCTATGTTTTCTTTAATAGAGTTTACTACATGTTTTGATCAATGTAATATATTCAAAAAATTGAGATTTTATTTTTGGAAGAATGCATGTTTTCATTAAGGTTTTATAGTGACCATGGTATTCAAATATTTGGAATGTGACATTAAGATCCACTTTATATTGTATAGGGAACATAACATGGATTTAGTGAACTTCCTCCAAACTTTTTAGAATTTTAATTTAGAGAGACATATTTTGGATGATAATTAATGTTAATTATATATGTAATGAATTATGTTTAACTTTGGGTGTTATTTTATGATGTTTTATTACCATTTTTTTTATTTTTTTAAATATCTAGATATAGGAGGAATGACTTAGAAATTATTTGTTAACTGTGCTTTGGGAATAAAAATTCATTTTGGATATTAATTTATTAGAGTATGAAATGAAGTGGCAATTTATTTAATCATAACCAAAGGATTAAATAATTCCTATTAAATAGAAACATATAAAGTAAGTAAATTTTCATATGTTCTCAGTCTTGATAAAAAAGGAATTCGTCAAATCTAGGAAAAGGATCTTAAAATAAAAATGTTAATATAGTACCTTCATTTCCGATGAATAAAATGGTCCATTAACTCATCATAGATTTATGTTTTTGTGATTTTTGAATTTATTTTGATTATTCAACTTCTTGTGATCAATGACCTCTATCACCCTCTATCATCATTTGTGCATTACACTTTTTCTTCCATGTCTATATATTCAATTCCCACCTATGTTCACCTACTTAGAAACCTAGTTATGTGATTATTCTAGATAACCTTTATGATTCCCATTATATCTTATCAAAAGGATATTTTTAACCCTTCTCATTATCTTGGATTTAAATAAGATAATTTTCCAATGTCAAAACTTGGATTATTAAGATCAAGATTAAATTGCGAGGACACAATTTATTTAAGGGGGTGGAATATAACACCTCAATATTTTAAAATAGGAACATCATGTTCGATAGTGTGTATGTCACACAACAACAAGATTATAAGAAAACATAAAACTCTAAGACTTTATAATATACTTATTTTTAAATAAATTGAATCTCTTCGATAGCATATGATGCACACAATACTGGGTTAAAACAAAACACGACACTCTATTAAAATGTTATTCTTTAAACATGACTATTATAACCTAGCCATTATGTTGGGTCATTATGAATAAGAATAACTAAGTTATGGAAATTATATGGTTTACACATGTATAAAATAAATTCAATGGTTATATCTTGATTATGAATAAAATAAGAACCATTTAATAGAGAAAGAAATGTTTTTTGAAAAATATTATTTTTTTATTGGAGGATTAGTTGTTCTTTGCACACATAATTTAATATTAAGTTTTACTATTTTTAGAAAATTTATTTTTTAAATATAAACATCAAAATTATCATCGGGTTATTTTTTGATAATTTTCTAAAAAGTTTAATTTTTTGATGAAATAGTGAAAAATACTGAATTTTAATTGAAAACTTTCTTTTCATTTAAATTATTTTTAAAGTTAAATTATATATTTAATTGGTTTTAAATTAAAATTATTTAAAATATATTAAAATTTAACTAATTTAGGTCATTATAATCAATTTCATATTGAATTTATATATTAAAACACTCTATATTTATGCAAATTTTCTCTTTGAAAACCCATTTTTTCGTCGCGTCTGCAGGTATAAATTTGAATTGGTTTTTTAATATTTTGTGAATTGAATTTGGAAAAAATAGATTCCATATTTGTAATCAGAATAATTTATATTATATAAAAATTTCTGCTTAATTTTTGATTATTATGAATAGTAAAGATAGTAAAAAGTTTTCACCACGATTTAAGGTAAAAATGGGTTTACTAGGGGTTAAACTAAAAAGATAAGGGGTAAAAGACCTAATGTTTTTACTAAACCCCATTTTATGGACATATTTAGAACTTATAGTCTCTATGTATTTATAATGATGCATTTTGGAGGCTTTCATCAGGATATAAATGTGGGTGTAAATGATTATTTAAAAAAAATACCAAGTGTGTCCTCTCCCCACCTTATAAAAGGCCACCCCCTCTCCTACCATATTCACACTCGCAAATCCATTTGAATAATCCAATAGCTGTCCAAATATCTTCCTTAAATACCTAAACACACACTCTATTATTTTTTTATATCATAATGATAATATATTAAGGATTTAGGTTAAACCTAATGAGGTTTCTCGGAGAAGAGTTAAAGTTTTTAAATATGCGTTTTCATTTTACTTCTTATAACTCCTTATAATATTTTTGAACTATGAAAATAATAATAATACAAGTATATAATATATACTAGGATGTTATTTTGTTTATGTAATAACCATATTCATACCCACTTCCCTAAAATGGAAAACTAAACCATCAATTGTTTGTACGACTGATTACCACCTCACGAATCGATGTAGTTGTTTTCCATCACCACCTTTCTCGAATGGATTAATGATGGATTTAAAACATGTATTTGATATTTATAATATTAGTATTATTATATAATTTTTATATCACATATAAATTATTACTTTTCTTTCTGTGAGATATACAATAACGTTGCTCGTGTGTACAGTGGAATACCACCCTCCAAAGTGGTGTGATTTGTTTTTTGCTTATGCTTAAAATGGAAGGTAGTAAGGATAAGATATAATGAATATATTTGATATTTATGATCTATAAATACTTATATTAATATAATATTACATTTAACTTCTTACCTTCTAATCTATAGGAAAATAATAACATCGTTTGTGCGTACATGTGAACTACCACCTCCACATAGCGATGTGAAATGTTTTTCATTTTATTTTTAAATGGATGGTAATAAGGATGGATTTAATTAATATAAATGATATATATAACATAATAATTATTATATAAAGGTTGATTATTAATTTTTTATTTCTTTACATCCATCTAGAAAAATGGAATCAGTATTCATGTGTACGTAAGACCTACCATCTCCACAAATGGTGTAATCAATTTTCTATCTCTAACTTTTGTAAATTATCCTATATAAATATATAATGAAAATATATGATATTTATTTCATGTTTAAACTTATTTATTTTATGTATCCATGATAAAATTAAAAGGACCAAAATTATTAAACCAAAACATACATAATAAATGAATCAATTATCACCCAAAACATTGATTTTAACAAATAATTGCTAATAAATGAGTGGTAAAAGACTGTAATTAAATAATATATGGTATTATATATATTATTATGGTAATTTAATTTATTTTCAAAAAACCTATATTAATTATACAGGAGGTTCAGACCCATATGAGGGAAGTCGAACAAGTGGTAAGGGTTTCTTGTCTCACTTTTACTTCTATGAGACATACTCTATAATCACCACTTATTACACTATGTGGTGTATATAATATCCCTTATTATATTTTATATCATGATTATATTTATATTAATATTATTTAAAGTTTCAATTTTATTTATTTCTTTTATGGGGCATATGATTCGGAAGTTACCAATGTGGTAAGGGTTTATTTCACAATATCATATTTATTCGGTGTTGTCTATGTTTAAGTCACCCTTGGGGGAATTATTTGATATTTATATCTTTAAATAAATATATTTTATTATCCTCAGGCTATTCATGAAATTTTTATGTAATACTACCATTTTCCCACTATTTTTAAATTAATATTATTGTAAAAATGTTTCTAAGAAAATTCAACTTCATTTCTCATTTCGGTCAAAAATCTATTTTCTTCCAAAAACATGTTTTCTAATTTATTTTTAAAAAATATTTTTATCATTATAAAAATGATTTATTAATGAAATTTTTACCATGTTTTAATTTTTTACAAATTTTTTTGATATTAATCTTCATGTCATTTTAAAAACAATGGCTGTTTGGATTTTACTGAAAATGTGAAGGAAATATTTTTTTAACGTGTACAAAATGAATATAATTTTCCACCATCATGACTAATAAAAATTTTAAATGTTATTTAACAAGTTTTAAAATTTCATTTTCAAATAAAATTATTTTCATAATATTTTGTGAATTTTTATTTCTTAAAAAGACATTTTCAAAGTGAAAATTTTATTTTCCTAAAAATGTTTTTAATGATATTCTTATGATATTCCTATCCATAAATGACATCAAACCTTTATTTTACTTATGATACACTTGGTATATATTGTATTTATATCATAATTATTATTTATTTGGCTGTTTTATGAAAATTTTGACAAGGGATATACAATTTTATTACCATTCACCGCATTACTCTGGATAGTTTATGATTATGTTTATTTTATTCGGGTAAGTATTAACTTTTCATATGTCAGTTTTTAAATATAGATGTTTATATTGATTATGATTCAAAAATTTTATATGAGGAATGTATTATAATTATTTAGTGATTGGATGAGCTTGAAATTACATATCCCCTAAAGGGATCAGTGGGTCTCATGAGACAAATTAGTTTTTGTATCTGGATGAGGCCTTTCCCATTTATGTAAGATGTCGTGGAATGTGACCTTGACCATAATAAGTCTTGGAATTAGGAATTGAAGTTATGTTTAAGATTTCAATAATTATGCATTCCATCATTATGAATTCAATCATTGACATCCCATGTGATTATTATATTAGTTAGAATATCCATTTTTAAGTTTTAAGCTTGCGTGATTTTTTATTTATCTTTGAATGATCATAATTTATTTATGCCATATTGTTATCAGTTTATTGATTAGATAGAATTTATTGTAGTTATTTACCTTGAAATATTTTCTATTCTTATTTATTCATTATTTCTTTCATTTTATTCTTACCCTTTTTGAGATTCTAATCTCTCCCCATTCTTATTTTTTATTCTCCTTATGATAGCATGAAGAGTTTTGTGAATGATATAGATGGATACACTATAAGGAATAATTGAGTTCTAAAAGAAAAAACTTTGTGTATTTTATGTTTTCAATTGTAATTAAATTTTAATGTATATATATAGTTTAGAAAGGCTACCAAAACATTAAATAATTTGGAATACAGTTCCTTATATCTTATACAAATGTAATAAAGTAGGCATCGACTCCGGGATACTTGGGTTGGGGTCGCTACATATTTTAATACCAAAGAGATAAAATTGTACTATTACTTTAAAATTACATTAATAACTATAGTATATGAAAATTAAATGGTTTCATTAGATGAAGATCATTTAATTTCCCTCAATATAAATTCAAACATAAAAAATTCTGATTCAAATGGGAATAAAACATAAATCCCTAACCACAAGACTTAAATTTCTTCATATGTATTCAAACATATTTTATAATAAATATATTATATAAAAATAATTATATATATAATTCAATATATATTTTACTTATAACATCTTATCACCAGTATATTATTAATTCTTTATTAAAAACATTGTTCCGGGTGATAACTCCGTCATTTTTCATGCATGTTTGGGACCAAAAGTTCTGGTACTTGTACATTGATCATGGTTTCATCATATCCATAATGTTAATAATTTAATTATTTTAATATTTAATCATTATATACAATTTTATAACTATTCATATAATGTAGTGATGAAAACTGAATTACATTACTTTGTGAAGACGGTAGTCGGTACGTTTTCATGAGTGATGTTTCCACTCTTTTATGGATGGGAAAAAAAATTTAAAATTTAAAAAACAATAATATAATAAATATCATTTATATTCATAAAATACATCATTTTAACCATCAACATGAAATGGTTATGAAAAAAAAAATGTATTCCTTCATGGAGGTGGTAGTCCACATATACATATGAGCGATGTTTTATTTTCCCATAGGATGAAAAATAGGTTTATAATGATTGTTACATCACTATAATAACAATTTATTAAATTTAATATACTGAATTTATTATTTTATAATGGATACAATAGATTTATAGTAGGTATAAGAATAGATAAAATTGAAAGTACTCAACTAAGAGTTATACCTCTTCATTGATAAAAAACTTTTGGATTAAATATTAAGCATTGAATGGATGGTATTTTGTAAGGAAAATAAGAAATAGAATGTTTGTAAGGAATATAGTAAGGTATTATGGAAGTTTTTTCTGATCTAGAAGGCTCAAAATTTGTGAATAATGGAGGAGAGGAGGTTTCCTTTTATAAGTTAGGGAAAAGACACACTTGGAATTTCTTAAAATATTAAATAATATATATATCACAATCATTTAAAGTGGAATTAAGAAACCAAAAACTTGAAGATAATTTGTTATAGGATCTTAATAAACTCAACCAATCACTTTTGGACAAGTTTTGGATACATTTTAATCATTTTCTCCAAGTTAAACCACTTTAAACCCATTTTAACCTTAACTACGATAAGTGAACTTTTCACCATGATAACATAAATATATGTCAAAAAAAAAGATAAATTATAATTTTTTTAGAAAAATTAATTCAAAATTTTAAATCCATTTTATTATAATCAATTTTTATAGGCGGATAAAATTAATATTAATATAAGAACACAAAATACATGGAAAATTGTTTTTAGGAAAATACCCAATTTAAGAGTAAAAATAATTTCACCATGAAATCAAGTAATATGTTGGTTAACATGATTTTTTTGGATAAATAATAAAAAAATAAGGATTTTAGACTTTTTTAGAAATCCAAAACCGAATTAAATCTTTT
Source organism: Viscum album (assembly GCA_963277665.1). Taxonomy (NCBI): domain Eukaryota; kingdom Viridiplantae; phylum Streptophyta; class Magnoliopsida; order Santalales; family Viscaceae; genus Viscum; species Viscum album. Next base: position 2,076,242,306 of record OY728157.1, read on the forward strand.
AACCATTCCACTGAATGTAAATACCCAAAAATAGTTTTTAATATGAATAAAATATAACTTATCTACAAAAAAGTCAATCTTGGGTTTAAAATTTTATTTTTTTAAAATACATTATTGAACACCTTAAAATATATTTTTTATGAATAAAAACTATAAAATTTTTGATAAAAAAAGTTTCAAATAAATTTTAAAGGTTTACTCTATAGTTTTAATTGGTTTTACCTCTTTTACCAAGGTGACAAATATTTACCATGGTTGGTATTAATAATGACCAAAACTTAAGTTGAATAGATTAAATTATATTAATAATTATTATTGAAAATATTTAATAAATCTTAAAATATTGAATTTATATAATCGGTATAAATTAATTTTAATATAAATGTGTAAAACACAATAAAAACTATTTTTAGAAAAAAACATTTTAAGCCAAAAAATAAAATTATATCAAAATCAAGTATAAATTTGAATAATATGAAATTAATTAGATTATTTATTAAATAAACTAGAATTATATTAATTTGGGATCAAATCATAAGCATTGTGTAAATTTCTCAATGAAATGAAATGATAGTTTTATAAAAAAATCGATATTTTTAACTATTCACTGAAAAATAAATCTTTTCAGAAAAATAAAAAACTTTCAGCTTAAGTTATTTTTATATTATTAATTCAAAAATTAAATATAATTTATAAGATAAAATTCTAAATTTTTGAGAAATTAATTATAATATTTTCTCAGAAAAGCTTTAAAAATCATTTTTTTGAAGAAAATTTATTTTTGAAGTATAAAAAAACTTTAATAAAAATTTAGTACTTATATATTATGAATAAATAATTTAATTTTAATTATGTAATATATATATATATCATAATTTTTTTGATAATATTTACACCCAACAATTTAATGACAACGTTTTAATATATCACAGTTCCTTTTAAGCTCTGTGTTGCATGTTAAAAAAGATATCAAACAATTAAAGTTTATTTAAAGAGAAATATATTCTAAAATATTAAAGTTTTACATTTCTCATTCTATTCTAAGATTTCTCATTTCACTATTCATGGATCTTTGATATGCATTATGATCGTGTTGGTCTTCTGGGAGGAAGCTCATGCCTTACTCTTTTGTTTATTAAGTGAAATCATTTTATGTGGTTTTATTCAAATGCCTAGATACTTTTTAGAAATCCATAGGGGTCGAGAATGATCCATAGTCATGTCATGGTCTGGGCCAGGTGCCCTATTCAAGGTTATCCTGGTGTGTTTTGTGATAACCAGTTTTAATTAACAAAGAATTATCTTGCCACAATAAGGTATTCTAAGTCTTATATTTAAATTCAATATTTATTACTGACTTTAAAATATTTGTGATTCAATAATTAGAGAATTGTTAATTGATTCTAAAAATTCCATAACAAAATTTATTCCCTAATTAAATAAATTATCCTTATGTCCAAATTTCTACTAATATAAATGTTTTGTTAGTAATACTAAAAAATAATTTAACTTGAATCTATTGTGAAATCAGAAAGTCATGCACTATTTTACACTGATCTAGGAATCAAACTTCTTCATCTTATTATAACATACATAATGATTCTAGTATTTTTTTGTACATACTTGGTTCTTATGTTTCAATACACATATGCAAAACACAATTTATTTAATTCCCAAGAAGTAAGACAAACAAATTAATTTGATGAATATATGCGAAATAATGACTTCTACTTCATTATTGTTTCTCTTACAATGACCATTCTTTCCACATGAAAATAAAATAAAATCTTATTATGTTTATTTCCCCATGAAGTTCATACTCTTGGAAGGGTGTTTAGAATAATCCTTAGACTTTGTATCAGTTTCGGGGATTTTTCTTCTATCTTTCTCTTGTCCACTATATGAATGGAAAGCTTTTCATTCTTTATGTCCTTTTAAACTTGGTTAAGAAGAGTGAGGATATCTTTGAGAGACTTCACAATGATGTTCATATTAAAAATTTACCAAAAAAAGTGAAGAATATTTTAGGGTGTGTTGTAAGTATGAGATCTATGGATAATTCTTCATGTAGCTTAAATAATATAATCTCAAGTCACTTAATGTATCCAATTATTTTGAATACATGAGGACCAACTCATACACCCACTCTAATTTTTATCTTAAATAGAACCTTAGAAATCTAATATCACTCTTGTATTTTCCTCTTCTAATAAGAATCACAGAGATGGATGAGTATAATGTTTTCTCCCATAGCCTCATCTGACTTTCTAAGTTTACTATACATGGACTATGACATCAAATAATGGGAATCAAGTGCATCATACAACTATTTGTCCTAGAGAGAGAGAGCTCTTAATCACTTTCCTACTTAGTAGGTATATCATAATTAGGGGATTCCAACACATAAAATAAATTTTCCATAGTAAATTAATGTATAAACATCAATATATATTATAGGAATTTTGTTCCTGTTAGGAAATTCCCTGAGTCAAGGAATGTTAACATTGTTATCATAGTCGATGAACTTGCCTTTCTATTTTCTATAGTCATTAACTAGATTACTTATCACTTTATCTTGATTATTAAATTTTTTGATACAAAATAATTTTAGTTATCTAATTAGTATCCTACTATTTTATCAAGTCTCAATGACCCTCACCATTAAACCCAAAATGTCCAATCGTGTGGACATTATAGTGGTAAGAATTCATATTTCCCTTCTCATAACCTAGACTATATCCATGTAAATTATATTAACATTTTTATGTAGGTGGTATTGCCAACCATAATCTTACAAATCCTTTTCCATTGTGTAGACTCCGCAATAAAGAAATATTAACTTTGATTTCCTCATGAATTGCCTCGAAATTTGTATTGAATAGACTATGGCCATTACAATCAATTAAATTATGGTAGCATCAATCCATTATCCTTATTATTATATTTTGTTAATTCAAAGTTACCTAAACTCTGGAATAATAAACACTTTAACTATAGTATAATCTTAACTTATATGATGTAAGTACTAGTATGACATAAGATTTTATTGAGGGATTTTTTATTATCTATAAATTTTATTATTTTATCTTTTTACATGTCCTATTAATATTAAGTGGATTTTACTTAAGTGATTAACCACATGATGATAAAACATTTACACATAATCCTTTTGTTTTATTATAACTGATCATTTTTGTTATTTAAATAATTTATCTATGTGATCACATTTTAGAATCCATAAAATAAATAACTATTCATAAGATAGAATAAAATGTATAAAATAATCTTGATCTTTATGTAATAGTTTATTTACTGATTGGAGAATAAATAAACCATTGAACATTGGGGGAAAACTCCATCAACTGTTCTTAGCTTGAGTTATAGCATTCCACCTATTTCTCATGTATCACCTTAGTTGATTTCACATCGACCCCATCTTGAACCACCTCTAAATGATTGTGAGAACCATCCATATATATTCTTTACTCACATTTAGGTGAGTGAAACTAATGGAATGGTTTTGAGTTTCACATAAAGGAAACCATATACATATATAACCTTATATAATAAGATGAGGGGATGAATATAGAGACCAAGTATTAACATACATAGATATTAAATCATTTTATATGAATATTCATCACATTCCAAAAATACACACCCGAGGATCGTAATAGTTTAGTGTTATTGGAAACTTGGGAACATAATATTCTAACTTGGTGAAAGATCTTAAAATGTCTCCCTCAAAGATCTTCCCATTTAGTAATGCTACTTAAAACCTTTCTTCATAACCCAGGGAAAGGAAACATAAGAAATGGGTGAGCTCAGATGCTGAGTAAGGGTAAACGAGGGAGATATATAAGTATAACATGAGAATAAGGGTACAAGAACATTATATTAACATTATTATATCATACCCTACATATCAAAGATTATATTCAAGAGTCATGGTATAAATATTGGTAGTTCATAAGGCTTGAATCATAAGGAAATCAAGAGCATGATCTATGAGGTCATAACATAATAATAAGACATATGATTTTAGAATACACATAATCATAGAAAATACTATGTCAAATATACCAACCAAGATCATTATAACATGTTAGTCTTGAGCTAATCACCTGTGTACCTTATTTGGTCTTGGGATTCCCTTTCGCATATCCTCTTGTTTCAGGCTTGAGATACCCTTTCATGTTCCCTATTGTTTCGGGCTTCAGATACCCTCCTGTGTACCCTCTTGTTTTGAGTTTGGTATGTCCTCTCATGTACCCTCTTATTTTATGATTGAGACTCCATCCCATCTACCCTCTCGTTTTAGGCTTGGTATTCCATCTTGTGTACCCTATTGTTTCAGGCTTGGGATACCCTCCCGTGTACCCTATTGTTTAGCTCTTGGAATGCCCTCCCATGTACCCTATTGTTTTGGGCATGGTATGGAATCCCATGCACCCTTTATGCTAATAAAACATTTATAATTACTCAATGAATTTTATGGATATATAGCTCACACCCTTTACATAATGATATCATACATGCATGTTTCACAAGATAGCAAAACATTTATCATATTATGACACATAAAAAAAGATAGGTGTTATGAAAATTATATCATAACTTCTGAAATAAAATGGGAATTATAAACATTTCATCATATCAAAACTTATGATAAAGAGATAAGTTTCATAATAATTTTATTATAGAATAACCCGTGAATGGAAGTGGGTTTCATAATAATTTTATCATGGTATAACCCATGGAAGATAAACAGGTTTCATAAAAAATTGTCATCTTAACATAAACCATTAAAAGGAAGAATAATAAAGGTTTCATTGGATCATATACCTAATAAATAATAAACTATATCATAGTATTTCAACTTATATGGTGAAGGATTTTGAAATATCACATGCATCATTCTTAAGAAAAATATCCTTTCTTTGAAAATAACTTTTTAAAGCATAAATTGTTTTCAAAATACTTTTCATTGAAAACCCACTTTAAAACATATATAGTAATATTTTAAAAATTATTTAAGACATTTATTGAGGAAAATATCCTTTTCAATTTGAAAAATTATTTTTTAAAATCAAATAACATTTTGAAAACATTTTTCGTTGAAAATAAACTTGAAAACTTATAAAGGAATCATTGAAAACCATTTGAAACACTTTTTGTAAATAATGTTTTTTAAAACATTTTTATTTGAAAAACAATTTAAAATAAATAATTTTTAGAATATTAGGAAAAAAACATTCTTTTGAAAATAACATTTTAAACTTTCAAAGAAAACTTCAAGGAAATTACAGTCATGGCGCTGGGTAATTTCGTATATGATGAACATTCCTTTTGCACCAAATTTCTTTTAGAAAAGTGCCCTGATAGAAAATAACAAGGATATTACTTTAAAAAAAAATTATTGAAAATTTAAACATGGTTAAAAATTTATTTTAAACATCATAGTCAAAAAAAATTAAAACATTTTTATAAAACATGGTTTTGTGAATAAAAAAAATTTCCTACTGAAGAGAGAGATAAAGTCATATTTTCTTAAAACAATTTATTAATTATATTAAGTACTAAAGAGTGGAAAAATGATACTAATAAATTGATATATCATGGGTAACCAGAGTACAAGAAACTTCCTGAGAGGTCTTGAGATATAGATCATATTATTTCATCAATGGAAGCATAATCATAAATAATCTCGATAAATAATGATATTGTAGCAACAAACCGTTACCACTTTGGTATCTTAGAATCAAAATACTATATAAGGAATAAAATTACATGAATCTTAAAATATCACTAAAATAAGGAAATTAATTATATAAAATTTAAAAGGGTAATATATACACATCATAGAAAAACATAGGTGGATAACATGGTATTTGTCTCAAAGAAGGAAAATTAAGACAAAATTAATTTATCGATTTGGTAACTTTTGAACCATAAAACCCATGAAATAAAGATCATAATATGGATATGTAAATACCAAAAAATTTCAGTATAATAATAAAAAAAATTCTTTAATGGGTAGTATATACACCTAGAAAAATAAATGAGTGGTGAATAAAGCATAAGTCTCACAGAAATAAAAGTTAGATGAGAAAACCCTTATACTAAGTATTAAATTTCTTAGTACCCATTAAGAACTCATGTATAATAAGTATAATTTTATTATAAATATAAAAAATAGAAATATTATCATATAAAATACCATATATAATTTTATTATGATTTTATATTACCCTTTTATTAACAATTTCATGTTAATGTTATGTTTTGGGTAATATCCGCTTTGTTTTTCATATATGTTTTGAATTATTATTTTTTATCCTCCTACTTAGATAATTATTTAATTATTTAAAGAATGTAAAACATGATTTAAATATATTATATATTCAGTATATAAATATTTATAACAATCTATAAAATATAGGAATATGAAATGAAATACACCGTTCATGGAGATGGTAGGTCGTACGTACGCATGAATACTGTTTTCATTTTATTATCACATTGAAAGAAAGAAAGTAAATGAAATATATGTATATATATATATTAAATAATAATAATTATTTATTATATATAATCATACTTTACAAAACCCATCGTTAATACATTCCATGTAAAGTATGAACGAATCACATCGCTTTGAGGAGGTGGTAGTCCACCCATCCACAAACGAAGCTATCATATTTACAGAAAATGGAAAGAATGAAAGTATATTTTATGTAATTATTATAGAATAATAAAGAAATCATAAATTATATATATATATATCATATAAAAATAGTATATCCATAATAATTCTTTCCCATGAGCAGTGGTAAAGGAAAAATGAATGACATCATTTTGCGAGGCAGTAGTTTACCGTATACACGAACGATAAGTTCGTTAGCCATTTGATGGAAGTGTGTGTGAGTGTAAGTTAAAAACTTAATGTAACCAAATTTAAGTATATTTAGGATAATAACAATATTATATACTCATGTAATCAGTATAATATATGGGGTGGAGAATGAAAATAAAACAAAAGAGTTTGTGGAAGGATGTTACATCTTCTTTGGGTAACTCCTTTTGGTTTGCACTAAAGAGATTCCTCAGTTGGATTTATGACCAAATTTAGTATTATAGGTTGAGATGAGGGAAGTATTGAGATTATTTTGGATGGTTTTGGATTATACAAAGTGTCTTTAGAGTTTTAAGAAAGTTAGTGGGGTGATTGTCCTTTTATAGTGGAGGATGAGTGGCATTCTTGTAAATATAAAAAGGCAAACACTATTGAGAGGTCTCCCTTACATAATGTGCCTCCAATAATTTACAATTTTCAATAAAATTGAGTATATTGTCTAAATAGGTCTATAAAATGTATTTTTAACAATTTTCTAGGGAATTTTTCCCATTAAGTTAAAGTTTAACCACTAAGAAAACCAGTTTATACCTTATTCATTGTAATTAATTTTAATTACTTTCATTAATATTTTTTGGTCAAAAAATAATTTAACCTTATTAGATATTATAAATTATGATGATTAAAAATATTTAATCTATTTTTTCAAATTATAACCACATAATTGGCATAAATTAATTTAATATTAATCCCATATACGTGTTATGAAAATGAGTTTTTAAAGAAAAAAAGTCTAAAAGTTTGAAATTTTTTTATATTGAATTTAAATGTAAAATTGTTTCCAATGACATAAATTAGATAAATTTATGTCTAATTTATCTAATTATACTTTTAACCCAAATTAATATATAATTTATCCATATAAATAAATTATATGAAAAAAAGGTTTGAATTAAATTAAGTTGTTTCACTATTCATCAAAAAATGAAACTTCTCAGAGAAATAGAAAAAATTCACCCAAAGTAAATTTTGATATTCCAATTTTAAAAATAAAGTTTATTTTTTCAAATAAAAATTAAAAAATATTTAATATTTATATTTAAAATGGTTATTCTATTTAAAAGTGGTAAAATTATCTTTTAGAAAAATATATATTTTAATTCATAAAATTAGATTTATTCTTATCTTATAACTATAAAATATATTGGATGAGTATAAAAAATATTTATTGAATATATAATATATAAATTTTATTTAAAACATTCATAAAAAGTGGTTTTTTTAATTTACTAAGATAAAATTGTGTTTGTACATATAAAAATAGTTTTATTCGAAAAATAATTTATTTATTTTCAAATAGTTCTTACATTTATTTATAACTAATTGGTCACTAAAGGATTAATTTTATATACAATTTTAAATCATATTTTCACAATTTAGTTAATATTATTCGTAAATTATATACAAAGTCCAGTGGGTAACTATAAATATATTTTAATACCAATATTAATAGTATATTTTAGTTTAATAAAACCTAGCCTTGTATGTAACACAAGCTATCAAAGGGACTCAGCATTGTGTGTAACACAATAAAAAAATAGTGTTTCCTATAATTCAAGATAATATAAGTGTTGAATGTTGTGAAATATTAAGTTGGTGTTGTGTATAATTAAAGACAAACTTAATGATTTCATATAAAAATACTATATTCAGTGTTTTAAGATATGAAAAATGTTAAAAAGATTAAATTAATTTGAAAAATTCACAAAATCATGTGGTGTTACATTATTACCCCCTTAAAATTAATTTATCCCTAGAAATTATTATGGCTTATCAATGGTTTAATACTTGATATTTCATTTCATAGGAACCTAATCGTAAAAATGAATACAAAAACTTTCTTTAAAAATGTAAAGTTATAACCCTTATGGTTACCCAAAGTAACTCATAACAAGGTTTATACATAGGAGAACATAAATGGAATGTGAAAACATATACATGTAAGAAAATATTAAATAATCATATAGATTGATAAAGAACAATGATCATAAGAAATTCGGTGATCCATAGAAAGTTAAAAATCACAAAACCATAAAATCAAGAAGCATGAAAGAGGTTATAGATATTATGATGATAATAGGGAAAATTTTTAATTCAAGTACCTTTTTCCCATAAAGTTAAATAATTTTAATGAGAATATATATTTACATGATATCAGGAAAACCTCACCTTTTTTTGTGCCTTGATCAATTTCCACTTCATCTATTATTCCAAGAAATGAAGGTTATTTTTTCATTCCTGAAGCATTAGAAGATCATGAGATCCATAAATAGAATGATATGTGATTTTATATGCTTTTAGTTATCACAAAAAAAGTTTAAAACCTGTTATGCATAAATCCTCATATGGAGAGACAATACTTAAATCTCTATAACCTCATTTGAAGTTTAACAGAAACCATTCCATAAATGGTTAACCTTATAACCCTTCTGAAATTTTTAAGTCCAAAACTTTATAAATAAGGTCACTAAATTTCTTGAAAACAACTTAGAATTGATCCCCCATATATCATAAAATATCTTTTATTTATCATATACCATACATGTGAATACCATCATTATGTATTCTCTTGAAACATGGTAATAACCTGAATTACCATAAATCCTTATTGAAAACATGCATGTTTCCTTATTCCAAAGTTTAATGGATATTTTACTTAAATCCAATTTTTTTGAAAACTTCATCAATGATAGCATAAACCACTTGTCAATAAATCCTTAATTAGTTACAAGTTAATCCATGTTGTCAAATTTACTTATTCATATCCCACATATCTTTATCCAAGCATCATTATCTTAAAATAAGTAACATATTAAGGGTTATCTTTCCCTTAAGCATGTGTTTCCCATGGACATCACCTTTCTATTAAATCATTTTTCTATGTCTTTACCACTATTCAATATATCATTTTCGATCATTAAGGAAAAACTTATACTGAAAATGATTATATATTTAATGATTTTTGTAACATAATATTTTAATTCTAAAATATATACACATCAATAAACCAACTTTCTTATTAAACCATTACTTAGGATTCATCATATTATTATTTAATACCCCTTTTATAGAATATGAAATATGAATAATTTCTTAAGGTTCGTCAAACTAAATCTAATAACGCTTTTACATTTAATGTAAACAAAACTATTATGACACCCTATACCTTTTGGTCTATTTATCTTTATAGGTATAACCAACACTTATACCAACTTCCTAATTCTCTTTATGAGATTTCCACTTAGGAAATAAATTTTCATAATTCTCATAATTTCCACATATGAAACATTCAATGTTAACCAAGTTCCTTCTAGTTCCCTAACATTGACTAAAAAATAGAAGGCATTGGTTTAGAAACACTTATCATAGTAGAAAACCACATAATCATGAAAAATTAATTATAGGATACCTAAATCATGAAACCTAATTTTAAATCTATGACACCTTTGGATTATTTTTAGAGACATCCCTAGAAATATCCTTAGAAATATCCCTAGGGATCTCACTAAAGTTTTCTCATCCTTGTTTCCAAAGGTTGACTAAATCTTTCCTTTGATACCAACTATAGCAACCCAGGCTTATCATACATGGATATTACATCATTTTAGATAAATATTCATGATATTACAAATAATACATGCCTGAGTACCATAATATTTTATTTTCTTAGAAAACTTGGAAACATAATCTTCTAAATTAGTGAAATATATTCAAACATATCTATTATAAATCTCCCCCTTTATTACTCCTACTTAAAAACTTTCTTCATAACCAGAGGAAAGGAAACATAAGAAATGTGTGATATTATATTTTCAGTAATGGTAAACAAGGGAGATATGTAAGCCTAAAATGTACATAAGGGTATGAGAACATGATCTTAACATTAAAATATCATATCCTATATATCAAATATCATATTTAAGATTCATGGAATAAATATTTTTAGTTTAGAAGACATAAATTATAAAGAAATCAAGAGCATGATCTATGAGTTCATAACATAAGAATAAGACATGTGATTATAGAATAAACAAAGGCATAGAAAATCCCTTTTCAAGGATACCTACATAGACCTTCATAAAATGTTAGGCTTGGGATAATCACTCATGTACATGCTTTGGGATTGGAATTCCCTCCCATGTACCCTCGTGTTTTGAGCTTTGGATTCCCTACCTTTTACCCTCTTGCTTCGTGCTTGGGATTCCCTCCTATATACCCTCTTATTTCAGGATTGGGATTCCCTCTAGTGTACCCTATTGATTTTTTCTTGGGATACCCTCCCATGTACCCTCTTGATTTAGTATTGGGATGCCCTCTCGTGTAGCATCTTATTTCAAGCTTGGGATGCCCTCTTGTATACCCTCTTGTTTTGGGCTTTGTATTCCCTCCCATGTATTAGAGTTGGTGCCCTAGAACTAACTTTTTGTACTTTATTATAATATGTATTCACTGTTTTGAAATATTAATAAACTAACTATTATATCATGATTGTTCTTATGTGTGACATAGTATGTGATAATGTCCCAAGAGTGGCTGTTACACTAAAAGGTCATAGGTGTTATCTGCTATGATGAGAACCAGAAAGTACTACAACACTATTCTTGAATATATGTTCTATATCCAGATGATATCATTTTAAGGGAAACAATGATACATGCTATCATGGGTGGAGACTCATTGGACTTTGAGAAACCACCTCATAGTGTACACCCATGGTAATGTCTAGTTGGATATTATGATAAAAAGACCCTCTAGTAAGAAATCCACATTTAGATGTGTCATTCGATATTCCGATTTGTGGATGTGTCTATTGATATTTAGTCTTTAATATTATTATTAATGAATATTATAAGTCACTTACATCGATGTACTGGTGAAAACCATGATAACATATGTTTATAATAAGGTAAGATAAGTTAGGCGCATCATAAGTAATATTCCATTAATAAATAATGCTAGAAAGGATTTGTACCTTCTAGTTTAATGGAAGTTGATATCTTAGGCTCTTTGATGGAAATTATATATCTTATATAAATCAATGGACATGGTGTTCGATAACAAAGTTCATTTTTTGGGAAATCAAGGACAGAGACATCAAGCACTTTAATTGATGGCACCGACATGCAACCTGCTTGATTAGAGATATCATGATAAAGGGATTATATTACATAGTAAGCATCCATATGAGGTAACATTTCATTACAACATCAACTTCTTTTTCTATGTGTTCCTTCATGTATTTATAGACACTAACCTTGGAATTAGGATGCTTCACCTAATTGCACTGAGAAGGAGGCCCAGAGGGTCCCACATCATGTGTATCCAGAGTCTCAATTAAATAATATATCATTATTTAATATTTAAAAAGTTGAATAAATATTATTCCAACATGTGGTTTAATAATTATTCATCTATGATTGATCTCATATAAATATTTATTTTATATTTAGTAAAAATTATATTTTTTTTATTTATTGGAGAATAATGAAGTGATATTTATTTAATAAATAAATTGACATTATTCAAGGTATGATAAATATTATGGAAGAATGGAAGACCATGTTTAAATGGTATGATGATAAGGTAATAAATATTATTTGATTAGATAATATTTAATTTTAATTCCCAAGTTAAGTGGTTGTTGAGAAATAATAATAATAATATTATTTGACATGGGGGTTTCTATAGGATTAAATAAATAATTAAGGGAACTTGTGTAATTATTTTATTTTAACTCTATAAATATATAAACCATGTTTTGTTATTTTCTCAATAGAACAATTCATTTTTTTGGGTTTTGCATAATGGAATTTGAGAATTCTCTCAAGCCTTTAAGATATATCTTCGCCAAGATCTCTCCAAAGAACAAAGATTAATCTTCCTCTAACAGATCATGGAGAATTCTTTGGAAGAAATTATCACATCCATCAAAACCAGATGATAAAATAACAAGTATCTACCCTTCTATCACCCATAGATTATTTTGGTGAATTCTGGAGATTTATGGAAGACATGTAGATAACCACTAGATAGAATCTGTACTAGATTCCTACAACACAATGATGGTGCATCATAGATATATTACTAGATCAATCAAAGAAGAAAAATTACATCAAAGTAATTCTTATTTAAATTAAATTAATTTTAAATAATACGTGAAGATCCTCTCTCTCGTTCCGATATGATCTATGTTATCTGTCTTCTTTGATTCAATTACATTGAAATAAGTGTTTATCATCATTTAGATCTTAGATTGATCATTGAACGTGACAAAAGGAAATGTTGGGCACCAACAATTACATGATTCCACAGAACCCATAACCTATAAGTGGTATCCAAGTAGATATATAATTATTTATAATTATTTAAAGATCATTAGTGATTTAAGAATTTTATTTTAGTTTTTAAATTCAAGTTTAATTGTTTTTAATCTGAATCATGAGATCTATTTATTCCTCATTTTTGATTATAGATCAAATCAATATGATTAGTTTTATGAATAAACTAAAATAAAAGATCTCATCTAGAGGTTCCAATTATTATTTTTAGATAACACAGTAGTACACATCATGTAACTAGAGTTACATGCCACATAGTTGTGTTCACTACATTAGGAATTAATTTGAAATTAATTTAGTCGTATGAATTGATGACATGTAGTGTTGTTATTACCTCACACAATGTGTTTAATGGGATAGATTGGAACATATTTTGCAATATTACACATTGTGTATCCCATATACATGACGTATAATCCCTTTGAGTCAAAGATAAGCCATGTATTTGAATACAAACCTACCTAACTGGTTACTGTGTAATTAAATGATCACACGCCATGTATCCCATTGGACACACTATGTACTCCATTTTTCAGAGGTATGATTTACATTCCAAGTCCCTAGGCATTTACCTCAGATAGATGATGAGGGTTGTACACACTATGCACTTATACCAAATTATGCAGATTTAAAATTTATTTATTATATTATGTAAACCTTGAGACATGTTCTTGCGTGTGGTCATTTAGTTTCCAGGACATTCTATTTGATTGAGTTTAATATATATATATATATAAATTTTAAATTAATATCTACGTAATTTTCAGATCCACATATCATGTATGAGTCGTATTATCGTTGTTACTCTATATGCATTGAAGCATAACACATAACCCAAAAATCATGAAATTTGTGCAATTATTAAGTTGATAATAAACATCATGAATTTACATGATAAGTTGTGTATTATATATGTCACAAAATGTAAAAATACATATGAGTATAATACATGCTGGGTAGATTTGGATGAGTACTCACCATGTTGAACCTAAGGTACATTTATGTACATAGTTAGTTTTAAATAAATTTATTTAATTTGTTAAAAATTATAATGGATGAGAATCTTAAGGATATTCAAATGATAATTAACTTAAAATAATTGATTAATAAAATATAATTATTAATTGATTCGTGAGAAATTTATCTTACATAAGAACGATTAAGAATTGAAATCTCGTTTTATTAAATGAATAATTTATTGCATACATGTGGACGATCATGAGAATATACTAGACCTTTGTATGTGACTGGTTTCATTAAATTTATTATTAAATTAAATTGTTGGCTTGTGTGCCTTATCTCCTCTTATTTTGAAATGGAATGCATTCCAATGGTTTCTTTTATGTAAACACTTTCCCCTCACCTACGCATGAGTAAAATCACATGTAATAGATGGATCTACTAAGCTAGTGGAGGTGGTTCAAGTTCATAGTTGAGGTGAAACCAATCAAAGGAGATACATATGTGGACAATTGGAAAGATATAACATGACTGCCAGATAAAATAACCATTAGTAAAGATCTTGATCATACAACTTTATTATTTTATTTCTATCAAGTTGCATGGTTATTTCATTATGGATGTTTTTGTCATGATCACATAATTAATGAATTAATGATCATGAAAGATAGAATTAAAATAAATTTTCTTATGCGTAAATATTTTCTAAGACATGGTTAATCACTTAATTAAACCAACTTAATATTAACAATCATACGATAAAGGTAATAGTGATCAATTTATTAATAAAAGATAAAATTCCTCAATTATATATATTAAGTTGGTATAACCTTCCTCTACTTTAGTTAAAATCAAACCATAGTTCAAAGTTCTTGAACAACAAAATTTGGGGTGATTTCAATTATTGGGGAATTCTAACTTGAAGTTTTGGGTTGAATTAACTTAGTTTACATTAATTATTGACTTCTAAAGTAGGACTTGGTGTAAATAAAAGGAAAGGGTTGAGAAAATCCAATTTAAGGATTTCAGGATCGAGGAGTCCACTCTGCGGATTATGGAACTATGAGTTAATGTAGTTGGAATTTAGAATACCTAACTAAAACCACTCAAGTTTCTTGACCAACCAAGTTTTGGGTAATGATAAGGGGCATATGCATCCCTTTCACAAGGATGTCCAAGAAATATGATATTCCTAAGCCAATAGTGATGGATATTTGGTTTCAAAGAAATAGTGGGAGAGTAATAAATATTATATTTATTTATTTATCTGTCTAAAATTTATTAGATAAAGTAGTAAAATTTTGGTGATATTATTTGTAGAAATAATAATAAAAATGAAAGAAAACATATCATTGCGATCCATACTTGAGAAGAAAAACCTTATCACCAGTAATTTTTTTCAAGAATGGAAAAGGAACCTACGTGTCATCCTTCTCCATGAAAGGAAATTACATGTGATGGAAAAACCTACTCCTAAAGCACTTGGTAATGAGGAAAGTTATAAAGAGCTATCTCTCTATGATAAACATTTAAATGATTCTATATATGTTCAATGTTTCATGATATCGTCTATATACAGTGATATTTTGAAGCAAAATGAGGATATGGATTCCTAGAGCATGATGTATCACCTTTAATATCTTTATCAAGAGCAGGAGAGACAATAGAGGTATGATATATACAATTATTTATTTACAACTAAGCTTGGATATTTGTTTCCATATGGGCCTCATGTATTCAATATTATTGGCTACATTGAATACCTGGATATCTTAGGGGTTAAATTCCTTGATTAATTGTGTACATATCTCATACTTTCATCACCTCCCAAGACCTTATACAACTTTATTATTAATTATAACAAGAGAAATAATGAGAAGAGTCTTTCATAACTTCTTACATTGATTAGCTAATTGGATAAGGACACGGGGAATGATAAAACCATAGTCTTTATAGTGAATAAGAAAATAAAGAACAAGGAAAAGGGACCCAAGACTTATAAAAAGTTTAAAGCTCCCATGCACCATCCTTCAAAGAAAAGTAAGATATAGAGGCAGGGTAAGGAAAAGGAGGTAATATGTTTTGTATGTGGCAAGTCACACCACTGGAAGAGGAACTGCACCCCAAAGCTAGGGGAAGCTAAAGGTGAATTCATTATTATGTGTAATATTTCAATATATACACATTGAGTATTAGATATAGCTTGTGGTGATCCAATCTGTATCCAAATGTAGGATCCAAGTAGATTTTGAAATATTGTTAGAGGATTGGTGGATCCGAGAGCTACTAATTGAGCAAGGAAAGCTTCTCTATCCATTGGTGACTACCACCTTTCATTTCCAATGAGAATGACTTTCGTTTTAAAATATTGTTATTATGTACCTACGATTTCTAAAAACATAATTTATGTACGTTTCCTAGATATAGATGGGTTTATTTTTATGTTTAGAAATAAAAGTTTCTTCTTTTATAAGGAAAACATATATTATGGTATGAAACATTTAAATAATTGTCTTTATTTATTAAATTACAAAAACCAAGTGTTTGAAATTGATAAAAAATCATGTTCACATGAATCATATAACACCCATATTTTACATCACTATCTTGGTAATATAAATAAGAATCATTTGACAAAGCTCTATCAATATGGTTATTTAGACTCTTCTAAGGTAAAACCACTTGAAATATGTCTTGCTTGTTTACAAGAAAAAATATCCAAACCACCATTTGGTGGACAGGGTGAAAGGGCCACAAAGCTTCTAGGATTGGTACAAATGATGTGCATGGACCATTTCCAGTAGAATCTAGAGGTGGGTATTCATACTTAATAACTTTTTTATGATGACTTGAGTAGATATGCATATGTCTAATTGATTAGGTATAAGTATGACTGACTGAATGGCCCAAAGGCCTAATTTTTTATTTATTTTTTGGATAAACCCCCATTTAAGGATAAAGGGGGAAACCTCACATGACTTCAAAGAAATAATGACATAAAAATAACCTAGTAACAAAACAAGACTACTAGAAATGCCCCTCCCCAGTATCAATGTTGTAATGGAAAGCCTCCACCAATGAATGTCTACTCAGCAAGCTGTCTCGTGCAAATATGCATGGGCCTGGTAACAAGGACTAGGCCATACCCTCTCAATCTTCCAAATCTAAATAGCCATGCATAGTGAAAACTACCTGCTATAAATCCTCATCTGAAGAATTTCATTGTAGAAAGTTTGAACCAATCCATCTTCCAAAATACAAACCATCAAATGCTAAACTAACTTATCTTTTACCAAATAGTGCTCAGATCCCATCAAATTTATGAACCATCCTCTTGAGGTTTTCTACATATCTAGACAATTCCCATGGTTTCCACATAAATATATCCAATTTAAAATCACTGTCAATATGAATCAACCCCTATAACCAAAAAATCAGGTATACCCTTACTCCAAACAAAATAAGAGAACCAAAGAACCTCTAACACCAAGTTACAGATCCACCACCTGAAGCTCTCAAACTCAGCATCAAACATCAACAAAAAACAACAATCAATTTTCATTGTCTAGATTATGAATCCAACAACAACCAGAATGAAGCAACACCTTAACTAAAATCCCTCCACTACCTTGTCTTCATGGAACCAACATATCCCAAAACCAACTATAAGATCATAATTACACTGAGAAGAACCACATCCGTCGATGAAAAATAGTCACCATAACACCATATTAGTGACCAGCCATAGAACTAGAGCTAAATAGAGACAAAAACAATCAAGGAAGATGAAACATGGATCATCCACACCCAAAACCAAAGCATGAGAATCGAAAATAAAAGAAAAAAAAACATCACTATGATGAAGGCCACCCGAACGCTAGACCACACAAGAAGAGGTCTTGCTGAAAATCAGATTCAAGTACCATTGCCACCATCACGATCCCTCTTGGAGACCATAATGACCCCCCCACACACTCCCATCTGAAAAATAAGTCGTAACGCGGACCCTCAGATAGGAGAATCTGGATCTTTGACCTATGGCTTCAACGAACCACCAAATGAACCCTACCCAATGAAGGTATGAAGAGAAAGGATATGCCAACAAACGGGGAAGAATTATGAGGCGGCTGAGCCCAAAAAGCCACCATGATGCCTCCACTGAGAGAAGAACCACCACTATGAAACCGCTGAGAAGGAGCGCTGAAGAGGAGCTGAGGCTGACATGATATGGAGGGATGAGAGGTGGAAATAGGGGAAACCCTAGAGAATCGATTCCCCTTATGGGATCATCCCCTTCATCCATGAGGTATAAGTATGAGTCCTTTGAGAAATTCAAGGGATTAAAGAATGGAGTAGAGAATCAACTTGGTAAGAAGATAAAAAGGATTTGATCAAATAAAGGTGGTGAATATCTTAACCAAGAGTTTATCAATTTTCTATAGGAGTTTAGGATTATATCTCAACTTACCCACCTTACACACAATAGTGGAATGGTCTTAGTGAAAGGAGGAACTATACCTTGTCAAAAAATGTTAAGGTATATGTTGAGTCATAGAGATATTCCATTATCCTTTTGGGGATATTAATTACAAACTGTTACATATACATTAAATTGAGTTCCAACTGAAATGGAAAATGGAATTCCCTTAGAGTTGTGGAGTGGAATGAAACTCGTTGTGTCACATAAACATGTATGGGGTTGCAAGACATTTGTTAAGGCCTTAACAGAAAAAAAATAGAAACCCAGGGAACAAAGTGTATATTTATAGGGTATCCCAAGGAAACAAAAGGATGCTACCTATATACCCCTCAGACAAAAAAGTGACTATATCTAGACAATCCGTCTTTCTTATGAGGGAGCATATCCTCAAAATGGATAGTGGGAGTAAGATTGACTTCGATGAAGTTGATTATCAAGATAGGAAAGAGTTGGAACAGGACCAGGTTCCATAGGTCCCCATGGAATAATTAGTTAATAAAATACATGTACTACTTAAAAGTGTAATAGAGGTAAGAGAACTTGAGAGATATGGTTTTTGAGTCACTGAATATGGTGAATCATTATTCATTAATAATGATGAACATATATCCTACAAGGAGGCAGTAGAGATATCATAATATGAAAAATGGAAAGAGTCCATGAATTCTAAAATGGATTTCATGTATCATAACCAAGTTTGGGTTCTAGTTGATATTCCAGTCGATAAAAATCATGTTGGGTGAAAATGGGTATTCAAGAGAAAAATAGACATGGAAGGTAAAGTAAATACCTATAAATCAAGTCTAGTGGCTAAAGGGTTTAAAAATAATTCTAATTATCCTAGGAGATTACCATGACTATGAGATTTGGAATATGGATGTCAAAACTGTATTCCTTAATGGGAACCTTCAGGAAGATGTCAATATGACACAACCAGAAAGTTTTTTTTGACTCCAGGTGATTCCAAAAGGATTTTTAAGTTATGAATATCCATTTATAGATTAAATAAAGTATACAGGTCATGGAACATTCAATTTAATGAATCCATAAAATAATTTTTTTTCATTAAAAATGAATGCGAGTCACGGGTTTACAAGTGGTTTAGTGGGAATGCGGTCACTATCCTAGTATTATATGTTTATGACATATTACTTATTAGAAACAACATGCCACTATTACAGTCTATTAAGGACTGGTTAAACAATTGTTTCTCTATGAAGGACTCAGGTGAAGCTGCCTACATTCTATGGATCAATATCATTCATGATAGATCAAAGAGGATGCTTAGACTAAGTCAAAGTACATATATTGACTAGATAAAATAGTGATTTAGTATGGAACAATCCAAGAGGGTATTGGTTCAAGTGTCACATGGTTTACATCTTTCTATGAAAATGTGTCCCTAGGCATAATAAGAGAGGGAGAATAAGTAATATCCTATACAATTCAGAAATAGGATCAATCATATATATCGTGTTATATACTAGACTTGATGTTGCCTATATAGTAATAATGGTAGGCCGATATCAAGAAGATCCAGAAGAACAACATTGGACTGTTGCTAAGGCCATCCTTAAGTACCCAAGAAGAACTAAGGACATGTTCCGAGTGTATGGAGGAGACAAGGAGCTGGTCATAAGGGGTTATACTAATGATGGATTTCAGATAGATTATAATGATATGAATTCACATTCAGATATGTTTTTTATCTCAAAGGAGGAGCTGTGAGCTGGAAGAGCTCAAATAAGCTCATTTTTGTAGATTGTACAGTGGATTCCAAGTATATAATGACTTTTGATGCATATAAGTAAGATGTTTTGTATTTATAACTTTTTCCAAGAGCTTGATGTGGTACCTAGTAGTAAAGATCCCATCATATTTTATTGTGATAATACTACAGTAGGGTCTCTTGAAAAAGAGCTAAGGTCACACCAACAGACAAATCATATACTCCGAAAGTATCACATCTTAATGTATTTTCATTAGAGGGGTGAAGTTATAGTGAAAAGATAACCCATAGAAGAGAACATGGTGAACACCTTAACTAAAGGCCTATCTCAGTAGAAGCATGAGTATCATGTGAGAGCTAGTAGAATAAAGGTTGTTAGCAGTTGGCTCTAGTGAAAGTGGGAGTTTGTTGGAGTTGGTTCCCTAAAACCAACTTTTGTGTAATTTATGATAATATGTATTCATTGTTTTAAAATATTAATAAACTAATTATCACATCATGATTGTTCTTCTGTGTGACATAGTATGTGATAATGTCTTAAGAGTAGTTATCTCCCTAAAAGGTCATAGAAGTTCCCTACTATGATGAGAAACTGGAAGCGCCACATCACTATTATTGAATATATGTTATATAGATAGATGATATCATTTGAGGGATGAAAATGATATAGGATATCAAGGGTGGGGACTCATTGGACATTGAGGCACCTTCTCATGGTGTATGCCCTTGATAGTATCAAGTAGGAAATTATGAGAATGAGACCCACCATTAGAAAATAGACATTTTTATCTGTCATTAGATATTACTATATGAATACATGTGTATTGATCCTTATAATTTAAGATTATTATTAATAAATATTATGAGTCACATACTTTGATGTATTTAAAAAACCATGATGACATATGTTCATGGCGAGGTAGGAAATTTTGGGTGTGTCATGAGTAATATTTCATTAATGAATAATGTGAGAAAGGATTTGTCCCTTATACTTTAATGGAAGTTGATATCTTAGTACCTTTGGTGAAAATGATATAGCCTAAATAAATCCATGTTCACGGTGTTTGATAGGAAAGTTCATTTTCCATGAAATCAAAGAAAGAGACATCGAGCACTTCGGTTGATGAAACCAACATGAAACCTGCTTGATTAAAGATATCACGATAAAGGGATTATATTATATAGTAAGCATCCGTATGAGGTAACATTTCATTGTGGTATTAAATTCTTTTTCTATGAGTTCCTTGGAATATTGCTGGTTGCTAACATTGGACTTTAGCCTACTTCACCTAATGCCACTGAGAAAGAGGCCTAGAGGGTCACACAATAAGTGTATCCAAAATCTCAGTTAAATAATATATGATTATTTATTATTAAAAAAGTTTAATAAATATTATTCCCACACATGGTTTAATAATTATTAATGTATGCTTTATCTCATATAAATATTTATTTTCTATTTAGTAAATATTATATATATTTATTTATTAGAGAATAACGTAGTGATATATATTTAATAAATAAATATACTTTATTCATGGTTTGATAAATATTATGAAGGAATGGAAGACCGAGTTTAAATAGCTGAGTGAGAAAGTAATAAATTTTATTTGATTAAAGAATATTTAATTTTAATTCTCAAGTTAAGTGCATGTTGAGAAATAATAATAATAATATTATTATTTGAAATAGGGTTTTTGTTAGGATTAAATAAATAATTAAGGGTACTTGTACAATTATTTTATTTTAACCATAGAAATATATAAACCCAGTTATGTTATTTTCTCAATAGAAACAATTTTTTTGTTTGGGACTGGAACAATGAAATTGGAGAATTCACTCAAGCCCTTGAGGTCTCTCTTCTCCAAGATCACTCCAAAAAATAGAGTATAATCTTACTCCACCAGGTCAAGGAGAATGTTTTGGAAGAAATTATCATAGAGACCAAAGGTAGACGACACAAACACAAGGATCTGCCATGCTAGCACCCATATATTCTTTTGATGATAAATGGAGATTCATGGAACATGTGTGGATCACCTCTAGAGGGAATCAACACTTAATTCCTATAATGCAAAGATGGTGCATTTTAGATCTGTTTCCTGAACCATCAATAAAGAAAGAATTCCATCAAGTTAATTATTATTTAAATTAAAATAATTATAAATAATATTTGATGACCCTATCTCTGTGGTTCCGATGTGATTCATGTTGTCTATCTTCTTTGATTCAATTATATTGAACACAATGTTTATCATTGTGCTGATCTTGGGTTGATCATTGAACATGATAAAAATAAACAACTACTATAAATCTAGTTTTATCCCGTTCTAGGGATTTAAAAACACTAGTTAAAATCACTATTAAAGACCCCGTTTGTCAGTGCTAGAAAAATCGCTTTTAAATGGGGTCTTTAATAGTGTTTTTTAGCACTGTTATGGGAGTCTCTAATAGTGCTAAAAAATCACTCTTCAAGGGGGACCTTTATCAGTGCCTGTCAAAAAGCACTGATGAGGGGTATATTTAAAAACATTTATATTTAATTAAAAATAATATATTAATATATAAATATAAATATTTTGATATAAATATAATATATATATTTTTAAATATGTTTTAGATGAGGATAAATAGACATTTACACATAATATATAAGATATTGAGTGAAAAAGGGTTATAAAATAATATAATTTTTTTAATTAATAATTTTCAAATTATTATTGAGTAATAATATTTTAATAACAATTTCAAGATAAAAAATTATAAAATTAATAAAATATCTAAAATAAGTTGGGAACATATATCGAACTTCAAAAGGACATAAATTTTGATCTAGATGTCTATTTGGGATCTACCACATGCCAAATCAAATTTTGTGATGAGATCTACACTGTCTTGACAAAGGAAACCCCTTGCAATGTTTTTTGAGTCCAAAAGTCCCAAATGGCCTCTAAAACTAAGTTTTGAGTTGGGGTACCCCAATTTTTTATCATTCAATTGATTTCTAGCCTCATTTAAGGGGGTCTTTTTTCCTTTTTTGGTGGGGAATGAATTTATTCCAAAGGATTACATTCATACTGATATTATGGTTTTGAAATTTTATCATTTTCACAATTTAATTTTATTTATAATTAAGTATATGCATGTTTTCTTATATTTACTTATAATAAATCACTCATATATATATATATATATATATATATATATATATCAAAATACTTATGTCAAAATGTATAGTATAATATACGTAAATAAATACATATTCAAAAAATGTATTTAAAACAATATATAACCATTTTTTTCATTATAAAAATATATTTATAATGTTTACATATACACATATTTGTGCATTAATAAATAAATATATATTTATATTATATTCTAGTATATATAAATGAATATAATATATAATATATTTAAATAAATATAAGAATATATATATATCACACATACACATATATTTTATAAGTGTATTTACAAAAACTATATAAATATATGAATAAAAAATAAATATGTAAATAAATATGTAAATATATATATAAATAAATAGAAAAAAACAACATGGTGTAGTGGTAAATGCATTCCATCTTCAAAGGATAGGTGTAGGGTTTGAATCTAGGTGGGCACACACGAGGCTATAAATTCTTAAAGCACTAATAAAAGGGGTGGTGGGGTGAGAATCACTGATAATGGTGGGGGTAGTGTGGTTAAAGGTGTCATGGAAGTACTGATAAAAGGGGTGGTGTGGTGAACAACACTGATAAAGGTGGGGGGAGCATAGTTAAAGGAATTTTGGAAGTAGTGATAAAGGTTTTAGGCTCATGAACATCTAAAAAAATATAATATTACCCCTTTTATAGCATTGTATTTATCAGTGCTAAAAAAGCATTGTTAAAGGCTCCCTTTAACAGTACTAAAAAATGATATTAAAATGGCCCTTTAATAGAGCTAAAAAAGTGTTGTTATAGAACCTTTTTACAATGCATTTTTTAGTACTGTTAAAGGGGTTTTTAAAAACACTTTTTTAGTACTGATAATATTTTTTGGTTTTTAGTCATGCTCTGGTTCTAAGTGATTTTTTAGGATTGAAAAAGGCCTATTATAGTGCTGTTAAAGGCCTCTTTTGTAGTAGTGAATGTTGGACACCACCCATTGCACGCTTCCACTACACCCAGAACATACACCATGTACCCTATTTTTTTGGGCTAGGAATGCCCTCCTATGTACCATTTGAGATCATAAATCATTTATCATTATCCATTGCATTGGATGGAGAGATATCTCCTTCCCATTACACAATTAAATCATACATGCGTGTTCCACAAGATAACAAAACATTCATCATATCATGAACCATAAAAAGAGATGTGATTCATAAAAATCATATCATAACCCATGAAATAAAATGGGCATTATAAACGTTTCATTATATAATAACTTGTGAAAAATAGATAGGTTTCATAATGATTTAATCCTAGAATAACTCATGAAAGGAATTTGGTTTCATAATCATTTTATCATGGTATAAACCGTGGAATAGAAACGAGCTTCATAAAAAAATTTCATCTCAACATAGACCATTCAAAGAAATAATAAGAATGATTTCCTTATATCATATCTCCAGTAAAGAATAAACTATATCAAATTATGTCAACTTAGATGAGTATGGATTTTTAAATATCACATTAATCATTTCTTAAAAACAACCTTTATTTTAAAATCACTTTTTAAAAAATAAATCTATTTCAAAATCCTTTTCCTAGAAAAAGCACTATAAAAAATATAAATTAATATTTTAAAAATAATTTAAATCATTTATTGAGGAAAGAATCCTTTATGATTTGAAAAAATATTTCTTAACCCATAGAACATTTTGAACACCTTTTTCATTTAAAATAACCTTGAAAACTTATAAAAGAATTTTTCAAAACCATTTAAAACACTTTTTAAACATAATTCTTTTTAAAAACATTTTTATTTGATATTTTTTTAAAATAATGTATTTTTATATTATTAGGAAAAAAAATTTATTTTAAAAATAACCTTGTAAACTTTCAAATAAAGCTTCAAGGAAATTATAGTTTTGAAAATGGGTAAATATGTACATGTCAAATATTCCTTTTGTACCATAAAAAGTTTAGAAAAGTTCCTTTATCCGGAAATGACATAGAGATTCATTTTAATTTTTTTTATTAAAATGGAAAACATGGGAATTTTTTTAAACATAATAGTAAAAAAATTTTGATTTTTTTTTAGAAAACATGGTTTTTTGAATAAAAAAAATTTCTGACTGAAGAGATAAATAAAGATGGATTTTTTTAAAAACACATTATTAATTATCATAAGTACCAAATAGTGTAAAAATGGTACAAATTCATGGATATTTTATGGTTAACCAGAGTATAAGAAAATTCATGAGATTTCTTGAGATATGGATCACAATATTTGTTAAATGGAAGCATAATCATAAACCATCTTGATAAATGATGATATTGTAGCAATAAACCATTACCACTTTGGTAAATTTGAATTATAAAAATATGGAAGAAATAAAATTACATGAAGCTTAAAATATCATAAAAATAAATATATTCATGATATAACATGTAAAAGGGAATTATATACACCTCATAGAAAAATATAGGTGAATAACATGGCATGTGACTCAAAGAAGGAAAATTGAGACAAAATTACTTTACTGATTTGGTAACTTTTGAACTATAAAACCCATGAAAGAAATATCATATAATCGATATGTAAATACCCATAAATTTAAGTATAATAATCATATAATACATTCATGGTATGTATATACACCACACAAACAAAATGAGTGGTAAATAAGGCATAAGTGTCTCATAAATATAAGTGAGACAGAAAAACCCTTACCTTAAGTATTGACTTTCTTCGTACCCATTAAAACCCCATGTATAATAAGTATAAGTTTATTATAAATATACCACAAAACCATATTATCATATGTAATACCATATATTATTTGATTATGACTTTATATAACCCTTTTATTAACAATTCCATGTTAATGTTACATTTCAGGTAATATCCGCTTTGTTTTTCATATATATTTTGACTTGTTATTTTTGATCATATTACTTAGATCATTACTTAATTATTTATAGAATTTAAAAAATTATTTAAATATTATTTATATTCAGTATATAAATATTTATAATAATCTATAAAATATTGGAATATGAAATGACATACACTGTTCATGGAGATGGTAGGCCATACACACGCATGCACACTATTTACATTTTATTGTTGTATTAAAATAAATAAAGTAATTAAAATATATGTGTATATATATATATTATTATTCCATTAAAATTATTGATTCATATATATAATATAATTTTATTAAACCGGTCCTCAATAAATTGCATGTAAAGTGTGAATGAATCACATCGCTTTGAGGAGGCAGTACTCCACACTTCCACAAACAAAGCTATTGTATTTAAACAAAATGGAAAGAATAAAGTTATGTTTTATATAATAATTATAGAATCATAAATAAATCATAAATATAATATATATATATATATTATAAAATAGTATGTTCATCATAATTCCCAACCATGAGAGGTGGTAAAGGAAAAACGAACAACATCGTTTCAGGAGAAGGTAGTTTATCGTACACACGAACGACAAGTTCCTTACCCTTTTGATAGAAGTGTGTGTGAGTGTATGTTGAAACATTAAAAAAATGTAAGTATATTTAGGATACTGGGGATATTATATTATCATGTAATAATAATAATTGAGGGTTTGTATAATGAAAATAAAACAAAATAGAATGTGGAAGGATACTACCTCTTTTTTGGGTAACTCCTTTTGGTTTGTACCAAATGGATTCATTGGTTGGATTTATGACCAAATTAAGGCTTATTTTTTTAGAGGATAAAATTTTAGAGCTTATTTGGGAAGATTTTGGATGATATAATGTGGCTTTATAGGTGTGAAGAAGTGAGGGTAGTGAGTTCCCTTTTATAGTGGAGGAGTAGTGCCATTCCAATAAATATAAAAAGGTAAACACAATTGAGAGGTCTCCCTTACATCATGTGCCTCAAATAACTTTCCATTATCAAGAAAATGGAGTATAATGTCTAAATATTCCCATACCATTTATTTTAGACATGTTTCTAGGGTATTTGTTTCCCTTAAGTGAATGATTAACCACTAAGTAAACTCATTTTTACCTTAATCACTGTAATTAATTTTAATTACTTTCACTAATATTTTTGGTCAAAAACTGTGTTGAACTTAATATATATTATAAATTTTTATCACTCAAAATATGGGATACATTTTTATAAATTATAACCACATAAGTAGAAAAATTTAATTTAAAATTAATCTCGTAGATGTGTCGTGAAAGTAGGTTTTTAATGTGAAAAAGTTTAAAGGTTTGAAATATTTTTATATAAACTTTAAATGGAAATTTGGTTACAATGAAATAAATTAGATTAATTTATGTATAATTAATTTAATTATACTTTAAATCCAAATTAATATATAGTTTAACTATATAAATAAATTAGTCAAAAAAGCAGTTTTCAGTTAAAATTCTGTATTTTTCACTATTCATCAAAAAATGAAACTTCTCAAAAAAAACCCAAAGTTCACCTAAAGTAAATTTTGATATTAAGATTTAAAAAATATAGTTTATTTTTTAAAATAAAAATTGTAAAGGTTTCAAAATCTTGATTTGAAATTGGGTTCTGCATTAAAAGGCGGTAAAATTACCTTTTAGAAAATACATATTTTTTATTCATAAAATTGGATTTATTCTCATACTATACCTAGAAAATCTATTGGATGAGTATAAAAAATAATAATTAAGTATATAATATATAATTTGTTTTGAAAACACTTATCAAAAGTGATTTTATTAATTTATTGAGATAAAATTGTATTTTTACATAAAAAATAGTTTTCTTAGAAAAGGAATTTATTTATTTTAAAATAGTTCTTACATTCATTTATAAATAATTGATAACGAAAGGATTCATTTTATATATATGTGTTGATCAAATTTTCATAATTTAGTTAATCTTATTATTAACTTCCATTCCAATGGTTGGTTGGTAACTATAATAATATTTTAATAACATTAATAATAATATATTATAGTTCATTAAAATTAAGCCTTGCTTGTAGCACAATGTCATGAAACCTTCCTGACAAAGTGTACCCATCTTGGGCTGACAATGTGATTATTGATATAATTACCCCCGATTCCCTCCTCCAGTAGGACCTGGGTTGGTGGCTAGCACCGAGGTTATAATAAACACACAAATGGGAGGCATTACCCTCTAAGAGAACACATGCGAAAGAGAGAGATAAGATAGAAACCAACCAACTCCAAATCATAATAAAATATAAAAATAAACCCAAGTAGAAATATTTAATATCATGCAAGAACTAATACAACTGAAAGAGAAAATTATAAGTACCGAAAGAAAGTAAAACGACAATGACCACAAAGCTCGTATAGCTCCTGCAACCCCAAAATAGTTGTAACCAACCTGATCTCTAAATTTCTGCAAGTGACATAAAAAATAGTTTATATACACATAGGGTGAGTATAATAGTATACTTAGTAGGATCCTCCCTGGCGACTCTCATTAAAAAGTAAAGGAAGCATGCTAAATCATAATGAACAGCAAGTGAAACTAACTTGTCACATAAATAGGTATACAATGTTCTCAGCCTCTCCATGGATACTATCACCAAGAATCACATACAAAAGTATATAATATTAGAAAAAATATAAGGGGTGCCCCGCTACTACTTCCCCAATGGTTTTTCGCTTTTCCCAAATGTCGTACGTCTTATTTATCTCTCTCCAAAAACGATTACCCATAGGCACCTGGGCATAGCACCACAATATGCACCTCATGTAACACAACCACCACATCCTTGTAACCAAAGTAACCAGGTAGTTTCCTGGATCCACTAAATATTTCATAACTTGTATCATACATCGAGTATTATACCTCAAGCCATTACAACCCATACACCGAGTAAGAATCGTCAAGCCATCACAACCTATACACGTTACACCTATAGTAGTCCATAGGAAACTATATCCAAAATATATGTGTGTGAATAACCAAAACCAATTAAAACCCTCTACAAACATATATGGGGAAAACTAACCACCATGACTACCGACGAAAGTAACTACCAAGAGAAGAGAGTGGGGCCAAATGGGGTAGTCAGCCATCCATCCTCTATCCAGATGTTGGGGAAAACACCCCCAGGGCATAAAATCCCTAGGGTGTCAGCTTCCCTAACTAAAAAGGTAGAGTAACATATAGAAACAAAAAAAGTATAGAATATAATATAGATCATAACCACACTATAGGAATAACCTAGTCTTAGACTCAACCGTAGATCACGTCTTTAAAACTGCCGGTTTCCACTGCTATGACTACATATCCTATAAGCGCAAAACCATATAAATAGATATAATAAGTTACTTTATCCATTTTAATCAATTTCAAGTTATGTTAATTAATTATTTAAACACTAATTAACCATTAAAAATTTCAACATTACATTTCATTAGCATCACAATAGAGTTCCATGCCCTCCAGGCATAACCAAACCAAGTCCACCGTTCCTCAGAAGTACAATCGTTGCATTGCATCCCAGAAAGCTCCAACCCCATGGGTTCGACATAATTTATTCAATCATTTAATAAAAAAATTAACATTTATACATAATTATAGGTATTCTATGAAAGAATTATAATCCACCAAAAATAAGGGGCTTGATATGGGGAGTATATAAGCTACCCGAAGAGTCTTTGCCACTCATAGTAGGTGCGTAGACCCATCCTTCATCGAGAATCTAAATGGGAAAAGCATGTGGCATACCCCGTATGTCTTTTACTCTTTTTTAAGGTAGATAAGAAAGACCATATGCCTCAATCAATGGGGAAGTTTTAAAAGATAAACAAAAATAGCATATAATAAGAAAAACATGGAGTAATCCTAGTTTTAACCCTTTTCATCATATCTGATGTCCTCCCCGACACCCACATGCATGAACTGATGCATCTCGCCACTGTAGACGTCAACTGATACCATAACCACTAGGAATCCCTACCCTACATATCACAACATCCATCTAGACTTACATCAAAAGCAGTAGGAAAAAAACAAACATTTCAACTAGGCTTTTGGCCTTAAATAAACTATCCAGCCTTCCAACACCGTGAGCTCTCATAGATATAAGGCATAAAACACCTAAACTTCACAATAAAGTGGGTAACTCAAAACTCTTCAAGGATTTATATTTATAACACAACCAATTCCTTATTCTATCTTGAATTATCCATTTTAATTAAACATGAAAAACTACACCCCTTTGAATATCATCAAAGCATGACAACAACTGAATTCAATAAACATGCCTCTTTATCTTTGGCCAATTAATTTATTATTATTTTTGTCTTTATGTTCTTTATCGATTTACAGTAAGAACAACATGATAAACAAGAAAAGCATAGATATCACACTATCTAGCAAATCCAGAGGTAATAACATCGCTAAGCAATTGATACCAATTCTTTTAATCCAATTCATATATTTATTATGTAAATTCCATTGTGATCCTATGGTTAAAAGATGATAACTCTAATACTACAAATAAAATAATAGAGAATCCATGAATCCAAAACCTCAAAAGGTTTATAACGTTCTTTGTACGAGAATGGGCCAACATAATGGATCATGATCACCTCTCCCACAATGACTGCATCTACCTAAGGATGCCATGGAACAACAACATCATCCAACACTCAATAAATATCCATTAGAAACATGAATATCACATGAAATAACATGGAAACAATAACATGAAGAAACATATCTAGGAACCCAGAATAATGGTGGTAGAACATACCTTAATGAAGACCAATCAACACTTCCTGGTTGCACCAAAATAGGGGGTGCACATAAGTATCAGGAAAAACTCCAAGGGGAAAAATCCAAGGATGAAAGTTTTAATGCAAAAATTCTATGGGAAAGAAAGTTTCAGGTGTCTCATGCCATTGGAAAAAAGGAAGAAAAAGGTAAAGGGTATCTCAACCTCATAAAGATCTAAACAGAGCAGTTGTTTAGATACATTTTCAATTTTCCATTAAAATAATATCACATTAAACCATGCAGTTTGACCAACTAAAAGCCTTTAGATTTTTAGAAAATAAAAGATATGATTTATATCCCTTTATATGTATTCAAAACCACTTAAATACGGAATTTAACTCATTTTACATCAAAGAAATACGTCAAAAGGGAAAAACTAGGAAATCTAGAAAAATCTGGGAATTTGACAAAATATTCGAAATGAATCAACATTCTAGAAATACTATTAATGAAACTGTTGGATGTATCACCATTCTATAACCACTATTCATGACACCATTGTATGTCTTACCATTCATGAAACATTGTTTATGACACTATTTTGGAAATTTGGAAAAGGAAATGACTCACCGTTCTTGAAACACTATTCATGACACCGATCTGGAAATTTGGAAAAGGAAATGACTCACTGTTCTGATAATGCTGTTTATGACACCATTCTAGAAATTTGGGAAATGAAATTACTCACCATTCTGGAAACACTATTCACAGAACTGGAAATTTGTAAAAGTGTTGGGGAAGTCACCTTGAACTCCCAAGACACCTCAAACACCAGATTTCAGCAAAGGAATGGACCAGATAGGTCTGAGATATTATATAAAATACCTCTCAAAACATTATCCTCTTTGAAAATTCAAAACTAACCCAGATAGGGAGTAGAAAAAGGGGTTAGAGAAACCACCATTTGAGATAACTCTCAAGGTTATCACCACCAAAGGTGCTCAATCCCTTGAAAATAAAACACTTGAAACCATAGGACAACCAAAACCAACTTCTAAACACTCTCCCAAGAGAGATACCTATCAAAAGAGAACAATACACAATAAGATACAAAGGAGAGACATCTTATAAATAGGAAAGGTCTATAACCACAACATGAACTTTGTTGCAAGAAAAAAGCTAAACATCAAACAACTTGAGGTATTGAGCATGTATCTGGGACTAATGTTCCCAAGTACTCTCCTATACAACATTATGCCGCCACAAGACATGAAACAAGGGGATAACACACTCGTGTAACACCTTCTCCTTGCATTCCCGGATCTCTATAGGCCTCTCCTTGAAGGTCACATCATCATCAACATCGATCTCACCCCAATCGATGACGTGAGAGTTGTCATGAAGATATTGATGGAGCTGAAACAAATAAAAAACATCATGCATCCAACTAATCTATGGGGGAAGTGATACCTAATACACCACGACTCTAACATGATCCAACACCCCAAAAGGCCCAAATTACTAAGGAGAAAGATTACTCCCAAGACAAAACCTTCACTGCCCATGATAGGGAGTCACATTTACAAACATGTGATCCCTAACATAAAACTCCGTAGGTATCCTCCTATGGTCAATATAGGAGTTATGAAAATCCTGTGCTGCCTTCATCCTCTCATGAATCACTTGAATGATTTTTGTTGTATTTTGTACTAGTTCTAACCTGAGAATTACTAACTCTCTGACCCCAGTCCAGCACAATGGAGAATGGAAAGTTTGTCCATACAATGCTTCAAATGGTTTCATACTGATAGTGGAGTGGAAACTATTGTTTTAAGCAAACTCTACCGAGGGTAAGTTCCTCATCCAAGAGCCTCCAAAATATAGGACATAAGAGCACAAAATTTGATAATAGATTCACAATAAAAAAAATATATAACTATGATAATGAATGACTACACAAATGATATAAGTGGTTGATAAATGAATGGATAACTACACAAACAATCATTTTATCCTTCAATAATGTCGGTTTTCTACTCCATCATTACTTCATCTACTTCATCCACCCATAGAAGACTAATATTTTAAATATCAAGATGGAAAAATAAATTCAATTATTGTTGTTTATGGGATTCGATTCCAGATGGAAAATCATCAACTTCATCACCCATATCATATAAGTCTATTGGTTTCATGTGAGCAACAATACTCCACCCTTCATACATGAAATATTTCACTTAATATACCATTTTTGATTTTGATGATAGTATATATAGATCATGTAGTTAATAGTCACCAACATCCATCAAGTGAGAAAAGCTCACAGAAGTAAATTGCAAGGAATATCTTTTAACACCCTTGATAATATCCACCTAATTGAATTTGAATAAAATAACTAAAAAAGTCCTATGGTAGTTTAATTTGATAATATCATTCAACTTTTTATAATATCCTGCTTCATAAAACATAAAAATTACACTATTCTATGTTCTCAAACCCTCTTCCTGATCGACTATATGGAATCTAAATTCATTCACATTATAAGTGTAGAACTTTCTAGCTTCTTTTAGAGGTCCTCAAGCAAGAAAATTCAAATCTTCTGAAAACTTTTCTTGAGTATAATTATTCATGATAGAAAAAAATTAATATAAATTATTACATTTACAAAATATATGTATCAACCTAATGTTTGTATTAATTGAAATATTTAGGAACTTACACATCATGGAAACCATTCTATAAGCTCTTTATTAATTTTTTTTATATCTTTCTCATTTTGTGTTCTTCCTCTCATTCGTCTCTTTTTTTTGTATCCTCTACTCTTCAATAATTGGATTTGCAATTTCACTATTCAGAAGAACATATCTATGTGCCAGTAATAATTAAATTTTTGTTTGAGTAACATTTGAGCTCCTCCTAACTGATTGGCCAATAGTAGGGGGGATTTTTGATTTCCCTTGTATTTCATATTGAGTCGATGTGTCATCAACATTTCCAAATCAATTGAATCTTGTCTCAATATCATACAAGTATCTATAATAGAAAGTAAGACACTCTTATGCCAAATAGATTTAAAAAATAGATCCTTTAGGTTGAGATTTATTTTTCATGTATGATTTTGAATGCCTAAGGTATCTATGAAATAAAATAAAAAACATAATTATATATTTAATTAAGTTTCAATAATTTTTTACTAAAATAAAAAACATATAAATAAAGTACCTCTCAATTGGATACATCCATCAATAATGTACAAGGCCTCAAATTTATCTTGCTCAACTAAATTTATAGTTAAATGCATCATGGAAGTAAAAAAATGTGGAGGGAAGATCATCTCCATTTCAGAAAGTTTCAATAAAAATATCTCTTGAAGGTTGTCAAGAAGAAATGGATGTTGATTTTTATTTTTCAGAAAAAATGTTCAGAATTGTAGTACAATAATAATATCCTTTTTAGGTAATAATGTACGCAATGCCAATGGTAGTAACTATTGTAAAAAAATATGTGAATCTTGGATTCTCAATTGATGTAACCTACAATGATTTAAGTCAACACACCTTGATATGTTACTTGAATACCCATCTAATAGCTTCACATGTTTTAAAATTTGAAGGAATGTATCTTTATCCCTATTTTTCATTGATTTTTTTTGTAGAATACATTCCATTCCCATCTGGCTATAGATCATAATTTATGTTCATTGCTTGCAAGTATTTTTGAGCATTGAGATGATCCTTAAATTTTCATGCTCATTAAGCAATGTGAAGATAAAATTATCACAAACATTATTATCAATATTCATCAAATTATAATTATGACGCAACAAATTAAATTCCCAAGACATAAATTTGAAGAATATATTTTTTCTTCCATTATTGTGTTCTAATTTCACTTGATGATGCACTTCAAACTCGTTTTCCACTATCATTCAAATGATACACCTTCCCAAATTCTATTTCAACATTTCCAAGTTGTTCCAATATTTAATAAGTTTTTAAAAACTTTGGAGGTGGTCTACGATCAATGAAACCATTGAATTTATATTTTTTCATCCAAAATATATGAGATGCATTGAGAAATATTTTATTACACAAGAAGAACAATTTTCTACCATGAGGTATCCATTCAGGCTCAAAATAAAAGTTACAAACATGAAAAACTATACTCATGTAAGTGTTTCGACCAACTAAATTCCCAAGTCAAGGGAAGTCACTAATAGTCCACATTAGAGAATCTTACATTTTGAATATTGTTCTAGAAGATACATCATATTTCTCAACACTATTTCTTCATAAATCCTTTAATTATTCAATTAAAGGCTGCAAGTATACATCAATATAATTTCTAGGAATTTTTCTTCCAGGAATAATCATCAAAATGATAAAATACATTTGTTTCAAATACATCCATAGAGGAAGATTGTAAGGGATCAAAACAACTGGAAAAATTCTATAATGGGTACTCAAAGTCCTAAATGGGATGAATCCATCGTCAACCAATCCCAATCGAATATTCCTTGGATTAGATGATAAATCTAGAGTTAATGAATCAAATGTCTTCTATGATTGTGAATCTCTTGGATGTCTCATTAACCCATCATTATTATTCTTTACAGAATTTCACTTCATGTGTTTGGTGGTTTTCGATGACATGAATAATATTTTCAATTAAGGATTTAAAGGAAAGTAACACAAAACCTTTTCAGGTGTGTTACTTTTATTGTTATTCATGATAGTATGTTTATTTAGAATTCCAACACCACCCATATACTATCATCTAGAAGAAGAATTTTTTTTAAATCCTTTTTGATTGAATACTCTCCCCAATAAAGTATACAATCATTAGGGAATGCATTTATTTTTTTATAATTCATACCATGCTTGTTAACAACCTTTTTCATATCATAAAAAGACTCTAGGATATTTTCTTTAGTAAATGTATCACCCAAAAATTCTAATATCATGGACATCTCCTTATTTGTAATTCTACATTGGTATTTGATATGGTACAAATTCAATATAAAAGATAGTTTTTAATATTTCAAACATCCACTATACGACTCTTGATTTCCATCATCAACTAAACCATGAAACACATCTATTTGCTCAGTGAAGTTTTCTCTTACATTAGTCTCCATAAAATCAAGAGGAGGATCCAGTGATATGTTACAATCTTTTTTTGGTTGTCCTAAAGTCTTAAAAACATCCCTGGTTACATTTCTATTTGTATCACCCTCAACTGATTTTTATGATATATTTTTATGTTGATGTTGTTGTCTTACAATGCGGAATTCATCATTTATAAGGTTTTTCGTTTCATTGTCCATTGTCGGTGAAGTTATGAGCTCATTCTGTGAATTTAAATCTGTTTTCAACCTTTATGTAATGTTCAATTCTTCTTTAAAATCCCACTGAAATATTGAGAAGGTAATTTCTTCAATATCAAGTGTTTATAAACTTCATCTCTCTTCAACCATCTTCTTAATTTACATTCAGAACATGGACATCTTATTCTCCCATCAACAGATTGACTAAAAATTACAAAATCAAAAATCTCCTTCAAACCCTTAGCAAACTGAGGTGTGTTCCTCAATAATGTGATCCATCTTTTATCCATATATATCACAATGTTCCAACAAATTATTAAAAAAATTAAAGCACATAACTACTAATAAATAAGAAAAGATATTCATATATACTGGTTGAAAAAATATGAATATGTTAAATAAGGTTTTCCTATTTAAATACATATGGTAAATAATGAAGCATTTTAAAAAGGATAATTTAAATCCATAAAGTCTATCTCTGAGTAAAATGATGTGTAAAAGAGTTAAATTTTTCATTTTAAAACCATTAAGAAACCAAAGAGGAAAAATACATGTTGATATCCATTATTAATAAAAACTAGTACTTCAACCGTGCATTCACATGATGCTACAAGTCATTGATTTCCTTTAAGAATGAAACACTATGAAAGTATAATTTTATTAAGAGTGAAGATAATAAATAAATTACCACATAGATTATAAATTCCAACTCTTTAAGAAAAAAAAAACCATTATTTAAGGAATATACTCAGTGAATATATTGAAAAATAATAACCTGGATTGGGAATTAATGTGGTGTTATTGAGAAATTAAAAATATTAATATATTGTGTCCAAATATTAAAATGGATATGAAACATAAATTATAAGTATATAAACCTACCTTTATAATTATCTTCAAAATGGAAAAATGGTGAGTATAGTAGGTTGATGATGTGGTGTGTTATAAGAGGAGATGGAATCAGTCTATGAGAGTCAGTGGATGATGATGGTACATAGCTGTCAACAATGAAAACATATGATATTGATGAAAAGAAAACAAAACAATAACCACAATGATAGTATTAAAAGAGTATTATACATGTATGAAAACTGAAATTACTTTTAAATTAAAGTGCATTGATTTGAAAATGAAAAAATAAAACATGAATAAATAATATTTAATAAACTAATAAGTAAAAGTGATTTTACAAGTAACCCATACAAATTATGAAAAATAAATATTAAAATATAGTCTGATAATTGTTTGTAGATGATTAATACATAGGAAATACATATATATTATGTAGAAAGTACATGGGACAATATGATCATCATGTATATAGATTGATTAATGAGGGAAATACATACAGATTATGCACAAAGTAAATGACAAAAGAGAATTTGATAGGATCCACCATTATGATGTGACCAATGGCAACAATAATATACTTAAAATAATGATATATTATTCATTGATATACATGGAATCATAAAGTTATAGAAATTTATCCAACACATGGAAATTCATGGATTTCCATGAATGAATTGGGCCATTTTCCGTGATTACACACCATTAAAAATCCAAATCAGGATAGCACATCTTTAATGGCATTAGTAATATGAGATCATCTCATGTGGTTTATTTAAAATTTAAAATATGCATGAGACTGAATAATAGTGATTATTATGTGAACTAAAACCAAGGAAGATCCTCAAATAGAATAATTATAAATTCTTAATTATAATAATGATTATGAAAATTGAAATCAAAATTCTATCACATGGAAGAACTTCAAAAACAAAAATGGAAGAATATAAAATCTAAACTAAATAAAATCCTCTGATATGAAGACAACAATCTCAAAAAATAAAATTATTTAATAATAATATAGCAATTAAATTTAACCTAAAGAATTCATATTATATCAGAAATGAAATGGAAAGGATAAGAAGCCTCACATTCCAAAAGAAATTCCTACAATTTCATAATGTTTAAAGAAAACATAAATAGAAAACTAGTTCAAATAATATCTAAAAAACCAGAAATGGTAATATTAAAAAGCAAAAATATAGAAGTGTAATGTAGAGAAAACACCATATCTAAACAATTAGAGCATGTATTAATGTATAAAAAATCCAAATAGTATAAAAAATCCAAATAGTACCTCACTGGGAGGGGGTATTAGTGGCTCATATCAGGATAGGTGGTGAGGGGCTAGGTCAGGACCGACGTTGAGGGGCGACGTTGGATGGAGACTGGCGGTGAGTGTTGAGACCGATGGACAGGAGAAGCGATGGGTGATGAGGGGTGGCAAGGGTTGAGACTGGTAGGATTTTGGGGTGTCACGGGGGTCAGGGGGGTTGGGGGGGGGGGGGTCAGGGTGTCGGGTGAGAAGTGTTGTTTGTGTGAAAAATTTGAAAGGTTTAGTTGCCATTTTTAATAAATTACTGGTACATTATTTAAAAAAAAATTAATGGTGGTTTATTAAACTACCACTAAAAAACTGCTACTAAAGTCTGATTTTGTTATAGTGTAAAAAGAAAAATGCTGTTTTTGAATTAAATAATATCTCATTAGAATAGTTAGTAAATTAATTGAATAATCTTTCTAAAAGGATGAAAATATATTTGGAAAGGAAAACTTTCAGTATAGATATATGAATAATTACAAGGATAAAAGTGATAAAAAAGATTCTAAATATTTGATATGTTATGAATGTAATAAAGTTGGACATATAAAACCATATAATCCTATTCTTTAAAGAAGGGATAAGAAGGAAATAAATTTTGATAGTAATTCCAAATAATAATACAAGAACAAGAACAAGAAAATTATGAAATCTTCACATACTCAGAGTGAAAGTGGTGGAGATAGTTCTTATGAGAATTCATTAGAAAATGAAAGTTCATGATAGAAAAAACTAAAATTCTATATAGAAATACCAAAGGTTAAAAAAAATTTCATAGCTAGGGTAACTACATAATATCTTAAAAATCTTACTTTAAATTCTAATTACCCTAATAGTAATGATTAAAATAGTTCTAAAACTTCAAATGAAGAATATTCTTCATCAAAAGAAAACAATTATTTACTATATTTTGAAAATGTTTCTAGATTTTCAAATTTATTATAAAATTAAAATTTAAAATATTTCTAAAATACGTAAATGTTGTCAAATTAACTCGTGAAATCAAATTCAAGGATTTATATGTTAACTAATGAAATATCATATCTTTCTAATTTATTTTTAAATTTATTTTTGAGAAAGATTATCTTTCTAAGGAACCTGAAAAATATAATTTTGATAAAACTATTTTAGAAAATGATATTTTAAAACTAATTTCGAATACAAACTCTACTAAGGATAATAATTTAGTTGTAAAACTAAATTATGAAATTTCTAGTTTAATTTTTTTTTTCAAAGTTTACAACTAAAAAGTTTTTTTTGATAAAATGTATAATCAAAATATAAATCATAGAGATATATCCTGAATGTGTTATACCAAAAGAAAACATGTTGTTACTAATAACTACTTTGTTCTGAAAATTGATCTATTTTTCACTAAGTGGAAAAGTGGGGGTCACTAAAATAAAAAAATTTCTTTAAAAAAAGTTTAATATCTTAGATTTCACAAAGCTTATTTTTCAAAATAATTGACATTTTATCAAGATAAAAAAATTGAAAAAATGTGGATTCCTAAAATCATACTTTTTGATAATACCGAAACCAATAATGTTTGGGTTCTAAAGTGCAAATGTTTTTGTTTTCAGGGGTATAATGAATGTACCAAAAAAAATATTTGGTATATGAATAGTGGTTTCCCTAGACTCATTAATGGACACAATGACTAATTTATGAAGATTATAAAGATGAAAGGTGGTTAACTCACTTTCAGAGATAATTCTCATGGAGAAATTATTAGAATAGGTAACATTTTTCTTCTTGGAAAAGTATTAATTTTAAATTTTTTATGTTTTTTTTAGTTAAACACAACCTTATTAGC
This sequence comes from Viscum album, assembly GCA_963277665.1. Lineage (NCBI taxonomy): Eukaryota > Viridiplantae > Streptophyta > Magnoliopsida > Santalales > Viscaceae > Viscum > Viscum album. The sequence goes on from OY728157.1 coordinate 2,076,282,939, forward strand.
ATAATTAAGTTATGAAATTATGGTAATCTTCTGAACTTCAGGAATGATAAATGTACTATTCATAGTTTTAAATAGTAATTTAATCTTTCTACCAGTTAACATGAGAATGTCTACAGACTAAACATAGAAGACCTCAAGAGCCAAGTCCTATTTTATCATAGTAAAATGCAAGACCAATATTGGTTATGAAATAATATATTATGAAACTATAATGTTAAAACTTTAGCAAAGTTTTCTAAGAAAGGACTAGTTAAGGATTTACTAGAACTTAGGTTTGATACTTTAAAAGTTTGACTTCCTTGTCAATTTGGAATGCCACACAAGTCAAGTTTTAAGTCTATTAGTGAAGTCTCAACTTATGATTCTTTACAGTTAGTTCACATAGAATTTTTTGGTCCTACAGAAATTTGAAGTATCAATAGAAAATAATATCTATATGTTTTAGTTGTTAATTACACTATAGATACTTGGTTCTACTTTCTAGAAAAGATGTTAAAAGTATTTCGTTGTTTTAAAACTTTCGTATAAAGAGTTAAAAATGATAAAAACTACTCCATGAAAACTATTTTTATTGATTGTGTTGGAGAATTTGTAAATTATTATTTTGAAATTTTTTATAGTTAGAAAGGAACTATACATAAATTTTTATCTCCACAAACTCCACAGAAAACTGGTGTAGTTGAAATAAGAAATAAAATTTTAAAGAGATTACTAGAATCATTCTTAGTGAATACTAATTTTCTGAACATTTTTGGGATAAAGTAGTTAGTATTGACTATTATACTATAAATTGAGTTTTAATAATACATTTTATTAATAAAACTTCTTATGAGTTATGGATTATAAGGAAACAAAAACAATCTTATATCAAGGTTTTTGGATGAAAAGTATTCATTTTGAATACTAAGGATAACATACATAAATTTGATCCAAATTTTGATAAAGGAATATTTTTTGGTTATTCTACAACTACTAAGTCATATATAGTTTCTAATAAAAATACTTGTACTATTGAGGAAATAGTACATTTTAAATTTGATGAAACTAATCCTTATTTTTCAAACAACCTTAACTTGCATCTTCAGATGTTATTTCCAAAATGGATTTTCAACCTATGTTAGAAAGTTCTTCTCATGAGAGAAAAAAATAAAAAATATATTTCTTAATTTATATCTCAAAATTAATTTCAACATGTTGTTCAAGAAAAAATTATTTTAAAACCTAAAAATCATTTGTTTCTTAGGAATCAACTCAGTAATTACATCATTGGTGATGTAGATCAATCGTTTAGAACTATACTTTTTTGGAGAAATGAAATTTAACATTTTGAATTTTTATCCCTATTGAAACCTAATACTCTTGATGATAATTTAGATGAATAGGATTGGATAAAATAAATGCAAGATGAAATTAATTAATTCTAGAGGAATCATGTTTGGACTTTGGTTGAATGACCTAAAGATACTTATTTAATTAGAGTAAAATGGGGGGGTTTTAGAACAAATTTTATGAAAATGGAATTACAGTTATAAATAAAGCTATAATTGTTTCAAATATAATCACCAAGATTTCATAGACTATGAGAAACTTATGCTCAAATTTCTATACTTGAAGTTATTCATATACTTCTAGAATATGAAACATTCTTAAATTTCAAACTATTTCAAATGGATGTGAAGTGTTAATTTCATAATGGATATGTTTAGGATGAATTTTATGTTGAACAACCCCTAGTTTTGAAAATAAAAAATATCTAGAACATGTATTTAAACTTACTAAGACACATTATGGACTTAAATAATCCCCTAGATCCTAGTATGATACGTTAACTAGATTTTTGTTACAAAACAACTTTGTGAAGGGAGTTGTAGATCCAACTCTTTTTATTTAAAAAGTTTTTAAAAACATATTATTATTGTTCAAAATTTATGTTAATGAAATTATATTTAGTTTAACTCAAAAATATTTTAAATATTCTTTTTAGGATCTTATGAGGTCTGAGTTTTAAATAAGCATGATGAGAGAACAAATATATTTTCTTGGTGTTAAAATTTCTAAAAAACTAGAAGAAATTTTTATATCTAAATATAATTATATAAAGTATCTTCTTAATAAATTTGGATATGAGAACACTAAAAGTATTAGTACTCATATCAGAACTTTGAATACTTCAGATGTTAGTTAAAATGGGAAACTATTTCATCAAAAGTTCTTTAGAGGAATGACTGGATGTTTAATATACTTAAAAACTAGATGTCCTAATATTATGTTTTCAGTATACTAATGTGATGTATATTAAGAAAATAAAAAGTGCCCCATATTAAAGTTTATTTTTTTATTATCTTAAGGGAACTATGGATTTGGCCTTATTTTACTCTTTTGGAAATGATTTTGAATTAAAAATATTTTCAGATGGTCACATTTGTGGATGTATAATGGATAGAAAAAGTACTTTCAAAACTTGTCATTTTTTATAAGAAGATTTATTGTATTATTATTGTAAGAAAAAAAATCAGTATCACTTTACCTTATTGAATATAAATATGTGGTATCTGTAAGTTATTGTGCTCAATTTTTGTGGATGCAACACACACTCATTGACTATAGCATGAGTTTAGTAAAAAAAATATATTGAATTATAACATAAGTTCCATTGATTTAATTAAAAATATAACAAATTACTCATGAGAAAATCACATAGATATAAGACACCATTTCCTTTGGTATTATACACAAAAAGGGTCTATCATTTTACAATTCATCAAAATGTAAGAACAACTTGTAGATATTTTTACAAAGACCCTTAGTTATGATAGATTTTAATATATTAAAAAAAAGCTACGAGTGATCAATATCGAATGATCAATTATATATAATTCATGTTTACTAGTATCCTTATATTGATGAACTCCCTCTCAAAGGGGGAGTACATATGTTGTGGTTTTATAAAAATGATTTTTCTAAACTTTTTAGTTTTCAAAATTTTTTGTTTTTGTATTCTCTAAAATATTTTTGGAATAAAAATTTTTCCTAAAAGTTTTATTTTCGGAATCAAAATTTTTTATTAAATTTTTCAGTATGAATTTTTTTAAAGGTTTTTCGAATTTAAATTTTTTACCAAAAGTTTTCAAAAAAATCCTTGTTAAAAAGAGTATTTTATTTAATTTCATTTAGAGAAACTAGGAATAAAATATTACTGGGTAAAGTTTTCATACCAAATTAATTTTTACACTGAGAGGTGTTCTTCTAATATTTTAGATTTTTCAATTATCTATTAATTTTATTTTTCTATGTTTTATCACATATTATTTACTTTTTATAAACTTTCGATTTGTTAAAAATATAAAATTTTATGTAATCTGACATTTATTTACTTTGATAATATTTATTTTTATAAAAAAACATTAAGAGTTCAGAATATTTATTAAATCATTCAAGGATAAATATTAACCATTAGATAAGAATATTATTTTTAATTTGAGCCCTTAGATATCTATAATATGAAAGGTCACCCCCTGAGACTATATATAAGAGAGTGGGTCATTCTATTCAACATTTATTTCCCTAAATTTCTCTCAACACTATACGCTCATTTTATTAGTCAGTCCTGAAATTTGGTATCTGACCAATCTGTTTTCCTCATCATCTGGTTCATTACGATATCATCTATAGAATATTTCGCAAAGTAAGAAGTAATAAATGAAAGGATAATCAAGAAAACATGGTCTAAAAAGTATGATTCAATTTTTATTAGAGTTATAGAATTCCGAGGATGGGAGAAGTTCTTTTTAGAAAAACTTATCTTTGATTTACATTATTTGGAAATTTTTAGAGAATTATATTCTATGGTAGAATTCAGTTTATAATATAATTTATATGTGGTTGTTTTTAATATTTTTGGAGAAATTTGTAAACTAACTATTCATCATGTGGTTTATTTAGTTGAAGTTCCACTAGAAAGAGAGGCTTACATTTCATCTCATAAGCTTATGGAGATACTTGGAAGTTTTTAAAAGTCAAAAGTTGAATAATATTTGTTCTCATTTTATGAGAAGGCTATAAAGGGTTTTCACATTGATCCAGATTATAGATTAGTAATGAAGAGGATGAAAGGATATTTGATTCTATGAAAAGGATATAGGGATATACTAAAAGTTCTTACCATCTTCATTATGGACATCTTTATCGACATGAGGTAGATAAAATTGGTTAAGTTCATGTTTTTATCAATTGAGGCAATAAAGAAAACTTTCATGAAATCAATAATCCTTATGTTACCATGTTTTATTAATGAGATCCTGGTTAAATTTATGGAAGTGTTTCAGATATTGAATAAGTCCTATATCATTGGGGAAAAGGTTTCACTAATTGAAGAGGAAACTATGGTGAGAATGAAACTAGTCTTCAATATGAAGTCGAAAAGTTCTATAGAAAAATCGGGCAACGCTGTATCCGAAGATGAGGTTGGTAAAGATAAATAAATAGGGAAAAATAAAATAAAATAAATCTATATACCTCTTAATATTTAGAAGAAACAAAAAGTGATGTAAAATAATAACTTTATTGACTTTATAGCTCATAAGGCTCAGAAAAAACCAGGTGATCTATCTTTTGTACTTGATAAAGTTGAGGCATTATATTTGAAGATCAAAAAAACTGGAGGAATGAAAGGGACAGAGTAAAAGAAAAATTATATGGAAATATTTTATGAATAAATGATGATGGAAAACCTGATTAAAGGTGTAGAACAAGCATTGTGTAATCAACCTATATCTGTTTTATTATTATCAGTTGTACAACTAGTTACAAATTCTAAAACACATTCTACTACCGATTTAGAGTTTTTTGAAATGTTGGTTGATCTAGTTGTTATAGAAAAGATAATGAATAAAGAACTTGAAGTTGAAACTCTTGTATAAAAGTTAGTTTAGAAATCAGTTTGAAAATCAATTAAGTGTTCAGTGAAGACAAAAGTACAAAAATTAGTTTAGAGGTATAGAAAGGGTGTTTAAAGAGATACATGGCTATTAGATAAAAATATAGAAGAATAATTATTAGAAAAAGGAGAAGAAGAAGAGGAATAATACCAAGAATAATAATTATCATCGGATTCATCACCATCCACTACTTCCTTATCAGCTCAGTCCGATAAGAATCCAGTTTTAGATCTTTAGATAAATGATTAATCATCGTTACAAGATAAATAAGAAGCAAATCATTTACATACAAAAATATTATACAAAGAATATTCTGATAGTGAAATTTATATTCTTAAGGTTTTAGATGATGAAAATTTATAAAGAAAAGAAAATAAAGATGTTAGACCTTCTCACCAATTCATTTCAGAAGATTTATTAGATTCATTAGATACTTATATTACTAAAGCTCATAAAAGTATTGATTATATTTTTGAAACCTTAAAACAAATTAAATATTAAATTCCATATTCAACAAAGATTTAATCATTGTGTAAAAAAATACAGAATATTTTGAATGAGAAATTAAAATCCTTATAATTGTTAACTAAATCAGTTGTTCAGAATGAGGCTGAGATAAAGTGTTTCAAAGAACAATATATGAAAAAAAGGTATAATCAAATGGTTAACTAGTCAAGACAAGTATATGGTGATTTTAAAGATCATGATTAATTGTGTTTTTATGTTAGTAATGTTTCTTTTTACATAACTAATTTCTTTAAGAATTTATATTTAGATGAATCTAACAGGTTGAAGTTTGTGAAATATTTTAAAGACATATTGTACTCTTGGAATTAATAAATCTCTAAACTTAAATATGAAACTAAAAAGTTGAGGGATGATAATGAAAGTATTAGATCCTTTTAAGAAGTGTTTCAAAGAATAAAGTAAGAAAATAAATGATTAGTTTTCCTGAAGAGGAGATAATCAGTTTGAAGGAAGAAAATCATAAGTTTGGATTAATAGAGGAAAAGACAACAAAGCCTGAATCTATGTCTACAGAATCTAAGAAGAACCATGTGTATTTAAAAAAACTAAATTAAATTTTCAAGAATATTTATAATAAAGAATAAATATTTTCTTTTTGAAATTTTAATGTATTTTAAAATCAATAATTTTTAATTATATCTAATTTGAATGATTTATTCTCCAAATACATTTTGTTTGAATGTTTTCTTGTTTTACTTGTATTAATTTTATTTCTTTTTATCTTGGATGAATAGTTATTAAAACACAATTTTTTTGTGTTATATTTTCTAAAATTTTAGGAAAATATGTTACTTTCCCTATTCCTTTTTTCAAATAAAAAAGGGGAGAATTTTTTTAAGGGGGATAAGTTATTTATAAGGGAGAAAGTATCTAAAGGGAAAATTTTATTTAGGGGGGAATCTAATGTAATAATATTTCCTATCAGATGAAGAATGAAGAACAAAAGGAAGTTATCAAGACAAGGGGATTTAAGATATGAAAATTTTATATAATAATTATGAATAATTTATTTGAATTTCATAAAAGTACAAAGGGTTTTAAGTTTTGCAAAGTTAATTGTTTTTTTTATTATAGCTTGTGATTTCTAAAAAGGGGGATATTATTTAGTCAAAAGTTTAAAATTTATAATTTTCATTTCCTAAGTTTTTAAAATCAATTTTTTTCCTTAAAACCTTATTTTACTAAAATTTTATATCCCAAGTATTTTAGAATGATTTTGTATGAAACATATATTTCTAATAAATGTAGATTTTTTTTAATTTATGAGAATATAAAATTTATATTCTTTAATTTGATATATCGTACTGATTCTGTTTATGGTTCATCAGTCTAACTAGTGTATTGTCTATCATATTGAATTGTTTTCTATCAAGATGAATGGATTATTATCCATTAAACTAATAGTAGCTCTGATCCATCTGACTGACCATATTTCAGTTTATAAGATTGATAATATAATAATATATCAGATTGTCAAAAGTTTATAATTAGAGAGTTGAAATTATTTATATCAGAAATTTTTTATTACATCATTGTAATGGGGATATCAAAACAACATCAGATGAAGGTGTTTTCTGATCTATCTAGTGAATATCATCCAAGGATGTTTCAACTGACTATGAGATTGACATAAAATATGACCATTTGAGGGATTCCTATAAATATAATTTAATTTAAGGAGCTAGGAGATGATGAATTTGAAACTCAACACATCTGGAGATCACTCTACCTGAATATCTTGTTCTTATGCTTTATAATATTTTAGGGAGTTGTGTTATTAGGATTTTGAGCGAGGAATTGTAAAATCCTTAGAAATTTTTTTCTTTTGTATTCAATTATTTTGATTGAGGTTTAGATTAATGTATTATAAGGATAAGAAGACATGTGATACCTATCAGGATAATCGAGGGATTACAGGGTATTGAAAGATATATATGGAACCTATCATCATATTAGGGGCTTACATGGTTTAGGAAGATAGATATATTCTAATCATTGTATCAGGGGATTTCTTGGTAAGGAAAGATAAACCTTACAGTTAGGTTGAAAATTGTGGATATAAAAAGTTTGGATTTCCGACTTCCTTAACTCTTAATCTTAAATAATATAATTTATTTTATAAAGTTTTTAAGTAATTATTACATTATCATAATCTATCATATTACCTTTTTAAACATGTTTTATATTTTTCTATGCATTTATTTTAGAAAGTTTGTTTTTACTAATTTTATAAGTATCTGATTTATCAAACTATCTGTGAGTTCAATTAATATCTCTTATTTATCAGAAAAATTTAGTATTTATAAAATATACTATGATCATAAGATTATTATTTATTCCAATATTTTTAACAAAACAGGTTTAGTTTTTTGGGTTAGTTTAATTTTTTAAACCATAATTTACTCCCCTCTTGTAGCTGTCATAAACTATTATGATCCAACTTGTAAAGGTATGAAATTTTGAGAAATGTAGAATTAATTTATAAAGAATTTTTTTTATAAATTTATGATATCATTGATAAATAAATGTATATTAAAGGATAAGTAATTCAGATGATGTAGTTGCACAGATCTTGATGGATTCAATATCATGATGAGTTCAAAACCATTACGATTCATACTGGGTGTATACCATCAATCCAAATATGATACTCTAAAAGAGAATATAACCACACCAAAGTGATTGATATCTGTCACGACCCGCCCTTGGGGTCCGTGCCGTGACTACCCCAAGCCCGCCTTCCATAGGCCAGGGGCTGACGACTAGCACCAAGGCGTAAATCCCGGTAAAAAGGGAAGGCATTGCCTTTGAAAAGTAAACAAACACCACAGAGTAAGCAAGCGGAAAGTAAACACTAAACAAAAGCAGAGTACAACTGAAAGTGCGGAAAAGGTAAGTGGGCCAGTATACAAACCCAAACTGAAAGTAAAGTACAACTCGAAAGGGAAAACATCAACTGAAAAGTAAAATCCGCTACGCCGAGCTGTCCACTGGAAATCCCACCTGAAGGGTGGGTACAGATAGCTCCTCTGCTCCACGGGTCCCGCCGTCCGCTCCGAGCACGTCCCGCCAAGTGGTCCACCTCCGGGTACCGTCCCGCTCTGCAAGCCTCAGCTAAGGTCAACGCTGTCCGTCGTCTGCAACCAACACAACGTAGTGCGGGCAAAGCCCGTGCAGGGGTGAGTATAAGCTACTCAGTAGGGACCCTGAGACCCCTGAAGGTCTCTCAAATCCACAAAGGATAAACCACGAAGAAAGGTACAATCACGAAGTAACAACCGACACTGCTTAGGTATATGCCCATACATATACCTAAGTCATCAATTTCAAATACGCTCCAACCTCCGAGCCCAAGTACAACTCAGTCCACACAGGAAAGTAAACGTATTCCACACAGGAAAGAAAAACGTAATCCACACAGGATTGCACAACACAATCCACACAGGAAAGCAACAGGATTCAGCTCACACAGGTATACATCTTCAAAGGACGATAAAGATGATCTCTGATCCATCTAAGTCGTCGAACCCACGAAGGATCGATAGGTAACTAACCCCCGCAAAGACCCACACAGGATCGGGCCCACACAGGACCTGTAGGCGCTGGTTCACACAGGACCGCTGAGTGCAAGGACCCACACAGGATCGGACCCACACAGGATCGGGCCCACACAGGACCTGTAGCACTGATCCACGTAGGATCGCTGAGTGCTGTAGTCATCTTCGTCGAATCCACATAGGATCTCTGTAATGTCGTCGTCGCAGTCACAGTAGCAGTAGTAGCAGTAGTAGTCACAGTAACAGTCGCAGCCAGCACTAGGGTTCCCACACATAGTAAGCTCGTTCGGAGGGTCCGCTCCACGAGCCGAGAGGCTGATACATCAACTGACACAAAGTCCAGAGTTGATGTATCCAAAAGTTCCGTATCGTCAACAGGAACTCAACGCAACAAACGGCGCGTCGATCGGACGCCCGGTCTGAGAGTTATTGGCATTTTCGTCCCCGGGACCCGGTTGGTTTTTAAGGAAAAACCAACCCGACCGTACTCCACCTGCGTCCAAACCTCGTGCGGATTATGCCAAAAGATCCGTCTCACTAAGAGGAACACAACGTGGCTGACGGCACGTCAATCGGACGTCCGTAGCTCAAGATATGAGCGTTTCCGCTCCGAAAGCCCGGTTGGTTTCGTGAACGAACCAACCCGGCCGAACTCAAAGTAATCCGAAACCTTGAGTGCGATATACCGAAACGACTGTCTCGATCCAAGGATCGCGTTTCCGCAGACGGTTCGTCAATCGGAGGTCCGAGGCTCAAGTTATGGACAAAAGACCGAAAAAGATTCGAAACGGGGGGTCCGGGTCCGGGTCGGCCCGAACCGGGTCGACCCGACCCGGGTCCGACCCGGCCCGGCCCGGCCGGTCGGCCGGCGGCGCGGGGGCCGCGGCGGCCTGGCGCCGCACGGTGGCTGCACGCGGGGGGAAAAGCCGCCGCTGATTGGAAGGGGCGGCACGGCATAGCCGCGCCCTTTGCAGAAAAAACGGCCCCCACGTGGGGGCCGGCTTGGATAAAAACCGGGGGGCTGCTGCCCCCCCCCCCCCTTCATGGAAACCGCCCCCCTCATAATGAGGGGGTTTTTGTGCGCTGGCCGGGGGATTAATTTCCCCCGGTTTAATTCCATCCGGCCGGCCAGCTGGCCGGCCTGTTTTCTCCAACGGGACCGGAAAAATCCGGTCCCCTCTTCGGCTTCCGACGCCAGCGGCCCGGCCGCCGGTCTTCTCAATTCGCCGCGGCCCGGAACCGGCCGTTGTGTTCGTCATCCGGCGCGGTGCGATAGCACCGCGCCCCTCCGCCGCACCTCGATTTCTTTCAACGCGGCGCGACGGCGTCACGTCCTTGATGTTTCTTCCATGGTGCGTGCGCGATGGCGTTGCGTTCAAGATGTTTCTTCCATGGTGCGCGCGCGACGGCGTTGCGTAAAATAAACGCACGATTAACCGCATGGTGCGATGTCACCACGCCACCTTGTTTCCACCCGCAAAGCAATTCAACAAGAACGATGGAGGGGGTTCGGCCGTGTTCATGCGGTCCGACCACCCTCACGTTAAAACACAACTTAAAGTATTCAAACGCCACACATTAGACATGCTAGATCCACGATCAAGAATGGAATAAATTAAAAATAAATCAACAACCCCTACCTTGGGTATAGGTTCGAGGATTTGTCAACGTCCGCGGAAGACAACATCGCAGAGGTCGGGCGTCGCGGTCGCCGTTCGTCAAATCCGTTGACGAAGAGATGCGTCCGATGTGATACGTCATTGGCGAAAATTATTATGTCGACGAAGGGAATCCGAGGAGGAAGTGGCGTTCCCTCTCGTTGACACGGAAGACGAAGAAGAGCGGAGCGGCGTTCTCCGTCGGAACTTGAGCGTTCTTCGTCAAGTTGAGCGTTCTTCGTGTTCTTCGTCAGAGTTGAAGAAGAAGAAGAAAAACTTCCAAAAGCTCTCAAGATGGCCAAAGTGTTCTAACCCAACCAAATAAAATAAGAGCTTATTTTATTTACAAACCTCACAAAAGAATTTCAAAGGTTTGAAATTCAAAAAGATTAACTCCAATATTAAATGACTTAAGTCATTAAAGAGGGGTTAAGGGAGTTGGGAGAAGATGAAAGGTTGGGAGATTCGTGTGGGCCCCACCACACTTAATCCTCCCAAGGGAGGTTAAGTGTATGTGGGTCCCACTTCCAACCCCCTTTGGTAGGATTTATCAAGTTAAAATAAAATTTGTTCTTCACGAATTTTATTTAACTTAAACTAAAAACCCAAAAACTAACTTTCAACCCGCAACAAACGCAACTTCTGAAAAGGTCTCTTTAAGAGAAAATCGGCGCTGCGAGTTCATCGGTGCCCTCGGATTTCAATTCCGATCACCAGATCAAAAGTTAGGAATTCCCGCTCGTTCGTTCACTGAACGTACCCGAGCCAAACTTCGGAAATTGATTCCGGGCACTCCGGGCCTCGGAATCAGGTGCCGTCAGAAACCACGCTCTTGTAAAATTCTAAAGAAAATTAAGAAAAAATTTCCCTTGAATTTTACGGGTCTTTACATTACTCCCACCTCAGGGCTTTACGTCCCCGTAAAGATACATCCAAAAACTAGGGAAACAAATGAGGGTACTGAGCACGCATCTGAGCCTCCCGCTCCCATGTGCTCTCCTGGAGATTCCCGTGCTGCCATCTGATGCGCACTAGAGGAATCGATCGCCCACGCAGGACCCGCTTCTGTCGATCCTCTATCTCCACCGGGACCTCCGTAAAAGTCGCCCCATCGTCAACGTCAAGCTCCCCATGGTCAATGATGTGCGTCGGTTCGTGCACGTATCTCCTCAGCTGAGATACGTGGAAGACGTCGTGCACCCGGTGAAACTGAGGTGGTAGAGCCAGGCGATAAGCCACCTCGCCAACCCTGCTGAGGACCTGGAAGGGTCCGATGAAGCGCGGAGATAACTTGCCGCCTCGGCCAAATCTTCGAATACCACGTCGAGGTGAGACTCACAAGAAGACGTGGTCGCCATCCTCGAACTCTAGTGGCCTCCGCCTCCTGTCAGCGTATGACTTCTGCCGGCTCTGTGCTGTCCTCATCCGCTCCTGGATGACCTGGACCTTCTCTGTCGTGGCCTGGACCATCTCCGGTCCCACTAGTGCTGACTCCCCAGGGTCTGTCCAGCACAAAGGAGATCTACAAGGTCGGCCGTACAACGCCTCGTACGGTGCCATCCCGATAGTGGAGTGGTAGCTGTTATTGTACGCAAACTCCACTAAGGGTAGGTGGTCCTCCCAGCTACGACCAAAGTTGAGGACACATGCACGAAGCATGTCCTCCAGAGTCTGAATGGTCCTCTCCGTCTGACCATCCGTCTGAGGGTGAAAGGCTGTGCTCAGACGTAGCTGCGTCCCGAACGCCTCCTATAACCCCTTCCAAAGCCGGGAAGTAAAACGGGCATCTCGATCGGAGACGATAGATGATGGCACACCGTGGAGCCGCACAATCTCCTGAACATAGAGACGTCCCAAGCTCTCTACTGAGACCTGCTCTCTAATGGGTAAGAAGTGTGCCGACTTGGTGAGTCGGTCAACAATCACCCAAATGGAGTCGTGACCTCTGGAAGTGCGTGGAAGTACAGTCACGAAGTCCATAGATATGCCGTCCCACTTCCACTCCGGAACCTCCAAGGGCTATACCAAGCCTGCTGGTACCTGATGCTCTGCCTTCACCTGCTGGCAGGTGAGGCATCGAGAAACGAACTCTGCTACTGCCTTCTTCATGCCCGGCCACTAGTGCTGTCGTCTGAGGTCCTGGTACATCTTCGCCACTCCAGGATGTACCACTAAAGGAGAAGTGTGAAACTCTCTCAGCACTTCCTCTCGCAAAGCGACTGGTACCATGGTACGTCCTCGGAAAAGGATGTCGTGCTCTGCTCCAAGGGAGAAACCATCAGGTGCCTATCCCGAGGATATCTGTGCACGCCGTGTCTCACAGTCAGCGTCCTCACGCTGTGCCTCCCTGACCCGCTGTAGTAGTGGAGGAGTGACTGTGAGAGACTGAAGGAAGGCTGCTCCATCTCTATCCACGAAGGATATCTGCAAAGAGGCTAGCTGCTCCGTCGCCTCCTCAAGTAACTGAATGCCCGTCCTCCTGCTGAGGGCATCGGCTACTACGTTCCCCTTCCCAGGAGTATAGACTATCTCAAAGTCATAGTCCTGGAGGAACTCGAGCCATCGCCGCTGTCTCAGGTTCAGGTCCTTCTGAGAGAAGATACACCTGAGACTCTGATGATCGGAAAAGACTGTAAAGCGCTCGCCCATCAGATAGTGTCGCCATGTCTTCAGAGCGAGGACCACTGCTGCTAGCTCCAGGTCATGGGTAGCGTAGTTCTGCTCATGCGGCCTCAACTGACGTGATCCATAGGCGATCACTGCCCGCTCCTGCATCAGAACACATCCGAGTCTGGTCCCTGATGCATCGCAGTAAACTACGTACCCTACTCCCTCCTCTGGCAACCTCAAGATAGGTGCGCAGGTCAATCTCTGTCTCAGCTCCTGGAAGCTCTGCTGACATCTGTCTGACCATACGAAGGGTTTACCCTTCTTCGTCAAAGCTGTGAGTGATGCCGCAACTCTAGAGAAGTCTGGCACGAATCTCCGATAGTATCCTGCTAGTCCCAAGAAACTCCGAACCTCAGTCACGCTCCTGGGTGGCTCCCAAGCTAACACAGCCTCAATCTTCGCGGGATCCACTGCAACTCCTGCCTCAGAGATAACGTGTCCCAAGAAGTGGACCTCACGTATCCAGAACTGGCACTTAGAGAGTTTACCATAAAGCTGGTGCTCTCGGAGTGTGTCTAGTACAACTCGCAAGTGATAGGCGTGCTCCTCCTCTGTCGTAGATTAAATCAGAATGTCGTCGATGAAGACCACGACAAACCGATCGAGGTATGGCTGAAAGATCCTGTTCATGAGAGCCATGAACACTGCTGGAGCATTGGTTACACCGAAAGGCATAACCAAGAACTCATAGTGGCCATACCGACATCTGAAGGCTGTCTTCTGCACATCCTCGTCTCTGACTCTGAGCTGATGATAGCCTGACCTGAGGTCTATCTTCGAGAACCACCGTGCTCCCTTAAGCTGATCAAAGAGGTCGTCAATCCTCGGTAGCGGATACTTGTTCCTTACTGTCACCTGGTTCAGGCGACGATAGTCAACACAAAGTCGCAAGCTCCCGTCCGCCTTCTTGGCGAACAAAATCGGGGAAGCCCAGGGTGAAACACTGGGTCGGATGAACCCCTTGCCCTGCAAGTCCTCCAACTGTACCCGTAGCTCTCGAAGCTCGGCGGGGGCCATCCGATATGCTGGAGTGGATATCGGGGTTGTCCCGGGGTACAAGTCAATATAAAAGTATACCTCTCTGCGAGGAGGTAGCCCTGGAACATCGTCGGGAAAAATGTCCGCAAACTGATCCACCACTGCAGGAAAACCAGGACTCTGCACGTCAACTGCTCCAAGGATAAGGCTAGCCAACTGATGAGTGATGGGCTGTCCTCTCCTCCGCGGAAGTCCATCCTGTGCTTCTAAGGCTCCCTTCTCACCGGTGAAGGTGAACCTGCTCCCGTCGGTGCGTACACATCGCACCTTGCGCCTAAAACAGTCAATCTGTGCATGGACCGTAGACAGCCAATCCATGCCCAAGATGACGTCGTAAGGCCTCGACGCTGCTACAAGAAGATCCTAGCCGAAGCTCTCGCCTCCTAGAGTAAGCTCACACTGCCGGCACCAGTGCGTAATCGTTGAGTCTGCTCCCGTAGGAGTCTCTAGCCGTAAGGATCGAGCCAACGGCTCTGTCGGAATCTCCGAGCTCCAAACCAGGGCAGCGGCTATGAAAGAGTGACTCGCTTCTGTGTCTATAAGAACTGCAGCAAGGGTGGAGTAGACACAGATAGTACCTCGAATCATCTCAGGTGCGCCGTGGTCGTAGGCCTCTGCTGCCTGGAGCTGTGCCTGTCTCTGACCGCCAGCTCCCTGTGGTCGGGGTGGACCTCCTGGTGGTGGTGGTGGCAGAGCCTCAAAGCGTCGCCCACCACCGGCTGCTCGTCCAGCTCCTCTACCTCGTCCGCCTCCTCTCTGCGGACCGCCACGGTCGACCCTCTGCCTCTGCCTCGGTGGTCCCTCAACCGTCTGCTGCTCCTCGGCATGGTGGGTCGGGCAGTCACGAACCATGTGCCCCTGCCCGCCGCACGAGTAGCACTGTCTGCCTCTCGAAAGACTGGCTCTGCGCTGTGTGCCCCGCACTGCTGAGCCAGTGTCCTGAGGTCGTCTGCCCGAAGGTCTGGTCTGTCTGGACCCCTGAGTCATCCGTCGACTGCCTGCTGCAGATGACTCTGCCACGTGCCGCCCTGCGGTGGGTCTCTGTGCTGGTGTAGACTCAGCAAGGAATCTCTCGATCAGAAGGGCCCGCTCCAATACTCTTGTCTGAGTCGGTATGCTGAGGGAGATCAGCGATGCCCTGATCTCGTGTCTCAAACCCTACTCGAAGGTCCGGGCCCGGAAGAATGGGTCCCGTACCATGTCGGTCGAGTAGCGCGAGAGATCAGTAAATATCGCCGAGTACTGAGCGACCGTCATGCTGCCCTGCCGCAGCTGTAGAAGCTCCTGGATACGCACCGCACGAAGGGTGGCTGGGACGAACTCCGAGCGGAAGAGGCTCTCAAAGTCCGTCCAAAGAAGAGATGCCTCATCGTGCACCTGGAGCATCAAGCTCCACCATCGTCCTGCTGCTGCGTGTAGTAGGCTCGCAGCGAGGATCACCATGAGGTCTGCTGGTGTCCTCACTAGCCTAAACACTCGTACCACTGCCTCCAGCCAGTCCTCTGCTGCCCGGGGATCCGTCTCCCCGCGAAACCTGGGCGGTCGCTGGCGCTGAAACTCATGCAGTGCACTGAGGCGACGTGCATCGTCAGCGGCTGCTGCTGGAAGCATCGGGGGCTCGGCGGGTAGTGCTACCGCCGGTGCCACTGCTAACAAAGGGCCCTGCACCGAGGCCTCATCGCTCGGTGGGCTGTCGTCACGCTCGACTCTCGGAACCCTAGCTGGCTGCCGTCGTGGGGCCATCTTGAAAAGGAAACAGGTGCGCCACGGTCAGAACAATATACCTGGTGAGCTGATATAAGTAATCACAAAGAAAACTTTGAAACACACACGCAATCAATGTTTTCGTGCATTAAGTCGGAAATCAGAAGTCAGGGTCCTGGTGTACGGATACGTCGGCCGCCGCACCAACACTGGACTCCCTGGACTGATAACCACACTCAATACGCTAAACATTATTGCTTCACATAGAAAAGATCAGAGTTCGCGGTAGAACCGAACTCCTCTGATACCAATTTGTCACGACCCGCCCTTGGGGTCCGTGCTGTGACTACCCCAAGCCCGCCTTCCATAGGCCAGGGGCTGGCGACTAGCACCAAGGCGTAAATCCCGGTAAAAAGGGAAGGCATTGCCTTTGAAAAGTAAACAAACACCACAGAGTAAGTAAGCGGAAAGTAAACACTAAACAAAAGCAGAGTACAACTGAAAGTGCGGAAAAGGTAAGTGGGCCAGTATACAAACCCAAACTGAAAGTAAAGTACAACTCGAAAGGGAAAACAACAACTGAAAAGTAAAAGCCGCTACGCCGAGCTGTCCACTGGAAATCCCACCTGAAGGGTGGGTACAGATAGCTCCTCTGCTCCACGGGTCCCGCCGTCCGCTCCGAGCACGTCCCGCCCAGTGGTCCACCTCCGGGTACCGTCCCGCTCTGCAAGCCTCAGCTAAGGTCAACGCTGTCCGTCGTCTGCAACCAACACAACGTAGTGCGGGCAAAGCCCGTGCAGGGGTGAGTATAAGCTACTCAGTAGGGACCCCGAGACCCCTGAAGGTCTCTCAAATCCACAAAGGATAAACCACGAAGAAAGGTACAATCACGAAGTAACAACCGACACTGCTTAGGTATATGCCCATACATATACCTAAGTCATTAATTTCAAATACGCTCCAACCTCCGAGCCCAAGTACAACTCAGTCCACACAGGAAAGTAAACGTATTCCACACAGGAAAGCAAAACGTAATCCACCCAGGATTGCACAACACAATCCACACAGGAAAGCAACAGGATTCGGCTCACACAGGTATACATCTTCAAAGGACGATAAAGATGATCTCTGATCCATCTAAGTCGTCGGACCCACGAAGGATCGATAGGTAACTAACCCCCGCAAAGACCCACACAGGATCGGGCCCACACAGGACCTGTAGGCGCTGGTTCACACAGGACCGCTGAGCGCAAGGACCCACACAGGATCGGACCCACACAGGATCGGGCCCACACAGGACCTGTAGCACTAATCCACGTAGGATCGCTGAGTGCTGTAGTTGTCGTCGTCGAATCCACACAGGATCTCTGTAATGTCGTCGTCGCAGTCACAGTAGCAGTAGTAGCAGTAGTAGTCACAGTAACAGTCGCAGCCAGCACTAGGGTTCCCGCACATAGCAAGCTCGTTCGGAGGGTCCGCTCCACGAGCCGAGAGGCTGATACATCAACTGACACAAAGTCCAGAGTTGATGTATCCAAAAGTTCCGTATCGTCAACAGGAACTCAACGCAACAAACGGCGCGTCGATCGGACGCCCGGTCTGAGAGTTATTGGCATTTTCGTCCCCGGGGCCCGGTTGGTTTTTAAGGCAAAACCAACCCAACCGTACTCCACCTGCATCCAAACCTCGGGCGGATTATGCCAAAAGATCCGTCTCACTAAGAGGAACACAACGCGGCTGACGGCACGTCAATCGGACGTCCGTAGCTCAAGATATGAGCGTTTCTGCTCCGAAAGCCCGGTTGGTTTCGTGAACGAACCAACCCGGCCGAACTCAAAGTAATCCGAAACCTTGAGTGCGATATACCGAAACGACCGTCTCGATCCAAGGATCGCGTTGCCGCAGACGGTTCGTCAATCGGAGGTCCGAGGCTCAAGTTATGGCCAAAAGACCGAAAAAGATTCGAAACGGGGGGTCCGGGTCCGGGCCGACCCGGCCCGACTCCCCCTGGGTCGGCCCGAACCGGGTCGACCCGACCCGGCCCGGCCGGCGCGGCGGCGCGGCGGCGTGGGGGCCGCGGCGGCCTGGCGCCGCACGGTGGCTGCACGCGGGGGGCAAAGCCCCCGCTGATTGGAAGGGGCGGCACGACATAGCCGCGCCCTTTGCAGAAAAAACGGCCCCCACGTGGGGGCCGACTTGGATAAAAACCGGGGGGCTGCTGACCCCCCTCCCTTCATCGAAACCGCCCCCCTCATAATGAGGGGGTTTTTGTGCGCTGGCCGGGGGATTAATTTCCCCCGGTTTAATTCCATCCGGCCTGCCAGCTGGCCGGCCGGTATTCTCCAACGGGACCGGAAAAATCCGGTCCCCTCTTCGGCTTCTGATGCCGGCGGCCCGACCGCCGGTCTTCTCAATTCGCCGCGGCCCGGAACCGGCCGCGGTGTTCGTCATCCGGTGTGGTGCGACGACACCGCGCCCCTCCGCCGCACCTCGATTTCTTTCAACGCGGCACGACGACGTCGCGTCCTTGATGTTTCTTCCATGGTGCGCGCGCGATGGCGTTGCGTTCAAGATGTTTCTTCCATGGTGCACGCGCGACGGCGTTGCGTAAAATAAACGCACGATTAACCGCGTGGTGTGACGGCACCACGCCACCTTGTTTCCACCCGCAAAGCAATTCAACAAGAACGATGGAGGGGGTTCGGCCGTGTTCATGCGGTCCGGTCCCCCTCACGTTAAAACACAACTTAAAGTATTCAAAAGCCACACGTTAGACATGCTAGATCCACGATCAAGAATGGAATAAATTAACAATAAATCAACAACCCCTACCTTGGGTATAGGTTCTAGGATTTGTCAACGTCCGCGGAAGACAACGTCGCGGAGGTCGGGCGTCGCGGTCGTCGTTCGTCAAATCCGTTGACGAAGAGATGCGTCCGATGTGATACGTCGTTGGCGAAACTTCTTATGTCGACGAAGGGAATCCGAAGAGGAAGCGGCGTTCCCTGTCGTTGACACGGAAGACAAAGAAGAGCGGAGCGGCGTTCTCCGTCGGAACTTGAGCGTTCTTCGTCAAGTTGAGCGTTCTTCGTGTTCTTCGTCAGAGTTGAAGAAGAAGAAGAAAAACTCCCAAAAGCTCTCAAGATGGCCAAAGTGTTCTAACCCAACCAAATAAAATAAGAGCTTATTTTATTTACAAACCTGACAAAAGAATTTCAAAGGTTTGAAATTCAAAAAGATTAACTCCAATATTAAATGACTTAAGTCATTAAAGAGGGGTTAAGGGAGTTGGGAGAAGATGAAAGGTTGGGAGCTTCGTGTGGGCCCCACCACACTTAATCCTCCCAAGGGAGGTTAAGTGGATATGGGTCCCACTTCCAACCCCCTTTGGTAGGATTTATCAAGTTAGATTAAAATTTGTTCTTCACGAATTTTATTTAACTTAAACTAAAAACCCAAAAACTAACTTTCAACCCGCAACAAACGCAACTTCCGAAAAGGTCTCTTTAAGCGAATATCGGCGCTGCGATTTAATCGGTGCCCTCAGATTTCAATTCCGAGCACCGGATCAAAAGTTAGGAATTCCCGCTCGTTCGTTCACTGAACGTACCCGATCCAAACTTCGGAAATTGATTCCAGGCACTCCGGGCCTCGGAATCAGGTGCCGTCAGAAACCGCGCTCTTGTAAAATTCTAAAGAAAATTAAGAAAAAATTTCCCTTGAATTTTACGGGTCTTTACAATATCATTCTACATGTTCTTTTAAATTTAATTGAAACCACACTATAGTGAAAATTCTATGTCCATTTTAGTGGGTGTTTCAGACAGCAAGATCGGCTGTGAGAAACAATGACTCTTAAAAATTTAGTGATATTTCAATGGGTATTTTGGTGAATATGGTGAGATTAGAATATAACTATGAGAAATGGTGGGTGAAAAAATAATATGTTTATTTTTGGCTGATCATTTTTAGTTCTATGCCATAAAAGGAGGTTCCACTTCATAAAACCTTACATTCGAATATGTATGCATGAATGGATGGTGATATTATGAAAGATTTAAAATGATGTGAAATTTGTGGATATTTTTATATTGAAATATTTAAATATTATTTAAGGAATAAAGATTAAGTATTTGGTAGATTAAATTAGTTTTGACTGATAAGAATATACCATGATTATAATTCAATTTTCAAAATTATTTTTGAAATACTGTCATCCATATTTGAATGAGAAGATCATGCTTGCTGATGATTGAGGTAGTTTTCAAATATAAACATTAACTATATATTCATGTTATATTTTTGTGTGAATATTTATGGTATGTTTATAGAGGAATATATGCATGTAGAGGAAAATATTGAGGGCTTACAAGAACTATGTGAAAAAATTATTGAGAGCTTGATAGCACACATTATCAAAGAGAGAGAAAGATTCAAATATGGGTGATCTTAGAAGAAGGAGATCTAAAGAACCCAAGTATTCAAAGTGTCGAGGAATATCTAGATCACAAATGAAATATTGGTAGTTTTAAAATCAATAAATTTATTCTAAGAATATTTTTATGATCTTAAATAACTATACATGAACAGACTTGATCCCGTAGGATCATGGAGAAAGATCATATCAGTTGGTTCAAAAGAAACCAAGAGTTTTTGGAGATCTTTCTACCTTTAGATAAATATAGAACACAAGATTTATTTGGATGTATAATAAATCTAGGAGGAAGGAGCTAGTAGTTAGGTATATAACCAATCATGGCAGAAGATTTTGTGTCTTGGGTATAGAACCATTAATGACTGGAGGATCAAATATTGGGTTATGTAACTAGTTATTACCAAATATAGGTGACTATGGGGTATAACCAATCAAACTTTTATGTGAATTAGGATCCACTATTGTTGATTACAATATCATAATGGAGAATCTGTGTTGGGGAATCTAACTAACATGATAAGAAGTAGAATTTTATACCAATCCTTTTAAATACCATGTGCTGAGACTTATCTTTTATTGCTGCACATGAGGTGAGGCTATGAGTTTCTCTCTAGTGTAATGAAAACATTAACAAATTCAAGAGGTTGAATTAAAAATAAAACAATATTAATAAGGTGACAATTAATTTACCCCCATTAGTGTTCATTGTGGCCTAGGGAACTATAGAGACACAACTTTCTCTTACATTACTATTACATCATTTTTAATATAAATAATATAATAGTAATACATTCCAGGATCAAAAGATTTAGTATCTTGAGAAAATTAGGTTAATACAGAAATTGTATATAATAAAACATACAAATTATTTAAATCCTTCTCTATTAACCTCCTAAAATATATTATATTCTACTTATTATAAGAAATCACCTGATAATATATATAAAATAAATGGGTGAGATAAAATCTCAATAAGGGGAGGGATAACATAGAAGGAATAAGATACATGAATAAATAGTGCATGGGTTAACATAATAATCATAATCAAATCATAAACATTTGATCATCATCATAATCATGAGAGAAACATTTAAAAAAGACATTAAATGTGGTAAATGCATAAAAATGAAACCTTATAACATGGTTTTCAAATACCACACATAGTTTCGATTAAATTTAGTATCATGTTCACATGTAACATATGAAAATAAATTACAAAAAAATAATTATGAATAAAGATAAAATAAATTTAATGAATAATACACATAATATCATGAGATCTATCACATTAAATAATGAATTCTAGGGATATATAATTCTTGTCCCACCCACCACATCATAAAACACTCATAATCATGCATAACACATAAAGATAACATATATCAATCATAGCCATGAAATAAACCCATGGTAAGGAATGAGTTTCATAAAGTTTTCTTAAATCATAATATCATGAATAATATATGGGGTTCCAAAATTAATAATTGAAATAATATTTTTAACACAAAACATCATCATTCTTTAGTGAATAATAAACAACTCAACATGAGTAAATTCTATATTTTTGAAAAATAAATATATTTAGAATAATCTATGAAATTTGATTAGAAATCATTTTGAGAAGGTAAGAATATTTATATACCTATAAAGAAAATAGAAATATTAGTAAAAAGACATTTTAAGTAATTTTGAGTAATATCTATACTGAAAATAATTTGAAATATGAGATCCAAAAAGGTCCTGGGTTTGAGAATACCCTTACATTAAATCATGATTTATTTCGTCACTTTTCCACCTCTTATATAATAAAATTAGGTTTATTTAAACATTGAACCATAAGTGTCTTATGTTTAGTTTTTAAATATTTATAAATTATAATCATTAGATTCTAGCCTGTCTCAATTTGTTTAAGGTGAAAAGTTTTGGTATCCTATTTTCCTTAAAATACCCCTTCTTGCTTCAATTTAATGATCTAATTTTATTTATACTAATTATTATTATTTAATTCAGAATCTTAGAAGTACATATATTTATAAATTTATATATTATAAGTAATTTTTTATAATCATCCGTCATGGTTGTGATAATTATATAGTTGGAAACATCCTCATGGATGGTTAACCGACTGTTGAGAGGACATTGTAAAAAGTGGTGGAAAGAGCAGTATGAAATATAAATACATCCTAAAAATAATAATTATAGTAGTTTAAACAAAATTAATAAAATTTTAACATAATACTCAATTAATATTATAATATTTGGGTTTGGAATGAATAGAGAAAAAAAGGAATAGAAGAGAAAAATAATAGAAAAATTTAATGAAAATTTACCCTCTTATCTGTATTTATTCGTTTCTACAACTCTAAAATCATTGAATTCTTGGTGTTGAGTGACTCCAAAACATCCCTAAGGATTATAATGGTATTAATAGAAATAATTTGGTTAGTAGTTTAGGTTTGGTAAGTTAGGGAGGATTGGTTTTCCAAGGGGATGGGGGGGGTTATAGTTGTAGAGAGAGGTATTTTTCGGAAAAAATATTGAATAAAATATTAATTCCATGGTAATAATTATAGTAGTGATATTATCAAAATTTTAGGACATATTTGAATAAAATAAAATTATTTTATAACTTTTAATTATTTCCAAAAAAGAATTCACTATTTTTTAAAAAATAAATTAAAAAATGACAAATTGTTATTTTATTGGAATAATTTTGACTTTAGACTTTGGAAAATAATTTTTAGGTTTGGAAAATAAGTTAGTTATATTTAGATTAATCATATATATTATTAAATATGTTTTTTTCCAACAAAAACTTTATAATTGATTATGTTATTATTACATCACGAAATAATTAATTTTAAATACTCCGGTTATGAAAAATTGTATTTTTACTAGTCACCTAGAAATTTAATTATTTCAAAAAATTACCAAAAAATAACCCTGAGAAGATTAAAATGTGATTATTTCAAAAATTAAGTTCATTCTATCAAAAATATATTTTCTTTCATAGGTAATTTTAAATTTTAATATAAAAAATTATGATTTTTTATGAAATACATTAATATACAATTTTTTTAAAAGTGTTTATAATTTCTTTAAGTTTTGAGTATTTATATTTATTTTTTTCAATAAAATATCTATATATTTTCTGAAATTAAAAAGAATAAATATTATTTATATGACATTATACTATTTTGAGGTCAATTTACTATTCCAATGGCCAGGTTACTATTCCCAACATCCAAGTTACTATCCCTAACACTCACATTACTATTCTAACAACCACTTTACTATTCCAACAATCATATTACCTCTGGTAAATACCAATTATTTCCTTTATAAGCCATTCAATATAATTCCCCCCAAGGTTTCTTATTTTAATTTTCTAAATGTTAATTGGTTTACTAATATGTTGTTTATTTTCCTTAGTGTTGTTCATGGGAATAATGATTCTAGTAGATCTAGATGATCCAAATTTTCCCATTTGTGGTTTTTTATTTTCTATTTTTATCCCGTTATTATATTTGGAATTATCATGGTTTAGTTTTTGAACAATGAAAAAGTCTCTATTAATGATATAAAGCGTTGTTTAATTTTTGATATGCTGTGTGTGTATAATATAAAATAATATAATATAAAACACATTTTTCAAGTAGAAAATATCATTTATAGAGTCCAGGTTATTGAATTCTCCCCACTTTAGAAATTTATTCAATTCATATTCTCTATTATGAATAGATGAGGGTACTTTTATTTTATTTATTCCTCCAACTCCCATGTTGCTTATTCATATTTATGGTTCCACCATATCACTTTTATGAGGTGATTTGTCTTGTTGTGTAGAGATTTGCCTCTATAGTCAAATATCTTCATGAATGCTTCTCATAAGAGAGGTCGTGCTCCAATTTTACCCCCTCTAGATTTAGTACATGTGAGGGATCAAGTATGTACTTCCTCAGGAGAGATACGTTGAGTGAATCATGAAATTGAGATAGGTTTGGTTGAAGTTATAACTAATATTCCACTACTCATATACCATCAAGGATATAAAAGGGGGGTAATGTAGCTTTTGATAATATTTCCTTTATTTCCAAATCGCATGAATCTCTTTTATTGTGATATTTGAATGAACTATTTTCATCCAACTTCAAACTGCAAGTCCCTTCAATAACCTTTAATATAGCTCTTCTGCTGAATCTGAGAATATTTTATATTATTCTCATTGGATTGTACATTTTCTATCAATTCTTTCAAAATATCAGTGCAAATATGTTTTTTTCACTAACTTTACCCTAACAAGTCATTGAGTCAAAAGTATCTTTTGGACTTTTCCATTTATTTGTTTTTGGAAATCAAAAACTCTATCTTAAATACATAATAAAATAATTGTTTCTAGTATAAAGTTTTTTAATTGTTTTTAAGAAAACATATATGTTTTAATATACTTAGGAATGGGTTGTAAAGTATTCATGAATATAAAATTACTGTATTCATTAAAATTTTCATAATAATTATGGATCTAATAATGATTTAATTCACCTATATCATATCGGATTTAAATAATTTCTTTCTTGTCTTCATACCGATAAAAGTTTTAATCAGAATGGACATAGGAACTGATAGCAACAAAATCACTCATAATGGAAATTATAATTACATTTTGTAAGGTAATCCATTAGATTTATCTATGTTTAAATCCTGAATATATAAAAACATTTTCTATATTAATTTAATACTTTTTACACTAAAAATTCTATATATCAAAATGATTATGTGAATTATGATATAATATGACCTTTAAAGTTCCAGGTGTCCAAGTCCTTGAGAAAATCTCAGAGAAAATATAGTTGTTAGAGGTTCATGATAATCGTTGGAGGCTTTCCTATGTATATCCCCACAGGTGTCGTTAGTTCCCACTGGGTTACCAAATTTAAAAAATTTTAAACATGGAAAAATAGACCACTAAACTACTATGTTGTAAATTATTTTCAAGTCTAAGGTTGAACCCATGAAGATACAGTTAGGTAAAATATTAATTAAATAAGATAAACCTAAAATATTTTTGATTCGATGAAAATAAATCTCAACTATCGAGCATGGAATTGTTTAAAATTTGAGAGAAGAAAATATAAAATGGGTGTTGGGCAACAATGATTCTAGATTCACGAGATGACAAGGTGTATTAGAATCAATTAACAATCATACAGTCATCAGAATCATGTTCTAGTGAATCTAATGGTCATGAAAAATTCTCTCCATCCTAAGTTATCCTTGTCCCATGGTTAGGTAATTCAAATTAAAAATGAAGGGTAACCCAAAACCTAGTTTAAACATATGGAAAATACAGTCCCAATGGTCATGGTGGAGTATAAAACCTAGATCTCCCATTAAAAAAATGCATTCAATCTTGGAATGGTCATGTTCAAGGAAAGAAATTGAACCCAATCCCAAACCTCTGCTCACAATGGTCATGCAAGAAGAATTAAGAAAGTGTATAGAATTGAATAGAAAATATGAAATCCCAACATGAATTGAATTTATTATAAAATACCTTACATTTAATTCCCCTTCCTGATGCACACATCGACACAAATAAATTACCCACTCATGATAAGAATGAGAGGTTTTTGAAAAATAATAAAAGGAAAATCCTACAAAAAGTGGTGGAGTCATTGCACCTTCATCTGGTAGGCATCTTGTGGTGGTTCTCTATCTAAAATTCTTCAAATTGGTGGCCAAGGGTGTATTTTATTGGATTTTCCCATATAAACCCATGACCCAACGTCATTATTTTTTCATTAATTTCTTTCATCATAACGTGTACCTAGAATACACATCGTTTACTTGAGATCTGAGTTTTCCTTCATTGCGTTGAACCCGTGGAAACATCGTACGCTGCTTTAACTCTGGTCACGTTGTGAACTGAAGTTACACGACATGTACATGCAGTTCACAATGTGTTCCATCATCACAACTTATTATAAATATTTTGCAGTATGTCACGAAAAGATACTAAAATTTTTCTAATACCATTACATGATGTGCACTAGTTCTACTCTAGAATTTCAAACTTCCTTATCTCTCAAAAATCCAGTGTCTCTCCACGAGCAAAGTAAAGCAGTGTGAAGTGTCTTTAAGCTTAATTTTCCACCACTCTTTGTTACTTTTCCAAATATCCATTGATTCCTTACAAAAAACAAAAAACATGTTAAATAACTCACATCATGGAAATATTAATCAATTAAATTTATAAATCAATACAATAAAACACTACAAAATGTATTCATCAATTACACATATCAATTCCCCCATACTTAAATTCAGTCTTTTCCTCACGGATGGAATCTAAAAATACTAAAATGAAATTCACCTTACCATGATTTTAAATTTAATTTCAACAATAGAAATTGATCAAATGGAAAATTAACATGTTTGAGAATCAAATAGGAAAATTCCTCAATGCCTCACTTTTCAATGAAACAAGTCAACCATGTATTTTACTTTTCTTCTTTTGAAATAACCATGCCTTTTCATTCATCCATTTTCATTTTTAAATACATTATTAATATTAATGACACTTTCTATCTACCTCACATGAATTTTCTTCTCATCATAAGAGTAAAAATAAAAATTGAATATCAGTACATACCTCAAAAACACGTAACATACCATAGGCTTGGATGGAATCTATCATTTCCATCATGTAAAAAAAATCACAATTAATAATGAGGGCTTCACCATTTAGGATCAAATGAGTCTTATTCTTTAGGTTAGGTAGGTAAATGATGTAAACAGTAAGTCTCAGAAATGAGGTTTGACTCTAAATATTTTTTCATGATAAAAAAAGATAAGCTCAATGAATATCTCCTTTAAAAATATCATATATCTCTTCCCCCTCCAAAAACTCTAAGTGGGATCATAATAAATGTACTTGAAATGATATAATAAACATATATTTATTTTTTTCTTATATATATATTCTTATGTTTTTTTGAAAGATATGCCTTGGATAAACCTCACATCCATCACCTTACCACATATGATAAAAAATCATCGGTTTATAAAATGGGGATTTTTTATTCTCTAAAAATAGAACCCAATTTTTTCATTTTTTTCAATGGTTTTTTAGAAAGATAGGTGAATAATGAAATATAATGAAATATAATGAAAAACCTATAACAAAATATCTGTAATGAAGTATATCCCAATACACCCAATAATGTTCCTCCACCACACTTATTCTTTTAAATATCATGAAAAACATCTATATGAATATAAGAATAGATAAAATAGACTTGTAACATGGTTCATTTCCTAAAAAGGAAATTCATGGATTCTATGGTCTTAAAAAGGATTAATGCATGGTGGATTTTAAAATAAGAATTAACCAAAATAATGCCTCAATCATTGTAAAAGTGATTCTATTCAGTCATAACTTCGATAAGATGAAAAAAAATTCTAGAAGAAAACATGATTGAGTTTCTCAAGAAATATACTATAGAAATAATGGAAAATATTAGCTTAGTGAATGTCTTGGGAATCAGATGAATGGTTGGGTCAATTAATCATGGAAATGAATACGAATAATTAAATCAATGAATGCAAATTTATGAAATTCAAAACATTGCCAAATATCAGAAAAAGTTCATTTAAAATGATGAAAATGCTTCCCTAATCATGATTTTTCAAATCCTAATACACATTCTTATCTCTAATAATTATTTTCTCTATTTTTCTCATTGAAATTTATGGACAATGAAATTTAAACAGATGACATGATAAATGTCTTATATAGGTTATGTCTCTATGTTATATTGAATAAAGAATGAATCAATTGTGGGTTATGAAATTTACAATTTAAACTCTAAAACATTTAAAAATGTGGGGAATAAAATAGAAAAATTGAAGAATTGAAACTCTTACCCCCCTTTCAAATGGTGGTTTAATGTTGGTTGCATAGGTTCTATCTGCTGTTTTCTTTTTTTCTTACTGCTTGTTCCTTTGATGGACCGAAAAAATTAATAGAAACAATTGAAAGTATAGTCCCATTCAATAATTATAAAAAAATAGGGGTTGAAATTAAACATTAATATAAAATTAAACTATAAGAAAGAAATAAATCTAAATTCCTAGAAAGTGATAAAATATCGAGTTGCCTCCTAGAAGCTTCTTTTTTTAACCGGTCATTTAGATCGACCATATCCAAGTTAGCTAATTAGAGTGTGATATAATGATAACCATCTCATGTTAATCCAATATTGACTTTCAATACCTCCCATATCATCTTGAATTCTCTTTAATTGAATTTTCTTGTACCTTGGAGGTGGTGAAAAGAGTCTGAACAATATGAGTATAGACAACAGGATCTCTGAGTCAGTCCAAACTTAGTAAAATCCTTCTTCTTCAATGGATGGATGAATTTTTTGACTTTATTCAATGACCAATTATTGTTTTATAGCTAGATTATTCACATATTATATTATTTCTATTTGTTTCTTCAACTTCATAGTTAGCATAGGGTGCAGTTGGTTCCTCTTCTTCTTTACTATCTTATTTATGTAGAACACATAAATTTTCTAATTTTTCCCATAAATGTGGAAACTATCATCTCCTCCTAATATTATTCTTCATCTTATTATTCCTTTGGATACATTCCCAATTTCTTGAGGTTGTTTTGTAGCATCTCAGTAGTTGAGGTTCCTTTTTCTTCAATTTCATTTATTTTCTTCTACCTTCTTGAGTGTACTTCACACCATTCGAGTTTTGTATCAAGGTCACCCTCTTCATCACCTCTTGATCCTGTAAAATCAAGGGTACCATGATTAGAATAAGGATAAGCATTGAAAGTGGTACATACATCTAATTTGTTGTCCATGATTTTCTCATGACGCGCCTTGTAGAGTTTTGGATTCAGGATATGGGGTAGAGTGTATTCATGGGTAGAGTTGTGAGAACTTGAAAGGTTGAATACTCCTTTCTTTGATATTATTGAGTAGTTTCTCCATATCATTCAGTATGAAGGCAGACCTCTCCTTGGTAGTTGTTTCACTTTGTAGTCCTTCCATCACAACTAAAAATATCTAGTGTGGTAAAAAGTAATAAAAATAATAAAAATCCTATTCTAAAATTAGGAAATAGAAAAGATAATAAAATACTTTGTGTAAATTATTTAATCAATAAATTATAGATCCTATCCCTAACAATGATGATAAAAAATTTGATAGCCCTATGGGAATCCTTAATTCCCACCAGGTTACTGAATTTAGGAATTTTAAACATGAAACTAACAAAGCACTAAACTACAGGGTAGTATAGGATTTGAAAAAAATGGGTAACCCAAAAATATATTTGAACGTAGGGAAACTACATAACCAATGGTCATGGTATAAGTATAAACCCTAGATCAGAAATTAAATAAATGTATTCAATCTAGGAAATGGTCATTCATAGAGAAAGAAATTAAACCTAATCTCGAACCCCCGTTCACAATGGTCATGCAAGAAGAATTAGGAAAGTGGACAGAATTGAAGAGAAAATATGAAATCCAAACATGAATTACAATAATTATAAAGTAACTTAGATTAAATTCCCCTTCATCATGAACAAAATGACATAAAGATATTACCTTCTCATGCTAACCATAAGATGATGAAGAAAAATAATAAAAGGAAAATACTACAGAAAGTGGAAAAGCTATTGTGCCTTCATCCTGTAGGAATCTAGTGGTGGTTCCCCATCTAGAATGATTCAAATGGGTGTCCAAGGGTTCCTTTGATAATATTTTTCCTATCCAAAACTCTAGACCTGCATCGTTATTTTTTTCACGCGTCACCTTCATCACGATGTGTACCTGTAATACACATCATTTACTTAATATCTGAGTTTTCCTCCACTGTTTTGAATATGAAGAAACTTCGCACACTAATTTGAATCTGGTCACATCCTATATTGGATTTACATGGAATTTACTTATAGTTCACACCATGTTCCATCATCATGAATTGTTCTACACAGTGTACAACATGTCACGAATTGATACTACCCATCATGTACTCCCAGTACACGATGTGTGCTGGTTCTTCTCTAGAATTTCTAACTTCCTTCTCTCTCAAAAATCCAGTTCCATGACGTGATTGAAGAAAAGAAATGTGAAGTGTATTGAATCTCAATTTTACACCAATTCTCATTCCTCTTCAAAGTATTCATTTTTTCATACCAAAAAACATAAAACAAGTTAAACCACTCACAACTTGGAAATATTAATCAATTAAATACAAAAATCAATACAATAAAACACTAAAAAATATATACATGAATTACACTTATAACCTATAAATACCTGGTCATTTTAAGAGTTTAAAAGAAGATAAAGAAGTACTAAGTGAACACTGTGTTGATTTTTCTAATGTGTGAGTGCTCCAAAGCATTTAATAGTGAACAAATTGTTCTTTGGAATTATAACCTTATTGAGTTCGTTTTTGTAATTTATTTTTCTGTATGATTATGAATACAATTTAGGGATTTTTAGGATAGAAATACAAAATAAGATCATCATATCTAGGGCTACTAAGGATAAGAAAATAGAGGCCGATCATCTCATCAAGGGCTACTGAGGATATGAAAATAGAGAATCCAATCATCGTATTGAGGGGTCGTGGGGATATCAAGATAAGACAATATTTGTATCGAGGTAATTCGGTGGTAAGGGAAAGATAAACATTATTATAAGGATAAAACAAGGGAAATTTATCCTAGGTTTCTGGATACCCTTATATTTGGTTTAAATTAATTATATTCATTCGTATTACTTGTTTTATTACAAGTCTTTTATTTCTGCTAAAATTGTAATAGAAAGTGAATTCTATTATATTCATATTTATATTTGAATATTGTTTATCATAATAACTTTGATTATGATACTTTTTAATTAATATAATTAAATGATTTCATTTGAGAATACAACACTTTTTTATTGCAATTATATAATATTTAATATTGAATCATTACTTTTGTAATAAACTAATTTATCGTAACCGTTTTGATTATGATTTTTTCATTAATACTCTATTAAAACATTTTCATCTATGAATATGATTAATTTATGAATACTTTACCACTATATATGGAATATTATTCTACATATTATTAAGATAATATCTCTTTATGACCTGTGAATTTATATATGATGTTCTACTTCATTATGATATTTCTTTTATCGAACCCCATGCCATGTTCGATTAACATTGAAATAATTAAAACGAATTGTGAATACGATTAGTTTAACCTTATTAAAATTAGTTTATTTTAAAGTTAAATATTTAATTTTTTAAACATATTATTCACCCCCTCTTGTATTGAGCCATATATATATATATAAATTTTGATCCAAAAATTGGTTTCAGAACCATGTCTCTATTTTACTGATACATACATTTGGTAATAGAGGATGTTTCCACTATTCAATTACTTTATTTTTTTTTGCAAGATAGTTAAATTGGACTATAATTTGTTTATAAATACCTACAACACTTACATGTATTATGGAATAGAGTTTTTGTATTTGTTTTCAAGATAATAGGACTCAATTTTGGTTCAATAGATAGCCTAAATCCAAATAAACCCCTATTTTCGATAGAGTTTATTATGAGTATTAGATAGATATAATGAATACATTCATTATAAATAATGGAGTTGATTTTTTCTATTTTAAGTCAAGATTACAGGATTCCTGGAAATTAAGTGACTACTTTTACAAATTAGTAAAAGCAAGAGTATCAATATAAATTAATAGTTAGAAACACCTTATTATGTTCCATGACTAGAAGCATTTACAGTAAGTTTTTTTCTTGTGAAGCTTCTTATAGTATTTATAAGAAGCTAGAGATTACTCATTTTGGAAATTTAAAATTTATCAAAACTAGAAGTGAAATTCTTAGATATGATTATCATGATTTTGAATTTCTTTTTTGTGAACCTGTTACAAAGGTAAAACAATGGTTTATAGAAATAGTTAATAGTCTACAATATATGGGAGAGAAAGGATTTGAATATGAAATCCTTGTTTAAAAGATAATTGATATTATTCCCAATGAGTGGGAATCTAAGAGAATAGTTGTTGATGAATGGAGGAGGATAATAAAAATCACTCTTGATGATTTATTTGGAATCCTTTTGTAATATGATTGTAGATTGAAAGTATATGAATAGAATGTGAAGGAAAATAATGGTGGAGTGTATTTTAATACTACAATAAACTCAAAAAAATAAAAGACTCCTAATAAAGTTGTTATGTTGACAAAGAAAAAGAAGGTTGTTATTCAATATGATTCATGTGATTCTGAACAATATGAGAATGAACTAGAAAATATTACTTGAATAATGAATAAGATAGTTGGTAAAAATGGTTTTCCATATCATTATAAGAAAATAAACAAGGACAAGAATGAAAAGGAATACTCCAAAGTTACTTATTATGAATGTAAAAGAGCAGGAAATATTCGATCTGGCTATACCAAGATGAAAATAAAAGATAAAAAAGATAGACATTCTAAAAGGAATCAAAAGAAGTTTTATAAGTCAAAAAGAAATAATTTATTTAAAGCTGATGAAACATGGAGTGCCAGTGGAGGTAATTCTTCTAAAAATTATTCAGATAATGAAAGTTTATATAAGAGGAATATTGGTCTTCTAACTAAAGTACCTATTACAAGTCAATGTTTTATAGAAAAGGTATACGTAGCTGAATCCTTAACTATTATGTATTTAAATGAAAATTATCCTGATGATAAGGATTCTATATGTTCAGATAAATAATCTTCCTCCATAAAAGATAATTATTTACCTTCTTATGATGAAGTATCTATATTATTCAAACTTCTTAAAAACAATTGAAATGTAAGTAAAAAACTTAAAATGAAAAATTTTACAACAAATTTTCTAACAAAATAGGTTTCAGATCTTTCTAAAAATCTTAATAATAAGAATCTTGAATTTGAAACCATTTTCCAAAACCTTGAAAATGTTATTTAAGAAAAAGAAAAACCTTCTAAAGAGTTTGAAAAAGTATTTTCATAGAAAAATGATTTAGAAACTAAACTCACTTATAAAATGAATATTTGTGAGGATAAAAATTTAGTTATCAAACTAAGGTCTATAATTTATTCTCTGAATAAAATCCTGTCAAATTTATCAATTGGAAAAGAAAATTTTACAAGATGTATAAAAAAATCCATCCTAATGGTACAAATTCTGGAATATGTTATTCTCATCAAAACCACTTTTTAATAATAATTACATTGTTATGAAAAGTGCACCATTTTTTAAAAAATTCCAAAGTGGTGGTAATTGGAATAAAAATTGTTCTCTTTATAAAATCCAATATTTAGGGTTCCAAAAATACAATTTTTTAAATCAAATGTGGATTCCCAAAAATTTTTTCTAACATTTCCGGAACTAAGAATGTTTGGGTTCTGAAAGTCTATTTTTTTTGTTTTTAGGAAAACAAAGGAAGTTCCAAAAACAAGTATACATAGTACATGGATAGTGGTTGTTCCCAACATATGACTGGTAATAAGGATTTCTATGAAATTATTATTATAATGAAAGGTGGAAAAGTCACATTTGGAGATACTTCTCAAGGAGAGATTATCAGTATAGGTAATATTGTTCTTCTTGGTAAAGATTTAATTTCAAATGTTTTGTTTGTTAAAGTTATTAAGAACAATCTTATAAACATAATTCTATTATGTGATGAAGATTACCTAGTAAATTTTAGAGATGATAAATATGTAGTACACAATTCCAAGGATCAATCCATTCTTTTTTCCCATCGACATGATAATGGCTACACACTTAACTTAGAAGACCTTATGAGACCAGACTTACCTTGACTTAATGCAATGGGAGATCAATATTGGTTATGGAATAGAAGGTTAAGACACTATAACCTTAGGAAATTTTATAAATTGACTAAGATAAAACTTATTAGGGATCTACTAGAGCTTAGTTTAGATTCTTAAAAAGTTTTTAAACCCTATTAATATGATAAGAAACATAGGTCAATATTTAAATCTATTAGTGAAATCTCAACTTCTAATGTTTTACAGTTAGT
Source organism: Viscum album (assembly GCA_963277665.1). Lineage (NCBI taxonomy): Eukaryota > Viridiplantae > Streptophyta > Magnoliopsida > Santalales > Viscaceae > Viscum > Viscum album. Next base: position 2,076,317,579 of record OY728157.1, read on the forward strand.
GCACATTGATTTTTTTGGTCCTACATAAACTGGGAGTATTGGAGGAAAGTAATATTTATTTGTTTTAGTTGATGATTACACTAGATATATATGGGTTTATTTTATAGAAAAGAAATCTAAAGCCATTTTTTATTTCAAAATGTTTATAGATAAAGGTAAAAATAAGAAAAACATTCTCTTGATAACTATTCATAGTGATCATGGAGAAGAATTTTTAAATTCTGATTTTGAATATTTTTTTAATAATAAAGGGATTACACATAATATTTCATCCCCTAGAACACCTCAATAAAATGGTGTTGTTGAAGGAAGAGATCATATTCGTCAAGAAATAATAAGAACCATGTTTAGCAAATACTCAATTTCTAAAAATTGTTGTGCTAAACCTATTAGTAATTCTATTTATACTATAAATTGAGTTTTAGTTATTCCTTTTATTAATAAAACTTATTATGAATCATGGATAGGCTGAAAACCAAAAGTTTCGTACTTCAATGTATTTGGATGTAAATTATTTGTCATAAATAAAAAAGATAACTTAACAAAATTTCTCAACCAAATCCGATAAAGGTATATTTTTAAATTACTCCTATACTTCTACGATATATATAGTTTTTAATAAAATTTCTTATACTATTGAGAAAATGTTACATATTAAATTTGATGAAACCGATCCTTTTTTTAAAAATACCCAACCAACATCTTTAGATGTGTTTTCCAAAATTTATTCTCAAACTTTGTTGGAAGATTTTTATAGAAAGAAAAATACTCAAAAATTGTTTCTAAATTATTTAATTATGAAAACATTCTACCTTATTTAGATGAACATGTTTTAAAAAAACTATGTTAGTTATTTCTTAGGAATCATCCTAGTGATAGTATCATTGGTGATGTAAATCAACCAGTTATGACTAGAAGTTACTTAAGAAGTTAAGTAGAATATCTTTAAATTATTTCTAAATTTGAATATAAAAAAATATCGATGAAGACTTAGGTGAAGAGGATTGTATTAAATCTATTCAAGATTAAATAAATTAATTTTAGAGGAATAATGTATGGACTTTTGTAGAAAGATCTAATGAAACTTATGTAAATAGTGTAAAATGGATTTTCTGAAATAAATGTGATGAAAATGGAATAATCATTAGAAATAATGTAAGAATTGTTTTTAATGGTTATAATCAATAAGAGAAAATAGATTCTAAAGAAAAATATTCTATAGTATCTAGAATTGAATCTATTCATATTATACTATCTTTTGTAATATTCTTCAATTTTAAAGTTTTTAAAATGGATGTGAAGTGTGATTTCTTTAATGTATATGTACATGAGGATTTTTATGTTGAACAAACCATGGTTTTGGAGATACAAAACATCATGAATATATTTATAAACTTACCAAATATTTATAAGGACTTAAACAAGACCCTAGAACATGTTATGATAGATTAACAATATTTTTTTTACAAAACAATTATGTTAATGGAACAACTGATCCAGATATTTTTATAAATAAATTAAAAAAAAAATTATGATTGTTCAAATATATGTTGATGAATTTATATTTAGATCAACTCAACAATCTTTAAATGATTCTTTTGCTAATCTTATGAAATCTGAGTTTGAGATGAGTATGATGGGTGAGTTAACATACTTTTTAGGTTTTCATATTTCACAAAAACTAGAAGGTAATTATATATATAAACATATGTATATCATATATATTCTTAAAAATTATGGATAAAGATATACTATAAGTATAAGTACTCCAATCAGTACCTCAAATACACCTGATCTTGATGAAACTAGAAAGCCAGTTGATTAAAAAAATTCAGAGGTATGATATGAAGTTTAATATAATTAAATGTTAGTCGACCAGATTTAATGCTTTATATATGATTATGTGAAAGATATAAAGGAAATACAAAGGAATCCCACTTAAAAGTTGTAAGAAAATTATTATCTAAAGGGAACTATGGATTTAGTAATTTTCTATTCTTTTAGATATTATTTTGAATTAAAACGTTTTTTGGATGCTGAATTTGGTGGTTATAGAATGGATAAGTAAAGTACATATGGAGAATGTCATTTCTTAGGATATTATTTAGTTTCTTGGTCTTTTAAGAATAAATAATCAGTATCACTTTCAACTACTAAAGACAGATATGTGGAAAATAGAAGTTGTTGTGCTCAAGTATTGTGGATGCAACACACAATCACTGATTATGGAATGAGTTTTACAAAAAATCAAATACATTATGATAACACAAGTGCATTAACCATAAGTAAAAACTCTTAAAATCACTCTCATGTAAAAAAATAGATATTAGATATCACTTTCTTAGGGATTACACAAAAAAAGAGACATTATTTTACAATTCATTGGAATGTAAGAACAACTTACTAATATTTTTACAAAAACATTACCATCTAATAGATTTGAATATATTAAAAATAATATTAGAATGATCAATGTGAAGTTATCATTCATATAAAATTCTTGTTTAAACCATATCCTTATATTAAATTACTCCTTTTCATAAGAGGAGTACATATAATAATTCTTTTACAAAACTATTAGTTTTCAATTTTTTTAAGTTTTATTAAAACATTATCATAATGAGTTTTTCAAACTCAAGTTTATCTCAAATCTATTTATTTAAAATTTATCATGTTTGATTTTTCTTTTAAAATTTTTCTTATTTGAGTTTTTATTTAAAATTTATCGTATTTAAGTTTTAATTTAAAAATATCATATGCATTTTTTTCATAGAATGTTTTAAAACAGAGAAGAAAAAACTACAATACCAATGATTCCACTCTAAAAGGTATTCTTCTTTCATTTATATTTTAAAAATATTTAATTTTAATTAGTTTTATCCTTATTATTTGTTAGTATAATAATATTTCATGTTTTTATTTTCCCAATCATATCCACCCAATATGATATTTTTTTAAAATTCAAGAGTTTAAATTCTATAATTTTTTTCTTTATTTAGATTTTTTATCAACCATTAGATCAGTCAAAATCAATCTCATCCATCATATACTCTCTATAAGATCAACCATCACCTAAAATCACCTATATTAAGGGGACCCCATGTGTGTCCCAAATCAGTTATCTCATTATTCTACCATTAAGTGCTACTTTGTTTAAGTTCCTCAGTTTGATTCCCTCTTCATGAAAGAGTTTCTTCTCCAAATACTATGGATCATGTGAAGGATTACAATAGTTGGTTTGTTTTTTTTCCTGAAAGGTTAGTAGAAAGATCTTTTTGTAAAAATTATGATTTTTAATTGAGAATAGTGATAGATTTTCAAGGTTGGGAATCTTTATGTGTGTAATAATCAGATCCCAATAATGATTTGATTCATTTGGATTTAGTTAATAATTTTTATGATTCTATAAAGTTTTTCAAAAAATATGGTAAATAAATGTTTTATTTCCAAATTTATGAGAAGCCTTATAAGATGGAACCTAGGGAAAGAGTAGGATTCCTACGTATTTAAGATAAAGACGATGAATTTTTTCCATCTCATAAACTACTAGATTCATATGGTATATTTATTAGAGATAAAAGATGAAAAGTCTTTGTTTAAGAATGTATCAAAAGATAAAAAAAGAAAAGTCACTTATCTAATTCCATATCATAGAGTTTTATCGATTCGGTTGAAAGGTTTTTTTTATTCTAGTAAAGGGAGATTGAGACACTCAGAAAGTATCAGATATATCCATTTTGAATTATCTCTTCAATATGATGAAAATTAATTTGGTTGGTTTTATTATTTTGACTATCAAGAATATAAAATCCAAGTCAATCAAGTAACAAATCATAATTTTTATGACATTTATTAGTAAAATGATTGAATCGAGTATGAGAAATTTCATTATTGTGATCAAGCCTAAGAAACTCAGATAAAAGATTATTTTTATCAGTGATGATATAATAATGTGTACAAAGTATTTTTTTGATTTAGAGTCAAAGATGTTTATTTAAAGTTCTCTAATTTCTACATTATAATCAATAACTTCTTCTAAAACAAATAAACATGATAATGTCAAGAAGAATAGAAAGGTTAATTCCTTCCTCCAAAATAAAAGAAACAAAAGAAAGTCCCTGATGATGTATCCATAGAGTGGAGAAGGAAACAAGATAAAAGAAAATAAGGAGATCCTCAAATCAGAATCAACCCAACAGAAGCTTTAGATTTAAAGATTTATGTAACCACAACTATTGAGAAATAAACCAGAGAAAAAAATAGAATAAGAAAATTAATGGTGTGAAATTAGTTGAAAAATTGATGAAAGGAGATGATACCACTTCTTCAAATCTTATTTTACCTCATAATTCCATATTTTCTTTTCAAGAAACAACTATTGTTCATACTGATGTTCCCTCTATCAAAAACAAAGAAAAAATAGTTGTTGTAGATAAAGGATCATTTCTAGTTGGGAAAAGTGATTTGAGATCAGAATCACATAATCATGAAATTTTTCAAAAATAAATGGAATAAAGTGTTGTAGAACTAGATATTTTAGAAAAAGTGAGTGAAGGTATTCAAGAAGACAGTGTGTTTATAAAAATAAGAGAGTATAATGGTAAAGAAGGTTATAAAATTAAAGAAGTAGAATAAAGTGAAGAGAAAGTAGATTCAGAAGAAAATGAGGATGAAATCCATTCCAATAAGATTTCTATGAGGACTTATAAAGCTTCATCCAAACAATTATCTTCTTGGGGAAATCAAAAACATAATTTTTTTATTGAATAGAAAAACGTCCCCATCATTTTAGGAATCCAAATATTCATCTTAGAGGGATGAATAATATCATAACAGAAAATATGAAGGAAGTAAAGCGATAATTGATGATGTAAATATTTCTGATGAAAAGAAATATTATCAAAGAATTGAAAAACCTAATAAAAAGAAAAACAAAGGAAAAATAGTATACGAAGAAATCAGAACCAACAACAACCTACATCCTAGAAACATTCAATCAGATTTAGAATCACCCAATGTAATCACAACTTAGTGACTCGACTATATCTTTCATAATTTGAGTAGATTGAAGAAAAAAATTTCTTAATTCCCGAGACTGGAAATCAAGGATTATCTGATTACTGAGAATCAACATGTAAAATTAGATTTATTGAAGGAATTAACAGACATAAAAATACTTTTGGAGGCAGAATTCAAGATCTTTAAATAAATCACCGAGGATCACATAAAATGTCTCAATAATATGGTCAAATGGTCTCATGATATTTATAATGATATAAAATTACATGGTGATAATTTTGAATACATAATAAAGGACCTGGAAGCTTTAGTAGAAAAATTTCGTTTTTTAACAAAGGTTATAGCAGAAAGAGTAAACATTGTTAAGTATTTTAAAGATCATACTAACAATCGTACAAAGAATATAAATGAGCTATGTATAAAGATGAGGTATTTTTAGGATCTGATAAGAAGACTCAAGAATAGCAATGAGGAAGTCAGTACACTGAAAAATAAATTTTCTAAAAAACTTCAAAGCCACGAATAAATGAATATAATGCAAGATGAAAAGATTCCAACATAAGAGGAAAGGATACCAGATCTAGAAAAGAAAAATATAGGCTCAAGAATAATTTATTGCAATGATAGAAGAATATAGGAAATAGTTTAAGAAATTAAAGACAATAATGTTATCCTTGATACTGAAGAAGGAAATTTGTTTTCCATGAACTCTTGTTGCAACCACTTTTTTTCTAAACATTTCATTAATGAAGAATTTTTTCATCTCATTAAAAATTGTTTGAATGTCTCTTAATCCGGATTGATTGAATGTTCTTTTATTTTTTATGATGATCAAGTAATTTATAATATTTCTTCTCATATCTATTTCTATAATCCTTTTCAGGTATTACAATACTTTTCCCCATTTGGTTTTGAAAATCACAAAGGGGGAGAAATTTATACAAAGAAGAGGATTTTTTTAGAAAGTAAGAGTTGTTTTAAGTAATAGGTTGAAATACTTCTAAAAAAATATAATATGATCATTAGGGGAAGTTCTAATACTAAAGGGGAGTTATTCATATTCATAATTTTATTCAGATGATTTATAAACATAGGGAGAGATACGTATTTCTATCTAAATTATGAATTTGATGTATCTAAAACATAATGGATTTGAGTTTTTCAAAGTTATTTATAATTTAATCCTTGTGGGTTGTGATTTTAAAAAAGGGGAGATTGTTGAGTCAAAAGTATATTTTTTACTTTTCCATTCCTTTTTCTGGAAATCATAAACTCTTCCTTAAATACTTAATTAACAAATTATTTCTTGTCAGATATATTTTAGTTGTTTTTAATGAAAAAATATATGTTTTACCATACTTAGAAATAGTTTTTAAAGTATTAATGAATATAAACATACATTATTAATTAAAATTATCGTAATAAGTATGGATCCGATAATGATCAGATTCACTAATATCAAATCAGATTTAAATACTTTTTGCCTTTTCTTTATACTGAAAATTTTTTAATTGAAATTGACATCAAAATCGATAGAATCAGAATTATACTCATAAAGAAAATCATAATAAAATTATATAATGAAATACATAAAATTTATCTAAGATTAAATCATGAATACAGAAAAAAAATATTCTATTGTAATCGAATACTTTTTACACTAAAAATGGTATATATCAAAATGATGTTATACATTCTGTTATAATATAACCGTTGATGTGCTAGGTTTCCAAGTCCTTACAAAAAACTTAGAGAAAATATGACTATTTGAGGATCAAGATTACCATTGGAGGCTTGAATATAAATTCCCAGTCATTTGATAAAGTCATAAGAATAATAATAATAATTAATGAGTGAAAAATATACTGATTTTTCTACTATGCAAGAACCTTGAAGCATACAAGAGTGAACAAATAGTTCTTTGTACTTGTAACCTTCTTGAGTTTGTTTTTTCAATTTATTTGTTTGTACGATTATGAATAAGTTTGAGGGATTTTGAGGATATAAAGATACAATCTAATCATTCTATCAAGGGCTATTAAGTATAGACATAAAAAGACGGATCATTGTATCAGTGGGCTTCTAGGCAGGCAGAGAATCTGGTCCTCATATCGAGGGATTTTGGGGATTGTGAGATAGAAAAATCTTCATATCTATGGATTTACCTGGTAAGGGAAAACAAACATTCTTAGAAGTATAAAACAAGGGGTATTTATCTTATGTTGCTATATACCCTTCTCTTTGGGTTAAAATAATTTTATTCATTTGTATTACTTATTTTATTATAAATCTTTTATTTCTGCTGAAATTTTAATTGGAAGTTAATTCTATTATATTCATCTTTATATTTGAATCTTCTTTATCATAATAGATTTGATTTAAATAATTTATTTATTAATCTGATTAAATCATTTCATTTTTGAATACAATACTTTTCAAGTTACGATTCTATACACTTTTAGATAGAATCATTACTTTCATAACACTTTGATTTATTGTAATTGTTGTGATTATGATTCTTCATGAATACTTTGTGATTATGATTCTTTATGAATAATTTTTTTTAATTCAATTCACTGTAAATATAGAATCTATTTACAACCTTTGAATTTACATATCCGAATATACTTGATTATGATATTTATTTCATCGAATACCTGGTCAAAGTTCGATTACCATATTAATAATTAAGTGGAATTATGATTACGATTAGTTTAACCTAGTTAAACTAAGTTTCTTTTAAGGTTAAATATGAATCTTTTTAAATGTAGAATTCACCCCACTTGTATTTAGACATATACATATACATTTAGATCTAACAATTGGTATTATATCCAAGTCTCTATTTTACTGATAATTAAAGAAGTAATATTTATACAATTCTTCCCATATAGAGCTTCATATGGGACCATTTTAATACTCAATTGAAAGTTGTTAGTGTATGTGAACTCAAAAAGTAGGATATGTGGATTCCATCTTCCTTTAAATTTCATTTAGTAAGATCTTAACATGTCCTCAAGTGTTTGAATAGTCCTTTTCGATTACCCATCAGTATAAGGGTGATATTACTTACTAAATTTCAATTCAATATTCAAATAATTTTGTACAATTCTCAAGAATTTATAGGTGAACCTTGGATCATGAGAGGAAATGATCAAAAGTGGTGCCCCATGTAGCTTCACCACTTCCTTTATATATATCTTGGAAATTTGGTCAAGCGAGAAATATTGATGAATAATGATGAAGTGGGTAGTCTTGGTGAGTTGATCCACCACAACACATATTGAATTTCTTGATTTGGATTTATTTGAGAGACTAGTGACAAATTCCATGGTGATGTTCTCCAATTTCTGTTCAGGTGTTGGAAATGGTTTCATCATTCCCTTGGACTTCTATCATTCTACTTTAACTTTTTGAAATATCAAGAAGTATTAGGTTTACTCGAAAATTTTCTTCTTTATGTTGTCCCACCAAAGGTGCTCATGAAGATCATGATACATCTTGATAATTATAGAATAAATAGAGATAGATAAGATATGTGAATGATTCAATATCCCTTTCTTAATCTCTTGTGACGAGGGAATATAAAGTCTAGTTCCAAAATTAATGACACCATATTCATTGATTTGGAATTCATAAATCTTCCATTAATTTTGTTCTTTCACTTTATTTTAAGCTCAAAATCATCCTACAATGCCTCCTTGGTCTTCTCTTGGATAGATGGTTGAGAAATAATATGGTCAATGTAGGATGTACTCCCTACTATTAATATATCCATAACCATCCTTTTAATATCCATAAAGATTAGTTCATTCTCAATCCATATCACGTAGTGTAGCAGGATCATTTCTCTTAAGAAAATCAACTACCTTATTTTCCTTTTTATGATGGTTGTGAATAGAGGAATCATAGTCCTTGATTATATTTAACAACATTCATTGATGCATGTTGATCTATTTATGTATGAATGTATACTTTATAATCTTGTGAGGTGTATTCTATCACCTTTTCATTTTTCATGAGTATACAATCCAAACATTTCTTTGAAGCATCACTATATATCAGAAAACCTTCTCTACTTGAGGGTAACACGAGAAAAGCCACAATTGTTAGCCTCTTTTTGAGATCCATTATTATTTACTTACATTATTATATATAGACATACTTTACCCCTTTCCATGTTAACTTATTTAGTGTCCTAGAAAATCATGATAAATTTCTCAAAAAACATCAGTAGTACCCAAATAATCTAAGAAAAATATGTATTTCTAAGAAACTAGTAGGTTTGGGGCATTCCTCAATTTCCTTTTTCTTCGAAGGGTCTATAAAAATTACCTAACATTTGATCACGTTCCCCAATAATGTGACTTTATACATCCAAAAGTCACACTTTCTGAACATAGTATACATTTTTTCATTTCTTAATGTCACCAGTACAATCCTTAGATACTATTTATATTCCTCTATTATGCAAGATTAAATGAAAATATGATCAATAAAGAATTCTATTTTTTTCAAGATTGTCTCTAAAGACTATATTCATAAAATCCATGATGATTTTAGGGGAATTAGTAAGTCTAAAGAGAATAACTATTAAATCATAGTATCGATACCTCATACACAAGGCTGTCTTCTAAATATTTTCCTTGTTTATCTTTAACTGATGATATCCAGAATTAAGATCCACCTTTGGATAACACAGAGATACTTGAATTTGATTAAATCAATCATAAAACCTTGTAATAGGATACTTTTATATTTATGGTGATCATATTGATCTCTTAGTAATCAATGCACACCCATATTGATCCATCCTTTTTTCATGACAATGAGAACTAGTTCACCACATGGTGATGCACTAGGGAATATAAACCCTTAGTCTAAATTATCTTGTAGCTTCTTCTTTAACTCTTATAATTCAATAGTGATATCTTATGGGGGAATTTTGAGATAAGATTTTCTTCAGAGATACGATCTATTGATAACTCTACCTCATTATTTAGAGGAAGTCTAGGCAACTCTTTGTAAAATGAGTGAGCATATTCCTTCATAATTGGAATCGCCTCAAGTATGGTACTTTCCTTCAACTAAACCATTTGAGAAATATATACTTCTTTACTATGTATCAACACACACTCTATTGAGGGGTTTTCCTTATGAGATTCATGATATTAATTTCATTTGTATAGGAGCATGGGATGGTTCATAATTTAGAAAGATATTTTATTTTCCTAACAGTTGATGTGACACACACACACACACACACACACACACATATATATAATGAGATATAATCCTTTCCTAGTATATCATAAAATTCCACCAAGGTAAGGATTAAAAGTTTTAATGGAAGAATTTTCACACAGACACTATCAGTTTTGTGAAACTATAGTTTTAGAAAACTTATAGTATATAAAGTAATGTATAGAATTGGAATCCAATAAAACTTTTTTCATTATTTAGTGAATAGGAAGTATACATTGTATGAATTCATTTTCATTTTCCCCTTAGTGTTATTAATAGAATAATATTTCCCAAAATCATTTAGTTTCAGGGGTTGTTGGTACTGATTTCCCTTGAGGAATCATGGTTTAGTTCATTGGATTACATAGTTCCTTTTCTACTTACAATTGAAGCATTGAACCATGGGTGGTGCATTGGGTGGTGCCTTCCTTTACTCCATCAATTTGGCCAACTTCTTCTTGTATCCTCAACATTCCAAAGATTTTTGGTATTTCTTAATTTACTTAAATAAGTTTCTCATACCTTTGAGGCATTTCCCATGATAATTCATTACATGTATTTGACAAGTGGGTATTTGGATATTCTTTCCTCATTTTTCAATCAATCTTCCAGCTTGAAACTCCATTCTCTTATTATAATCTCTATATCCATGGGAATATTAAAGAGACATCAAATCTACTTTGAGAGATCATCAAACTAATTATTATAAACTCTCAAAGTCTTGTATAGATAGATCTTCCCATATTCTTTTTTAAACAATTAAATAATCATTCTATTTTTCTATCGCTGTTTATAAAAAAACTTGTGGAATATCTTTCAAGCCTTGTAAAATTTAACTCGTAATTCATGAAATATTCACCCTCCTTTTTCTTAGGCTCTAGGAATTCTCTCACTAAATTTGTTCAAGGATTTAAAGTGAAGTAATTCTTAAGAAATATCTTAATTGAGTCTTCTAAGTCCATTTATTCCATTACAATTTTTGGCTTCATATTCCTTATCAATTCCTACCATTTATAATACTCACCATATAAATGATATATATCCAAGGAAAGTTTTTTACCTATAAGAATAATGTATATCATAAAATATTTTCTCCATTGAGTTAATCCAATATTCTAGGACTAGTAGATCAAAATATTTATTAAACATTAGTGGCCTTTCTTCTTCTGGACAGAATTTGGACATTCCAAATGGTTTAGGTTATTGTTAATAGAATGATAAATACGAGTATGAATTTAAATGAAGTTTTTAAATCCATATCCCATTTCATTGGGAATATTTTAGGGTAATCATTGAATTGTATATCATATGGTTTATTGGTCTAGTTTCTCCTAGTTCCCACCATTTTCTAAAATAGAAAAGGTTTGAAGAAAACATAATCCAAGAAAGCATAAATAATTTATTTTCATGTGAAAATAAATTATAAATTCATATCTTATGTGATCCCTATTTTTAGTATATTCTTCCTCTTAAATGATTCATCTTGTATTAATTTAGTTATATATCATTCATAATGGTTTGTATAAAGATTGTGGTTAATTGAAATATATCCATCAGGAGTGTTAATCTAGGTGTGAAAAGGCCTCTTTTTTTCACTAGGTAATGATTGAATTAATACCCAATCATCCTTTTTTGAGTTATTAAACCTAGGTACATTTTCACCACAGCCATATCCACTTGTAGTATCCGTACATGGATTCCATTTCTTATAAAACACATGATATTATACTTTCATGAAAGTTCAAGATATTTCCATTAAAACTCAGAATTATCCCTAGGGTTTTCGCTAACATTTTCTAGTCCTATTATCTTAATTAATAAAACCATTCTATGATACCAACTATAATGACATAATTTTTTTAACATGACTATTACATCATTTTTATGATAAATAACATAATAATAATACATTCTATGATAAAAAAGTTTAGTATCATGAGAAAATTGGTTTTATACACAACTTTTACATAATAGAGATAAACATCATTTAAATACTTATTCTTTGTCCTCATAAAATATCTCATGTTATCCTTAGTACATGTAATCATCTAAGTATATACATCAAATAAAGGGGTGTGCTTAGAGAATAAAAAGGGGAGGGACAACATTTAAGGAATAAGATACATGAATCAATAATATTGGGGTGAGGATAATCATCAAAATCATATCATAAGAATAGTATCATCTTCATAATGATGAGTTAACCATTTAAAAAATACATGAAATGTGTAATATTCATAAATATGAAACATTATAACACAATGGTCAAATACCACACATATTTGTGCACAAATATAACATCATTTACATGCATAACATATGTTCACAAATCATAACATCATAATTATGAACAAAGATAAAATGATGTTTATACATAATAAACATAATATCATATAACATTTTATAATACATTGGAGGGATATATAATTCCATTCCAATCTATCACATCATAAAATTATTTAAATTATTCATTCCTTATGAAAATAGAACATATATCAATCGTAGTTATGAAATAAAATCATGGGAAGGAATGGGTTTCATATTGGATTTTTATAGAATATTTTCATTAATAACTTTTGGGGTTCCAAAATAAATGAGTGCAATCATATTTTTTGAATAAAACATCATCCTTCTTGAGTGGAGAAGAAACAACTCAAGAGGAATCAATGTGATATTTTTAGAAAATAAATTCTCTTTGAATAATCTCAAAAATTTTCTTAAAAATAATTTTGAGGGGGTAATAACAAGTATACCTACAAAAAGAAAAGGGAATGGGTGAGGAAACTAAATTTGAAGGAATTTTTTGGAATATGAATACTAAAAATAATTTGAAATATGAGATAACCTAAGAAGAAAGAGTTGGGTTTAATATTCACTTAATTTAATTTTTGATGTATTTCCTTTCTTTTATGCCTCATGTATAATAAACTTAGGTTTATTTAATCCTCGAATCAGAATTAGATTATGTTCATTTTTTCCTTATATATGAATTATAATCATTGGATTATATTCCTTAATTTATTTTATTAATGGTGAAACATTTTGATATCATATTTTTCTTGAAATATTCCCTATTGCTTTGATTTAATGATCTATATTTATTTCTAGATTTTTTTTGGATTTAATCTAGAAGATTAGAAATATATATATTTATAAATTTATATATTATAAATTATTTATTATTATTATTATCAAAAATTATTGTGATAAATAGAGAGTTGGAAACATCATCATGGGAGGTTAATCTCCCATTGATGAGGCTGTAGAGACATTATTTTTTCCTTGTAAGATTGTAAAATATTTCAAAATATTTTTACAGAGCCATCCACTTAGACAACATGCAATTCCAAGGCCCGGTGAGCTTGAAATTATTTTTATAAAAATATTAAATATATCTTATATTACGCATGTGGTTAATTAAAGAAACCGGTATAACTCTTAAATGGGTGATCAGATCAAAAATATGAGACCATGGTTGGGTACAGAATGCGGTGTTTTCCCTCGGCGTGAAATAAAATGAGTTAGTATGGGGAATCCTGAACCCTCACTCATTGACATTGCATTTAATTTGATAAATAAATAATTTTTTTAATTGATTAAATTTAATATTAATTATGTGATAATATTTAAATATCTCATAATAAATATTTTCCAGGGTTTTCATAACACTGAGTCTTCCAACAATACCTCCCCTCTTCTCTTCTCTACTGTAGAAAAAAGAACGAATAATGAACCTATTATTTAAGGAGGATTGAAGTACATCGAAAGTAGTGGAACCTCTTGAACCTGCTGGTGAGTGCGATCTTCATCAATGATCAATATAAATAGAGGTAGGACTCATATTTGGTGTTTTTACCCATGGATTAAATGTTTGAGCATGTTGAAAATTTATATCACAATCCGAATTTCCCTTACCTAATCCCAATAGCTAAGAAAATGATGTTTATTAATTGTTCATCTAATATAGATTACTATTCTTTATGATTGGTCAAGAACAATTGGTAAATAATCCAAAACTTTGTTTATGGTGCCTTTCCCTCTTGTTTCTTTTTGTTCATCACTGTGGAATCCCTATGGATCCCGATTCGACAATCTACGGGTTACCCGAGCTCGATCGGGCAACTCGATTCATTGTGGTTTTCCAAATGGTGATCAAATTGTGAGAAAGAAACAAATCTAGAAATGGAACAATGCAAAGATGATGAATCTGAAGGTTTCGTGACAATCTGATGAGGATCAAAGCCGCAATGGTGTGTAGGAGATTTAGCCAAACCCTCATTTCTGAACGAAGCTAATTCGCAACGAATGATGATGGGATTATGCATTCTTTAGACAGATTTGAGGATTTTGGAGAAAAATACAGTGACCTCATCCACGGTTTGTGAATATTTTGAAGTTTCAGCTGGAATCGAAGAAACCCTTGGGTTTATGGAAAATCCTATCTACAGGCCGTGTATAATTAAAAATAGATGGCGTGTAGTCTACCTCGTTGGCGATTCTAGGGTTTCAGGTAAGATAAGGATGTAAATAAATGTACTCCCCTTGACATGAATTGTAGTACCCTTTATGTGTGAAAATCCTTATGAAGAAACACATGGCTAGGCACATTCCATGTGCAAACTACATGGGTTGTCCACACATGCAGTATCCCATGTGGACCAACATGCCATGTAACAGAGTACACGGGCACGGGGTCCAAGTATAAGGACAAGACTAGTAGACATGGCCCTAATTCTGAATAGTTAGGATATGACGTGTATTTCACCTTAATTGAATGTTCTAATACTTGGGATGGGACCCGTGTATCAGTCAGATACATGGATGGGAATTGGAGAAGGACCATATGTCGTGTGGTCCCATTAAACACCATGTTCTTCTTGCGCTCTTCCGAGTGATATTTAAACCACCATATCTCCTTTGTTTGGACTCGTATTTTGGACTATGAGGTTCTTATCCTGAGTGTTTTTTCACGTAGAATATGATTGTTCCCTCAAAATCCTATTTAGAGATACATCCTAAATGTTCCAGGTTATCACGTGTAGATATGTCACTCAATGATGGCGGAGATCAGACATGTTTGACTAGAGAATTTATGAGCTAACGTTCTATTTGGGATGGGTAGTGTCATCCCCAATGATTCTGGGATGACCCTCCAGTTGGGTCAGGCATTGTAGTCCCCAATGATTATGAGTTACCCTCAAATATGATCTATGAAATAGAGTTCCTCAATGTTCCGGGATAACCCTCCAGCTGGGCTAGGTAGTCTAGTCCCCAATGACCTTCCAGTCGTGGCCCTCATACTGGACTGGGCAGTGGTGTCCCCTGATGACTCACTAAGCTTACCCTCAAGTTGTGTCTTGGCATTTGCGTTCCCTAGTGACTGTCTCGAGTGGTACCCTCCCGTAGGACTGGGTAGTAGAATTCCTTGGTGACTACCATAGAATAACCTTGACTCTGTGGCACAATGGTGAGGCATGGATCGACTTCACCTAAAGACTCACAAGAAAGAGGGACACTTTCTCCACTGAGATGTGTTCTTGTGACACAACCTAAAATTGTGAAGGTGAGTCAGTTCCACCCAAAGAGGATGATATCGAGGTATAGTGATTTGATCCCATTTGAATTGTTCCTCTTTCTCAAATACATGAGATTCTGGGTATCACAAATGAACTTACCTTAGAAATATTGTCTACTCACTTTCTTGGGCTGAGATGTGAGATAGAGATATCCTTACCCTCTCATTTGGGTTTCTTTTACTGAGAATATATATTTATCTATCCTATTACAGTACTAATTTTTGGGGTCTTGGTTACTCTCCTTCTAGGAGAGTAGAAGATGCGTGGGGTATGAAAATTGCTTTCTATGTCTAGATTCTCATGGTTGGAGAAGTATACTATTTAGTTATAGGTAGCGAAGACTCAACAGGGAGTTCATATCCTCACCATTTCATGCTCCTTGTGTTTGGATGAGTCTACTTTCACTATCTTTTTGGGTGGAGATATACTCTTTCCATTCAATTTTACCATACCTTGTTCTCTCTACTATTTATCTTTTAAGTGTATCTCTTAATGCTCCCCCTTTACATTTTCTAGGTGTCTTATTAGTATGTATATACTCACCCCTACACAGGCTTTTCCCAACATGTGTCTTGTATTTTGTAAATGGAGGTCTAGTCAATCATGATCACAGAGGAGCTTATGGATATGGGCTATGTGGGATGCGTACGATGGTCAGAGTTGGGATTCAAGAGTAGGGATCTCTTAGATAATATTCTCTTTTAGTTTCCTTCGAGTCGGGGCAGGTTTATGGTTTGGGCATGTGTTTTCCCTTTTAATTTTCAGTTGATACTACTGTACTGTTGTACCATCTATAGGTTCATTCATGTTCATATTACTTTATAATATTTTTCACTTTTTCTACTTTCCCAATGTAGTTTTTCATTGAGTGGGTTTTTGTGTGTGTGTATATAGGTTTTAGGAAAATGCCTCCCCAAGTTTAGTTGTGCCTTATATGCTTGTCTCCACACCCTGGTATATAGAGGCGGGCTTGGGGTAGTTTTTTCTATCAATCCTCATCTTGGGTTGGGTCGTGACAGAGTGGTATCAGTGGAGGTTAGGGATATGGGATGCATGGACTATAAATGGTGGTCGGAGTTGGAAGGATCACCTACCCTTGGTGGATTTTGTGTACAACAACAGCTACCTCTCCACCATCAACATGACACCTTTTGAGGCCTTTTATGGGAGACCCTACATGTCATCCTTGTGCTGGATGGATATTATAGAGTCCTCTCATATGGGCCCAAAGTTGGTGTGGGTGACCACGAAGAAAGTAATGGTCATGGGGGAATGGATGAAGATGGCCCAAAGTATACAAAAGTTCTACATAGATCGCCATCTTAGGCCCACAGAGTTTGAGCAGGGGGACCATGTATTCTTAAGGGTCTCCCCAAGATGTGGAAGTTGAAGGTTTATCTAGGGAGGCATGATATCCCTGAGGTTCATCAAGCTATTTGATACCATGCAGTGGGTTGGTGAGGTTGCGTACCACCTTGTCTTACCACCACTGATGGAGCAAGTGCACAATGTTTTACAGGTGTCACAACTGAGGTGATACATGTATGATCCCATACATGCTATTGATTGGGGCGAGTTAGACATCGTGGATGGATCCAACTTTGTAGATCACCCGATGGTGATCGAGGACCGATTAGATCAGACCTTGAGAGGAAAATACATCCATTAGGTTCAAGTGTTGTGGTAGTATAGAAACATAAAGGAGAGTACATGGGAGAGGGATACCCAGATATGGGCACAATATCCCAATTTATTTTATTAGTTTTTCTTTTCGAGGAGGAAACATTAAAGGAGGAAATGATGTAGAGAACCATTTTTTTACTTGGAAGACTTTGAAATATTTCTAAATATTTTTACAGATCCAAGTGCTAAGACGATAGGAAATTATGAGGCTTGGTGTTGAAAAAAATAGTTTTATAAAAATATTAAATAAATTTTATATTGCATGAGGTTAATTAAAGAATATAGGATAACTATTAAATTAGTGATCATATTGGAAATCTGAGATCGTGGTTGGGTCTAAAAAGCAACGTTTTACCTAGGCGCAATATAAAACGAGTCGGTATGGGGCATCACGACCCCTCACTCATTAGATATGAGTTTATTTGGTTAAATAATTAATTTATTTTATTGGTTAAATGAAAAATTAATTAATTGATAATATTTCAATATCTCACAGTAGATATTTTCTAGGATTTTCATAACATTGAGTTTGCCAACAATATCTCCCTTACTCTTCTCTCTATTGGAAAATTACAAACAAATGATGAACCCATGATTCAAAGCGGATTGAAGCATAGAGAATGAAACATCACCTCACAAACCTATTTTGTGAGAATAATATTCATAAACGATCAATCCAAATAGAGTTAAGACTAATATTTGGTTTTTTTAATCCCTGGATTAAATGTTTGTGCATGTTGAAACTTTATTTCTCAATCTGTTCCCCTTTCATAATCCTAATAGCTAATAAAATGTAGTATATTAATTTTTTTATCTAATCTAGATGCCTGTTCTTGATCATTGGACAATAATTATTGGCCAATGATCCAAACCATTGTTTATGGTGCATTTCCATCTCATTTCTTCATGTTTCTAATCGTGGAATCCCTGTAGATCCCGGTTCGACAATTGTCGGGTGACCCGAGCTCGATTGGGAACCTAGATTCATTAAACTTTTCCAAACTATGATGAAATCATGAGAAAGGAATAGATCTAGAAACAACATAATGCAAGGATGATGAATTTAAAGATTTTAATAAAATCCTACAAGGATCGAATCCATGATAGCATGTAGAAGATTTATCCAAACCCTCATTTCTGAACGAGGCCAATTAGCAATGAACGATGATGGGATTATCTGTTATTCATCCAGATATAGGGATTTCAAAGTGAAATATAATGAACTTGGCCACATTTTTTGCATATTTATAAGTAGAAACTAGATTTAAGAAACCCTTGGGTTTCTAGAAAGTCCTAACTACATGCTATATAGAATTAAGAACACACGATGTGTAGCCTCCCTTAGCAGTGGTGGTAGGGTTTAGAAGGATGTAACTATGTGTACTACCTTTGAAATTCCATGTACTACCCTTTCCATGTGAAATTCTAGGTGAAGGAACACATGGGCAGGCACATGCCATGTATCAGACTACATGGACATAAGGTCCGCATAAACAAACCCAACCAATGGAAACGACCCCTTTCCTGGATAACTAGGACAAAATGTGTAGTCCAACTACATGGTGTGATATACTACACGGGATGGGACCTGTGTACTAGTCAGAGACAAGACCATGCAGTGGAGAAGGACCAAATGTTGTGTGAGCCCATTACAAGCTGTGTTCTTCTTAGGCTCTTTCTTTCGATCATTAAACCCCATATCTCATTCGTTTGGACTCAAATTTTGGTCAGTGAGGAGAATATATTGAGTGTTTTTCCATGTAGAACATGATGTTTACCTTACATGTGGATTTTGAGATATGACATGAATGTTATAGGTTAGCACACACAGAGATGTAACCTGATGATGACAACAATCAGATAGGTTTTACCAGAGTAGTTCCTGGATGACCTTCCAGTTGAGCTGGGTAGTGTAGTTGTTGATGATTTCAGGCTGATCCTACTGCTAGGATGGGAATTGTTGTCCATGATTATTCTGAGTTAACCTCTAGTAGGATTTGGGTAGTGGAATTCTTTGACGTTCCAGGCTGACCCTCCAGCTATGCTGGGCAACGACGTCCCCTGACGACTCACTAGGCTTACCCTCCAACAGTGTGTGGGTAGTGGAATTCCCTAGTGACTATTTTAATGCCCCAAAACCTTCTTTTACATTAATTTTCCAGACACTCAGCCCCACCAAAATGGTTTCACCGGTCACGGTATCACCAGCTATGGTGTCTTACTGAGACAGTGGCACTGTGATGGTGGCGCACCGAAACGGTGGCACCGCCTACGGTGTCTCACTGTGACGGTGGCACCGTGATAGTGGCACACCAAAATGGTGGAACCACTTACGATGTCTAACCGAACTGATGGCACCATGACGGTGGCACCGTAATGGTGGCATCGTGATGGTCACACATCGGAACAATGGCACCGCTTACGGTGTCTCACCAAACTGTGTCTCACCCCTTTTTCTTTTTCCTAGTTTCCAGTTTTTCTAGTTTCTCCCCAAAATGTATCTTTTTATGTAAAAGTGTTTAGTACCCTTTTTAAGTCTGTTTAAAGCCCATAAATATCTAAAATCCCTATGGTTCGGGCGACCCTTGACTTACCAAAACACGTGGCTCATGCCCTTTTTCCTATACTTTCCAGTTCCACCCTGTCACCCATTTTCCTCTGATTAAATTAAACCCTTTGACTCATAGCCATTATGGACACCCCTTCCATGAGGATTATTAAATTATAATTAATTCCATCGTGTGTAACCACCCAACCACATGGAGAAACCACGATCGACCTTTAAATCAGTTTAAGATTCATATCCCATAACTCCAGGTGCTCACCTTTCCATCACACAAGAATTTGTTTTCTTCTTCTCCTCCTTTTCTAGTCTCTTTTCATTTCCTTGATTCATTTGAAGTCCCCCTTACTGAGGCTTGTGGTGCTCCTCTTCTAGAGCATTTCTTTCCCACTCTTGGAGCCCCCAGAGTTCCTCCCCTACAAGTCGCACATCCCTAGTTCTTGGTGTGTGGAGAAAAACATCGATCATTGATCATCTATATAGGGTTATTACTTCATCTCTCTTTACTGTGTATCATGTGGGGTGGTATGCTAGTGTTTCTATGGGGATGGATGAAACTGAGCCTTACTGAAGATAATAAATAGACTTTTAAAATTATGGGGATTTGTTTTATGGTGAAGCTTAACTCTTATAATTTTGTTTATATGTTGTGAATTATATGGGATTATTTCCATTAGAAATCTTGGCTGTTGGTGGTCCTTCCTTGTGCACTAATAATATTTTATTTTCTAGATTTTTTTTCCATGATTGAATGGATGTAACATGGAAACTCGTTAATCACATGAATGGTGTGATCACCCCGGTTAACCAAAAAATATAAAGGAACTTAATAAATGGTGTGTTTTAAGTCTGGAAACTCCCTTGATCTATTTGGTGATATGTGTTGTTTCTTTAGTTAAATCTAGTGGGGTGACATGGATGAGGATGGGATCCCCTGTTGTGGTTTAATTGTTTTCTTGTGGATCTATGCCGGCATGTTGTGGCTTGGTTTGGTTCCAGTACTTGGAGGGATATCATGGATCCCTTTTGTTGTTATGACTTTACAAGAGAACCGAGTGTGAATGTTTACATTCCTACTTGGATGTTTTCTTTCCTTGGATTGTGGTTATGCCTGTTAGTTGCCCAGTAGTGAAGATTTATCAAAATGGAATCACTTTAATATAAAAACAAGAACTAGTTAAATGGGAAATTGTGTTCTAGGGATGATTTGTGACTTGTTTGTGGCCGTAGTGTTTCTTATGAATGAATAGTAGTTAGGGTGTTTGTACATATGCTGGTTTTGGAACCCCTAGATTGGGAAGAGTGATTTTTCCGTATATGTATATTTTCGTTTTTATGTTTCTTATTCATGCCCCACCCAAGTTGAGCACTTTGTGCCGAACACCCCCATTTTATAGGGGGGGGGGGTGTTTTTCCCAACACTCATATGAGTGGCTGGTTATTAAATCTTTTTCTGCTCCCTTTTCTGAGTATCCTAAGACTCTTTGGGTAGGATTTGATGGATTGAGGTCCATTATAGACCAAGGTTCTTTGGGTAGGGTAGCTGTGGTGGTTGGCCTAGGTGTGTGCGCATAAGATGTTTCCCATGTATCTTCGGGATGAGGCCCATGTGTCTTTGCGGGTGGAAGTAGTTGTTCGGGCCCATGTGTCTTCAGGATTGATGGTAGTTGTTTTGGCCTAGGTGTTTGGGGGCATGGTTACGTGCGGTTGCGACCCAGGCGTTTGCGGGAAGGATGTGTGGTTGTGGTATCCCGGGTGTGTGCGGGTAGGGTATGGTAGTGGGACTGCAGTGAAAATGGCGGGGAAGGTCTGATGCATAGTATATCTTCAATAACCAGTGGGAAAGTGGTGCGGGGTACCCAAACATCGATGGGTTACTTTTATTAATTTACTTGACTTGCGTCATTTGGGGAGCATGCCTTAGTGATATTTTGGTGGATATTTTCCTTACTAGGTGCTTTGGTTATATTCTTTTATCACGGGGAATTAGTTTTCCTTCCCACCTATACAAGAGATATTTTGGTTTCTCCCTACTGAGTATACCTATTTACGCACCCTACATATATAAAACTGTATTAAGGTTTCCAGGAGTACTTCAAGGACTGTGTCGGACCCTACTAGTTCAGACTTTGGGGCAGTTTTTGTTGCTGTTTTTCTTTTCTTTGGTACTTTCCTTTGGAGTTTTCTTATACCTTGTAGCACTTTGTTATTGGAACATGCATATGGGAATGGATAGTTTTGGCTTTACTTTTACTTCCACTTTTGGTGTTTTTGGGATTTACTATCTTATCTCCCGATCTTATTAAATAAAAAGGTTAATGGATTCCATATTATGTGTGACTCTATACCCTTGGTTCTAGTCGACACTCCATGGCCTATTGAAGGTGGGTCTCGTGGGTCATTATCTCTCCTTCATCTTAAAGAAGGAAGGGTTTGGAAATCTGTTGTCCTTTCCCTCATCTTGATGAAGGCGGGTCATGACAGAATGGTATCAGAGGCAATGGTTGAGAGATATGATGGAGATCAGGGTTAGGCATAGTAAGGGTTTCATGGGATGGTAGGGAAACAATGTTAGGTAATCTTGGTGCGTGAAATAGGCTAGGGAAGATAGTCTTGGACATGGGATTTTAGAGCCTCCCCATGACCCGATGCAAGGACTCTGGACCTACCGAACGACCAACCAAGGCTACACTTATTGCAGGGTAGAGACCCGAGGAAAGGTACATGAATCATAATTACTTGTGTTCTTGTTTGTATTGGGTATTTTGGGGATTTAAAATGAATGAAAAGTATAAGAAAAAAAATTAAAATCAATCTTCAACACTACTCGGGCTTAGGCGTTCCTTGTTTACATTGCAGCTATGGAACCTGGACGACGAGCAAGAGTAGTGCGGCCGATCGAGGCCTAAGAGGTTGGTTTGGTTGATCAGAAGAGGGATGAATGAGAGGAGGAGGATGACCAGTGGAAGAGGAAACTTTGTGCCTTTCAGTGACAAACCCTCAGGAAGTACGAGGGAAGTATCTCAGACATGGAGATAGAGAGCTGTCTTGAGGAGCTGGTGATGTATTTCAGCTTGATATGGACTCCGATAGAGTAATGGGTTCCTCTGGCTGTGATCCAGATAAGGGGAGCATCGCGTTAGTGGTGGACGCTCTATCTTGGGGAGAAGAGGGAGGCTGAGGTTTCATGGGCTGACTTCGAGAAGGAGTTCCAGGCGAAATTCCTCTCTTCCACGATGAAGGCTGAGAAGAGGTAAGAGCTACTCTCCCTTCAGTTGGGGAGAATGTCAGTGAGGGAGTTAGGGATGAAGTTCAAGGATCTCCTTCGCTTTTCTCTAGACATTTTTCTGGATGAGGAGTCTCGGGTGAGACGTTTAGAGGAGGCACTCCGACCTTCTCTTTAATATTCTTTTACTCCCTTCACTATAACGACATACGTGGAGGTCCAAAAGATATCTCAAGTGGTCTAGAGGATGCACACACTAGGAGGTGTGCCATGATAGGTGATCTAATTGGTCTCATCAAAGGGGAAGGCCATCAGCAGCATACCTCCAATGTCAGAACCTTCCAAGTTTCGGCCACTGGGGAGCATGTCACAGTAGTTCCAATTTTGATCTCCAGGCCCTCGCCCCTTCTTTACGGGCCTGGTACTGAAATTCTTCACCTATGGCAGCCGTGGTCATCTTTAGAATCAGTGCCCAGACCAAGTGTAGTACAGTGGGAGTTGGCAGGTCTAGTACCCACCTCAGCCGCAATGGTTCCTGCCTGGCCCTTTCAACAGAAGCAGCAGGGACAACAGGTTCTTACTCCTCTGAGAGAAGACATTGTAGGAGGAGGATGGCCTCTGGACGCTCTTCATGGACTTTGACCGGGGCATGGTCGGAGAGGTGACCGACAACCGAGGGGTAGAGGAGCTGGGTGTGGGCAGTTGCACTCCACAGAGGCAGCAGTTTCCGTAAGGCCAGAAGTCATTTGAGGTACGATCAGCATGTTTAACACTCTCACATGTGCCTTTTTTGATTCAGGAGCTTCACACTTCTTTGTTGAATCTAGTCTATACCATGATCTAGGTCTATATGTAGAGAGAATTCTCGTTCCCCTACATTTGAGTACACCAGTGGGATGTCAGACCACCTTTCCCCACGTTTTTCGGGGATGTAGGCTGATGTTGGGACCACAACAGTCTAGCGGGGACCTTCTATTGCTGCAGATGTAGCCGTACGATGTCATATTGTGCATTGACTGCCTGTTCCCTGTGTGTGATATTATATACTACTTCTGGAGAAACGTTGTGTTTTCAAATATGGGCGGACGACATGTGACTTTCATCGGTGAGGGAGGTTTCCCAGAGGGTAGCTAGCGAATGGAGCCCTTCCTTCCCCTGTTAGCTGAGCTATCAGTGGAGTCGGAAGATGCAGAGATAATGGAAGTCCCAGGGATTGTCAGTGAGTTTATGGATTTCTTCCCTAAATAGGTGGTGACTCTACCCCCTTGATGTGATGTTGAGTTCGAGATAGACTTGAAACTTGGTACCCATCTGATTTTGATGGCCCCCTATCGGATGGCACATTCTGAGTTATGGGAGTTGCAGATTCAGATCGATGATCTGATGAAGAAGGGTTTTGTTTGACCAAGAGTGTCACTATGGGGTGATCCAGGTTTGTTCACGAAAAAGGAAGATGGTTGTCTCAGGCTGTTCATAGACTATCGGAGACTGAATCAAGTAACAGTTAAGAATCGTTACCCTATCCCGAGGATAGACGACCTCTTTGACGAGTTGAAGGGGTCATGGTGGTTTTCTAAGATATAACTCCGGTCAGGATATCACCAGTTGAGGGTGAAGGAGGGAGACATCTGGAATACTGCCTTTAGGTGCAGATATGGGAACTTTGAGTTTGTAGTCATGCCGTTCGTCATTACAAACACACCATCCATGTTCATGGGGCTCATGAACTCCGTCTTCCGAGAATATCTGGACCGGTTCGTAGTCGTATTTGTTGATGAAATCCTGTTCTGTTAAAGATCGGAGGAGGATCATGTTGAGCCTCTAAGGATGGTTTTATAAGTCCTCCGATAGCACCAGATCCATGGGAAATTGTCCCAGTGCAAATTCTGGACATGAGAAGTGCACTTCCATGTACATGTGGTGTCCAAACAAGGGGTAGCAGTGGACCCATCAAAGGTCGAAGAAATTGTTTCTTGGGAGGAACCCAAGAATGTGGCAGAGGTTCTCACTTTCCTTGGACTATTAGGTTACTACTGGAGATTTGTTCCCAACTTCTCCCGAGTTGCAGAGCCCTTGAAAGCCTTGACCAAGAAAGTCCTGGATTTCATGTGGAATGGGCAGTGTGAGGTAGCCTTCAGTTATCTAAAGGAGAAGTTGGTTAGTACCCCAGTGCTAAGGTTTCCACAGGAAGGGGTGACATTTGAGGTATTTTGGGATGCTTCAAGGCAAGGTTTAGAGTGTGTGCTGATGCAATAGTAGGGGTGATCACTTATGGGTCTAGGAAGTTACGTCCCCATGAGCGTAACTATGCCACCCATGATCTGGAGCATGGAGGGGTTGTGTTCGCACTAAATATGTGGCTGCATTACCTCATTGGGGGGGGGGGGGGGGTGCTTCGTGGTCTTCACCGATCAAAAGAGCTTAAGTTATATCTTCTCCCAGCGGGACCTGAACTTGTGGAAATGGGGGTGGATGGAGCTTCTTCAAGACTATGAATTTGAAATCCCTTACACTGAAGGTAAGGGAAATATTGTGGCCAGTGCCTTGAGCAGGAAGTCATGAAAGGATGTGGTTCGAGAGTCGGCAGATGCTTGGAAGGCAATGGAGGAGTTGGATTCCCTAAACTTGGATGCAAGGGTGGAGTATGACAGAGGCTATCTATTCTAGATGACACTAGAATCCACTCTGTCGCGGAAGGTGGAGGAGTATCAGTGGGGGGACTTAGAGGCTGAAGTGAAGCATGACCGTGTTAGCTAAGGTGATGCTCTAGAAGGATGGTTAGAAGATGGGATGAATCAGATGTTGTTTCATGGGAAGTTGTTCTTCCCGGTGGGAATTTACAAGGGATTTCTTGGTTAATTACACAACTCACCCTTGGCGGTGCACCCAGGAGTTTTCAAAATGTACTAGGGCTTGGGGGTCAGTTCTGGTGGCCCGTGGTGAAGCGAACAGTGGCAGAGTTCATGGAAAAATGCCTCATGTGTCAGCAGGTGAAGGCTGAACACCGTGTCCTAGGAGATTTTTTACAACCCTTAGATGTCCCCAAGTAGAAGTGGGATGACATCTCCATGAATTTCGTCACATGACTACCCAAGGTTCATGGAGGTTGCGATGCTATCTCGGTAGTGGTGGACAAAATTATGAAATCAGCTCACTTCCTCACAATAAAGGATTCGAGTATAGCGGATTCCTTAACATAGAGGTATGTGGATGAGGTGGTGCAGCTTCATGGGGTTCTAAGATCCATAGTATTCGATCAAGATACCCGGTTTACCTCACGGGTTTGGAAAAGATTGTAACATTCTTTTAGCACCCAGCTATGCTTCAACACTACTTTCCACCCCCAGAAAGATGGGCGGATGAAGTGCACCATATGTACATTGGAGGATATGCTACGAGCATTTTTTTTGGACTTTGGGGGATCATGGGTATGATACTTTCCTCTAGTATAGTTTTCTTACAACAACAGCTATCACTATATTATTGGCATGAATCCGTTTGAAGCCTTGTATGGGAGATCATGTCGCTCACTTGTGTGCTGGATAGAGGTTGGGGAAGCAAGTGTTCTTGGCCTAGAGGTGGTGCAAAACACCATAGATAAGGTTAAACTTATCCGGGAAAGGATGAAATTGGCCCAGGACCGACATAATTCGTATCCCGATCATAAGAGGAGACACTTGGAGTTTCGGGTAGGGGACCACATTTTCATGGAGGTCTCCCCTCGGCGTAGGCAATGGAGGTTCGATAGAGGAAGTAAGCTTTCTACCAGATTCTTTGGAACCTTTGAGGTGTTGTGGAGATTCAGAGAAGTATCTTATCAGCTGGCATTACCACTGTTGCTATAGAGGGTGCACGACATCTTCCATGTGTCTCAGCTCCGTATGTATTTACATAGTGAGTCACACTTCCTCGACTGGGGGAAACACGACTTTGAGGATGACACTACATTCATAGAGAAAACAATAAGGATCAAGGATCGAAAGGATAAAGTGCTTCGTGGACTAACCATCCCTTTGGTTCATGTGTTGTGGAGGCATAATGGCCTCAAGGAGAGTAACTGGGAACGAGAGGCACAAATATGCACCCAGTACTTAGAGCTGTTTTGAGTTTTATCCTGTTTTGTTTCGTACTTTTTGATGATGTAATTCTTGACCTAGTTAAATATGGAATGTGTTATTTTCTTTTTTATCTAAGTGTTTGTGAATAGTCCTGACTGTGGGGAGGAGAGAACCTAATTCTAGTAAAGACGCATTAAAGTGTATGCGTTTAAACCCACGCGGGTGAGTCTGTGCCGCCCAGAGCAGATAATATTTTGACATGGAGTAAGGGACTCCCTAAACCATATGATTAGACTGTATGGCCTTTACTTATCTGTTTTTTGGTCACTTCTGGGAAATGAGCGGTTGTGTATCCATGATTGTTTAGGAGATAGATGAGGAAGAGGTGTTCTTAAATAGCAAGGTTCTTCTGACTTTTGAATAACTCTAGGGTGGTTAGTCCTTGAGAGGTATCTTATAAGGTGGTTGTTTGGAACCCTATCTCCTTTATTTGGGGTTATACTTGAATTCTTGAGGACAAGAATAGTTTGAGAGGTATCTGATGTAATAAACTAGACCCTCTTGGTCCAATACTTTTCCAAAAACTCAGCCCTATTGAAATAGTGGCCCTGGTCATGGTAGCACCGACTACGGTGTCTTACCGTGACAATGGTACCGTGACGGCGGCACCGCTTACGGTGTCTCACCAAACCTGTGGCAACATGATGGTGGAACTGTAATAGTGGAACCATGACGTTCACACACCAGAACAGTGGCACCGCTTACGATGTCTCACCAAATAGTGTGTCACCCCTTTTTCTTTTTCCTAGTTTCAAATTTTTCCAGTTTCACCTCGCAATATATATTTTTACGTAAAAGTGTTTAATACTATTTTTAAGCCTTTTTATAGCCAATAAATGATATCTAAAATCCCTAAGGGACGAGCGACCCTTGACTTACCAAAACACACAGGTCATGACCTTTTTCTCGTACTTTCCAGTTCCACCCGTCATCCATTTTTCTCTGTTTAAGGGAAACCCTTTGACTCATAGCCATTATAGCCACCCCTTCTATGAGGATTATTAAATGATAATTAATTACATCTTGTGTAACCACCCAACTGAATGGAGAATCCACAATCATCCTTTATAACGGTTCAAGATTCATATCCTGTAACTCCAGGCCCTCACCTTTTTATCGCACACAAATTTCTTCTTCTTCTTTTTAGCTGGTCTCTTTTCCTTTCTTTGGTGTGTTTGGAGTCCCCCTTCCCAAGGCTAGTGGTGCACCTGTGCTAGATCTTTCCTAACCACTCTTGGATCCCCTGAAGTTCCTCCCCTACAAGTCTCACATCCCCAGTTCTTGGCACGCGGAAAAAAATGTCGATCATTGATAATTCAGGTAGGGTTCTTCCTTCGTCTCTCTTTACTGTGTATCATACAGGGTGGTATGCTAGTGTTTCTATGGGGATGGATGAAACAGAGCCTTTATGAAGATAATAAACAGACTTTTGAAATGATGGGGTGTGTTTGATGGTTCTTCTATACTCTTATACTTTTGTTTATATGTTGTGAATTATATGGGCTTATCTCCACTGAAAATCTTGGCCATTGGTGGTCCTTCCATGTGCAATAATAAACTTCTATTTTTTGGATTTATTTTCCATGATTGAATGGATGTAACATGGAAACTAGTTAATCACATGAATGGTTTGATCACCTCGGTTAACCAAACAGTAGAAAGGATCTTAATGAATGATGTGTTTTATGTTTGGAAACTCCCTTGATCTGTTTGGTGATATGTGTGGTTGCTTTTGTTAATGCTTGTGGGGTGACATGGATGGGGATAAGATCCCTTTTTGTGGTTTAATAATTTTCTTCCAGATCTATGCTCGTATGTTGGGGTATGGTTTGGTTCCAGTACATGGAGGGATCTCACAGATCCCTTTTGTTGTTATGACTTTACAAGAGAACTGGGTGTGAATGTTTAAATTGCTTCTTGGTTGTTTTCCTTCCTTGTCTTGTGGATATTCCTATTAGGTGACCAATAGTGAATATTTATCAAAATGGAATCACTTTAATATAAAAACAAGAACGAGTTAAATGGGAAATCGTGTTCTGGGGATCAGTTGTGACTTGGTTGTGTCCATAGTGTTTCTTATGAATGAATAGTCATGAGGTTGTTTGTAAATATGATGGTTTTGGAACCCCTAGGTTGGGAAGAGTTATTTTTATCTATATATATATATATTTATTAGTTTTTATGTTTCTTATTCGCACCCCACCCAAGTTTAGAACTTCGTGCCGAACACCACCATTTTATGGGGGAGGGTGTTTTTCCCAACACTCATATGAGTGGCTGGTTATTAGCTCCTTTTCTGCTCCCTTTCCCAAGTAGCCCAAGACTCTTCGGCCAGGATGTGATGGACTGAGGTCCATTATAGCCTAAGGTTCTTCGGGCAGGGTAGCTGTGGTGGTTGGACTAGGTGTGTGTGAGTAGGATGTTTCCCAAGTATATTCGGGATGAGGCCCAGGTGTCTTTTGGTGTGGTAGCAGTTGTTCGGGACCAGGTGTCTTCAGGTGTGACAGTAATTGTTCTGGCCCAGCTATTTGTGAACATGGTTACATGTGGTTGTGGACCATGTGTTTGTGGGTAGGATGTGTGGTTGTGGTAGCCCATGTGTGTGCGGGTGGGGTATGGCAGTGGGACTGTAGTGAAAATGGAGGAGAATGTTTGACATGTAGGATATATTCAATGAACAGTGGGAAAGTGGTGTGGGGTACCCAAATATCGATGTGTTGTTACTATTACTTTACTTGACATGCGTTATTTGGGGAGATACCTTAGTGAGGTTTTGGTGGATAGTTTCCTTACTAGGTGCTTTGGTTATCTTCTTTTCTTATGGGGCATTAGTATTCCTCCCCACCTGTACATGAGAGCTTTTGGTTTCTACCTACTGATTATACATGTATACTCTCCCTATATAAATAAAACTACTTTCAGGTTTCCAGGATGACTTCTTGGACTGTGCTAGACCCTACTAGTTCAAAATTTGGGGCAGTTTCAGTTGCTATTTTTCTTTTCTTTAGTACTTTCCTTTGGAGTTTTCTTGTAAGTTGTATCACTTTATTATTGGAACATGCATATGGTAATGGATAGTTTTAGCTTTAATTTTACTTCCAATTTTGGTGTTTTTGAGATTTACTATCTTATCTTCTGATCCTGTTAAATAAATAGGGCAATTCCATTCATATTACATGTGACTCTATACCCTTGGTGATGGTTTCCACTCCAGGGCCTATTGATGGTGGGTCTCGGGGGTCATTATCTCTCCTTCAGATTGAGGAAGGAAGGGTTTGGAAATCTACTGTCCCTTACCTCATCTGGATGAAGGCTGTTCATGACACTATCCTAAGTGGTATCCTCCATTAGGACGGGGCAATGTCATTCCTTGGTGACTGCTAGAGAAGACCCTTGATTGTGCGGCATAATAGCGTGGTGTGGATCGACTTAACCTAAGGACTCACGAGAAAGTTGGGTGCTTTCAACACTGAGACAAATTCTTGTGACGCAACCTAAAACCATGAAAAATATTTAGTGCCTCCCAAATAGGATAGTATCGAGGTGTGTTGATTTGATCCCCTTTGACTAGTGCCTCCTGGGCAGATGCATGAGATGTCGGGCATCACAAATGAGTTTACCTTGGAATTGTTGGCTACTCACTTTCTTGGGATGAGCTATTAAATGGAGATCCCCTTACCCTCTCTCTTTTTGTCATTGAGTATGCACACACACACACACAGATATATATATATATATATGTATATATATATATATATATATATATATATCTTGTTACAGTACCCACTACTTGGATCTTGGTTACTCTCCTTCTAGGAGAGGTGAAGACACATAGGGTATGCCACGTGATTTCCGTGTCTAGGTTCTCATAGATGAAAGAGTCTACTATCTGGCTATAGGTAGTGAAGATTCTATGAGTAGTTCCTCTCCTCACCATTTCGATCTCCTTATATTGGGATGAGTCTACTTTCACTATATTATTGGGTTGAGGTGTACTCTTTTTGTTCACTTTAACCGTACCTTGTTCTCTCTACTTATTTCCTTTTTAGTGTATATCTTACTACACCCCCTTTACCTTTTTGAGGTGTCCTACAAGGTATGTATATAAACACCCCTATATGGGATTTTCCCAACATGTGTTGTGTATTTTACAGATGGTGGAAAGTCCAATCATGATCTTAGAGGAGCTTAGGGATACGAGATGTATGGATTGTGTAGGATGGTTAGAGTTGGGATTCAGGAGTAGGGAAATATTGGTTGTTATTATATTTTAGTTTCCTTAAAGTTGGGATAGGTATCTTCTTTGGGAATGTTTTTCCCCTTTACTTTATATTTGACACTACAGTACTCTTGTACTTTCTAAAGGTTTATGCATGTTCATTTTACATTATAATAGTTTTCACTTTTTATAATTTCCTTATGAACTTTTTCATTAAGTGTGTTGTGTGCATGTGTAAAAGTTTTAGTCAAAGGCCTCCCTGAGTTTAGTTGTTCCTTTAGTTCTTTTCTCCACCCTTGGCATATGGAGACGGGCTTGGGGTAGTCACAGCTCGAGCCCCGGCTAGGGTCGGGTCATGACATAGACATTATTAAAAAAAGGGAAAAGAAGTATGAAATATAAATATGTCATAAATATAATCAT
Organism: Viscum album; assembly: GCA_963277665.1. NCBI lineage: Eukaryota > Viridiplantae > Streptophyta > Magnoliopsida > Santalales > Viscaceae > Viscum > Viscum album. The sequence goes on from OY728157.1 coordinate 2,076,349,650, forward strand.
TGTATTATTTTCAAATATTTAATATAATGTTAAAATACTACTAAATTAATCTTATAAGAGTATTTATTCAAAGGAATATAGATAAAAAAACAAGAGAAGAGGAAAATGAGAGAAAAAGTCAATAAAAGCATACTATTTTCTCAGGGTTGCTTATTTTCTATAATACTAGAGTCCTTTAATTATTGGAGTTGAGTGAATCCATAACATACATATGTATTATAAGGGGCTTAAAATAAGGAATTTGGGTGGGGGTTTTATCTTTGTAAAGTGAGGGAGGAGTGGTTTTCCAAGGGGAGGGAGGTGAGGTTCTTATAGCTGTGTAGAGGTGTATTTTTAGGAAAAAATATTGGATAAAATATAACTTCCATTTTAAAAATTGAAATAGTGATAGTATTGAAATTTTAAGTACTATTTGAATTAAATAAATTTTTTTGGGGAATTTTAATTATTTCCAAATTCAAATTAATTATTTTATTAAAAAGAAAAGTGGAAAAATGAAAAATTGTTATTTTAATGGAATGCATTTGACTTTAGACTTTGGAAAAGAATTTTTAGGTTCAGAAATCAGTTTATTACATTTAAATAACTCATAAATATTAATAAATATGTTTTCTATATAAAAAATTTATATAATTCATTAGTTTATTATTTCAACTTTAAATATGTAATTTAAAACACATCAGTTACGAAAAAACAATATTTTTACTATTTAATTAAAATTGATGTATTTAAAAAAATTACAAAAAAATCACACTTAAATAACTTCAATGTATTGATTTTAAAAATGAATTTCATTATATAATAATAGTTTTCTATGATTGTTAATTTTAATTTTTAATATAAAAAATTATGGTTTTTAAGAAATAAATTTTAATAAAATTTTATTAAAAGAAGTGTTTATAATTTTTTTTATATTTATATTTTTTTTGTGAATAAAATATTTATATTTTCAGAAATTAATCATGATAAATTTTATATATATATATATGTATTTTTATTGTTTTTAGGTTAATTTACTATTGCCACATTCGGGTAACTATTCTAAATAGCCATACTACTATTCCTAAAAGTCACATTACTTTTTTAATGGTCACATTACTTTTAAAATGGTCATATTACCACCTATAAATACCTACTCATTCCTTCATATTTTATTTAATTAAATTCATCCCAAGGTTTTATATTTTAGTTTTCTAAAAATTTCAATTGGTTTACTAATATTTTGTTTCTTTTTGTATAGTGTTATTCGTGGAAGTTATGATTCTAGAAGATTAGGATGATCTAAATTTCCCCATTATAGTTTTCCATTTTTCTAATTTTTTACCATTTAAGTATTTGAAATTGACATGAGTTTATTTTTTGACTAATGTAAGAATATCCATTAATGAAATAAAGTGTTATTTCTTATAAATGTGTTTTTTGTGTATAATACTATACAATAGAATATAACACACATTTATTCAGGGGAAAAAAATATTTTTTAAAGTCTAGGTCATTATATGCATTACAAGAGGTATTAAACCATCCTCCCCTACGATGATCTGAGATTTTTTTCTAAGATATAGAGAAGAATAAGAAAAAAAGGTTCATTTCTAAGAAGATAAATTTATTGAGAAAATGGGATAATGTAGACTCATTATCATCAATAAGTGATGATAATGGTGAGGAAATAACAGAATTGGAATGGATTCTTGATGAAAGTTTTGATTCACCACTGGTGAATAATACATGAACTAGTAAAGAGAAAAGGATGTTGGATAAATATAAAAAAATATTGATACTAATAAGGATGAGTTTGATAAAAAATAAATAATTCTTACTAATTAAAAGAATGAGACCACAAGAACCTAACTATTAATTTTTTTGAAGAAGATAAAGATCATACAAGACCTGGAAGGATTTTGAGACCAACATATCTATTCCAATTAACTACTCAAGATATTGAAAAATTATACCTGAGGAGACTTGATCCTATAGGCTCATGGAAGAAGATAATATCGATTGGTACCTAAGAAAAAATGAGCTATTCGAGATGTTTTCACATTTTGAATAACATTTAAGAGAATAATTATTTTTGTGTATAACTAATCAAGTAGGAAGGGGTGGGCGGTTGGGGTGTATAACCAATTATGGAATAAGAGTTGGTGGATAGGGACTAGAACTAGACACAATTGGGGGATTGACTACTAGGGTGTATAACCAATTGATGTAGAAGATATGTGTTTAGGGGGGGGGGGGGGTGGAGGGTATAACCAATCAAAATATTGTGGGACTTAGAAGAAAATTTAATTGGTTTCAATATTATAGTGGTGAATCCATGTTAGGGATATTACCAAAATGACAAGGAGTATGATTTTATGCTAAACATTTTAAATATTGTGAGTTGAGACTTCTCTTTTATTACTAAAAATGAAATTATTCTGTGAGTTACTATTGAGAGTATTGAGAACTTAAAAATCTTCAAGTGGTAGAGTTAAAAAGAAAGAGTTTGGAAAAATAATACCACTGATTCTACCTCTCTTAGAGGTCAATTTGGCTTCGGGCACTACAATGTGATAAGGAATTTATTAATATTCAAGTATATGAATATATATGAAATATAAAGTAAAATTAGTTAGTTATAGGTAAATAAATCCAATATGGACTATTTTTAATGACACATGTTGTTACATTTTCTCTCACAATAGAAGCATCCACACTTTAGTTTGACATGATTTTAAGTTTTCTTCTTAGAAGTGTCTTGTTTAACATTTTTCTTCACTTTCTTTCACCCTATTTCAGACTTATCATCATTTATCACTTGTGTCATCATCTATTTCCATATTATATAATCACCAAAATGGGAATTATTCTTTATTAGTATACACCAACATTATTCACAATTATGATTATTTTTATTACGGTATATAGAAATTTTTTTAGGGAATCCAAACGTGTTCTTGGTAGCTATATCAATTTATTTTGTTAAATTTTCTCCAACACAACATGAATTAATTTTAATCTAGATTTTATCCCCATTAATACAATCCTTCTATAATCTCAATAGATTCATATATTGTTCCAACATTTTTTATCCTCGTAACCAAACAATCAACATCACTAGAAGTGACCTATAAAACCTTTTCATTTTCTTCTAAATAAATACTATCTAGATTTATATTCTTGATGTTTTTATACAACATTGATCTCATCTGGAGCTTCTTGGGGGGAGGGGTAAAATTATTAATTTTAATAACATCTACCCTTGACGATGTGATGGATTTCTTATAATTTGTCTCTATATATATTTATCATGAATTTTATTTTAAACCTTCATTAGAAGATGCAACTACAGTAGTAAAAATTGTATTAACTAGGTAATGGGATACATTATTCTAGGATCTTATTGTGGGTCTATAAAGAGATGATCTCTATATCATTTTTCCATAAGAAATATTCCTTTCATAAATAATATTCTTCTCAAAAACACAAGTAACATAACTTCTTCTTGTAATATTTTTTTAGCATTCTTCTTGGATGTTTTTTAGATTTATCAAATGAACCTCCATATTAAGAAATCTCAGTTTTAGAGTGTTCTTTTAGTATTTAAGTGTTTTCACCCTATATTCACAATATATGTTCATATCTTAAATATAATAATTATTCATATGACCTTAATCTTATATAAAACCCGCAATCTCATTTATTTTATTCTCTTTAATCCCCAAATGAGCATCTTTAATATTAATAATTATTTTATGTAATTATAAAATACATAGATCTCTTCATAAAAAAATTATTTAATCAAATATTTCTAAATAAAATATTTTACAAATATTACTCAATTAATTAAAACCTTTCATTTCACAGTTTTGTCGATTCTTCCTTAGCTTCAATAAAAATAGTGAAAATGTTACATCTGTGTAACTTTTTAGCCAATGCATTTTATGTTTAATATGATTCATATTATAAATGATTTTTTTCATCATTTTATCCCTAGATAAATTAAAATTTTCACGACCTATCCCTCAGGGCCCATGTAGTGACATTCCACAAGTGTGCCTCCCAAAGGTCAGGGGTTGGCGACTAGCGTCGAAGGTGTCAACCTTCAAGTTGGAGGCATTTTCCTGAGTACCTGTACGCACACACATGTGCGGGCGAAGCTCGTTTAGGGGTTATTAAGACAATACTCATTAGAGGACCCTAGTACACAAAGGAAAAATACCACAAAGCAACCACAAAGGAAAGACACAAAGTAAGGACAACTCACACCAGGTATATTCTAGAGTGGGAAATGTTCATGGATTATAGTGAAAATGTTTCGTACTATTGAGGGACTCATCCCTAATGAATCACTGAAGGCTTCTGGGCCACTAAGGTCTACATGACTGCTGCACATCTTTCGTGCCACTAAGGTCCACACAACTACTCCTCGTTTGCACACTTGATCTTGAGAGAACCACTCCCCCAAGCAGCACGTCAAAATTAAAATTTATTGAATGTGTCCTTAGACCATACTAAAAGATCTTTCTGGTCAAGTGGGTCCCAATGACATAAACGAATTGTCAATCGAACACACGATTTGCATGTTATTAGAGTTTTAGTAATAAGGGACTAGTTGGGTCTGGGCCCGGTCCGACCCAGTCAGACCGACCTGACCAACCCGGACTGGGGTCCCACATTCCCCAATTTAAATTGACTAACACGAATTGGACCCGTTTAGATCTAGGTCGGTCCAGTCCGGCTTGGCCAGTGGGCCAGGCCCAATGGGCCTCATTGGACTCAGCTCAGTTTGGCTGAGGGTCCAATCTGCCAGGTCGCCCGGTGACCCGGTCTCATCTGACCCAGCCCAAAGGGAGCGGGTCCATCTTGATGGTGCGGGTTTGGCCTGCGGTGTGGGTTCGGAAAATTGGAAGTGGTTCTCGCCCACTGGGTGCTGGTCCGGACCGCCTCCAACTCGGTATGGCTGGGACGTGGTTGAGAGCCACGTCCGGCACCTCCTGCTCCGCAGGTCATCTGTGAGGTCATTCCCTAGCCGCAGTCAGTTGACTGTGGATCCTCCACATGAGAAGCGATTCAGCACTACGTCGGCTCACCGCTAGCCACTATATCGGAGTCTGGTATGCCCTTCTACTATGCCCTGAACTCCTCTGCATGGGACCGCCTCCGACATGGCTGTCTAGGTTGCCGCCGACATGGCTGTCTGGGTTGCCACATCACACTGCCATGGTGTGCCACCCTCAGGCACTGGTGCGCCGATAGGATCTTTGGTGGACCACCGGATGCACTCCTATGGTTAATTCTCCATTCCGCCTACGCCTATGTCCATTGGGGCATGTCACCTTCCCTGTGACGGCCTCGGTTTGCCTTATTATCCACTTGATAATTTGTTCATGAAGAACACAAAAGTGGAGGGGCTCATGCCTTGTTTGTGTCATCCTATGCCCTCCATGTTAGAAGTTTAAAGACATTGTGAGGCTCAAGGATTGATGTTCTATTAATAGAAGTTAAATCCCAAGTGGAAATACCAAAAATAAACACCCTCCTTCAAGAACGCATGATCTGTGGATCAACCTATTCATGGGTTTATCTGCATTCCTTATTTATAAAAAAATAAAGGGGAATATTAAAATAATTCAAAACCCCTAACTCGTTTAAGTTCGTTGCAATAACACTTCATCCTTGAGGGTCTAATAGGATGATGGAGTTCATCGTTCTTTGAAGTATGTAAAATTTGATAATGTCCCACTGGCGTTCATCGTTCTTTTTTGGGGAGGAAATCCATTAGAGGTTTGTTAGAGAATCTTCATAGTTTAATCCTCGTTCCACCAACGTGTCAAACTATTAAAAAGAAAACACATCGTAACATTTCTATTACACTGTGACGTCACGTCATTATACTATTTTATTAAAGAAACAATTTCATTATTACAAATCATTAAAGTGTCATTACACTACGTGTTAATGATCCATTAATTAGATCCATTAATGCGCCTCATTGTTTCCTCACAACTTCATAGTTTCAACACTCGTCAGTTGAAGAAATGAAATAAAATATCTTTTTAAAGTTATTTTTTTTTAAAAAAATGTCTAAAAATTAACTTTTCCGTTTGGTGCTTACTAGAAAAAGTTAAGTCCTTTCTAGGAAAATCATGGAATTTTACGTTCAAAAGTGCCCTCCGATTTTTGATCCAAGCACTAGTTCAAAAGTTAGAAAAACCCGCTCGCACATTTTCTGAACATACCTTAAAAAAAGATCAAAATTGCATTTCGGCCTCACCGGGCCTCAGAAAGATTTGTCTTCAGAGTGTGTAGTCTCGAAATAATTCCATATAATTTAAAAAAATTCACATGGAAATTCTAAAACATTACAAATATATTCAATTGAAATAATCAATAGGAACTTTATTCAAATAATCACTGACTTTATAGTAGAGTTCTTTAACAGATTTGACCAACTCATACCAATCACAGCTTAAATGTGTTTCATCAAAATAATCAATGTACATAAGTCCTATTGAAAAATTATAACTCTCATTACCTTTAGGTAATGGGGAATCCAATTTCTCTTTTGAATTCATTATCAAATTCTTTGTCTCTCTTTTCTTTCTTTTCTTTTTGATTTTTTTTTAAACCTCTATTTTTTCTTAGAAAGGGATGGAAATAGAATTTATATCAGAGGATCTTCTAAAATATCTTCAAATATGCACTTCATATTCTTTAAATAAAAATAACTAGGTAACAAATATATCCAATAACTGGGAATCTAGTTTGCTCTAATACCATTTCAAGTGTTTATGAATGGGTGTAGTTACTTGAGAGGGGGATGTGGGATGAATTTGGGTTAATTTTATTACCAAATTATTTAAAAATTTAATATTATTCATTTCAATATCCATCTTAATATTTGAAATACTATTACAAGTTATTGTAAATGTTGATCTATATATGATTAATTCAACAAAAAACCATATACAAATCAAGAAATAAAGAGAAGCATATAATTTTTTTATAGGGTTTAGTACCCGTATTAGTACCTACTTCTTTCTAAGATTAGGCCAAGTCTAAATCATGGATTTCTACCATTATAGTATGTTTTACAATTAGGCATGAATTAATTTGAACCCATGAAAAAAATTACCCTAAAATCTATCTTCACTATATTAGACTTGTAATTTTGTCTCCTGGTAGGAATCACAGGTTATACTGGTACCCACCAGTTTTCAACACAACATTCCTAACATTATGAAGAAGATCACCAATAAAAACTAGATATCAATGTGGAAAAGTGATTAGAAATTATTCCTCATAAGATTCTTTGACTACTTGTAAATATTCTGATACCTGTATGAACATATGTCTCTATAGGTTACCAGGAAAACTGATAATATCTAGGATCTTAGTCACTAGTATTCCTCAACTCAAAATAATAATAATCACATGTAGGTAGGAGGAACTTTACACTATCTTCAACCTCAATATCATTCATGTGATTTGATACAGATCATAAAAAGTAGTAGATGTTTCATCCTTTCCTATAACTGTATTTCTTCTTTATTATAAATCTTCTTTCTTTGATATCAAGGTATTATAGGATTGTTCATTGTTATTTATCCTCCTCCTCCACCTCCTCCTCATTCTACCTTGATTACCATGATATGATATCAAATTATCATCAGTTTCTTATTATTAATTGATACCCAAAAAGTTATTCATATATAGAGCAATATAATTTTTGATCAGTTCTCTATCAAATATATATTTCTTCTTCTTCTCATATATATTCACCAAATCACATTGAATATATTTTCTATATTTTGAATATAGAAATTCTCCTCCATTCTTCTCATGATGATCTCCTAAATTCTTATTCAACCACATCATGTGGGCATGCTCAAACTATATTCCTTATTCTTAACTACCTGTCTCTTATGATATTATGAGAATAATATTTATTTATTTTAATCCCATTTAGTCCAATATAAATAAATTTTCATTTAAATATACAAAAAATCATAGGATTTCTTTCCCCAAATTTTTTCATAAAAACACATAAAAAACATTATTGATAATTGTATAAAAAATATATAGCACAACAGTTATGATGTGGAACTTATTCTTATGGAACTCTAGTCTCTTGGATCCTAGAATAATATTCTTCTTTCATTTCAATTATTTTAACAATAAACTTCCTAGTCTTATTCTTCACAAGTTGAATACCATCTTTCTCAATCTTAATCATGAATGAAAACTGATTTTGGATATTTAAATTAAGGAAGTATAATCCAATAATTTCTTAATTTAATATAAATTATCATTTATTCAATAATTTTAATATTTTAGAAATCTAATATTTTTTTAAGTTGAAAAAATTACAAAAGTATTCAAAATATTACACATCAAAGTGTAAAAACAATATTATATATATATTTCAAAAATATCTTATGCACATATGTAGGTTTTTTTCTTAACACAATTTCTTTTTCTATAGATAATATTTTTTTTACTAGTAAAATATATCTTATGCATCAAGGTAATTTTTTTACTCAACCTCATTTTTTTTCTTTTTGAAAAAAATATTATTCTTTATTTAAAAAATAATATGTATCACAATAATTCACCAAAAATTTCAATTTTCCTTTTTTCACTAGAGATTATATTTCACATCATAAAAATATGTTAAAAAACATCACATTATAAATATCAAAATGTAATATTAAATAAATATCTTAAACATATCCAAAAATCATTTTCATCACTTGAATTTTCAAATTTTTAGCACAATCCAACCAATATATTACATATTAATGAAATATCTTACATATAGAATGACTTTGTGAATTTTTGTATGAAAAAATTACGTATATTTCAAATATAATATTACACATACAAGGAAGTTTCACTAATTTTTCATTTATTCTATTCTAAGTCAAAAAATATATCATATATATAAATTAATTTTTTTAAATTTCAACTCCTCTCTATATAAAAACCTATGTATGCAGGTAAAATATCCATACTTAGCTAATTTTCATCCTCAAATATTCAACATTGAGAAAATTTTAAAATAAAAATATCACTTCATCCAATATCCTAAAATCATTCTCAACCATTCAAAAAAAACACTTTGAATTACTTTAGAAATTATATATATATTTAAAACTATTTAGCCTTAATTATTAAGTCTTTTACAATGTATAAAAACACAACATTTAGTGTTTCAAGAACCATCACCAACAATTTTATTAAAAATTTATTTTTAAATTCGTAAACCCTTCATCCAAGTGATATTCTTCACTATATACAATAACCTTCATGCTCAGTAATATTTTTCTATATTCTCAAAACTCCTACTAGATTTCACCTTCTTTAATCATATCTTTTTAATAATTTTTGTAATAAATATTTTAAATCTTATCGAATCCATTGAAGATAGTTCAATCGAAATATAACCAACAATTTCTATAATTCCATACATACCATCTCTACAATCATCATATGTGTGGGTTTATCACTAAGAAATAACTCTTCTAAACTTATTTTCCAACATAAGATTTGATCTTTATATTATATGCAATGTCAGATTCTCACTTATCTTAATTGGGAACTTCCTTTATAAAAACTCACATATTAAAATGTTTATCAATAATAAATACAATCAAAATACATTGGGCTATTCAAAATTTACAACAACTTCCCATAGTTTACCATATTAGAAATCACACAATTTACACATACATATAAACCATTCCATTGAAAAAATAATCATAACAATTTCATTTTATAAAATTTATAGAATTTTAGAATTTCGTAGGTTGTGCTAGATCAGTGAGAGGGAGAGGGGTGAATCAATTATTAGTAAATATCTATATCCTCTCATTATTAATTGTCTCACCCTTTATCATTTTCAAGAAGATGAATGAAAACAAAGCACATAAGGATTTATAATTTTCATCCTTGAAAGTTTACTCTATTATAGGAATGGGATTAGTTTTAAGACCTATTTTCTCCACTATAGATCGTATTGAGTACAAGTATGAGATATCTCTCAAAATTCATGAGAGAAAATATCCCAAAATTCATGGTCTTCTAGTGAATACTATGGTCACCTCTTGGTGGTCTATTTAAACTAGATATCTTCAGTTGAAGATATCTTCTAAAAGTATTATAGTCATTTCCCATGATGAATTTTACTTCCTCCAAACAGTTTTTAATGGGTCCTCCAAAACTCCTTCCCTGATGAGGTCTTCAAATTATCTTATCTCCTCGTGTTGTGTGCGCTGAACTTGTTCTACTTAAAATCCATGAATCTTGAACTTTTAAATGATCCACGAAATTTCTCACCTTATTTCCCTAATTATATGATGAAATTGTAGGTTGTGAGAATATGTTCCTTCTTCTCATTCTTACTTAAGCTACAACACTATTGTATGAGTTTTGGATTCCTCGTCACTCCTCGATGTACATGAACTCCTAGATACAGTTCTCTATTATGGTACAAAAAATATATCTTCTATAAAATTTGGTATCAAGGTATCTCTCAATTTAATAAACATTATTATTCTTCTCCTTGATATTTATTCACAAATTTATAATTAATATTTTTTCTATATTTTAATTATTGAAACTCTCTTTTAATCATGGCATAATCTTCGCATTTAAATTTTCATTCAAATTAAACACAAGGAATTTATTCAAAACTTATTTAAGACATGGGTGGTTTTATTTTTTCAAATATTCAAAATATATATATTTTAAATATTTTAAAATCTATATCCACATGTGCATGGATTCATGCATTATGTCATGAAAGTGTGGCTTGCATCATGGAATTCTTCAAATTTCTACTATTTATATTTTTATTTTGATCAAAGATTAGAGAATAATATACTTAACTTAATTGTGATGTTCATTACTTGGAGATCATTGAATGAATCATCTAAATTAATCTATATTTATCAAAATATTTTATTCTCATATTCCTCATTTATTTTTCAGAGTAATTTATCCTTATGTTGTAATAAATGATCCTTAATAAGTTTGTCGCATCCTTAAAAAATATCAAATCATCCTTATAAAGTTCAAATCATCCTTATAAAATTGTGGAATCATTATTATGATGTGAGATGATCCTTGAAATGTCTATAGATCATCTTTATAAACCCCACATCCATCCTTATAAAGTCTACCATAAGGATAAATTATCCTTATAGAAACCTTAAATGATCCTTACGTTGTCTCAAACTTTTCCAAAGTGTGATCACAATGTCAATAATAACTCTTACATAATGTTTTAGGTGAATCATACACAAACTCATATATAGTTTTTAATTAATCATATATATATTCCATTAAATCAAACATAGCCCATATGACACATATTTGGTCTCATATGTAGTCCTAGTTAAATTATTAATAACTCATTTCTCAGTATAAAAATGACTCTTCTAAACATATAGAATGACTCTTATACAGTGGATAGGGTTCAATTATTTTAAATTTTTTCCATAATTTAGCACAACAATTCCATACTTCCTCAAATGATTATAGAACCTATTCAACTCTTTTTGAGTCCTTTTAAAAGACTCAAAATCACTCAAAAACATAATTCAAGTATCCCTCTTTTTCAATTTATAATAGTTATAACTTATAATATCTTTTTGATGGTTTATTTATATAATCTCAAAAATTTATCCAGTATTTCTTCCTTGAATAATTTATCTTTAAGATCCCCAATAGGTAGATTTTTCCAAACATATTTCTAACTATTATAGATATAGTTTCTTCATTCATAAATAATTTTCATTGTTTTAATTAAATATTAGCTCCACAATCATCACATATAATGTATTCTACATTTAAAATATCCACATGAGATATAAATGAATAAATACTTATCTTCCTTCTCCATTTATTAAAAAAACTATATCATCATATATTCAATTTAAACACAATTCATGTTGAAAAAAAATTCCTCTTAAAAAAAATATCTTGGAACTTCAATATCCCACATTGTGTTTGTTTTCAATATCCAAAGTTCATCCAAATTCAATTTTATCTTATCCCCCTTATTCAAAATAAATAAAAAGAATACGAGGGATGAATCTCAATCATCTTCATAAAATTTATATGATTTTAAAAAGAGCTTCACCTCACAATTTTATTTAGATTTGTAGCATGATATAATTTTGAGAGATGGATGACACCATATAAATTCATAAAATAAGCCTGTATTTAATAAAATATATATACACTTGAAAAACCAATGTGTAGAAAACAATAGTTTTTCCACAAATCATAAAATATATCAATTAACCATTTTAAAATGTGATACTATTTTCTATTTCTATTTTTATGGGATGTTTGAAAATATTTTCAAAAATAATATATATTTCACTTATATCAATAAACATGTCAAAACAATTTAAGTAAATGAAGGATAACACTTATAAAACTCAATGATTTTACAGTATGTCTCTTCTTAAATTAATTAAATTTATATGATTGCTTAAATTGTATGAAACACCATTATAAGATTATGCTACAATAAATAATGAGTTGTCTTGTGTTACACCTAATGTCGAATTTTAGAAAACAACAATAAATTATTAAATTATTATTATTTAATATTATAAGATATAACCTAGCCATTATGTTGGAAGTTATGAATAGTTTTAACTAATATATGAAAATACATGATTTAATTAATTTGTTAAAAATTAATTATAAATGAATATAGGAACCAACTAAATATATAAGAAATTTTTTTATAAAGAACTATTTTTATGTTCACAAAGTCATTTTATCCTAATAAATAAAATTAATTACTATTAGATAATGATAGTAATGATATATTTATATTATATATTAAATAAAATATTTTTTATATTCATATAATAGATTTTATTGGCATAATATAATAACAACCCCAATATTACACATAAAAACCAATATTTTTATGAAAGCGGTTTTACAACATTTTAACGGAGAACCTATTTAAAATATAATTTTTGACACTTTTATATATTTTTTTTGAAAAAATAAAATTCTTATTTAAAATTAGGATATAAAAAATTTCTTTGATTTAAATTTTGGATCTTTTTTGATATGTTTCACATTTTGATGAATAGTGAAAAAAACTAAATTTTAATTAAAAAATATTTTCTTCAGCGAAATAATTTATAGTGTGAAATTATATTATTGAATGGTTTAAAAGTATGAATAGATTATTTTTATTATTATTTAATTCAATGTAGATCATTTGCATCAATTTTACAATAAATTTATATATAAAAAGATTTCAATATTTTGCATGATTAAACTTTAATAACCTGTTTTCTTACCCCATCAATGAGATTAATTTTAAATTATTTACTATAAATTATATGTTTTTATTTTTAAAAATGGATTCCATATTTTTAATTAGTGGGTAAAATTTTTGTAAATAGGATTCTTTTATTTTTGGGCAAATGAATATTAAATTTAGTAATATATTAATTACCACGGTTAAGGATAAACCAGATAATTATGGGTGGATATAATATTACAATGACTATAAAATTACCCTAAGACTTGTCCTAATTTCATTGAATGAGTTTTTTTCATCCAAAATGATCCTTGAGCCAAAATTATAATCCTTTTTAATCCACTTGTGTAAGAATATGACATTTATTATATTTATTTAAAGAAGAGTTAAAGATGTTATACTCATATTTTAATAACAATACCATTTCTAAAATAGGTTTATGCAGAAGAAAAATTCAACTATAAATAGTAATTTGAAATATAAAATGTTTTTATTTATCATGTAAATTTATCCCTAATTTTTATGAAAAAAATTATTACGTTAAATTATTTTACAATGATGATGTAGTAATTGTTTAATTAATGGAAATACCAAATAAATGATATTAAAAATATTAAAATAAATTGAATTTTATATAAATTATGTAATCCAATTTTTTGGACGATTTTGAAATTTTAGAGATGATTTAACAGAGTTGGTTCAATAATATCATGTTGTTATTATATTTTAAAAAGGAAAATAATGAATAGTGTCAAAATTGACATTAATAATATTTTATAAAAAATAATATTTTATTAAATTATTTAAAAAACATAAAAAAATTTTAAAAATAAAATAGAATTATTATATGATGTAAAATTTTATAAATTATTAATTTATGATCTCATTGAAATTAAATAATTAAAAAACTACAAACTTTTAATATTGGAAATGTTGTTACCTTAGTTAAAATTAGAATAGGTTAACTAAGGGATAATTAAAATGTTATGATTTAAAATAGTACCAATTTTTTATCTAAAATTAATTATTTTAGGATTTTACAACCATATAAAAACTTATATTTGAAAACATGAATTTTTTTTGTTATTTGGATCAATATTTAAGTTATTATAAATTAATATTTGTAGAAATTCTAAAAGAGCCCCTCACCATAATTAAAATAGGCACCACCTCCCTCATATAATTGCATCAATTTAATCCTTATATATTAAAAAAACCATGCCCATTTCTCCTAATAACATATTTATCCAAGTTTTAGAGGTCTTGGTAATCCCAAAAGACCAACCTTATATCCCTTAAGAAGAGATTTAAAGGAAATTCTTCTAAAAAAGAGTTAATCATTTTTACTAAATCATCCAATTTTATTTCTTCTTATACATCCTATTTACTTGTTTTGAAAAAATATAAAGTAATAAACACTGTATCATATATATTTTGAGATGTAATTATGACAATGGGACAACCATTTTCCACATTTCATCCATCCTAAAAAAAGTAATATCATCGTGTGTGCGTACATACGACTTACTATCTCCATGCTGTGATGTAATTTATCTTTCATCACCACTTAATTTTAATGAGTATAATGATATGTATAATGAATATTAATATTAAATAATTTTTTATATTACTTATGTATAATTAATATACCATCCAATTTTTTCCCATTCACCATTAAGGGAATGATATCATTGTCCGTGCATATGTATGACCTACCATCTGCACGTTGTGATGTGATTTATTTTTCAAGTTAACCAAACAAGAATGATTATAAAGATTTATATAATTAGTAAATATAATATATTTTAACATAATATGATTCTATAGAAGAAATAAATATATCATATTCTTAAGAAACATTATTTACACGACAAATAATGCACAGGAAAATGAAGCATTTAACGCACAAAACAAGGGTAAGAAAGAAATATTATTAATGAACGAGTAATAAAATAATATAATAAGATCATATATGATATTATAATTATAGATATGATTCTGGTATAAATTAATAACATGATTTAAACCATTATACAGAAGGTTAAAGAACAAGTTTCTCAAACTTTAAAGTAGAAGGTTAAAGAACATTCAAACAAAGGAAAGTACGAGGTAGAATATTTTTATCTCACTTTTATTTCTCTGGGACGCATGCCTTATACGCTACTCATTTATTATGTTTGGTGTATATACAACCCATGAATGTTTTTTGTGACTCTTATCCTGAATATTATGTTATTTTCATATCCATACAATTTTATTTTTTTCATGGGACATATAATTCTACACAAAAAAATATTTTAATGGTTAATTCAAAATCTCAATATTATTTGGAAGTATCTACTGAGGAATATTTATCATCCATGTCCATGTTTCTTAAAAATTATATAAAAAATAGTTTTACTATAATCTTACAAATGTTTAAAATCATTTACCCAATTTTTCCTTTTTATAAAATGGTTTTAAAGGAATCTTTTTTTCTTTATTTTTTCAAACAAGGTGCTTTATAGATTTTTTGAAGGAAGGAATGTTTTTTAACTTATGTGCCATGATCAGATTTTTCAGCCATCAAGACTCATTAAAATTTTGACTATTAAATTAAAAGATTACAAGGTTATTTTCAACGGAAATATTTTCTATTATAATTGGACAACATTTAAATAAATTATTTCAAATTATAAAGGGGTATTTCTATCGAGATATTTTTAATTATTTTGTTAGATTGTTTTTATATATGTCAACATCCTTTGTTAAATCTTATTCTAGATTGAGGTTGATCTCTTATGATGTCATTTAACATATTTCATTGAATGGTTTAAGATTTAGTTTGGATATTGATGTTCAGTTTTGATACCATTAATGGTTTATGATTTAATTTTTCACATTTTGTATGATAGTTTTAATATAAATGTTTGTGTTGACTATGTTTTATCACCCCTTTAATATGACGAATGCATTGGAATTATTAAGTGAAGGGTGAGATACACTATATTCACTTGATGCATTGGTAGTTCTCATAAGTCAAAATAGTTTGGGTATTCATTGATGTATTATCCATTTATGTATTATGTCTTGGCTAAAGACTTAATGATATGTTTATGATGCCTGACATTATACATGACATCATTATGTAATTAGTTATTGATATTCCATTTTATTATTATACTAGTTGAATATCTATGTTTAATTTTCATTCTCATGTGATTATTTATATGACATTATTTTCACATATTCCATTCATACAATATTATGCTCAGGTTATTGATTAAATGGAATGTGTTTTGGTTAATCACCTTTCTATAATAATTTATTCTTGTTTTTGATAGTTTTCATTTTTTTGTACCCTTATTGAGTATATGAACTCACACCTTTCATATGTTTCATTTTTCCCAAGATTAAAAGTCGTATATTATGACTGATTTATAGGGTTAATCTAGGATAATGATAGTTTTCTCAAAGGATTGACTAAGTTTTATTTTATAGTTTCAGTTGTAATGTATGTTTTAAGTATGTAATATTGTTTCAAAAATACAAAACTAATTGGTCCTTAGGGATTAGAGTCTTGTATCTATGGAAATGTAATAAAATAATACACCGGATCTGGGATTTTAGAGTCGGGGTGTCACAGTTCACTACAATAAACTAGACCTATACCAATAGTTTTGGCCAAACCATTGGTATAGGTACCACAAAATGACCCTATACCAATAGTTTGTTGAAACTGTTGGCATATTAACCATAATATGACCCTATACTAATGATTTTGGACAACTTTTGGTATAGGTGATGTATATACCAATGTTTTGGATAATGGTGTTGTTATAGATTCCATTTAAAGAACCTACACCAATAGTTTTTCCAAAACTGTTTGTATAGGTCCAAAAATTCAAAATACCTAACCAACAGTTTTTCCAAAACTATTTATATATGTCTAAAAATTCAAAATACTTAACCAATAGTTTTCCAAACCATTGGTATAGGTTGTCAGATTTTAATGAAATATTTTATCAAATAATATTGAATAAATTAAAAATTAATTTAAGTTTAAATATAATTATAAATATTTATCATATTATGGTTCAAATATTTTTTATAGCTAAGTGGTTAGGTCCTTCAAATATAAATGATAGGTGCGGGGATCAAATACTGTAAGGGTTTATTTTTGTAATTACCTATACCAATGGTTTTTAAAAATTTTGGTTTAGGTATGTTATATTACCTATACCAATGGTTTGGAAACTGTTGGTATATCCCTCTTAAATGAATGGTTTCCCAAAACTATTAGTATAGGTCTATAATGATGGAAGAGAAGTAAAAAAACTACCCAAACCATTTGTATAGCCTATACCAAAAGTTTTGGGGCCTATACCAACGATTCGAAACTGTTGGTATACGCTTTTTTTACAATAGTGGTTAGTTTCAGAGCATATTTAGTAGTAACCGTGGGAACTGGATTTAGAAAACATATATTATGGAACATAACCCTAAGATAAACATTAAGGATAATAATAGAAAAATGTCTTAGAATTTTGGTAAGGTAGATATTATGTGGGTCTTCCTATAAATACCTCCCAATCTGTACACTATAAGTGGATGTGGTTCTAGAATAGATGCAATTAGGGGTAAAAACTCCAACAAGGTGCATCAGGATTGACTTTTCAAAACCTGGTACATGAAAATAGGCCTTACTATGCACCTAGTTTGACACTCCCGGGGAATATGATTAAGGAAATTCACATTTTCCTTACAAACCATTATGAATGATTTGAATATATGATGAAAACGGATAATCTAGGTTAAACCTATGGTGTTTTAGATTGAAAATAAAGTGTGATGATGTTATCTAAATGATTATATTTTTTTTCACTATGACTATTGTTACTCACAATATGAATTATGATTTTAGTCAATGGATGGAAACCAAAGGAGTCATGTTAACATTAAAGTTGATGGACAAGGTAGCGGTGATGAGAAACCAAACAGAATGCTACTAGGAGTGAAATATATCATGTTCATTCCTAACTAGTTTTCCCAAAATATGATTAACAAAATATACCTTAAACAACTCCTGAAATTACCAAAGAATAGAAGGAAATAGCTTGCTAAGAGTTCTAATGGTGGAGACCATAGATAAAATAAGGCTTGAATTCCATCATGAAAGAAATGTGGAAGGAGACATTAAGGAAAGTGTAAAACAGAATGAATAAATTATTTATGTGTGGGAAATAAGGATATAAATCAAATAAATACTGATGAAAAATGAAGGGTATGATGGAGAGGAATAAAACTCATCCTAAGAATCCATTTGTAGTTTATTTACATAAATGTGGGGAACCTGGGAATTACCCGAGTCAATGTACACTTTTATAAGATAAAATCTAGACCATGAAAGGACTAATGTGGAAATAAATAGATGAAGTATTTATGTATTAGGGTTGTATTTAAAACATTAGTTAAAAGGATATTTAGTTATTAACCTTATTTCATGTATGTTAATCATATTTATTTTGGGAGTTATATTAATTTGGTTTTATAAAAAGGAAAACCCGAAAACTAGGTGACAACCCGTCATGTTCGGTAAGGCAACGAGGTTTGAACCTATAACCAAAGGGATATAAGGGTGCATCGCCTTGCACTTGCATACATGAAGTCTAGGTTAACATGATTTTTTATTTAAAATAACTAATGTATTATGGTGTTTTATCATTACTTTGGGATTGAAAAATGATTTTGTGATTAAGTTATTAATTTTATTTTCGAAGGCATTCACTATTTTGTGAATCCTATTAGATTAATATAAACAAAATATTTTGAGTAATAATGGTTGAATTGTATTTTGGAGTTAAATATGAGTTTATTTTGGACTTACAGTGATTCAATTTATTTATGGAAATGCTTATAAAACCTTGGAGATTATGAGATTTAGACAATTAAATTTTCAGTATAATACATTAAGAGTGATTGATGTTATTTCGAAGAATATATTATTAAATTACTCTAATTTTTGGGTTTCAATCCTAGTCTAATGTATTTTTGAGTAAGGATAGTTATTTTATGAATGATCTATATTGAACTTTGAGTTTTACTGTTGAATTTTAGAGATTATTTTTGGTTAATTTCCTTATCTTATCCTAACCATTTTGGTTATGTTAAATTTATAATGACAGGAAGAATATGTTGTTATAATTTTTTGAATTTTTTGATCCATGAAAGTTGATTTAAAATATGAATGAATAAAACATTCACCTTAAATAATCTTCATTTGGAGAAAAAAATATAAATTTTTAGTGGAAGATGATTAAAGGATGAGACTCTATATATCCAGTATGTATGTTTTCTTATGTTCTTAGTCTATGAAGTTAATAAATTCACTAACTTTAGGGAAAATATCTTGAAACAAAATATGTTACCCTAGAACTATCTTTCATTATGAATCAAATTGTTCATTAAATCATCCTAGATTTATAGCTTTGTGATTGTTAACTTTCTTCTAACCCTGTTCTCTATCACTCTCCATCAGAACTTGATGGTTATATTTCTCTTCCATGTCCATGTTTTCCTATGTGGAACCCTATTATGTGTTATCTTTGATGAACTTCATACCCATTTTCTTTATTTTGAAATAGAGGTCTCATTAATCCTTTTTCGGATGTGGGATTTCAAGCAAGATATATTGAAAAGTTAAAACCCTAGTTTTCAACCCTGAGTTTGAATTGTGGGGATAAAATTTATTGAAGGAGGGGAGAATGTAACATCCTAAGATTTTATTGCATGTATCTTCTTAAATAAATTAAATTTATTCTACAGCTTAAATTATACACAAAAACATTATAAGCTTACCCTACACACAACTATGAGTTGTTTTATATTACATGTAGGGCCCAGTTTTATCAAAAAACAATATATTATTAAAATATTATTATTTAATATAATAAGATATAACATATAAATTATGTTGGTGGTTATTAATTATAATGCCCCAAGATTTTATGGTATGTATCCTCTTAAATAATTTCAATTAATTTGATAGCTTAAATTGCACAATTATTTCATTTAGTATAAATTATATAAAATCACATAGAAAACACGAAAAAAACTTGATAAATGAAGAATTAATAAAGAGATATTCCTAGAAGTTAAGGAACCTATACATATTAAATAGTAACTTGACCTTAAGAATAGTGATATGACCATTAAGAATAGAAAAACAATAAAATTAATTGTAACCACAACAATGAAATTATAAACAAAATTTATGTATCTTATAAATTAATGTATGATACAATTAAATCTTATATAAGTAAATAAATATTTTAAAAATTATTGTTTATGTTTTGGTATTTTTATATGTCATAAATGCTTAATTACAATTTTATAGTTACTAAATAGATTTAAAAGAAAATTAATATTCATAAAATGTATTCCAAAATTAATATTTCGTTTTCTTATTATTTTAGGTTAATTTTATGAGACCTTAGTTAATTTTTCGGAGTGTTACAAAATGAGTTATAAATTTAAAATTTGATTTTTTCAAGTAAACGATGTTTTGAAATAAAAAATAAATTTCACATAATTATAAAATTATTTCCAAAAAATGAGTTCTTTTTTGTATTATACACATTGAAAAATGGGCAGGGTGAATTTTTGGGATTTTTTCTAAAATACTAGAAGTTTTGGTGAATAGTAAAATATGATAATTTACAATAAATGTTAAATACTTAAATTATTGAGTAATAGGTAATTTATGGCTGATTTAAGACCTTAATTTCGAACTATAATTAATTATTTTAATATATGTTGTGATAATGATCAAACTATTCATAGTCTTGAGCCAAAATAATAAACAAATGAATAAAATATTCAAAAAAACACCCCTCCCCTCCACTATAAATACCACTTATCACCATCACTTATTCTCATACCTTTCAAGATTTTATACATGAATAAATTCTGACCAATACTCTTTCCAATACCCTAACTAATTTCTATGATCTATTTTTTCTCATTAAAAAAATAAATCCAATCCCTTTAAAGAGGTTCTCAAGGTGGATAAAATCAAGTTGTAAAACCTCTCTCTTTTTTATTATTTCTTTTCAAGTTCTTTTAATTTATTATTTTTATACTCACCTACATATTCCAAAATAACATGATACCTCCAATATCTTTTATATAATGAAATTTTATTGTTTTGAGAGAATAATACATCATCAATTCACATCCCTCTCTTATTATTCTAAAGATGAAAACATTGTCTGTGTGCTGCCGATTTACTGATTTTGTGGATGACATGTTTTTGTTTTTCTATTTCTCATTAAATAATGGTCATGAAATAATTTTTAGGGTTGAAAAAGATTATAAAATATGTATTAAATCTGATATAATGTTCATGAAGCATTATATATACATAGTATTAATTAATTAAACAAAACTAGTGCGTGATGATTGAAAAAAACGTCAAAATAATCTAATAAATTATCACTAAAATTTTATCTAATGATTAATCACCATATCATATAGCCAAATGTTTTATATAACCATTTACACTTCTGTATGTTCATTAATAACATATAATTCCAATTCTAGAGTGTTATACCCATTTTACTTGAACTTCATTACTTATAAATAAGCGAACCGATCATTAAAACCAAGGAAACAAACACTCCCAAACCATCATTTTTTCCTTCGGGTTGCACTTCCTCTTTATGTTTCCACCAACCATTTCACAAACAATCATTAAATGAAATAATTAGGTAGTAATTTAACTATATATTAATGACATTAACATACTATAAGTTTCATACTACTATATATACAATTTTAAAACTTCTTCTTCCCATTATTCCATCAATGTATCGTCAAGGTCAGTCAACCACCTATGTAGACATATCCATATCAACACATAAAACCATACTCAAGGATATATGTAATAAAATGTATATAATATGTAAACATATAATTACATGCATTATATACTTGTATTTAATTATATTATTTTATAATTTAGATTTGGATAAAATAACAAAAGTGTTTCAAAACTAGAAGTTTTTTTTATAATTGATAAATAGTTATATATATTAATATTATTCTCTTATGGATATCTCTTTTAATAAATATAAATTTGTTTTTCGTGAGGCACAAACATGGAAAAAATAAGTGGGAATTAAGGTAAGGGACTTCATCTCAATTTCTATTTTCATTTATACTTACTTGGTATTATACACCTAATTAATTTTATGTGGTGTATATACTTCCCCTTTGAGATATTTTTTCATTTAGAATTATATTTCTATTATATATCCATATTCTGGTGTCATCGATATGATTATTTTCTTCACTGTATTCAATTTTATTTACAATGTTTATTTTTAATGTTGTTTTAACTGGGGAAATATTGATGAATTCCTATCTTTTACTCAATAAATATATTTATGAAAAATATATTTCATGAATTAAATATATTTATAAAAAATGATTTGGAATTGTAGTGATTTGAGGTCCCCTCTATAGCCCCTCGATGCATCAACATGTCTCATGAGACTAAACAGTTGTTAACAAACCCTTCGTATTTGTTTCCAAACAGAATTAGATGTGTTTCTACCCACAAACATAAACTATATTGATGGTATAATGGTTCATGTGTAGATTTAGTATGTCCATTAAATAATAAATTTCTTCATTCTGTTTTCAGTAATTACTATCCATGATATTTTCACTATGAAAAAAATATATGGATACATTTTCATTCCTAGTGTATTGATGGAATGTGTTTTTAAAATTATTTACCTTGAAATAATTTCTATGACTTATTGAATTACTTCAGTTATTATTATTTCATATAACTCTTACTAATAATTTGATCTCACCCTTATTATGTTTTCTTTCCCCAAGTTATGAAAAGGAATCCTTTGAATGAGTTACAAAGATTCTATTTATTTCATTTTATTATGTATCATGTTTTTATTTTATATCTTTACCAATGTACTAGGGGTATCATTTATGTAAAATGGTCTTCCAAAACTATTAAACTAATAATTTCCTTAGGATTTGATTCCTTATAATCATTCCAAAGTAATAAAATAATGCACCGGCTCCGGCCTTCTCAGGTAGGGGTGTTACAATTAATACATATGAAGTTTAACAGAAACCTTGGAAACTAGATTCAGAAAAAATAGATTAGATAACATAACCCTAAGATATAATTTGAGTATAAGTTTAGAAGAAAATCATAGAATTTTAGTAAGGTATATATTATGTGGGTATTCCTTGCAATACATCCCATTCTGAATACTGCATGTGGACGTGGTTCTAGAACAGCTTTACCTTGGGGTAACAACTCTAACAAAGTGTCCTAGCCTTGAATCATGGTAACTAGTACACGAAAATAAGCCTTAATGCACACTTGGGTTGATACTCTTAGGGAATATGCTCTGGATAATTCACATTTTCTTTACAAACCATTATAAAGGGTTTAAAAGTAAGTATGTCCTCAAAAAAACCATGTTTATGATTATGAGATTATATATGAATAGTTTTTAAATTTATGACAAGTGTTTTTCTATTTTGAAATTTTCCATCATGATTTATAACCTAATTTAGTGTATTACATTATTTAGTGATGGATCCTAATGGAAGAAAGGTAATCAATACCCATGGACAATGTAGGGATTTCCGCACTGAAAAATTCAACACATTTAGTATTGGAGTTGAGTAGATAATGACTATATAATACTTAGGTTATGATGAATAACTATACTACACCAATATTGGATCATTTCATGTTGTATGACCCCCCATCTTTTAGTGGGACTTCTAATCCAATGGTAGTTGAGAAGTGGATCAAGTACCTTGAAAAGATATTTATAGAATTGGGATGAAATGAAAATAAAAAGGTAGTGCTGGCATTATATTTTATTAAGGGAGATTTTGATCAATAATGGTCATTGATCCAAAACAATAAGTTGGAATATGATGTAAAGACATGGATTGGATAATTTTTAAAGAAAAATTATTTAAAAAATAATTCCCTCATGAGAAATGAACTAAAATAAAGAGAAAAAACCTTAGGTTAAAGAAAAGTCAAAAAGAGGGTGTCACAGAGTATGAGGCTACCTTTATAAGACTATTGAGGTATGATATAGATTACATACATGATTTAAAAGGAAAGATTGATCATTTCTTTTATGGTCTTAAACCAAGTATTCTAAGGGACTATATTCTCAAATAATTTCATCAAATGACGAAATAGTATTAAGTGAAACAAAAAGAGAGACATAATTGTCTAGATCCAATTTGTTCAAGGTAAATCAAGAGAATAAGAGGTCTTATAATAACCATAGAAAAGGTGAATATCCAAATAAATGAAGTGAATGAACAATTCCAATTATGTGATAACTGTGGAAATAATCATCTTGGAAAATGCTTGAAATGCATGGGAGTTTGTTATAAGTGTGGAGAAAAGGATCACTGAGATAATGAATTCAAGGGGAAGAGACTAATTAATGAAATTAAATGATATAATTATTGGGATATGGGGAACTATGAAAATGATTGTCCTAATAATCAAATAAACTCTCCTCAGAAAAGGCCATGGAATAAAGGTCAAGTTTATATGATCAAAACTGTAGAGGTTAAAGTTCCTAATGATGTAGGGAAGGAAATTTAATCATTTCCTAAAACTTAGAAAATGATTTATTTGTTTATTTATAATTACATTCTTTTATATATTCCTAGTTTTCCATAAAAATTAGACATTTCCATTTTGATTTGATAAAGGAGTTGTTAGTTAAAAATCTTAAGGGAAGTATCATTGCAACAAATATGTTCCAGTCAGTCCCCTTTATAACACATAAATTTAATTTAGTTAATGAACTTATCTTCATACCTATGATTCAATTTGACATAATTCTCAGTATGTATTGGTATAAAAATTATGATGAAAAAATCTATTTCAAGAAGAAGGAGGTAACAATTTTTGAGAATGATGTAGAATCCATTATCTTTAGAACTGAAACATTATCATCTGGATCTTATCCATATCCAACTTTTGTAGCTCTTATAAATGGAATTCTTGAAGAGTAAGGTAAAAAATCAAATATGGATCTTCAAATTGAAGATATACCTGTTGTGAAAGAATATATTGTGGTATTTCAAGAGGATTTACATGGACATCCTCCAGAGTGGAAAGTTGAGTTCTCTATTAATTTAATTCCTAGTTAAAGGCATATTTCAAAGACTACCTATAGAATGGACACTATGGAATTAGTGGAGATGAAGAAACAACTATAATAATTGAGTGAAGAAAGATTTATTCATCCAAGTGTTTCTCCATAGGGATCCCCAATTCTATTTGTCAAGAAAAAAGATAGACCCATGGCGTTGTGCATTGATTATAGATAAATCATTGCTATTAAAATAAAGAATAAGTATCATATACCACATATTGATGATTTACTTGATCAACTTCATAGAGATCAATATTTTTCTAAGATTTTACTTCAATCTGGATATCATCAGTTGCATGTGAGGAAGGAAGATATTCAAAAGACAAAATTTTAAACTAGGTATGGACATTATGAGTTTATAGTAATGCCATTTGGACTGACTAATGCACACTCTATTTTCATAGATCTAATGAATAGAGTTTTTAAGGAATATATTAATTTTTTTGGGTATTTATTAATGAAATATTGATATATTCCAAAATCTATAAGGACCATGAGAACCACTTTCAAGTTATTCTAGAAACTCTTAATAGAAAAGATTTATTTGTGATGTTTAGTAAGTTTGAATTATGGATTCAAAAATTTTCTTTTCTTGGATATATTGTATCTAAGGATGGAATATCAGTTGATCCTATGAAGATAAAGGACATACAATAATGAACATAACCATGGTATGCAGTTTTATTATCTTAATAGGTTACTATCGTCATTTCGTTCAAAAGTATCCCCGATTGGCTAAACTGCTAACCAATATTACTCATAAAGGGGTTAGGTTTTTATATATTAAGGAATTTATAAAATTATTTGAATAATTAAAGACAATATTTCTCAATAACCCAATTATGACTCTTCCCTCTAGAAATGATGAGTTTGTGATATACAGTGATGCACTAAAGAATGAAATGGGTTGTGTCCTTGTGAAAAATAATAAAGTTATTTCTTATAAATCAAGGAAGTTGAATACAAATGAAAAAATTATCCAAATCATGAACCTGAGTTATCATCTAAAATATTTTCCCTAAAAATATTGAGACACTATCTCTATAGTGAAAGATTTTAGATATATATGGTTCATAGGAGTTTGAAAATACATTTTTACATAGAAAGAACTCAAAATGAGGCAAAAGAGATGGATCTAGTTACTCAACGATTATTATTGTTCAATTCACTACCAACCATGAAAGGAAAATATGGTATAATATGCATTAATAAGGAAAGATCATGGAATTATAACCCAAATAATGATTAAGAAAGATCCTATTCTCAAGGATATAGTAAATATAGATATAAGAATTGTTAAGGAAGGGGAAACATTGTTCCTTTATCAAGTCATTTCTAAACCATATTTACGGGAGAAGATAAAAATATCTCAATCTGATGATGAGAGTCTAAAAAAGAAAATTAAAGTTGTTATAAATGGAATATTGGAAGACTTACTATATGATGACAGAGTTCTTAAATTTTGAAGGAGTTTATGTGTCCTATCAATAACTGAGCTAAAAAGAGAAATATTATATGATACTCATAGCTCAAAATTCTTTACACACCTTGGTAGTTGAAATATGTACAGAGATTTTAAGGAACATTTTTTATGGGATAACATGAAGTCCGAAATTGATGAATATGATTCAAGGTGTCTAGTTTGTCAATAAGTGAATTTTGAGAGACAATATCATAGATAAGTCATACAATCTCTAACTATTCCTATATGGAAGTGGAATCACATTACGATGGAATTTTTCATTGTACTACCAAGGAAACATAAAAGGATTGATGCTATATGGGTAATTATTCATCGTTTTACAAAAGAATCATATTTCTTTCTATAAGAGAAGATTTACCACTTGAGCACCTAGAAAGGATCTATATTAATAAAGTTGTAAGACATAATGGTACAACTCTATCAATTATGTACTACTTATCACCCACAAACTGATGGACAATCTTAATAGACTATTCAAACATGGGAAGACATATTGTGATCATGCTCACTTGAATTTCAAGGTATGTTGGATCAATACTTAACTTTAGTGGAATTTTCCTACAATAATAGTTTCTATTCTAGTATTTAAATGGTGCTATATGAATCATTAAATGGAAATAGATTTCGGATTGTTGGGATGAAGTCAACAAGAGGAAACATATTGACATTGAACTTATTAAAGAAAAAATGATGAAGGTAAAGACAATTCAGGAAAATATAAAAGCATCCCAATGTAGGAAAAGGAGTTATGTTGAAAACAAGAGGAAGGATTTTGAATTTCAAGTGGGATATCATGTATTTTTGAAAGTATCTCTATGGAAGGGTGTCTTATGGTTCAACAAGAATGGGAAATTGAGCCCCAGGTACATCAGAATCTTTGAAATTCTGGAAAGAATTGGAGCTGTAGCTTACAGTTTAGAAATTCCAGGAAGTCTCTCCAAAGTTGATGATGTGTTTCGTATGTAATTGTTAAAGAAGTACATTCCAAACCTAATGCATGTAATCACCTATGAAGAAATAGAAATGGAACCTAATTTTGTCTTATTGTAAAGATCCTATCATGATTATTAACACAAGAGAGAAAGTATTGTGAAATCAGATACTCAAATGGTAAAGGTTATTTGGAGAAACTATAAAATGGAGGAAACAG
Organism: Viscum album; assembly: GCA_963277665.1. Lineage (NCBI taxonomy): Eukaryota > Viridiplantae > Streptophyta > Magnoliopsida > Santalales > Viscaceae > Viscum > Viscum album. Next base: position 2,076,377,786 of record OY728157.1, read on the forward strand.
TGGGGGAACCAGTGGATGTTATGAAGTAAAACCAACATCATCTGTTTAGAAGGAAATGTTCATAAAAAATTCAAGGATGAAATTTCTATATAAAGGGAAGAATATAACACCCTAATATTTTATGGTATATATCCTCTTAAGTAATTTCAATTCATTCGATAACTTAAATTTCACAATAAATTATTTATTATAGTATAAATCAAATAAAACCACATATAAAACACAAAATAATCTTTCTAAATGAATAATGAATGAAGTAAAAGGTATTCCTTGAAGTTAAGGAACCTGTACCGATGAAATAGTAACTTGATCTTAGGAATAGTGATATAACCCTTAAAAATAGTAAACTCACCAAATGAATAGTAACCACACCTATTAAAGTATAAATAATTTTTTAATCTTATAAATGAAAGTATGATATAATTATATCATAGTATAAGTACATAAAAATTTTAAAAATTATTGTTTATGTGTTGGTATTTTTATAAGTCATAAATATTTAATTATAATTTTATAATTTATAAATTGATTTAAAATAGACTTTATTTTCATAAAATTCATTCACAAATTAATATATTATTTTCTTATTTTTTTAGGATAATTTTATGAGACCTAAGTTAATTTTCTTAGAGTGTTATAAAATGAGTTATAAATTTAAAATATGTATTTTTAAAGTAAATGATGTTTTTAATTTAAAATTACATTTATCATATTTATAAAATTAATTTCACAAAATAGAGTTCATTTTTGGATTTTACATGTTAAAAAATGGTTAGGGTGAATTTTTGGTATTTTTCTAAAGTACTTGAATTTTTTGTGAATAGTAAAATATCATAATTTATGATAAATGTTAAATACTTTAATTATTGAGTCATATGTGATGTATATATTATTTAATCCCATAATACTGAAATCTGATTCATTATTTTAATATATTTGGTGTTAATTATCAAACTATGCATAGTTTTGAGCCAAAATAAAAAACAAATGATTAAAATATTCAAAAAACACCCCTCTCATCCACTATAAATACCACCCCTCACCACTACTTCTCCTCAAACCTTACAAAAACTGAACCTCACTTAAATTATTCCTAATACTCTTACCAATCCCCTGCCAAATTTCTAGGATCTCTTGGTCTCATAAGAAGACAAAAAACCAATCCCCTTAAGGAGGTTCTAAAGGAGGAGAAAATCAAGAGCTAAAACCTCTCTCTTTTCTTTTCAAGTTTTATTTCTTTTATTGTTTTTCTACTAGACTACCTATCCCAAAGTAACATGATATATCCATTATATTATTTTTAATGGAATTCTAATTTTTTGAGGTAATAATATTATAAAATATTTATTACATACTATTTTATTTTCTATAACCATTATATATACATATTATTAATTAGTCAAATAAAACTAGTCCGTGATGATCGAAAAAATGCCAAAATAATCAAAGAAATTATCACTAAAATTTTATCTAATGATTCATCCTCATACCATATAAAAAAATGATATATATAACCATTTACACTTATGTATGTTCAATAATAACATATAATTCCAATTTTGGATAATTATTCCCATTTTAATTTAACTTCATTACTTATAAATAAGAGAACCAATAATTAAAACCAAGGAAACGAATACTTCTGAACCCCCATTTTTCCTTTTGGTTACGCTTCCTATTTCTTTTTCCACCAAAAATTTCACAAAAAATCATTAAATGAATTAATTAGTTAGTAAGTTAACAATATATTAATTATTTTAACTTAATTTAAGTGTCATACTACTATATATAAAAATTTAAAACATCTTCTTCCCACTCTCCTGTCAATGTCCCGTCAAAGGTCGGTCAACCACCAATGGAGGCATTTCTATGTCATCACATAAAACAATCATCATTAGTGGATGTTGTAAGCTATATATAATACATAAAAACTATAATTATATTCATTATATTATTTTTAAATTTATTATATCATTTTATAATTTACATTTAGATAAAATAGAAAAAGTGTATCAAAATTGGAAATTTTTAAGTAAAACATGATATCAAACGCTTAAATTTTCATCAAAAATAATTATGAAATATAATAAAATTATTATAATTGATAAACAGTTATATAAATGACTATAATTTACTTATGGAATAGTATTTTAATAAATATAAGTTTTTTGTCCAGGAGGAGCAAATGAGACATAATTAAGTGGGAATTAATGTAAGGGACTTCATATCAATTTTTATTTCATTGAGACTTACTTGCTATTATAAACCTAATAATTTTTATGTAATGTATATACTTCCCATATGAGATCATTTTTAATTTAAAATTACATTTATATTAAATATCTGTATTCTGGTGTTATGGATATTATTATTTTCTTATCCGTATACCATTTTACATATGGTGTTTATTTTGAATGTTGTTGTAATTGGGAAAATATTAATGAATTTATATCCTCTACTCAACATGGATATTTACGTGACATATTTCTCTAGAATTAAATCTATGATTGAATAATTATTTGGACTTGGAGTGATGGGCGGGGCCCGATATAGCCCCTTGATGCATCGACAGGTCTCATGAGACAAAAATGTTGGTGACAAACCCTTCGTATTTATTTCAAAATATAATGAGATGGGTTTCTACCAATAGACTTAAACCATATTATTAGCATAATGATTCATGTTCTAGATAAATGATGTCCATTAATGAAAAAATTTCTCTATTCAGTTTTCAATTATTACTATCCATGATATTTTCACTACGAAAAAATATATGGATGCATTTTCATTCCCAGTGTATTGATGGAATGTGTTTTTATTATTATTAAGCTTTCTATAATTTCAATTAATTATGGGCTTTACTTCGCTTATTATTATTTTATATAACTCTTACTGAGCATTTGATCTCACCCTAATTATGTTTCTTTTCCCCGGGTTATGAATAAGAATCCTTTGAATGAGTTTCAAGGATGTTATTTAATTTATTTTATTATGTATCATGTTTGTATTTTCTATCTTTCCCAATGTACTATGGGTATTATGTATATAATCTGGTCTTCCAAAACTTCTAAACTGATCAGTCCTTCAGGATTTGATTCCATATAATCAGGCCAAAGTAATTAAATATTGCACCGGCACTAGGCTTCTCGGGTTGGGGAGTTACATGAATGGTATTAACTAACTTATCAAAATATATAGTTGAATTCATTGGTAACAAATTAATTATAAATGAATATTGGAACCAACTGAATATATATGAAATGTTTTTATAAAGAATTTTTTTTATTCTTACAAACTCATTTTATTTTAATAAATCAAATTAATTAATATTAGATAATGATATTAATGAAATATATATTTAATATATTTAATCAAATATATTTTATATTCATACAATAGATTTTATAGGCATAATATAAGGACAAACCTAATATTACACATAAAAACCTATATTTTTACGAAAGTAGTTTTACCACCTTTTAATAGAGAACCTAGTTTAAATCCAAATTTTGACACTTTTATATAATTTATTTTAAAAAATAAACTTCTTATTTTATATCATGTTAAAAAAATTTAATTTGGTGGAATTATTGGTATTTTTATGATGAGTTTTATGTTTTTTTTGTATAATGAAAAATATGAAATTTTAATTGAAAAATACTTTCTTCATAAAAATAATATATAGTTTTAAATTATATTATTTAATTTTTTTAAAGTATAAATATATTAGTATTTTATTATCATTTAATATAATTTAGGTCATTGTCATTAATTTTACATTAAATTTAGATATAAAAACATTTCAATATTTTGCATGATTAAACTTTAATAACCCATTTCCTCACCACATCAACGAGATAAATTATAAATTAATTACTGAAACTTCTATATTTTGAATTTTAAAAAATGGATTCCATATTTGGAATTAATGGGTCAAAATTATGTAAAAAAATTCTTTTATTTTTGGGAATATCAATATTAAGATCACTAATATTTTAATTACCACTGTTAAGGATAAATTTGGTAGTTATGGGTAAAAATAATATTATAAAGACCATAAAATTACCCTAATACCTTTCATAATTTCATTTTATGAGTTTTTTTGATCAAAAGGATCCTTGGGCCAAAATTTTAACCCTTTTTATGCCACTTTTGTTAGAAGATGAAATTTATTATATTTATTTATAGAGCAGTTAAAGATGCCATTCACATATTTTAATAACTATACCATTTTTAATATAGGGTTATGAAGAAGATAAATTTTACTATAAATAGTAATTTAAAATATAAAAGGTTTTTTTATCTTTTAAATTTCTGTCTAATTTTTAGGAAATAATTAACTACTTGAAACTCTTAAACAATGATGATGTAGTAATTGCATAATTAATGAAAATATCTAATAAATGATAATAAAAATATTAAAGCAAATCTTATTTTATATAATTAATCTCATCTAAAAATTTTATGGAATACTTTTATATGTTAGGGATGGGTTAATAATGTTAGATATAAGATATCATGTTGTTAAGATATTTTCAAAAAGAAAAATAATAAATAGTGACAAAATTGACACTAATGATATTTTATTAAAATAATATTTTATTAAAATATTTAAAAATAATAAAACATATTTAAAAAAATGATAATTATTATATGGTTCAAAATGTTATAAATTATCCATTTATGGTCTAATTTTTATGAAATAAGTTTAAATTAGATACTTTTAATATTGAGAAATTTGTTTCCTTAGTTAAAATTCAAATAGGTTAATTTAGGGTTAATCAAAATGATAATTTATAAAACAATACCAAAATTTTTCTAAAATATATTGGTTTATGAGAATACAACCATATCTTTTCTTTTATTCAAACTCTTGACATTTTGGTGGTATTTGGGTTGATATTGAATTTATTATAAATTAATATTTACAGAAATTCGAAAAGATCCCCTCACAGAAATTATAAAAGGCACCCCTACCTCATCTCATTTAATAAATTTCATCCTTATATATATATATATATATATAAACCTATAAATTTATCCTCCGAAAATCCTTATACAAGTTTTTGATATCCTTTTCTTCCAAAAAGACCAACATTATATCCTTTAAGAAGCGATTTATAGAAAGTCTTCCAGAGAAGAGGAAATCGTTTTTACTAACTCATCCAAGTTGATTTATTCTTATACTTTTTATTTATGTGTTTTTTACAATATAAATTAATTAATATTATATCATATATATTCTTATATGATATTATGTCTATGTTAAAACTATTTTAAACCTTTTATTCATTATACGAAAAACAAAATAACCGCATGTGCATACGTACGACTCATCATCTCTACGTCTTGGTGTAATTTGTTTTCCATCACCACTTTATTTGGATGGGTATAATGATGAGTATAATGGATATAAATAATAAATATGACATTTTTTGAATTATTTAGAATTAAAATACCATTAAATACATTTCTGTTTTACCATTAAGGGAATGATATCGTTGCTCATGCGTACATACGTCCTATCATCTTAATGACATGATATGAATCATTTTTCATGTAAAGCAATAAAGAATGATTATAAAAATGTATATAATGTGTAAATATAATATCTATGAACTTAATATCATTCTATAAATTAAATAACTATATCCTATTAATAATAAATTTGATTTACATTACAAACATGTATAGGAAAATAAAGCAGTTAACACACGAAATAGGGGTAACAACAAAATATTTTCAACAAAAGGTGTTAAAATAATATAATAAGATCATATATTATATCATAAATATAGATATGGTTTTGGTATAAATTGATAACATTATTTAAACCATTATACAGGAGGTTAAATCACATTCAACCATAGGTAAGTATGAGGTAAGATATTTTTGTCACACTTTTATTTCTATGGGACACATGCCTTATTCACCACTCATTTCTTCTGCATGGTGTATATATCACCCATGATTTTTATGAGTATTATAATAAATATTATTATATTATAATTTCTATATAATTTTCTTTATTTCATAGAGAATTCTATTCTACTGATTAAAATTATTAAGGGTTATTTCATAATCTCATTGTCATTCAGGATTGTTTATACATAAGTATCTACTGGGGGATATTTATCATCTATATCCATATTTCTTAAAAATGTTTTCCAAAATATTTTTAATATTATCCTATAAATTTTAAAGTATTTTACCAAAGTTTAATTTTTATAAAATGGTTTTAAATGGATCTTTTTGTCATTTTCCAAATGAGGTACTTTTTTGGTTTTTTGATGAAAGGAATGTTTTTTATATTATGTGGTGTGAGTGGATTTTTCTTCCATATTGATGCCTTAAAATCTCTAATCATACCTTACTATATTACAAGGTTATTTTAAAATGAATTTTTTTTCTTTTATAATTGAATGAATTTTAATTAAATTATTTTGAAGTAAAAAAATGTGTATTTCTATCAAGATATTTTTAATGATTTTATTAAAGTATTTTCATCTATATCAACATCATTTTTTTGATCATATGTTTGATTGAGGTAGATATTTTATGATATCATTTAAAATATTTCATTTAATGGTTTGTGATTTAGTTTGAATTTGGATGTTCTATTTTGATACCATTCACAGTTTATGGTTTACATATTTAAATTTCATAAGTTAGTTTAAATATAAGTTTTTATGTTGATTATGTTTCATCACCCCTTTTATATGGGGAACATATTGTACTTTGTAAGTGATGGGCAATGATCACTATAGCCCCTTGATATATCATTAGGTCTCATGAGAAAAAATATTTTGAATATTGAATTATATCTTATCCATTTATGTATGGTGTCTTGGCCGAAGCCTTGACGGTTTTATGATGTCAGGCATTATGGATTCCATTATTATGAAATTAGTTATTGTTATTCCTTGTGACTATTAGAATTGTAGAATATCCATGGTTAATTTTCATTGTCATGTAATTATTTATATTTCATTATTTTATCATATACCATTCCAACCATATTACTCCAAGGTTATTGATTAAATTACACGTGTTTCGGTTAATCACCTTACTATAATAATTTATTATTGTTTATGACAGGTATCATTATTTTTATACCCTTACTGAGCATCTGAGCTCACCCCTTTTATATATTTCATTTTACCCAGGATTCCAAGAAGTATAATATGACTGATCTGTATGGTTAATCTAGGAGAATGATAGTGTTATCAAAGGATTGACTAAGTTTTATTTTATATTCTCAATTTTAATGTATGTTTAAAGATTTTAATATGGTTTAAAAAATTATAAAATGACTGGTTCTTTGGTATTCGAGTCTTGTATCTATATCAATGTAACAAAATAATACACCAACTCTGGCATTTTAGGCTCAAGGTGTTACAACACTCCGTTTTTCACTATTGGAAAATGGGTCTATACCAATAGTTCTGCACAAAATCGTGGGTATAGGACGCCCCTATACCCACGGTTTTGGGAAACTGTTGGTATAGGGATAGTATAGGAACCTATTCCCACGGTTCTCGGCAAAACAGTGGGTATATGTTATTTTTGAAGACCTGTACCCACAGTTCCAAAAACTGTTGGTATAGGTTATGTTTTTTAAGACCTATACCCACGGTTTTGGTAAAACCGTGGGTATAGGGATTGTTACGGAGTCTTATACCCACGGTTTTGAAAAACTGTAGGGATAAGGTTTTTTTTACAAGACCTATACCCACGGTTTTCCAAAACCGTGGGTATAGGTTTTTCATGTTATGGCGGGGAAAAAAATCCTGTGGGAGAGAAATTATTTTTGCGAGAACATGGTTCCAAATTAATATAATCATATGGATAGAATATTTTAGTCAAACGATTTCTGTGGGATAGTTGGTTTAGTTCTCTATTTCGTACAGAGAAGACTGGTGTTCGAATCCGGGTAATTTTTTTTTCAGATATTTGAGTATTATTAATATAATTAAATAATCATATGGAGATATAAATACAATTCGAGTAGCATAGTTGGTAATCTCCAGTTGGCCTTTGCAGCAGGTCGCGTGTTCGAAACTGCATATCCCTTTTTTTAGATAACATGATTTATATAAATATATTAAAATAAACGTGTATAAATATACTAATATGATGATCAGCCGAGTTGGTCAGGTGATACGTCCGCTGGTGCTACGTGAGGAGCGGGTTCAAATCCCCCCAGGTGCGATTTTTGAATTTCTTTCCGACAGTTTGAAATTCGTGAATACAGAGGTGTGCCACGCTATGCCATGCGGTTCAGTTCTGTGCCCATAGTTTAATAAAACTATGGGTATACATTAAACCCTCTACTGCGACGCCTTCCCAGCCCACGGTTACCAAAACCATGGGTATAACCTATACCCATGGTTTTGAACTGTGGGTATAACCCATTTTCCAGTAGTGTTTATCTTATCTTTTCATCAACCAATACTCCCCTTTTTTCAAATACATGTTTTATAACATCAAAAAAGGATCAAAAGTGTTATTACTATACCAAATTGTAAATTTTAAAAGCTATACAGAAATTATAGGATTCACTAATTATTATACCCAAGGTTGTATGATGCTCTCCACAGTTTCTATTATAAGTACTAACAACCACAATGTAGGGTAATATCTTCTAGTAATATGTGAGTCTCATATGGGTAAATGGGATATTTATAACGTGATTAATAAGTCAAGACAAAATACCCTACTATCATGAGGTATTTTCCCAATGGCTGGGATGCACATTAAAGAGACAATTATGAAGGTTTTCTCTTAGAGTGGACAAAATAATGATTGCAGTGTCGGTGGGTGGATTTAATATGATCCTCAAATGGTATCAAAGTGTGGGGGTAGCTTTAATTACCTACAGGTAACACTGAGATGAAGTTTATTTTACCAAGGTTTTTACATCAAACCCATCGGTGCTCATAATAGAGACTCACTTCCCAGTTAATGAGTGTGCTATTCAAGAAAGTTGTGATTCACACATGTGGGGAAAGAGTATTTTTGATGATATTAATAATCCAATTCGATATCCCCCACTATCTCAGGGACTTTTCTAGATGTTTGAGATTACTATGAAATATAAAAACATATGGGGTAGCTCCCAAAGTGGACAAAATCATGATAGAAACACTGGTGGGATGATTCATCCTAATCCTTAAATTGTATCAAAGTGTAGGGGAATATTTAGGAACCATCGATTAATATAGAGGGAGATTTTATTAAAGTTACACTATATGTTGATGAATCTTATATTATATTTTTTTCATCATTCAATTTATAACAAGGAAATCAATTTATTCTTGGAGAATGGGTGTTGGATTGGATAATCCACATATTATATGGAGATTAAAGGTGTTTCCTATAAGATATGGGTAAATAAAGGTTGAAGATTATACCTTGGAACGTCTAAATGGAAATATTATAAAGGAATCCACTTAAATCATATGATTGTATGTGTTTTACTTTGTCTAAGGACATGAAAAGTGTTAAATAGAAATTAATATTATTTTATACAATAGATTGGAATAGAAGAGGTTCTAACTATAATGAACTACATGAAGAGTGTTTATAAATATAGTTAAAAGGTTTTATGATTATACATTTTAAGGTCCTAATAGGTGGGAGAATTATATCATAGTGTGTTTTTTTAGATTTATTCTCAAATCAATGTGTACAACACTTGGTTGAAGGTTTTATAGTGGTTGGAGGTTATACGAAGTGAATTCTCTAATAATAGTTTATATAGATTTCTTAATATGATGAAAATCCATGGGAATAGTATTGAAGAGTTTTAAGAAGACTCATAAACCACCAATGGTTATTTTAAGTGATATGAATGTTTTTGAATGGATAAAGGGAGTCTAAATGACTCCGGTAGTTTATTGAAGGAATTATGGTTTTTAGTAGAGTGTGTAAGTTCATAGTTGATCCACTAAGTGAATTCAATCCACTACATAATTTTTAGTCAGTAACTTGTATATGTGGTTGATCTGTTTTCCTCACAACCAGGCATTTAATTTTTATACTTTTGGTCGATCCACTTATCACACTATTTTTATCCTATCGATCCATCCATAGCCAGTTACTTGTTTATGTGATTGATCTGCATGATCTATGGAAACAATTAGTTATTTGTTCATGTGGTTAATTTTTATACTTATATTTAACCCATTGATTTCACTATTATTCATGTGGTTAATCTATCCATTGTTGGATACTTGTTTATTTGGTCAATCCACATGGTCAGTGGACATAGTCAATTATTTTTTTATACAGTCGATTGAAATATGATCACTTGTTTTCATATACCTCATGGTCAATCATAATGTCCATGTGGTTGATCCTTGGAGTGAAGATCATGCTTGATCTAATATTTAGATAAAAATTGAAAAGGTTGTAGACTGAAAGTGCAGAACTCTAGATTTTAAATATGAAGAGTAAATTCAAATGGGATAATGCAAGGAATGTTAATCGTATATTTAGACATAAAAAATTCTTACATGGAATGTGATTCAAGCATTATAAATAAATATATAGATCCTAAATGTTAGGGAAAATAACCAAAGGGAAGTATTATTTCTAGAATATTTTAAATGTTATTAAATTAATAAATTCTAGAATTTGTTGAGAATAATTTTTTTGATGTTTTAACATTTTTAACTTTTGTATAAATATCACATTACTACAAAGGTACATGATTTAAGATTCAATTATATAATGATGATATGGAAGTGATATGAAGGATAAAATTTCTTATATTTTTGATTTTCAAATGGAACACTTTAAAATCATAATATGTTGATTAATGATGAAAAAAATATGAAAATGCTTATGGTATACTATAATGCACTAAATATCAGAAAGAAAGTTTTGATTTGATATTGGAGGGAATATTTAATTGAGTCAGGAAATTTTGTTATTCAAATGTGTAGATTATTATAATTTTGGAATTAGAATTAATAGAATCTATCAAGATACTGAATATTAATTTGGGTTATAACCTAAATGATGTATAATTATGATATAACAATGAGATTTAACTGTAGTTAAATATTTTAGTTATATACCATGGATATGTTGCTTATGTACTATTCTAGAGGTTAAATTAAAATGTCATACATCCCATTCCATAAGAATAAGAGTTTTTCCATATTATTGAATATTGTGCAATTTATTATACAACTGTGGAGAATGGTTTTTATGGATTTTAGTTGATTTTTCAGTAAAGATGATGAAAAAGGTGGAGTATTTTGAGGATATTTGAAGACTCTATAATACTAAATTTAGTTGATATAAAATTGAGAAATGAAAATAAAAAGGAAAAGAAAGGGTACTCTAGGAATTTTCTAAGTGGAGCTATTTATGAGACAATAGGAATACTGAGATCATGGAGAAATTCTACATATGAAAATGTGAGATAAATTATGATAAGGATGTGAGAACCAAATTATATGGGGATATTAAATATTTTAAAATGAAAATATAATTTCCTAAAGACCTATGTATGAAAAGTAAAAGATATTGAGAGAATTGGAGATGGAGATTTTTATAATTCAAGAGCATTAGCTGTGTTGTGTGAGATATTTTGAAGATCACTCTCAAGGTAGAAGAATATAAAGGATTTAAACCTATGATGAAGAGTTAGATTAGTTGGGTGTCAAATTTAAATTAATTAGAAGATGTTTCTATGAAGACTATGATTTTAGAAGCATAATAATAATAAATTAGAATCACATGATCTTAGATATTGAGTGAGATAAAAAAGCAAAAAATTTAATAAAAGTTCCATGAAGCTGATTTGTAAGAAGTGACTTAGTTATAATTATTGTTCTTATAGATATTTTGGAATTATAATAAGCTAATATTAAGAAGAATTAGGTCTATATCATTAATTCTAAATAATTCCATGATGATATGCTGAGCTACTTCCAAGAAGGACTTTGAAAAAACAGTTATATATATAGTGGGACTCTATAGAAACTATGTTACTTAGGGTATACCAGGAGATCATAGTGAGACTCTGTGACTATAGTGATATGTTTTTAAAATAATCCCCATGTGAAGAAAGCAATTGTAAGTCTAGTGATACTCTGGAAGTGAAGTTGTGAGAAGAAACATCCATTATAGCGATATTTATTATAGTGGAGAATTCTTGATTGGGGAGAACAACCAATCACGACAATGAGTAGGTAATATCACCAAACATTTTAAAAATACCACATTCCTTTTATCAACATTATTTTGATGCATGTGGTTAATGTTTTCATGTTAAAATAGTAAAATAGATCCATATACATTAACCAATAACAAAGTCTAATTACTATTAGGTGTTGAAGATTCCAAGTGAGTTTGGAAATTTGTAAAAAATAGGTAACACCAAATTCACCCCTGTTAGGTGTTTGCGCTGATCATATTGGTAATTTAATCTTTTATCAAAGGAAATTTTATCCTCTAATTGGATCTATTTTTAAAAACCCAATGAATTTAATTTTATTTGATGAAGGGCATATTTGGGATGATTGAATAATAGTCATTATTGTAAAGACTAAATTCTAATCATCTTGCTACAAATTCTGAATTCTCTTCCAAGATAATAAAAAAATATGAAGAATATGGATAATAAAATGTGAAAGAACTCACTTAATAATGATAAACACCCACTAACTTAAAATATTAATAGTGGTATGTGTTCGATAAAATCGAGTGAGACAGATTCATCATATAAAGTTAGTTCAAGGCATGAAGAATTTAAGGTTCTTTAAATTATAAATATCCCAATGTTCGTATGCTGAAATTATGTAGTAAAATGAAATGATTTTCATTTAAGTTATTTGAAACATAATTAAATATATTAAGGGACTACATAATTACAAGATATCGTTGAATCAAGAGGATGATATGATAGAAGATGCATTGTATAAATTGGATGGTAAATAAAACACCCTATCAATATTTATTAAAGAAAATGACTAATCAGTTATAATTTGTAATGAGATACTTTCATTTATAGATTAATAATTTAAAAAAATTTCTTGTGTGAATGTTGATATTGAAGAAGTGATCTATACACTTGAGTGATTCAATATAATTTACATGAATGTAAAAGAATCCAAATTAGATTTTAAATCTAAGAGAGTGAAAGATATGGGTGGGGTAAGAATAGTAAGTTGGGTTGAGAATTGTGAAGGATAAAAATAACTCTCTCAACCTAAAGTGTCTAGAATATGGGATTAAACTAAAATATTTGGTATCAGTTAATTCTGGAACTTCTCAAAGATATAAAAATAAGAGTTCTACTACTAAGGTTTCAGATAATATTTTTCCCTCATGAGGGACTCTTTCTCATGGTAAAGGGAGATTAAGAAGTGTTGTGGAAATATCCACCTTAATCATATATATGAAGATCACCTACAATCCTAAAAGTGATACATTCACCAAATATATTTTTTCCAATAGGGATGGAAAAAAGAAAAATTATGTACATATATGGGTGAAGATAAATTATAATAATCCTGGAATAAAAGAAAGGGTAGATTTTAATATGTGTAGAGATATTGTTTCACCAAAATTATTCTACAAAATAGGGAAAATTCATTAAAATATATTGTTATACAATTTTGAAAGAATACTATAAAAGTGAATTGAAAGTGATTTATATGATAATGTTAGTGCTACTTGAGGTTTATAAACATGACCATGGGGTGTTGGTATAATGGGTCAACATGAAATAGTGGTAAAATTCCATAAGTCATAAGGAGTAGAGTTTAAATTTAAAATAATCCTTCTGAACATAATCCATGGAGAAAGAAAATCCATCTTTTAAGAATAGATGTGATTGTATAGATAATTTCTATGATATGTGAAACATTAGTGGTCACTATTTTTAAGAATAATGGAATTACACTTCTATTTATAATTCATACACCAAATAAAATAAGGATCCACCACTAACTAATAAGTAGGATTAGAAAAAATGGGTGTATACCATAAGTAATAATTCTAGAAAGATAGTTGCTAAGAATGAAACTCCCAAGAAGAAAAATAATATAGTTGAGAAGTTTCCCAAAGGTGGTGACTGGAATATGAAATGAATTGTGTTTGGTAGGTGATATATAATTAGAAAAACTCCATAAAATTTCATGAATACTCTACCAGAATAGATGAATCTATTGAAGAAAAATTGGAAAGCACCATTGGCATTTTATGTCAAATTTGATGTAAAGAAGAATCCCACACCTAAGATAAAGGAAGTGTATATCCCTAATGATATATTAATCACATGGATAAAATAACTGGAATAATAAACAAGGTTAGAGCAAGCATCAAGGAATGAAACTACTATTCCATATTAATAATAGAAAGTTGTTCTATATAAGAAGAAAGATAAAAAATAAAAGATGTCCAGGCCACCTAAAAATGATTAGATTTGGATAATTGAATAGGATGTAAGCATAAATAGGGTAAGAATATTTAGTGATTGAAAGAGAATTTCAATTTAGTTATGGAATACATCACAACCCCCATGATACTACTAAATTAAAATAGAAGTCTCACCTTATTCTTACATTAGTGATTCTATTTTGAAAAGGGAATTGAAAGTAACAATATAAGGAAAAAATATATTGTTGTGATTAGTTTAAGTTGTATTCTTTTTCTAATTAGTACCAATTTTTTAAACTAGTATCATTAATATATGGAGCTTATTTCTGGAATAAAGATACCATGATGATGAGGTATGGAATGCATCCCTTGAGGGGGATAATCTGATGTAGTTAAAGATACTAGAGAATTATTATTTTCTGAAAATATAAAATATAGACAATTCCCACATATGATAATATTTGAGACATGATACTAACTCTCCAATCCCTATTATAATGTATACTTGTTTTATTTATCAAGGGAAATTTTTTTATAACAAAATAGTGAATAAAGGTTACATAAACATAAACATTTTGATGTGTTTTGTGAAGATGAGTGTAGGTTCATGAATCGTCCTAAAAATATATTTTACTACACATGAGAAATGATATTATGTGTTGGTACCACTTTGAGGGATTTTTATGGATCATATTGATTCTTTGATAAAATCACTCTTGTTTTCTATACCAGGTATCCCATGTAGAATTATAAATAACTTATTCATTGCTCATTGATAATAATTCCTTTGTTACATCCATCCTTTGAGATAGTGGAATATCATGTGGAGAAGTAGTTTATATTTTAAGTGTATGAGTGGAACCTTATATTATAGGGGATAAAATATTTCCTCATTTTACATTTATTATCAAAAACGGGGAGTACAACAACAATGAAATTGGATAAAATGGGGTTTGAAATCAAATATAAAGAGGGAGATTGAAGTGCCCTTGGGTTTTAATGAAGATTATATTGAATTTTTTATAAACCATAAATGTATAATATTAAATTAAATGTATGCTTGGATTAAGGGTGATGGATTACAGAATAAACCCATTACATGTAGATTGAAGGTGATTCCCATAAAATATGGGTAAATAATGATTGGAGATACTGTATTGGGATATCTAGAAAGACATGATCTAATGGAATCACTTTAAATAAAATGATTCAATATGATGTACTTCATGGATGAACATGGTAAGTGAAGATAGTGTAATTCTAGTACAGTCTATAATAGTTTGGTATAGAAGATGTTATAGTTATAATATACATCTTGAAGAGCCATTATAACTATATTAAATAGGGAAGTTGATCAGAGATTTTAAAGACCCAAGATTTAGGATAAGGACATACTAGTGTTTTGTTTTATACTTTTACTTAAATAAGTGTGTAAAATACTTGGGTGAAGGTTTTAGAGTAGATAAAGGCTGCAAAAAATGAATTCCTAAGAATACTCTACATAATGTTTTTAACATTCTGAAAATCATTAGTAAGAGTGATCAACGAGTTTTAAGAAGTCACATAAACTCAAAAATGTGATTTAATGTGTTTATGAATAGTTTACAATGGTTGGGGGAATCCTGAAGGATCCATGGAGTTTATTAAAAGAATTATGGGTTTTAGATAATTTTGGAGGTTCATGGTTTACCCACCATGTGTAGTTGATCCACTTCCTTAGGTCCAGTTGGTGATTTTTACATATGGTCTATCTATTTTTCACACAGTAATGACATTAATTGTCATATTTGGGGATGATATACTGATCGTATAGTTTTCTATTCTATCAACCTCTCCATAGTTAGTTAATTGTTTATGTGGTTAATCTAAAAGGTTGATGGAAATGGTCATCTATTTGTTCAGGTGGTCTATTTTCATACTTGTGGTCGATCCACTAACTGCATGTTTGTTCATACAGTTGTTCCTTCTATGATCAGTTACTTTTTCAGGTGGTCAATTCACATGGTCAATGGGCACGATCATTAATTGTTTCATTATTTTAATTGAAATATGGTTTCTTTTCTTATTATAACCCATAGATGATCATAATTTTCATATAATTGATTCATAGAGTGAATATCATGGTCAATACTATACTTAGAGAGAAACTAATAAAACTATAGACTCAAAGTAAAGAATTACAAATTTTATATCTGAAGATTAAATTAAAATGGAAAGATGAAAGTTGTCATACTCATGTATTTAAATTTCATAAACACTAATATGTGAGTGTTATTAAATCATGATTAATAGGTATGATGATCCTGAATATTAGAGAAAATGATCAAAGTGACATAGTATTTCTGGAAAATTTTAAAGGATATTCAATAATCAAATTATATAATTAGTTGAGAATCATTTATATTGATACTAGAACTGTTATAAAATTATCTAAACATAATTATGTTTTTGATATAAATGATTCAAGTTTGGTTTAAGAAATATGATATGGAAGTGAGATTAAATATCCATATTTCTTATATTTTTATTTTTGAAGGGAATATTTTAAAATAATTATGTGTCGATTAAAGATGAAGAAACATTTTAATATACTTGTGTTATACTGTAATGATATAATATCACAAAGAGAGTTTTAATTCAGGATTTAAATGAAAATTGATTTGATTGAAGCTGATTTTCTATCCTAATGTATAGATCATTTTAATGTTTGAACTAAAATTTAAATAAGTTTTCATGATACTAATGATTGAGTTGAGATATAGCTAAAATACTATATAATTACTATACACTTAGGGATAATGAAGTGTAGCTATGTATATGTGTTTTTAACCATGTATTAGTTATTAATTCCACATAATAAATCTTAAATATAAATGTTAGATATTTTACACTGTAAAATGAAGATTTGTGATGTAATCTAGAATGGTGTGAAATTTATTATACAAACACAATGATTGGTTGTTGCAGATTTCTGTTGAGTTGTTTTTGTAGGTTCCGGGCGCAGCGGAAGCGCATTGGTGGGTTTGCCCAACTTTAATTTTAACGTTAAACAACGTTCAATCCAAGATCCGTCACAATATAAAATGCTGAATCTTCGGAATAGAATGAAGAACGAAAAGAAAAGAAGAGTCCCAGAACCCTTGAGGAGGATCATCATATGTTGATTATAATTAATTTAATTAATGCATAAGAATTACCTTGTTGGAATTCTTTCTTCGTTGATGTGTCTGGTCACGATTCGGTGATCCGTCATTGCGTCGTAGAATCCAAGTGTAGGATTCCTCTAGAGGTGATCCACACGTGTGTCACGTATCTCCGGACATCACCGAAGAGATCTCTGGGTGCTAGTGTGGAAGAACCTTCGCTTGCGATGTCCGCCTTTGACCGCCTTGATCCGGTGGAGGATCTTGCTCTCGTAACTTGAGGGCGTTCTTGGTGGAAAGGGAATTCTCTCTTGGCTTGAGAGTATTTTCAAATCCGTTGTTCACAACAATGGCTCTCAAAAAATGTTGGGGTTGCCAGGATATTTATAATCAGGTTTGAGGTTAATAGAATTATGACAATAAATAAATGTGTTACGCGTTTTATTTATTTCATTAACTCTTATTGAAAACCCCCATGTCGAATTATTAATTCCTTGACATGCGCCCACGCTGATTATAATAAATATAATTTAATAAAACAATATTAAATCCTCAAAATCCCAATTGGAAAAACTACACGGTGTGTAATAATTAATACACGGCGTGTACTTGTTTTCCATAAAACTACACAGTGTGTATATTTAATATACACGGCGTGTACTTTTATTTTCCATTTTTCTCCACCACATTTATTAGACCTTGAGTAATTACTATTTATTTCTTAAATAAATGTAACTGCATTACTCGCTAATAAATATATTATTTTATCCACAGTATATTCTCTCGAATTACTAGTGTCAAAATAAATGCGATCAGACATCCTTAAATAATTATTAAACCACAGTCGGGAATAATATTTATTTAACTTGTTAAATTAATATTTAACTGAGATACATGGACACACTTAGTGTGTGACCCTCTAGGCCTCTTTCTCAGTGGCATTAGGCTGAGCCTGCCTAAAGTCCAAGGTTAGCGTCTAGCAACACGCCAAGACACCCATAGAGAAAGAAGTTAACACCGCAATGATGTGTCACCTCCTACGAACGCTTACTGTGTAATATAATCCCTTTGTCTTGATATCTCCAATCAAGCGGGTTTCATGCTAGTTCCATCAACCCATGTGCTTGATTATTCTTTCTTTGACTTCCCAGAATTGAACTTGCCCATACCTTACCATGGCCATAGATTTATTTTGGCTATATCAATTACATCAAAGGGCCTGAGATATCTACTTCCGTTATGGAACGGAAGGGACAAATCCTTTCTCGCATTATCTATTAATGCGGTATTACTCGTGACACACCCAACGTATCCTACCTCGCTGCGAACAGTGTGTCATCACAGTTTTCATCAAAACATCTAACTGCGCGAGTTGTAATACCCATCAATAATAATCTTAAAGTCTAAGGATCAATACACACGTCCGTAGATAGGAACATCCAATGACACTATGAAATGAGGATTTCCTACTGGCAGGTCTCATTCTCAAAATATCCTCCTAGATATTACCAAGGGCGCACACCATGAGAAGGTGCCTCAAAGTTTTATGAGCCCTCACCCCTAATGACCTGTATTATTTGTGTCCCTCAAATAGTATCATCCGGCCATAGAACATACATTCAAGAACAGTGTTATGGCACTTTCGGGTTCTCATCATAGCAGGGATCTGCTACGACCCTTTAATGCAACAGCTGTCCTTAGGACATTATCACATGACATGTCACGCAGAAGAACAATCAAGATGTGATAAGGCTTTTATTTAATGAATAAAGTACAAAGTAGTTGGTTCTAGACCACCAACTCCAACAGAATCCCACTTGGACTAGAGCCAACTGCTAACAACCTTTAACCCGCTAGCTCTCACATGATATTCATGCTTCTGTTGAGATAGTCCTTTAGTCATGGGGTCCGCCACGTTCTCTTCCGTGGACACTCTGCTCACTGCAACTTCACCCCTTTGATAGAAATCCCTCAAGAGGTGATATTTCTGGAGTATGTGCTTTGTCTGTTGATGTGACCTTGGTTCTTTTGCAAGAGCCACCGCTGCAGTATTATCACAATATAATGTAATGGGATCTTTACTGCTAGGCACCACATCAAGCTCCTGGACAAAGTTCCGAATCCAAACGGCTTCTTTGGCTGCATCAGAAGCCTCTATATACTCGGAATCCGCTGTAGAATCGATGACAACTGGCTGCTTTGAACTCTTCCAGCTCACATCTCCTCCATTGAGATAGAAAACATATCCAGATTGCGACTTCAGATCATTCTGATCTGTTTGAAAACCAGAATCAGCATACCCTCTGATGACAAGCTCCTCGTCTCCTCCACACACCAGGAACATATCCTTAGTTCTTCTCAGATACGTAAGGATAGTCTTAACAGCAGGCCAATGCTGTTCTCCTAGATCTGCTTGATATCTGCCTACCATGCTCAGTGCATAGGCAACATCAAGCCTGGTACATAACATGGCATACATGATGGATCCTATAGACGAAGCGTATGGGATCTTGCTCATCCTATCTTTCTCCTGTTGTGTCTGGGGACACATTTTCTTAAAAAGATGTAAGCCATGTGACACTTGAACCAATCCCCTCTTGGATTTTTCGATACTAAATATCTTTAGTATCTAGTCAATGTATGTACCCTGACTTAGTCCAAGCAGCCTCTTGGATCTATCACGAATGATCTTGATCCCTAGAATGTAGGCTGCTTCTCCTAAGTCTTTCATGGAGAAACACTTGTTCAACCAGTCCTTAACTGACTGTAAGGCTGGTACGTCGTTTCCAATAAGCAATATGTCATCAACATATACCACTAGGATAACGACTGCATTCCCATTAAACCGCTTATAAACACATGGCTCACATTCGTTCTTAATGAAACCAAATTCCTCTATGGATTCATCAAATCAAATGTTCCATGACCTGGATGCTTGATTTAATCCATAAATGGATTTCTGCAACTTGCAAACCCGTTTGGCTTCACCTGGTGTCAAAAACCCTTCTGGTTGTGTCATATAGACGTCTTCCTGAAGGTTCCCATTAAGGAATGCTGTTTTGACATCCATCTGCCAAATCTCGTAGTCATGGTAAGCTGCTATGGCAAGTATGATTCTTATGGATTTAAACATGGAAACTGGCGAGAAGGTTTCATCATAATCAATTCCTTGACGTTGTCTCAATCCTTTAGCCACTATCCTTGCTTTATAGGTGCTAACTTGACCTTCCATGTCCAGCTTTCTTTTGAATACCCATTTGCATCCAACAGGCTTTACATCAACTGGCTCATCGACCAGAACCCAAACTTGGTTCTGATATATGGAATCCATCTCAGAATTCATAGCTTCTAGCCATCTTGCAGCTTCTGAGCTTTCTACTGCTTCCTTGTAGGAGAGAGGTTCATCATTGTCCAACAATAATGATTCACCATCCTCAGTGACTAGGAAACCAAATCTCTCTGGTTCCCTTACCTCTCTTGAGCTCCTACGCAGTACTTGTGTTTCTAGAACCTCTTCCACGGGGACCTATGAAACTTGTTCCTGTACCAACTCCTGTGTATCTTGAGCATCAACTTCATTGAAGTCAATCTTGCTCCCACTATCCTTCTTGAGGATGTTCTCCCTCTCAAGAAAGACGGCTTGTCTGGCGACAGTCACTTTCTTGTCTTGGGGGTTATATAGGTAATATCCTTTTGTTTCCTTGGGATATCCTATAAAGATACACTTCGTGCCCCGGGGTGCTAGTTTGTTGCCTAAGAAGGCCTTAACAAACGCCTTGCATCCCTATACACGTGTGTGCGAAAAAGTGGGTTTCCTTCCATTCCATAACTCGGATGGAATTCCATTTGCCGCCTTAGTTGGTACTCGGTTTAATGTGTATGTTGTAGTTTGTAATGCATATCCCCAAAAGGATAATGGAAGATCTGCATGACTCATCATCGACCTCACCATGTCCAACAAGGTGCGGTTCCTCCTCTCACTAACACCATTCCACTGTGGTGTATAAGGAGGAGTGAGCTGAGATAGAATCCCAGACTCCCGTAGAAGATCAATGAACTCTTGGTTCAGATATTCTCCACCTCGATCCGATCGAAGCTTCTTTATCTTCTTACCAAGTTGATTCTCTAATTCATTCTTGAATTCCTTAAATTTCTCTAAGGAATCTGACTTATACCTCATTAAGTAGACATAGCCATATCTAATCAAATCATCAGTAAAAGTAATAAAGTTAGAATATCCACCTCTAGCTTCTACTGGAAATGGTCCACACACATCTGTGTGTACCAATCCTAGAAGCTCTGTGGCCCTTTCACCTTGTCCACCAAAAGGCGGCTTGGTCATTTTTCCTTGTAGACAAGCATGACATCTATCAAGTGGTTTTAGCTCAGTAGAGTCTAAATAGCCATCTTGGCAGAGCTTTTTCAAGCGCTTCTCGTTCACATGACCAAGGCGGTGATGCCATAACTGGGTGATGTATGAGTCATGTGAGTTTGTTTCGTTATCTATTTCCAACACTTGGTTTTCGTAATTTAATACATACAAACCATTATTCAAATGTGCCATACCATAACATACATTGTTCTTATAACAGAGACAACCGTTATTTCCAAACATGAAAATAAATCCATCCATATCCAAACAAGATACAAAAATTATGTTCTTGGTAACACTAGGCACAAAATAACAGTTTTGTAAAACCAAAATCATGGTAGTTGGCAATGAGAGGTGATAGTCGCCAATAGCCAACGCAGCCAGCATTGCGCTATTGGTAGCTCGAAGATCCACCTCTCCTCTGGCGATATTTCTAAATATACTTGGTTCCTACATTTGAATACAGATGTGAGCCCCACAAGCTGTATCTAATACCCAATGTGTAGAAATAGAAAGATTGCACTCGATATCGAACTCACCTTTAGCGTCCCAATGCTTCTGGGTGCAGTTCCTCTTCCAGTGGCCCTGCTTGCCACATGAAAAACACACTGCTTCCCGTTCCTTGCCCTGCCTCTGGATCTTCCCCTTCTTGGAGGGACGGTGCTCAGGGGCTTCAGACCGTTTATAAGCCTTTGGCCCCATTTCCTTGTCCTTCCTTTTCTTGTTCACCATGAGGACTGCGGGTTTGTCACGCCCCATGTCCTTATCTACCTGGCGAATCAAGGTCATAAGCTCCGATAGAATCTTCTCATTGCCGCTGATGTTATAGTTGACAATAAAGCTAGAGAAGGTCTTGGGAAATAATGATAGGATGAGATTTGTATGCAACTCATCCGGGAATTTAATCCCTAAGATGTCCAACCGTTCAATGTATCCAATAAGCTTGACCACATGAGGCCCAGCTAGCGCAGACTCTCCAAGATTCATGGTACACAAAGCATTGGAGATCTCATACCTCTCATGTCTCGCCTTCTCTGGGTAGAGATATTTAAGGTGAGACATCATGCTATACGCATCCATGTTTTCATGTTGCTTCAAGAGCTCATTAGACATGACCGATAGAATGAAACACTGGACATCTGTGGCATCATCCATGTGTTTCATGTAGAGAGATAATTCCTCATCACTAGCCTCTTTACCAGGCGCAACTGGAATAGGCTCTTCCAGCACATATAATTTCCTTTCGTGGCGAAGGACGATGCGTAAACGCCTCTACCACTCTTGGAAATTGGTGCCGGTGAGAAGGTTTTCTTTTTCGAGTATGGTGTGCAATGATATGTTTGAAGTCATTTTCTTTCCGTTTGTACAATTTAAGATGAGAAAAGGTTTAGTACTTTATTATAAAAATTGAGACAAATAAATAAATTAATACTTATTAGTCTCCCACTATTTTATCGAAATCCAATAGCCCTCACCATTGACTTCGGAATATTCTATTGCGTGAATATTCTAGTGGCAATGATCCATATTGCCCTTCGCATTACCCCAACTAGGGCTGGTCAAGCAACTTGAAGGGTTTTAGGTAGGCATTCCAAATGCCAACTGCATTAACTCGCAGTTCCTTGATCCGCTGAGTGGACTCCCCAATCCTGAAATCCTTTTTGGATTTCCTCAACCTTTGCCTCTTGGTCACACCATGTCCTGCTGTGGCAGTCAATCCTTGATGCAAACCAAGTCAAGTCAACCCAAAAACTTGAATTAGAATTCCCCTATAATTGAGAGCACCCCAACTAGGGTTGGTCAAGCACATTGAACAATGGTTAGATTCGAACCAAGATTATGGAAGGCTATGCCGACATAATATTTATTTTGAGGGATTTTATCCTTATACGTAAATTTCCATTTTATTATCTTTGATTACATGCTTGTTAATATTAAGTGGGATATACTTAAGTGATTAACCATGTCTAAGATAATATTTACGTATAAGCCAATTTTATTTTAGTTCCATCTTGCATGCTTGTTTAATTCATTAATTGTGTGATCGTGACAACACACCCACAATAAATAAACCATGCAACTGACAGAAATAAAATAAATGGTATGATCATGAGCTTTTCTATTGGTTAGTTTATCTAGCGGTTGATAAACTAACCCAAGACCTAGGGGAGAAACACCTTGAACCTTTCAGGTTCATGTTTACAGCTTTCCACCTGTCCACCTTTGTATCTCCTTAGATTGGTTTCATCTTGGATCCTGACTTGAGCCGCCTCCACTAGCTTGGGAGCTCCATCAATTACATATGCATTTATCTCACACGCAGGTGAGGGGAAAAAGGGGTTTTTACATAAAAGAATCCTTGGGCGCGCAAGCCCTACATATTAATGAGGAGATGGCTCGCATGCCAACAAATTTAATTTAAATAAATAAATTAAAAGAAACCATTCACATACAAAGGTCTCGGTCTAGCTCATGATCATCCATACATGCAACGATATTTACGCATAAATAAAACTAGCATTCAATTCTTTAATCGTTCTTGTTTAAGATAAATCACGCTCAAATCAATTAATTATCTTTAATTAATCAATCATTTTATCTTAAATCCCTTTTCTGAATTTCCTTGAGATTCTCATCCATCATAATTTTAAACAAATAAATTCATTTAAAATTATCCTTGTACACAACTTGTACCTTGGAGGCAACCCGACTAATTCCCATTTATTACGTAGATGTTAAATTAAACACATATATATAAAACACCTATCACGTGTTGTGCCTCAGCTTTACGCCTACACCATGGTACACGTCTCAAGGATTTGTATAATATAATAATAAATTTTAATAAATCTGCGTAATTTGGGTGAGTACACGGCGTGTAGTTCCGACTACACGGTGTGTACTTTTTCTTCACCGTCTATCTGAAGTACACGCCCGGGGATAGGGCGTGTTAATGTACTTCAGAAATTTTCGGAGTACACGGCGTGTACAATGGGACACACGCCGTGTAGTTTCCGCGTTACACGGTTTCCAGCCAGACATGCTATGTACGTAGTACACGACCCAACCCTAACCTGAAGGGACTACACGCCGTGGTCATTGGACCACACGACATGTATTCTGGAAACCGTGTGCCACCTGTTTCTGGTCAACACACGGTGTCTTAAATTCTTAGAAATAATCCAATACACAGCCTGATTTGACGGATCAGTCAATCCATTGAACCTAGACTACACGGTGTGTACTTCCAAATACACGCCGTGTATTCTAGTGTTATACGGACAGAAACATTTGGCTCCTCCGGATGAGTTCCTCTATTTTATTTTAATCAAAATTAAAAAGAAAAATCCATTTTTGTGAGGTGAACGAGAAATGAGAGAGGAGGAACAGATCTCGATATTCAGATTTCCAGAACGATTAAACATTAATTGAAATAACTAAATTATTAAATGCATAAATCACCAACAAAAAAACTAAACAATTATAACCAACGATATGACCGCTCTGATACCACTTGTAGGTTCCGGGTGCTGCGGAAGCGCGTTGGTGGGTTTGCCCAACATTAATTTTAACGTTAAACAACGTTCAATCCAAGATCCGTCATGATATAAAATGTTGAATCTTCGGAATAGAATGAAGAACGAAAAGAAAAGAAGAGTCCCGGAACCATTGAGGAGGATCATCATATGTTGATTATAATTAATTTAATTAATTCATAAGAATTACCTTGTTGGAATCCTTTCTTCGTTGATGTGTCCGGTCACGATTCAGTGATCCGTCGTTGCGTCGTAGAATCCAAGTGTAGGATTCCTCTAGCGGTGATCCACACGTGTGTCACGTATCTCTGGACATCACTGAAGAGATCTCCGGGTGCTAGCGCGGAAGAACCTTCGCTTGCGATGTCCGCCTTTGACCGCCTTGATCCGGTGGAGGATCTTGCTCTCGTAACTTGAGGGCGTTCTTGGTGGAAAGGGAATTCTCTCTTGGCTTGAGAGTATTTCCAAATCCGTTGTGCACAACAATGGCTCTCAAAAAATGTTGGGGTTGCCAGGATATTTGTAATCAGGTTTGAGTTTAATAGAGTTATGACAATAAATAAACACGTTACGCGTTTTATTTATTTCATTAACTCTTATTGAAAACCCCCATGTCGAATTATTAATTCCTTGACATGCGCCCACGCTGATTATAATAAATATCATTTAATAAAACAATATTAAATCCTCCAAATCCCAATTGGAAAAACTACACGGCATGTAATAATTAATACACGGCGTGTACTTGTTTTCCATAAAACTACACAATGTGTATATTTAATATACATGGCGTGTACTTTTATTTTTCATTTTTCTCCACCATATTTATTAGACCTTGAGTAATGACTATTTATTTCTTAAATAAATGTAACTGCATTACTCGCTAATAAATATATTATTTTATCCACAATATATTCTCTCGAATAACTAGTGTCAAAATAAATGCGATCAGACATCCTTAAATAATTATTAAACCACAGTCGGGAATAATATTTATTTAACTTTTTAAATTAATATTTAACTGAGATACATGGACACACTTAGTGTGTGACCCTCTAGGCCTCTTTCTCAGTGTCATTAGGCTGAGCCTGCCTGAAGTCCAAGGTTAGCGTCTAGCTACACGCCAAGGCACCCATAGAGAAAGAAGTTAACGCCGCAATGATGTGTCACCTCTTATGAACGGTTACCGTGTAATATAATCCCTTTGTCTCGATATCTCCAATCAAGCGGGTTGCATGCTAGTGCCATCAACCCATGTGCTTGATTATTATTTCTTTGACTTCCCGGAATTGAACTTGCCCATACCTTACCATGGCCATGGATTTAATTAGGCTATATCAATTCCATCAAAGGGCCTGAGATATTTACTTCCTTTATGGAATAGAAGGGACAAATCCTTTCTCGCATTATCTATTAATGCAGTATTACTCGCGATGCACCCAACGTATCCAACCTCGCTGCGAACAGTGTGTCATCACAGTTTTTGTCAATACATCTAAGTGAGCGAGTTGTAATACCCATTAATAATAATCTTAAAGTCTAAGGATCAATACACACGTCCGTAGATAGGAACATCCAGTGACACTATGAAATGTGGATTTCTTACTGGCGGGTCCCGTTCTCATAATATCCTCCTAGATATTACCAAGGGCGCACACCATGAGAAGGTGCCTCAAAGTTTTATGAGTCCTCACCCCTAATGCCCTGTATTATTTTTGTCCGTCAAATAATATCATCCAGCCATAGAACATACATTCAAGAACAGTGTTATGGCACTTTCGGGTTCTCATCATAGTAGGGATCCGTTACGACCCTTTAATGCAACAGCTGTCCTTAGGACATTATCACATGACATGTCACGCAGAAGAACAATCAGGATGTGATAAGGCTTTTATTTAATGAATAAAGTACAAAGTAGTTGGTTCTAGACCACCAACTCCAACAGACTCCCACTTGGACTAGAGCCAACTGCTAACAACCTTTAACCCGTTAGCTCCCACATGATATTCATGCTTCTACTGAGATAGGCCTTTAGTCATGGGGTCCGCCACGTTCTCTTCTGTGGACACTCTTCTCACTACAACTTCACCCCTTTGATAGAAATCCCTCAAGAAGGGATATTTACGGAGTATGTGCTTTGTCCGTTGATGTGACCTTGGTTCTTTAGCAAGAGCCACCACTGCAGTAATATCATAATACAATGTAATGGGATCTTTACTGCTAGGCACCACATCAAGCTCCTGGACAAAGTTCCGAATCCAAACAGCTTCTTTGGCTGCATCATAAGCCGCTATATACTCGGACTCGACTGTAGAATCGGTGACAACTAGCTGCTTTGAACTCTTCCAGCTCACAGCTCCTCCATTGAGACAGAAAACATATCCAGATTGTAACTTCAGATCATTCTGATCTGTTTGAAAACCAGCATCAGTATACCCTCTGATTACAAGCTCCTCGTCTCCTCCATACACTAGGAACATATCCTTAGTTCTTCTCAGATACTTAAGGATAGTCTTAACAGCAGTCCAATACTGTTCTCCTGGATCTTCTTGATATCTGCCTACCATGCTCAGTGCATAGGCAACATCAAGCCTGGTACATAACATGACATACATGATGGATCCTATAGCCGAAGCGTATGGGATCTTGATCATCCTATCTTTCTCATGTTGTGTCTGGGGACACATTTTCTTAGAAAGATGTAAGCCATGTGACACTGGAACCAATCCCCTCTTGGATTTTTTTCATACTAAATCTCTTTAGTATCTGGTCAATGTATGTACCCTGACTTAGTCCAAGCAGCCTCTTGGATCTATCACGAATGATCTTGATCTCTAGAATGTAGGCTGCTTCTCCTAAGTCCTTCATGGAGAAACACTTGTTCAACCAGTCCTTAACTAACTGTAAGGCTGGTACGTCGTTTCCAATAAGCAATATGTCATCAACATATACCACTAGGATGACGACCGCATTCCCATTAAACCGCTTATAAACACATGGCTCACATTCGTTCTTAATGAAACCAAATTCCTTTATGGCTTCATCAAATCGAATGTTCCATGACCTGGATGCTTGCTTTAATCCATAAATGGATTTCTGCAACTTGCAAACCCGTTTGGCTTCACCTGGTGTCACAAACCCTTCTGGTTTTGTCATATAGACATCTTCCTGAAGGTTCCCATTAAGGAATGTTGTTTTGACATCCATCTGCCAAATCTCGTAGTCATGGTAAGCTGCTATGGCAAGTATGATTCTTATGGATTTAAACATGGGAACTGGCAAGAAGGTTTCATCATAGTCAATTCCTTGACGCTGTCTGAATCCTTTAGCCACTAGCCATTCTTTATAGGTGCTAACTTGAACTTCCATGTCCAGCTTTCTTTTGAATACCCATTTGCATCCAACAGGCTTTACATCAATTGGCTCATCGACCAGAACCCAAACTTGGTTCTGATACATGGAATCCATCTCAGAATTCATAACTTCTAGCCATCTTGCAGCTTCTGAGCTTTCTACTTATTCCTTGTAGGATAGAGGTTCATCATTGTCCGACAATAATGATTCACCATCCTCGGTGACTAGGAAACCAAATCTCTCTGGTTCCGTTACCTCTCTTGAGCTCCTACGCAGTACTTGTGTTTCTGGAACCTCTTCTACGGGGACCTGTGGAACTTGTTCCTGTACCAACTCCTGTGTATCTTGAGCATCAACTTCGTCGAAGTCAATATTTCTCCCACTATCCTTCTTGAGGATGTGCTCCCTCTCAAGAAAGATGGCCTGTCTGGCGACAGCCACTTTCTTGTCTTGGGGGTTATATAGGTAATATCCTTTTGTTTCCTTGGGATATCCTATAAAGATACACTTCGTGCCCCGGGGTGCTAGTTTGTTGCCTGAGAAGGCCTTAACAAACGCCTCGCATCCCCATACACGTGTGTGCGACAAAGTGGGTTTCCTTCCATTCCATAACTCGGATGGAATTCCATTTGCCGCCTTAGTTGGTACTCGGTTTAATGTGTATGCTGCAGTTTGTAATGCATATACCCAAAAGGATAATGGAAGATCCGCATGACTCATCATCGACCTCACCATGTCCAACAAGGTGCGGTTCCTCCTTTCACTAACACCATTCCACTGTGGTGTATAAGGAGGAGTGAGCTGAGATAGAATCCCAGACTCCCGTAGAAGATCGATGAACTCTTGGTTCAGATATTCTCCACCTCGATCCGATCGAAGCTTCTTTATCTTCTTACCAAGTTGATTCTCTACTTCAGTCTTGAATTCCTTAAATCTCTCTAAGGACTCTGACTTATACCTCATTAAGTAGACATAGCCATATCTACTCAAATCATCAGTAAAAGTAATAAAGTAAGAATATCCACCTCTAGCTTCTACTGGAAATGGTCCACACACATCTGTGTGTACCAATCCTAGAAGCTCTGTGGCCCTTTCACCTTGTCCACCAAAAGGCAGCTTGGTCATTTTTCCTTGTAGACAAGCGTGACATATATCAAGTGGTTTTAGCTCAGTAGAGTCTAAATAGCCATCTTGGAAGAGCTTTGTCAAGCGCTTCTCATTCACATGACCAAGGCAGTGATGCCATAACTGGGTGATGTATGAGTCATGTGAGTTTGTTTCGTTATCGATTGCCAACACTTGGTTTTCGTAATTTAATGCATACAAACCGTTATTCAAATGTGCCATACCATAACATACATTGTTCTTATAAAATAGACAACCCTTATTTCCAAACTTGAAAATAAATCCATCCATATCCAAACAAGATACATAAATTATGTTCTTGGTAACACTAGGCACAAAATAACAGTTTTGTAAAACCAAAATCATGCCAGTTGGCAATGATAGGTGATAGTCGCCAATAGCCAACGCAGCCAGCCTTGCGCCATTGGCAGCTCGAAGATCCACCTCTCCTCTGGCGATCTTTCTAAATCTACTTGGTTCCTGCATTTGAATACAGATATGGGCCCCACAAGCTGTATCTAATACCCAATGTGTAGAAATAGAAAGATTGCACTCGATAACGAACACACCTTTAGCGTCCCCACGCTTCTGGGTGCAGTTCCTCTTCAAGTGGCCCTGCTTGCCACATTCAAAACACACTGCTTCCTGTTCCTTGCCCTGCCTATGGATCTTACCCTTCTTGGAGGGACGGTGCTCGGGGGCTTCAGACCGTTTATAAGTCTTTGGCACCTTTGCCTTGTCCTTCCTTTTCTTGTTCACCATAAGGACCGCGGGTTTGCCACGCCCCATGTCCTTATCTACCTGGAGAATCAAGGTCAGAAGCTCCGATAGACTCTTCTCATTGCCGGTTATATTATAGTTGACAATGAAGCTAGAGAAGGTCTTGAGCAATGATGATGGGATGAGATATTTATGCAACTCATCTGGGAATTTAATCCCTAAGATGTCTAAGCGTTCAATGTAGCCAATAAGCTTGACCACATGAGACCCAACTGGCGCAGACTCTCCAAGCTTCGTGGTAAACAAAGCATTGGAGATCTCATACCTCTCCTGTCTCGCCTTCTCTTGGTAGAGATCTTTAAGGTGAGACATCATGCTATACGCTTCCATGTTTTCATGTTGCTTCAAGAGCTCATTAGACATGGCCGATAGCATGAAACACTGGACATCTGTGGCATCATCCATGTGTTTCATGTAGAGAGATAATTCCTCTCACTAGCCTCTTTCCCAGGTGCAACTGGAATAGTCTCTTCCAGCACATATAATTTCCTTTTGTGGCGAAGGACGACGCGTAAACGCCTCTGCCACTCTTGGAAATTGGTGCCGGTGAGAAGGTTTTCTTTTTCGAGTATGGTGCACAATGATATGTTTGAAGTCATTTTCTTGCTGTTTCTACAATTTAAGATGAGAAAATGTTTAGTACTTTATTATAAAAATTGAGACAAATAAATAAATTAATACTTATTAGTCTCCCACTATTTTATCGAAATCCAATAGCCCTCACCATTGACTTCAGAATATTCTATTGCGTGAATATTCTAGTGGCAAGGATCAATATTGCCCTTCGCATTACCCCAACTAGGGTTGGTCAAGCAACTTGAAGGGTTTTAGGTAGGCATTCTAAATGCCAACTGCATTAACTCGCAGTTCCTTGATCCGCTGAGTGGACTCCCCAATCCTGAAATCCTTTTTGGATTTCCTCAACCTTTGCCTCTTGGTCACACCAAGTCCTGCAGTGGCAGTCAACCCTTGATGCGAACCAAGTCAAGTCAACCCAAAACCTTAAATTAGAATTCCCTGATAATTGAAAGCACCCCAATTAGGGTTGGTCAAGCACTTTGAACTATGGTTTGATTCTAACCAAGATTATGTAAGGCTATGCCGACTTAATATTTATTTTGAGGGATTTTATCCTTATACGTAAATTGCCATTTTATTATCTTTTATTACATGCTTGTTAATATTAAGTGGGATATACTTAAGTGATTAACCATGTCTAAGATAATATTTAAGTATAAGCCAATTTTATTTTAGTTCCATCTTGCATGCTCATTTAATTCATTAATTGTGTGATCGGGACAACACACCCACAATAAATAAACCATGCAACTGACAGAAATAAAATAAATGGTATGATCATGAGCTTTTCTATTGGTTAGTTTATCTAGCGGTTGATAAACTAACCCAAGACCTAGGGGAGAAACACCTTGAACCTTTCGGGTTCGTGTTTACAGCTTTCCACCTGTTCACCTTTGTATCTCCTTGGATTTGTTTCATCTTGGATCCTAACTTGAGCCGCCTCCACTAGCTTGGGAGCTCCATCAATTACATATGCATTTATCTCACACGCAGGTGAGGGGAAAAAAGGGGTTTTTACATAAAAGAATCCTTGGGCGCGTAGGCCCAACATATTAATGAGGAGATGGCTCGCAGGCCAACAAATTTAATTTAAATAAATAAATTAAAATAAACCATTCACATACAAAGGTCTCGGTCATGCTCATGATCATCCATACATGCAACGATATTTACGCATAAATAAAACTAGCATTCAATTCTTTAATCGTTCTTGTTTAAGATAAATCACGCTCGAATCAATTAATTATCTTTAATTAATCTATCCTTTTATCTTAAATCACTTTTCTGAATTTCCTTGAGAATCTCATCCATCATAATATTAAACAAATAAATTCATTTAAAATTATCCTTGTACACAACTTGTACCTTGGAGGCAACCCGGCGAATTCCCATTTATTACGCAGATGTTAAATTAAAAACATATATATAAAACACCTATCACGTGTTGTGCCTCATCTTTACGCCTGCACCATGGTACACGTCTCAAGGGTTTGTATAATATAATAATAAATTTTAATAAATCTGCGTAATTTGGGTGAGTACACGGCGTGTAGTTCCGACTACACGGCGTGTACATTTTTTTTCACCATACATCCGAAGTACACGCCCGGGGATAAGGCGTGTTAATGTACTTCAGAAATTTTCAGAGTACACGGCGTGTACAGTGGGACACACACCGTGTAGTTTCCGCGTTACACGGTTTCCAGCCGGGTAGGCTATGTACGGAGTACACGACCCAACCCTAACCCGAAGGGACAACACGCAAGGTTCATTGGACCACACGGAATGTATTCCGGAAACCGTGCGCCACCTGTTTCTGGTCAACACACGATGTCTTAAATTCTTAGAAAGAATCCAATACACGGCCTGATTTGGCGGATCAGTCAATGCATTGAACCTAGACTACACGGTGTGTACTTCCGAATACACGCCGTGTATTCTGGTGTTATACGACCAGAAACATTTGGCTCCTCCGGATGAGTTCCTCTATTTTATTTTAATCAAAATTAAAAGAAAAATCCGTTTTTGTGAGGTGAACGAGAAATGAGAGAGGAGAAACAGATCTCGATATTCAGATTTACAGAACGATTAAACATGAATTGAAATAACTAAATTATTAAATGCGTAAATCACCAACAAAAAAACTAAATAATTATAACCAATGATATGACCGCTCCGATACCACTTATAGGTTCCAGGCATAGAGGAAGCACATTGGTGGGTTTTCCCAACTTTAATTTTAACGTTAAACAACGTTCAATCCGAGATCCATCCCGATATAAAACGCCGAATCTTTGGAATAAAATGAAGAACGAAAAGAAAAGAAGAGTCCCAGAACCCTTGAGGAGGATCATCATATGTTGATTATAATTAATTTAATTAATGCATAAGAATTACCTTGTTGGAATTCTTTCTTCGTTGATGTGTCCGGTCACGTTTCGGTGATCCGTCGTTGCGTCGTAGAATCCAAGTGTAGGATTCCTCTAGCGGTGATCCAAACGTGTGTCACGTATCTCCGGACATCACCGAAGAGATCTCCGGGTGCTAGTGCGGAAGAACCTTCGCTTGTGATGTCCGCCTTCGACCGCCTTGATCCGGTGGTGGATCTTGCTCTCGTAACTTGAGGGTGTTCTTGGTGGAAAGGGAATTCTCTCTTGGCTTGAGAGTATTTCCAAATCCGTTGTGCACAACAATGGCTCTCAAAAAATGTTGGGGTTTCCAGGATATTTATAATCAGGTTTGAGGTTAATAGAGTTATGACAATAAATAAACGCGTTACGCATTTTATTTATTTCATTAACTCTTATTGAAAACCCCCATGTCGAATTATTAATTCCTTGACATGCGCCCACGCTGAGTATAATAAATATCATTTAATAAAACAATATTAAATCCTCAAAATCCCAATTGGAAAAACTACACGGCGTGTAATAATTAATACACGGCGTGTACTTGTTTTCCATAAAACTACATAGCATGTATATTTTATATACACGACGTGTACTTTTATTTTCCATTTTTCTCCACCACATTTATTAGACCTTGAGTAATGACTATTTATTTCTTAAATAAATGTAACTGCATTACTCGCTAATAAATATATTATTTTATCCACAGTATATTCTCTCGAATAACTAGTGTCAAAATAAATGCGATCAGACATCCTTAAATAATTATTAAACCACAGTTGGGAGTAATATTTATTTAACATGTTAAATTAATATTTAACTGAGATACATGGACACACTTAGTGTGTGACCCTCTAGGCCTCTTTCTCAGTGGCATTAGGCTGAGCCTACCTAAAGTCCAAGGTTAGCGTCTAGCAACACGCCAAGGCACCCATAGAGAAATAAGTTAACGCCGCAATGACGTGTCACCTCCTACAAACGCTTACCTTGTAATATAATCCCTTTGTCTCGATATCTCCAATCAAGCGGGTTGCATGCTAGTGCCATCAACCCATGTGCTTGATTATTATTTCTTTGACTTCCCGGAATTGAACTTGCCCATAACTTACCATGGCCATGGATTTAATTAGGCTATATCAATTCCATCAAAGGGCCTGAGATATTTACTTCCTTTATGGAATGGAAGGGACAAATCCTTTCTCGCATTATCTATTAATGCAGTATTACTCGTGATGCACCCAACGTATCCAACCTCTCTGCGAACAGTGTGTCATCACAGTTTTTGTCAATACATCTAAGTGCGCGAGTTTTAATACCCATTAATAATAATCTTAAAGTCTAAGGATCAATACAAACGTCCGTAGATAGGAACATCCAGTGACACTATGAAATGTGGATTTCTTACTGGCGGGTCCCGTTGTCATAATATCCTCCTAGATATTACCAAGGGCGCACACCATGAGAAGGTGCCTCAAAGTTATATGAGTCCTCACCCCTAATGCCCTGTATTATTTTTGTCCGTCAAATAATATCATCCAGCCATAGAACATACATTCAAGAACAGTGTTATGGCACTTTCGGGTTCTCATCATAGTAGGGATCCGTTACGACCCTTTAATGCAACAGCTGTCCTTAGGACATTATCACATGACATGTCACACTGAAGAACAATCAGGATGTGATAAGGCTTTTATTTAATGAATAAAGTACAAAGTAGTTGCTTCTAGACCACCAACTCCAACAGTTTTGGTATAAGAAAGGTTTTAGATCTTAAGGATGTTGGAAGACTCTAGAATAATACATTAATATAATAGAAAAATGATAACTAAAATTAAAATAAAAATGAAAAAAGAAAGGGCACTCTTGGAATTTCCTAAGAGATAACCATTTCTGAGTCAAAATAAATACTATAATCATGGGGAAATCCCACATATGAAAAAGTGAGAGAAATTAAATAGAGGTAATGAGCCCTAAATTATAATGGGATATTATATATTCCAATATAGAAATATAATTTCCTAGTGTATTAGATATAAATGAAAAAATATGATGAGATAAGAGGAGTTTAAAAGTTTGATAATCTGTGATCTTGTGCTGTGAAATGTGAGATATTTTGAAGATCACTCTTGAAGTAGAAGAACCTAAAAGATATGATACTATGATATGAAGTTAAATCTTTTAGGAATCAAATTTTAAGGAATAATACAAATTCCCTACAATATTAGTGGTTGCATAATATTAAGAATAAGAAAATAGAATCACAGGATATCAGATATTGAGTGAGGTGTCCAGGTGAAAATATTTAGTTGAAGTTCAATAAAGTTGAGTTGTAATAAGTAAACATGTTTTAATTGTTATTCCTAGAGATATTCCAATATTTAACAGTGTTAATATTTATAAAAAAGTGATCTATCTCATTTACGTATTAAACTCCTATTTATATCTGCATATTTACTCTCAATGACTTCAAATAACCACTTGATGTATATGGCGGGACACCATAGATCATGTGAAAATTAGGGTACATAGGAAGATCACTATAATGACCCATAATTTAAATACATGGTTATTACTTCAAAATTGAAGCATACTTATTACAGCATACAACAAAACCATGAAAGGACCGTATAGGTATAGTGTCTTTAGAAACTGGGAAACATAAACAAATGGTTCATAAATCATCTACATTGTCTCCCATTTATTTCATCATATCTAGAGTTCCTTTTTGGCATATCCTACTTAATATCGTTCTTCCTAACCTGGGGAAAAGAAAACATACAAAAGGGTGAGCTCAAAAAATCATTAAGGGTAAACAAAAGAAATATCAAACATATCATATTCATAAGAACATAACATTTTGAAAAAAATTTATCCTGCAAAAGAGATCATAACATGGGATAAATCATAGAAGTGAAATGTAATCCCAATAATCATAACATAAAACATGAAGCTTTGTGTCATACACATATAATCATAGAAAATCATTTCTTATTAGTCAAGACTCATTTCCAATATTATCTTAGTGGAAAAAGTCCATTTCTGAACCGAGTTCACTCCTCGTTTCAGTCCTGTTTCACTGAACCTGTTTAACCTGCCGTTCCAGCCATGTCTATCTCATGAGATATAAATCATTACCCGATGAATTGGAGGGAGATATAGGTCCCACCCATCTCATAATTATACCATTCTTATGTGTGCCATAAAATCATAAATCATACATCATTTCATAACCCATGTAATAAAAATGGGATTCTTAAACATCGTGACATCATAAAACAATTCATATAAGATAATGGAATTCATAAAAATAAGTCCATCACAACATAATCAAATCAATGTAATAATAGGGATAGAAACAGAACCCTATATTATCTTATATGGAAAATACTTTTGATAAAACACTTGAACTCCATTCTTGAGGAAAATACCCTTTCTACTTCAAAAACATTTTGCCTTTCTCAACATTTCATACAATTTTAAACTAAAAGAAGTTGATTAAAAATAAACTTGAAAACTTGTAAAGTAATATTCTTGGAAATAATGTTTTAAAAATCCATTCATGCCGTATAATTTAAAAAAACATTCTTCTCATACTTTTGTCGGAAAAGTCAAAAAGTACCTCGTATGAAAAACGAAAAAAGATTCCTTTCATATCTTTTACTAAAAACTCACCGAAGGGTAAAATTGGATTTAAAAAATTGTAGGAGGATATAAATAATATTACATATTGAGGAAACATGGATGTGGATGAAAAATATTCCCCAGTAAATTCTGATATATAAACAATCTTGGATAAAAATAGAGATTGCGAGATTGTCCCTTACCTCAGGTCCGATTTGCTTCGTAAGTGTCTAAACCTCCTCTTCATTGAAGCGCCTCTTTGAGACCTCCTCTTAGGGAACTAAAATTGGTCTTTGAAGAAGACCAGTACATCTAGGATGTTTCTAGGGAAGTGGGGAAGTGAACTAGGTAGGGTTTGGCCGAGATTGAAGGCTCAAATTGGTGTGAGGAGGAGAGGGAGGAGGTGCCCTTTTATAAGGGAGGAGAGGGACACCTTTGGAAATATAAGAAATATTTGTTTATATTAAATACCAACCCCACTTAAAAACTTCCAAAATGACTCATATCTGAATATTAGATGATATAGGGCTGTAATCTCATCAACCAATAAAATTTAGACATGTTAGGAGTTTATTTTAAACATTATCATCTTGATTTATCCTTATTTATCAATTTAATTTTATTTGTGGTAATAATATTCTAAATTTTAAATTATTATAAATAATTACATATGTGTTGTGAATTTTCTATAATGTGAAACTTTATAAAATTTTATACTATATAAATTTTAATTTATAATTTTTAAATATTTTTGTGATTTTTAAACAATTTTATAATATGTTATTTTTATAAAATAACAATAGTGTCAATTTTGACACTATTCATTTATTTGTATTTAAATAAAATATATACATAAGATATGTTCGAACTAAAAGATTTAATAGATTCATAAAATGTCATATGTATCTAGAAAATTAGTGGAGCACATTAAATAGTTCATATAATATTTATTTTAATATTTTTAAAACCATTTATTTGATATTTTAATTAATAATTTCAACATCACTATTGTGTCATAATTAATGATAATTATTTAATCCCTAAAAATTCTAAATAAATTCATATGATGTAGATAATTTTATTATATTTTTGTTGACTATTCATTTTTGAAGTTTCATTAATTTTATCACTAAATTAAAATTTTTATACTTATAAGATTTAAGAAAGTGACATGTTGTCACTTTCTTTGGTTTTAATAATAATTAAATTATTTTCATGGAAAAAAGTCCATTAAATGAATCTAATCCGACACTTAGGTGATATGGGTCTACTTTTAGTCATCCAATAGGATTTTGGCAGGTGTTGGGGTAATTTTATAATCTTATATTTACCCTCAATTAAATGATTTACCTTTAACTATGGTAAATAAAATTTACCGTAGTTACTATTAATAATGAACAAAAATAAAAAGTATCCTATTAACATAATTTGGCCCTAATGATTCCAAATATGGAATCCATTTTTCAAAATTCAAAACACATAGGTTGCAGTAATTAATTTAAAATTAATCTCGTTGTTAAGAAAACTGGTTTTAGAAGTTAAAATATTGCCAAAGATTGAAATGTTTTTACCTATGAATTCGATTTGAAATTAATGCTAATGACATAAATTATATTAAATAGTAATAATATATTCTATTTTTACTTTACAATCATTCAATAGTATTATTTAACCATATAAATTATCTCAATGAAAAAAGTTTTTTTTAATTAAAAATTAGCGTATTTTTACTATTCATAAAAATATCAAAAATTTCTCCAAAGTAAATTTTTATATCCTGATTCCAAAGAATAATTTTATTTTTTCAAATTGAACTTATAAACATGTCAAAATACTAGCTTTAATGTGGGTGTGCCATCAAAATGCGGCAAAAATGAATTTTTTGAAAAATACTTATTTTACCCGAAAAATTTATTTTGTTCTCTTACAATGTTCTAGAAAATATGTAAGATGAATAATAATTTTATACAATTCAAAATGTAGTTAATACTATTCATAACATCTTGTACATAATAATATATCGTTGTTTAGTGAAACTTGGTATTGCGTACTACACACGCTATCGATGAAGGTCATGATTGTGTGTAATGCAAGCCAAGTCAGTATTGTGTGTTGTGAAAGATTCCTTTGGTGTTGCGTATAACATAAGACATAAAAAAAATATTTCTCATAAAATCTCAGGGTGTTACCTTCTACCCCCCTTAAAATGAATTTCACCCTCGAAATTCATCACTTCATTACAAACAGATGAGGATACCTCTCCCTCATCATATCCTCATGTTCCCATGTAGCTTCTTCTTATTGGTGGTTCCTACATAAAACTTTCACCAAGCGAGTGGTCTTGTTCCGTATGACTTTTTTGCTATGATACAGAATCTCTATCGGTTGTTCTTCATAAGAAAGATCTTGCTCCAGCGGTACTACTTCTGAGCTGAGTACATGTAAAGGATCAGGTATATACTTTCTCAGGAGAGATACATGGAACACATCGTGAACATGAGAGAGATTCATTGGAAGTGCCAATCGATAAGCTACCTTCCCAACACGATCCAATATTTCGAAAGGACCGATATAACTAGGGATCAACTTTCCCTTCTTTCCAAATCTCATGACCCTCTTCCAGGGAGATATTCGTAAGAACACTTTTTCACCCACTTCAAACTCTAGGTCTTTTTTCGGTTGTTGGCATAACTTTTCTGTCGACTCTGAGTTGCTCTTATGCGTTGTTGAATAGATCTGACCTTTTCTGAAATCTCATCAACAAGATCAGGTCCTAATAGATTTATTTTCCAAACTTCATCCCATCAAGTTGGAGTTTTGCATTTCTTTCCATAGAGGGATTCATAAGGAGCCATCTGAATAATGGAGTGAAATATATTATTATAAGAAAATTCCACCAAAGATAGGTGTTGATCCCAACCCCCATTGAAATCCATAGAGCAAGCTCTCACCATGCATTCTAGAGTTTGAATTGTCCTCTCATACTGACTGTATGTCTGAGGATGGAAAGCAGTGCTGAAACTCAACTCTGTATCTAGAGCATGCTGATGACTTCGCCAAAATTTCAAGGTAAACCTCGGATCCCGATTAGATATAATGGAAAGTGGTACTCCATGAAATCTTACCACTTCCTTTACATATATCCTGAAAAGCTGATCAAGCAAAAAATCTTCTCTAATAACTATGAAGTGTGCCGACTTCATAAGATGATCAACTATAACCCAGATGGCATTATTGCCTTTGGATGTTTTAGGAAGTCCAGTGACAAAGTCCATTGTGATGTTTTCCCATTTCTATTCTGGTATGGGTAATGGTTGTAACATCCCCTTAGACATTTGTCTCTCAACTTTAACTTGCTGACAAACCTAGCATCGAGAGACATATTCAGCAACATCTCTTTTCATGCCATCCCACCAGAAGTACTCTTTCAGGTCCCTATACATCTTCATGCTTCCAGGATGAATAGAGAATGAAGAACTATGGGCCTCGTCCAGTAGATCCTTCTTTAATTCTGGGATGGGAGGAACACAAACCCGATTCGTGAACCTTATTATCCCATCACCATCAAGGTTTAATTCAGGAACATTTCTCTCCTTCTTCTGTAACTCTACATCTTCTTTCTGTGCCTCTTTAATCTTCACGTGTATAGATGGTTGAACATTCATTATAGAAAGATAAGATTTCTCCCCTTCCATTATAATTCCAAGATCCATCCTTTGTAAATCCATAAAACTTGGATCTTTTGTGATCCTCATCATGGATAAGGTAGCATGGTCTTGTCGACTTAATGCATCTGCTACCTTGTTTGCTTTCCCCGGGTGGTAATGAATTGAGCAGTCGTAATCCTTAATCAGCTCCAACCATCTTCTTTGATGCATATTAAGATCCTTTTGTGTGAAAATATACTTTAAACTTTTATGATCAGTATAAATATCACACCTTTCACCATAAAGGTAATGCCTCCAAATATTTAATGCAAAGATTACCGAAGCTAACTCCAAACCATGAGTTGGGTAATTTTTCTCATGGATTTTCAACTGTCGTGAGGCATAAGCTATCACCATATCATTTTTCATGAGAACACACCCCAGTACATTCTTTGATGCATCACTGTAGATCACAAACCTTTCTCCACTACAGGGTAGTGTGAGCACAGGTGAACTGGCAAACCTTCTTTTTATATCTTTGAAATTCTCTTCACATTCCTCCGTCCAAACAAACGTAACTCCTTTCTGAGTCAGCTTGGTGATTGGGTTAGATAACCTTGAAAAATCTTTCACAAAACGTCGGTAATATCCTACCAAACCAAGAAAAATTTGGATCTCAGTTACTATTGTTGGTCTCGACCATCTTTCAATAACCTCTGTTTTTTATGGATCCACAGATATCCCCTCTTTTGAGATTATGTGACCCAATAATGCAACTTTTTGAAGCCAAAATTCACACTTGGTAAATTTGGCATAAAGCTTCTCCTTTCTCAGGGTCTTTAATACAATTCTCAAGTGATCTTCATGTTATTCCTTGCTCTTTGAATAGACAAGAATATCATCTATAAAGACTACCACAAACTGACCAAGATAGTCTATAAAGACTCTATTCATCAGATCCATGAAGATAGTAGGGGCATTAGTAAGACCAAATGGCATCACTATAAATTCATAGTGTCCATACCTTGTACGGAAATCCGTATTTGGTATATCCTCCCTTTTTACCCTTAATTGATGATACCCTGAATGAAGATCAATCTTGGAAAATTATTGAGCTCCGCATAGTTGGTCAAATAGGTCATCAATGCATGGGAGAGGATATTTGTTCTTGATAGTGATATTGTTAAGTTCTCGATAATCAATGCAGAGTCTCATTGTTCCATCTTTTTTCATAACAAATAGAACAGGTTCTCCCCAAGGTGATGCACTAGGGCGTATGAATCCTTTATCAATATTCTCTTGGAGTTGCTTCTTCAATAGCTGCTACTCAATTGGGGCCATTCTATAAGGTGTCTTTGAAATAAGAAAAGCACCCGGTAGGAGTTCTATTGAAAACTCAACTTCATGATTTGGTGGAAGACCTAGCAATTAATCTGGAAAGACATCATCAAATTCCTGTACAATGGGAATATTATTAATTGTGAGTTTCTCTCCAACAATTTGAGATAAATAACCTTCATTTAGTGGAATCAAGACCCATAAGATGGATGAAATTTCCACTGGAAGGTTATATTCATCCTTGCATTGATAGACGATCATAGATTGATCTGGCATATGAAATGTGACTTCCCTTATTTGGAAATTGATATGAGATCCATATAAAGAAAGCCAATTCATGCCAAGAATCACATCAAATTCCACTATAGGAAGGATCACAAGATTTGCAGGAAGCACTTTCCCACAAACTTCAATTGGAGAAGAATTGTAAACTTTTGATGCCACTGTTGTGCCATTAAGAGTTTTCACAGCCAAATCAACATCTAATTGTTGAGTTAATATGGAGATACCATTAGAAAATTCTTCAGAAATAAAAGAGTGGGTGGATCCAGAATCAAATAAAAAATTTTCTACTTTAGAGTGGATGGTAAGTGTACTCTCACCACTTCGTTTTCGTACTCCACATCGCCGATAGTAATTTCATGTGACTTTCCTTTATCTTTGGCCTCAAGAGTTTGTTGACGTCATTCATCATCATCAACCCTGGGATGTGGGCATTGA
This sequence comes from Viscum album, assembly GCA_963277665.1. Taxonomy (NCBI): domain Eukaryota; kingdom Viridiplantae; phylum Streptophyta; class Magnoliopsida; order Santalales; family Viscaceae; genus Viscum; species Viscum album. Next base: position 2,076,420,806 of record OY728157.1, read on the forward strand.
TTAGCATAATGCCCCATCTCATTGCACTTGAAACATTGAAGTGTAGTAGGTTTATTCTGTGTATCCCTTCCTTTGTTTGCATCATTAGACATCTTCTTCCCATTATTTCGACATTCAATTGCCTGATGACCCTCTTTTCCACACTTATAACATTTTCTTGTCCCCTTAATACAATTTACTCCATGTTTCTTTCCACACTTTGAGCATAAGGGAAAACTCATCTTCTTTTCAGTGTGGTCTTTAGATTTTCCTTTGAATTCCATTTTCCTCTTCTTATTAAACCCATGTGATTGATGGGTTACACCAATATCCATCTCAACCTTGAGAGCACATCGAAAAATTTCCTCACAGCTATTGAAGTCCCTTATGGCTAACGCCCTTAGAAGACTTCGTTTTAAGCCACTAAAGAATCGATCGATCTTAATATCAGGTTGGATAATAATTCCGGAAGCGTATCTTGCAAGTCTTGTAAAAGTTTCTTCGTCGGTACCAACAGATTCATCATCCTTTTGCTTCAGTTCAAGAAACTCATTCTCTATCTTTGTTCGAAGAATACGATGGAAATAATTATTGGAAAATAAGTTCTTTAACTCATCCCATTCCACGGACTCAATTTCATCCCTTTGCCACGTATTCTTAATTAGATTCCACCATTGATCAGCATCACCTTCCAAACGATATACTACTAAGATGAATTTATCATGTTCAGAACATTGAAGAACTGAAAATATCTTTTCAGTGGTACTGATCCATTTTTCAGACACTAATGGATTAGAAGACCCGCTGAACGAAGGTGGACGCTGCCTCATGAAGGATTCAACAGAATGTTGCTCCTTCCTTTGCTCGTTTTTAAGTCATGCATGATTCATAGCTTGAGAATGTTTTGTGAGCAAGGATAAAATATTTTTCATTCCAGCTCCCATAACGTTTGGTTGCTCAGGGGGACAATCATTGCATTGCCTGACACATTCCTCATTAACACGGTTCCTTAGGGTTCCAGCCATTGACTAAAACCAAGAATAATAGTGTGAGAAACACTAATTATAATAGGAAAACCACATAATCAAGAATAAAATTTCACACTTAAGGTCTTATCATAGGTTGTTCATCACCATTTTTAAAACACTAAGATTGTGTTCTATGCTTAGACATATCCTTGGGTTTCATACTAAGGCTTTCACATCCTAGTTTCAAATGGTTGACTATACCTTTCCAATGATACCAACTATAATGACCCATACTTTACATACATGGTTATTACTTCAAAATTGAAGCATACTTATTACAACATATAACAAAACCATGAAAGGACCATATAGGTATAGTGTCTCTAGAAACTAGGAAACATAAACAACTGGTTCATAAATCATCTACGTTTTCTCCCATTTATTTCATCATATCTAGAGATCCTTTTTGGCATATCCTACTTAATATCCTTCTTCCGGACCTGGGGAAAAGAAAACATACAAAAGGGTGAGCTTAAATGATCAGTAAGGGTAAAAAAAAGAAATATCAAACATATCATATTCATAAGAACATAACATTTTTGAAAAAAACTTATCCTGCAAAAGAGATCATAACATGGGATAAATCATATAAGTGAAATGTAATCCCAATAATCATAACTTAAAACATGAATCTTTTTGGCATACACACATAATCATAGAAAATCATTTCTTCGTAGTCAAGACCCATTGCCAATACTATATTAGTGGAAAAAGTCCATTTCTGAACCGAGTTCACTCCTCGTTTCTATAGAGACCCGGAGCCTGACGTACATGTACATTACATTAATTTTGCGGAATACTTAGTACATTACAAAAACACACACACAAGGACCGTAATAGTTTAGTGTCTTTGGAAACTCAGAATATAATATTCTAATCGTGGTGAAAGATCTTCAACATCTCCCATAAAGATCTTCTTTTTTTTACCTAAAACCTTTCTTTATATCCTGGGGAAAAGAAAACATAAAAGGGTGAGCTCAAATTCTCAGTAAGGGTAAACAAAAGAAATATCAATCACATCATATTCATAAGAACATAACATTTTGGAAATCTTAACCTAAAAAAGAGAACATAATTTCATAACATGGGATAAATCATGGCAGTGAAATGTAATCACAATAATCATAACTTAAAACATGAAACTTTGTGGCATTCACAAATAATCATAGAGAATCATTTCTTATTAGTCAAGACTCATTTCCAAGACTATCTTAGTGGACAAAGTCCCTTTCTGAATCGAGTAACCCTCGTTTCAGTCCTGTTTCACTGAACCGGTATAACCTACCATTCCAGCCATGTCTATCTCATGAGATATAAAATCTTTACCCAATGCATTGGAGGGAGATATAGGTCCCACCCTTCTCATAATGATACCATTCTTATGTGTGCCACAAAATCATAAATCATACATCATTGCATAACCCATGTAATACAAATGGGAATCTTAAACATCATGAAATCATAAAACAATTCATAAAGAAATTCATAAAAATAATTCCATCACAACATAATCAAATCAATGTAATAATAGGTATAAAACAGAACCCTTTATTATCTTAGATGGAAAATAATTTTGATAAAACACTTGAACTCCATTCTTGAGGAAAATATCCTTTCTACTTCAAAAAACACTTTTCTTTTCTTGACATGTCATACAATTATAAACTAAAAGAAGTTGATTAAAAATAAACTTGAAAACTTATAAAGGAATCTTCTTGGAAATAATGTTTTAAAAATCCATTCATGCCGTATAAGTTAAAAAAAACATTCTTCGTACTTTTGTCGGAAAAGTCAAAAAGTACCTCGTACGAAAAACGACAAAATATTCCTTTAATATCCTTTAATAAAAACTCACCGAAGGGTAAAATTGGATTTAAAAATTTTTATGTGGATGGAAATAACATTACATATTGAGGAAACATAGATGTGGATGATAAAATACACCCCAGTAAATTTCAAAGTATAAACAATCTCGGATAAAAATGAGATTGTGATATTTCCCTTACCTTAGGTCCGATTTGCTTCGTATGTGTCCGAACCTCCTGTATAATGATTTAAATAATGTAATTGACTTATTACAGAATCATATTCATTGTTATGATATCATATATGGTTCACTTATGACTTTATATTACCCGTTATTTTGTAAATTCCATGTTAAAGAAGCGTTTTGGGTAAAATCGTTTCATTTATCGTAGGTGTTTTGACTTGTTGTTATTGAAATTATTATTACTTATATCATGATTTACTTACTTCCAGAATATAAAATATGATTTATATATCATATATATTCAGTATATATATATATATAATAGATAGATAAATGAAATGAGAAACACCGTTCATGGAGACGGTAGTCCGTACGTACGCATGAACGCTGTTTTCCTTTCCTTATTGTCTTGAATGGAAGTAAGTAGATGACATACATATATATATATATACATAAATCCAGTAGCTTTATAATGTCATATATTTCATTATTATTTCTTATATATACTTTATAATCATTCTTAAATGGTTAACATGGAGAATGAATCTCATCGCGTCGTGGAGACGGTAGTCCGTACGTACGCACGAGCGATGATATCATTTCCATAAATATTGAATTGAATTGGAGTGGATTATACAATATATCAGAATCAATATGATGTTTTAATAACTATTTATAGTTATTCTTTACACCATTATACCCATCCATGTAAGGTGGTGGTGGAAAATAGATTACACCACGGCGTGGAGACGGTATTCCGTACGTACGCACGCGGAGTGATTTCTTTTTCCGTAGGATGGATAGATGGTGAAATAGGGTTGTTTAATACTTATAATAACATATCAGTATATGAGTGATACTGATGTTATTACTTCATAATGAAACAACCTAAGAAGAAGAAGTGGAAGAAGAAATAAAGATGAAAGAATTGGTAACGGTAATTACCTCTTCTTTGAAGCGCCTCTTTGAAACCTCCTCTTAGGGCACTAAAATTGGTCTTTGAGGAAGAACAGAACCTCTAGGATGTTTCTAGGGAAGTGGAGAAGAGATTTTGGCAGGGGTTGTCCGAGATTGAAGGCTCAAAGTTGTGTGAGGAAGAGAGGGAGGAGGTGCCCTTTTATAAGGGAGGAGAGGGGCACCTTTGGAATAACTAAAAATATTATTTTATTATAAAGTCAAGTTAGGTTTTAAATAGCTCCAAATTGATTTATTTCTAGGATAAGGTGGGGATGGGTCGAAATCCTCTCATCCAATAGAATTTAGGCAAGTTTAGATTCCTATTTTAACCTTATCATTTAGATTTAACTCTAAGTTAAATAATTTAACTTTTACCATGACTTTTTGTTTTCTTACACTATATGGTTAATACACTTACCATAACATGCCAAACGAACCCCAAGTTGTTTATTATTAATATATATATCCTTATCTAAGTCATTTGGCCGAACCTTAGATTTTTAGGAATAAAATAACAATTAATAATATAATATGTGATTTAAAAACTATTTTGTGTCAATTTTGACACTATTTGATATATGATTTTTGTGAAAGTCATAACAGAATTATATGTTCGAAAAAAGTTTATTAAATCAACACTAATATATCATAGTAACCTAGAAAATTAGTGTAATTCATAAAAAGTCTCAAATTACATTTATGTGAGCATTTATAACATCAATTATGTTAACATTTCCTTAAAAGGGTAATTACTGCATCATCGTTGTGTCATAAATAAATTAATTTATTTAATATCTAAAAATTATAAATAAAATATCATTATGTAGGAAATCTTTGTATCTTTCTAATGAATATTTATAGTCGAATTTATCTTATGTATAACCCCATATTAAAAATGTTTTATTTATTAAACTTTGATTTTAACTATTTTAACTATTCATTAAATAAAATAATATTAAATGTCATAATCTAATCCAAGTGGACCTAAATGGTAATATTATATTCATAAGGTTGTTTTTGGTCGAATTACACTTATCCAATAGAATTAGGACATGTTTTAGGGTAATAGTAATATCATATTTACCCTTAGTTACCCTATTTACTATTAACCGTGGTAAAAAAAGTAAAAAGTTACTATTCACCTAAAATTATTTTCGTCTCATTGAACCACATTTTAGTCCTTGATATTAACCGTGTCTGTCGGATTTTCAAAATTCCATTCACAGAAGCGGTAAAATTAAGTTTTATGAAAAATTCAGTTTTTTTAACTACCACTTAGTAGTTTCACTATTCATCAAAAATTGATGTTTTTCAGAACAATGCCAAAATTTCATCCTAAGCTATATTTCATATTCCGAATCCAAAAATGAAGTCCATTTTAAAAAATAAAATATACAAAATTTCAAAAAGTGGTTATTACTATTCATAACGGCTAGTTTTAATAATATTTTATTAGCATATTGTTGTTTAGTGAAACTCGGTATTGCGTACTACACACGCTATCGAGGAAGGTCGCGATTGCGTGTAATGCAAGGCAAGTCAAGGATGCGTTTTGTGCAAGCTCCTTTTGGTGTAGCGTACAACACAAGACATTAATGAAATTAAAAAGAATATTTTTCATAAAATCTCGGGGTGTTACATTCTACCCCCCTTAAAATGAATTTCGCCCTCGAAATTCGTCGGGGTTATAAATGGTTTACTATTCGAAAGTTTCTTTAATCGAAACCCACATCGTAAAAAGGAATACCAAAACCAATCTTTAAAAACAAAAGTATGAAACGTAACGGTTACCCAAATAAACTAATCACTGGGTTTCCACATAGGTGAAAATATGGATATGGAAGAGAAATCTAACCATCATGTTCTGATGGAGAGTGGTAGAGAACATGGCTATGGAAAAGCTAGCAATCACAAATCCATAAATTTGTGACGATCTAAGGTACCATCTGATTAATCAGATATAAGAGCACTAGGACAACATTTTTGGTTTTCAAGATCATTTCCCTAAAGTTGATGAAATTGGAATTAGAAGAAATACTTTCGTGATTTTGGTATAGTCTCACTGTTTGTCGTTCTTTGGAAAATTTGTACTTCATCTCTTAAAGAAATAAAGTTGAATTTGTCATTCGTGTTGTGTTAGCAGATCATGTGATAGAATGATGGGTCATTCCATCTGTCCTAAAAGGTTAGAAAAGTTATCAAAAAATACATAAGTCCATCTATAGTGAGATTATTGATATATGGTTCCTAAAATGGACGTATACTTCATATATAATACTACTTAATATAATAAAACTATTTTCTACTAAACAGGGACTTTCTGTAGGCCAGTGGTAGGCTATAAAGGCCAATCGCACTTCGGTTGTGGGTTCGATTCCCACAGCCTTGTCCGACGCGATGGGCTGTCGCCCGTCCTGCAGGTTGTCCTTTTTCTAAATCTATTTTACTATAACATCCCATCAATAATACTAACTTATGTCCAACATAATCCATTCCAATCTTTAGGCTTATCCATAATACTGCCGTCCACTCTCAGAGATTTAATACCATCATTGATCTCCATATATCATAAGATATATCTTATTGGTCACATTCCAAACATTCAAAGGCCTTAATCTTGTACTCTCCTGAATACCCATTGAACCTTAGTGAAAACATGAATGTAGTTAAAAGTTAACACTTTCCACATACCAAAATCCTCAAAATTATATATCCTCAAACCATGATATCACTTAGTCCTTATATCAATCATGAGCTCATGAATACTATCAAATATTTCATTTTCTCGTTTTCCCTTCATTATGCGCATATCATTTACATTCCAAAAATATCTCAATCACTTTTCATGGTTACCGGTACCATAAAATTATTGGAAACCACAATAGACCAAAACATAAATATTCCAATATTCCACGATACTATATACAACATTATTTTGGAATCCCATTACATAAACACTTAATCATTCCACCACATCGTTGTCATATTCAACATCGCCAATAATGATCGCATGCGACTTTCCTTTGTCCTTTGCCTTAAGTGGTTTCTCATGTTGATCATCACTAACCCTTGGATTAGGGAATTTATTAGCATAATGCCCCATTTCCTTGCACTTGAAACATTGAAGTTTTGGTGGTGCGTTCTCTGCAGTCTTTTCTTTATTCACATCATTAGAAACCCTTTTTCCATTACTTAGACACTCAGCTGCTCGATGACCTTCTTTTGCACACTTAAAACATTTTCTAGTCCCTTTAAGACAATCTCCACCATGCTTCTTTCCACACTTTGAGCATAAGGAAACATTCATCTTCTTTTCAACATTATTCTGAGATTTCTCCTTGAACTCCATCTTTCGTTTCTTGTCAAAACCATGAGATGGATATGTAACACCAACTTCCATTTCTACCTTGATAGCACAACACACAATTTCTTCATAGCTACTGAAGTCTCTTATAGCTAATTCCCTTCGAAGACTTAGTTTTAAGCCACTGAAAAATCGATCAACTTTACTTTCAGGTTGGATGATAATGCCAGATGCGTACCTTGCAAGTCTTGTAAAATTCGCTTCGTATATACCAACAGATTCATCATCCTTCTGCTTCAGCTCAAGAAACTCCTTTTCCATCTTTGTTCGAAGAATACGAGGGAAGTACTTACTGAAAAACAAGTTCTTGAACTCGTCCCATTCCATGGACTCAATTTAATCTCTTGGCCTCGTATTCTTGATAATATTCAACCATTGATCAGCTTCACCTTCCAAACGATATACTGCTAAGATGACTTTATCATGTTCAGAACATTGAAGAACTGCAAATATCTTTTCAGTGGTACTGATCCATTGTTCAGCGACAAGTGGATCAGAAGACCCACTAAAAGAAGGTGGACGTTGCCTCATGAAGGACTCAATAGAATATTGTTCCCTTCTCTGATCATTTGGAAGTCCAAAATGATTCATAGCTTGTGTAAGTATAGCAATAAGATTTTTCACTCCATCTCCCATAACATTTTCTTGTTCAAGAGGACAATCATTGCATTGTCCATTGCATTGATCAACACGGTTCCTTCGGGTTCTAGCCATCGTCTAAAACCCAAAAAGAATAGTGTGAGAGGAAAAAATCATTCTAAGGAAAAAAACATTATAAAGGGGGAGTATCCTCAATATCTAACTTCTTAGGTTTAATCTAATATCGTTACCATAGTTCTAGGACTATATCCTATACATATACTTATCCTTAGAGGGATCCCTAGACATACCTTAGAAATATCTCTAGGGATCTCACTAACGTTTTCGCATCCTAGTTTCCAAAGGTTGACTAAAACTTTCCTCTGATACCAACTGTAGAGACCCGGAGCCTGACGTACATGTACATTACATTAATTTTGCGAAATACTTAGTACATTACAAAAACACACACACAAGGACCGTAATAGTTTAGTGTCTTTGGAAACTCGGAATATAATCTTCTAATCGTGGTGAAAGATCTTCAACATCTCCCATAAAGATCTTCTTTTTTTTACCTAAAACCTTTCTTTATATCCTGGGGAAAAGAAAACATAAAAGGGTGAGCTCAAATGCTCAGTAAGGGTAAACAAAAGAAATATCAATCACATCATATTCATAAGAACATAACATTTTGGAAATCTTAACCTGCAAAAGAGAACGTAATTTCATAACATGGGATAAATCATGGCAGTGAAATGTAATCACAATAATCATAACTTAAAACATGAAACTTTGTGGCATTCACACATAATCATAGAGAATCATTTCTTGTTAGTCAAGACTCATTTCCAAGACTATCTTAGTGGACAAAGTCCCTTTCTGAATCGAGTAACCCTCGTTTCAGTCCTGTTTCACTGAACCGGTATAACCTAACATTCCAGCCATGTCTATCTCATGAGATATAAAATCTTTACCCAATGCATTGGAGGGAGATATAGGTCCTACCCTTCTCATAATGATACCATTCTTATGTGTGCCACAAAATCATAAATCATACATCATTGCATAACCCATGTAATACAAATGGAAATCTTAAACATCATGACATCATAAAACAATTCATAAAGGAATTCATAAAAATAATTCCATCACAACATAATCAAATTAATGTAATAATAGGTATAAAACAGAACCCTTTATTATCTTAGATGGAAAATAATTTTGATAAAACACTTGAACTCCATTCTTGAGGAAAATATCCTTTCTACTTCAAAAAACACTTTTCTTTTCTTGACATGTCATACAATTATAAACTAAAAGAAGTTGATTAAAAATAAACTTGAAAACTTATAAAGGAAGCTTCTTGGAAATAATGTTTTAAAAATCCATTCATGCCGTATAAGTTAAAAAAAACATTCTTCGTACTTTTGTCGGAAAAGTCAAAAAGTACCTCGTACGAGAAACGACAAAAGATTCCTTTCATATACTTTAATAAAAACTCACCGAAGGGTAAAATTGGATTTAAACAATTTTAGGTGGATGGAAATAACATTAAATATTGAGGAAACATAGATGTGGATGATAAAATACACCCCAGTAAATTTCAAAGTATAAACAATCTCGGATAAAAATGAGATTGTGATATTTCCCTTACCTTAGGTCCGATTTGCTTCGTATGTGTCCGAACCTCCTGTATAATGATTTAAATAATGTCATTGACTTATTACAGAATCATATTCATTGTTATGATATCATATATGGTTCACTTATGACTTTATATCACCCGTTCTTTTGTAAATTCCATGTTCAAGAAGCATTTTGGGTAAAATCGTTTCATTTATCGTAGGTGTTTTGACTTGTTGTTCTTGACATTATTATTACTTATATCATGATTTACTTACTTCCAGAATATAAAATATGATTTATATATCATATATATTTAGTATATATATATATATATATAATAGATAGATAAATGAAATGAAAAACACCGTTCATGGAGACGGTAGTCCGTACGTACACATGAACACTGTTTTCCTTTCCTTATTGTCTTGAATGGAAGTAAGTAGATGACATACATATATATAAATATACATAAATCCAGTAGCTTTATAATGTCATATATTTCATTATTATTTCTTATATATACTTTATAATCATTCTTAAATGGTTAACATGGAGAATGAATCTCATCGCGTCGTGGAGACGGTAGTCCGTACGTACGCACGAGCGATGATATCATTTCCATAAATATTGAATTGAATTGGAGTGGATTATACAATATATCAGAATCAATATGATGTTTTAATAACTATGTATAGTTATTCTTTACACCATTATACCCATCCATGTAAGGTGGTGGTGGAAAATAGATTACACCACGGCGTGGAGACGGTATTCCGTACGTACGCACGTGCGGTGATTTATTTTTCCGTAGGATGGATAGATGGTGAAATAGGGTTGTTTCATACTTATAATAACATATCAGTATATGAGTGATACTGATGTTATTACTTCATAATGAAACAACCTAATAAGAAGAAGTGGAAGAAGAAATAAAGATGAAAGAATTGGTAACGGTAATTACCTCTTCTTTGAAGCGCCTCTTTGAGACCTCCTCTTAGGGCACTAAAATTGGTCTTTGAGGAAGACCAGAACCTCTAGGATGTTTCTAGGGAAGTGGAGAAGAGATTTTGGCAGGATTTGTCCGATCTTGAAGGCTCAAAGTTGTGTGAGGAAGAGAGGGAGGAGGTGCCCTTTTATAAGGGAGGAGAGGGGCACCTTTGGAATAACTAAAAATATTATTTTATTATAAAGTCAAGTTCGGTTTTAAATAGCTCCAAATTGATTTATTTCTAGGATAAGGTGGGGATGGGTCTAAATCCTCTCATCCAATAGAATTTAGACAAGTTTAGATTCCTATTTTAACCTTATCATTTAGATTTAACTCTAAGTTAAATAATTTAACTTTTACCGTGACTTTTTGTTTTCTTACACTATATGGTTAATACACTTACTATAACATGCCAAACGAACCCCAAGTTGTTTATTATTAATATATATATACTTATCTAAGTCATTTGTCCGAACCTTAGATTTTTAGGAATTAAATAACAATTAATAATATAATATTTGATTTAAAAACTATTTTGTGTCAATTTTGACACTGTTTGATATATGATTTTTGTGAAAGTCATAACAGAATTATATGTTCGAAAAAAGTTGATTAAATCAACACTAATATATCATAGTAACCTAGAAAATTAGTGGAATTCATAAAAAGTCTCAAATTACATTTATTTGAGCATTTATAACATCAATTATGTTAACATTTCCTTAAAAGGGTAATTACTGCATCATCGTTGTGTCATAAATAAATTAATTTATTTAATGTCTAAAAATTATAAATAAAATATCATTATGTAGTAAATCCTTTTAGATTTCTAATGAATATTTATATTCGAATTTATCTTATGTATAACCCCATATTAAAAATGTTTTATTTATTAAACTTTGATTTTAACTATTTTAACTATTCATTAAATAAAATAATATTAAATGTCATAATCTAATCCAAGTGGACCTAAATGGTCATATTATATTCATAAGGTTGTTTTTGGTAGAATTACACTTATCCAATAGAATTAGGACATGTGTTAGGGTAATAGTAATATCATATTTACCCTTAGTTACCATATTTACTATTAACCGTGGTAAAAAAAAGTAAAAAGTTACTATTCACCAAAAAATATTTTCATCTCATTGAACCACATTTTAGTCCTTGATATTAACCGTGTCTGTCGGATTTTCGAAATTTCATTCACAGAAGCGGTAAAATTAAGTTTTATGAAAAATTCAGTTTTTTTAACTACCACTTAGTAGTTTCACTATTCATCAAAAATTGATGTTTTTCAGAACAATACCAAAATTTCATCCTAAGCTATATTTCATATTCCGAATTCAAAAATGAAGTCTATTTTACCAAATTCATAACATAGAAGTTGCATTAATTAATTTTATAATTAAATCCCGCTGTTAAAACAAATAGCGTGTTTTTATGAAACAATATCTATCAAAAGATTGACACTTGATTATGTCTGGTTTAAATGTGAAATTACAACCAATGACCAACATTGTATTAAATTGTAAAAATATATTCTAAATATACTTTAAAACCACTCAAATTAATAATTTATCACTATTAATTATTTCGATTAAAAAAGTTGTTTTTAATTATAATTTAGTAATTTTCACTATTCATCAGAATATGAAAGTTATCCGAAAATCACCAAAATTTCACCCTAAGCTAATTTCGATATTCCGAATCAAAAAATTAAGTCCATTTTAAAAAATAAAATTTACAAAATTTCAAAAAGTGGTTATTACTCTTCATAACGGCTAGTTTTAATAATATTTTATTAGCATATCGTTGTTTAGTGAAACTCGGTATTGCGTACTACACACGCTATCGAGGAAGGTCGCGATTGCGTGTAATGCAAGGCAAGTCAAGGATGCGTGTTGTGCAAGCTCCTTTTGGTGTAGCGTACAACACAAGACATTAATGAAATTAAAAAGAATATTTTTCATAAAATCTCGGGGTGTTACAGTTTCAGTCCTATTTCACTGAACCGGTTTAACCTGCCGTTCCAGCCATGTCTATCTCATGAGATATATATCTTTACCCAATGCATTGGAGGGAGATATAGGTCCCACCCATCTCATAATGATACCATTCTTATGTGTGCCAAAAAAATCATAAATCATACATCATTGCATAACCCATGTAATAAAAATGGGATTCTTAAACATCGTGACATCATAAAAAAATTCATATAAGATAATGGAATTCATAAAAATAATTCCATCACAACATAATCAAATAAATGTAATAATAGGGATAGAAACATAACCCTATATTATCTTAGATGGAAAATACTTTTGATAAAACACTTTAACTCCATTCTTGAGGAAAATATCCTTTCTACTTCAAAAACATTTTTCGTTTCATAACATGTCACACAATTTTAAACTAAAAGAACGTGATTAAAAATAAACTGGAAAACTTGTAAAGTAAGATTCTTGGAAATAATGTTTTAAAAATCCATTCATGCCATATAAGTTAAAAAAAATTCTTCTCATACTTTTGTCGGAAAAGTCAAAAAGTACCTCGTACGAAAAATGACTAAAGATTCCTTTCATATCTTTTACTAAAAACTCACCGAAGGTTAAAATTGGATTTAAACAATTTTAGGAGGATATAAATAATATTACATATTGAGGAAAAATGGATGTGGATGATAAATATTCCCCAGTAAATTTTGAAGTATAAACAAATTCGGATAAAAATTGAGATTGTGAGATTGTCCCTTACTTCAGGTCCGATTTGCTTCGTAAGTGACCGAACCTCCTCTTCTTTGAAGCACCTCTTTGAGACCTCCTCTTAGGGCACTAAAATTGGTCTTAGAAGAAGACCAGGACCTCTAGGATGTTTCTAGGGAAGTTGGGAAGTGAATTGTGTAGGGTTTGGGCGAGCTTGAAGGCTCAAATTGGTGTGAGGAGGAGAGGGAGGATGTGCCCTTTTATAAGGGATGAGAGGGGCACCTTTGAAATATAAGAAATATTAGTTTATATTAAATCCCAACCCCACTTAAAAACTTTCAAAATGACTCATATCCGAAGATTAGATGAGATAGGGATGTAATCTCATCAACCAATAAAATATAGACATGTTAGGAATTTATTTTAAACATTATCATCTTGATTTATCCTTATTTATCAATTTTATTTTATTTGTGGTAATAATTTTATAAATTTTAAATTATTATAAATAATTACATATGTGTTGTGAATTTTCCATAATTTGACACTTTATGAAATTTTCGACCATATAAATTTTAATTTATAATTTTTAAATAATTTTGTGATTTTTAAACAATTTTATAATATGTTATTTTTATAAAATAACAATAGTGTCAATTTCGAAACTATTCATTTATTTGTATTTAAATAAAATATATACAGAAGATATGTTCGAACTAAAAGCTTTAACAGATTCATAAAATTTCATATGTATCTAGAAAATTAGTGGATCACATTAAATAGTTCATATAATATTTATTTTAATATTTTTAAAACCATTTATTTGATTTTTTAATTAATAATTTCAACATCACTATTGTGTCATAATTAATGATAATTATTTAATCCCTAAAAATTATAAATAAATTCATATGATGTAGATAATTGTAATATATTTCTAGAGACTATTCATGTTCGATGTTTCCTTAAGTTAATCATTAAATTAAAATTATTATACTTATAAGATTTAAGAAAGTGACATGTTGTCACTTTCTTTGGTTTTAATAATAATTAAATAATTTTCATGGACAAAATTCCATTAAATGAATAGAATATGACCCTTACGTGATATGAGTCGACTTTTAGTCATCCAATAGGATTTTGGCAGGTGTTAGGGTAATTTTATAATCTTATATTTACCCTTAATTACCCGATTTACCTTTAACTATGGTAAATAAAATTTACTGTAGTTACTATTCAAAATTCCCAAAAATAAAAAGTAGACTATCAACATAATTTAGACCCACTGATTCCAAATTTGGAATCCAGTTTTAAAAATTCAAAACACATAGGTTGCAGTAATTAATTTAAAAGTAATCCCGTTGTTAAGAAAACGAGTTTTAGAAGTTAAAACATTGCCAAAGATTGAAATGTTTTTACCTATGAATTCAATGTTAAATTAATGATAATGACATAAATTATATTAAATGGTAAAAATATATTCTATTTATACTTTAAAATCATTCAATATTATAATTTAACCATATAAATTATATCAATGAAAAATGTTGTTTTTAATTAAAAATTAGCGTATTTTTACTGTTCACCAAAATATCAAAAATTTCTCCAAAGTAAATATTTATATCCTGATTCCAAAGAAGAGTTTAATTTTGTCAAATTGAACTTATAAAAATGTCAAAAAATAGATTTAATTTGGGTGCGCCATCAAAAGGCGGCAAAACTGCATTTTTTGAAAAATACTTATTTTACCCGAAAAATTTATTTTTTTCTCTTACCATGTTCTAGAAAATGTGTAAGATGAATAACAATGTTATAAAATTAAAAATGTAGTTAATACTATTCATAACGGCTAGTCTATAATAATATATCATTGTTTAGTGAAACCTGGTATTGCGTACTACACACGCTATCGAGGAAGGTCGTGATTGCGTGTAATGTAAGCCAAGTTAGTATTGTGTGTTGTGAAAGATTCCTTTGGTGTTGCGTATAATAGAAGACATAAAAAAAATATTTCTCATAAAATCTCATGGTGTTACAATCACAACGTAACTCTATGAATATAGTGAGAAGCTGTTAGTTGAATTCCTATGTGAAGTAGGTATTTGTAAGTATAGTGATACTAAAGTAGTGAAGGTGTGAAAATCACCATCCATTATAGTCATAATTATTATAGAGGTGAATATGTGATTAGAGAATTTAACCAATCAATTAATGGTGTATGTATTAGTACCAACCCATTTAATAAGATAATGTGACTTTATCGGCTTTATTTTCATGCATGCGGTTAACAATTTCTTGGTAAAACAGCAAAATATACCCATAGGCACTAACCAACAATGGTGGTTAATTACTATTTGGTGTTGAAGATTCTTACTATGTTTGGTTATTTGTAAAAAATAAGAAAAACCTAGTTTACCCCTCCTATCAGGTGTCTAAATTGATCCTATTGGTTATATCACTAAATAACACAACTCTTGGAAGATTTTCCCCTCTTTTTATCCCCCTCAAAAGATGCACTCATTTCTTATTCATCAATACTATTTAAACACTCTTTGATGGGGAGCTTATTTTACTATCTAACTACGAGTCTTATTCAACCCCATGATTTTTCTCCTTTAATTCCCTATATATTTATATAAATAAAAAAACGATAAGTGAATAAGGAGTTGATTCCTTTCTGTTTGATGATAAAAAACTATATTTAAAGTTATATGTAAACTAATATATTCTAATATTTTTAGTTTAAACATTGGGATACATCTTCACACTAAATACCCTTTTGATTTTATTGCTAAAATATTCTTTGGGAATCCTATGTTTCTTTCTAACCTTTAAAAATTTTCATGTGTGGAATGGAATTATCCACCTTTTTAAATAAAAATATTTCATCCATATATACTTTTCTGTTTATTTCTATATTTTTTAGCATTTCTTCTTGAGTTGGTAAGATAGTCACACTGTTGTTATTATTATGACCGACTTGCTTAAACCACTGACACAGGTATTTTAAAACTATTAGGCCATTATACTTGGACAATATCTCATTAAATTCAAGTTCTTATTTATGTGAAAAAATCTGTTTGTATCCAGAACTTTCTTTTTCCTCTATTTATTTAGACATTTTCAATTTTCCAATCTAAAAAATCCGGAATATCTTACGAAATATATAGATTTATTAGAGTTTTTATATAGATCATTTAGAACTTTTATATTATCTTTATTATAAATCCCCTTCATATCTCTATTTATAATGTCTTTATTTTTAATGTTTTTTTCTCCTATATATTGATTCCGTCTTTAGATTCAATGATCTTCCTTTTATTTTGATTTTCAAAGACTACTTGAAATGGTAGATAGTGTAAAACATTTTCCCAAAATTGAGTCATATTACATTCATTTACCTAAAAAACTCTAATTACTTCCATTTTTAACAACTTAAGAGTTTTTAAGCATTATTATTTCTATTAAACATCTTTCTTTATTTGTTTTTCTCTCGAGGAAACTTGGTCTCCTTTTATTTCTCTATTTTATTTTATATTATTATGATATTTTTTCTTATTATCATATGAATAATTTTTTATGTGTTCATAAAATTACGCATAATATATTTTACCACCTATCTAGTAGCAATCACACAAATTGTCAAGGTAATAAAATATAATCTTAGTGGATACATATTTCTTTTTTTGTGAATTATACTTTTGAATTGTAGGTATTCTCCTTAATTTTTTCATTATCACCTTATTATAGAACTCCTATAAATCCCACATGTTTTCATATCATAAAAACATTAAAATTATTTATTCCACAACATCTAGTAGCACCAACATCTTCCAATGAACCTCCTTAATTTTTTGAGGTAATTTAGATAGGTTTACTTTGATACTAATTTTTTTTGTGGAATCACTATTTTCTTATTCTGTTTTTATGATGCAGTTTTACTTGAATATTACTATATAAAAATTTTAATTATTATTTTATTTTGTAGTTTTTTATAACTATTCATGTCTATATTCAAATATGAAACCTACACCAATAGTAAAAACTATATTAGTAAAAATATTTTTACCTGGATTTTAATATAAATGTTTCTAAGAGCTTATTGAAGGATAATCTGGGAATGATTTGAAGATCCTATTTTTATTGTCCTAATCCATTTTTATGGATGAATATTCACCAAAAGCCTTTATAGTATCACTTTTATTTTTATTAGTTTGGGAATTTCCAGCATATGTTATTTTTAGATTCCACAAATCAAACTCATGACACTTCATGTATAGGGAGTTCTTCTCATACTCAACTGATCCCAAGAACACTTCTTATTTTCTTTCTATATTCTTGATTTAATCCCCTTGAATATTTATTAATTATTGTAAGGATTTGTTGAGATATATTGCACTTTTCTTATTTAACATGTAATAGAGCATATTTAACATCGATAAATGATTTGTATGGATTTTTAGTATATGTATCACTTCTCTAAATTCATGTTTAGTTATAACATTATCACAAGAAATAATTTTAAACCATTATTTAATCAAAGAAATATTTTCATTACAAATTGATACAAATTCTTATTTGTCTTTGACTAGTTGTGTGAGAGCCTAAAACATTTGAAACACTATTTCTAAAACATTATCTATATATTTAGCCTCACCTCTTAGCTGTGTATTTTCATCAATAAGTCCCTTGATAAAACTAAATATGTAAATAATAACAACAATTAGAACTTTATTTATATATTTACTATCTTTAAATTAGAGTTATTCAACTATTTCAATATACTTATTCTCATCATACTCACCACATCTTGAACTAGTTTCTTTAGAAGGATAACTTTTAACATGTTTTCTAGTTGAACAATTACCACTTCAATCCTTATTATCCTTTAAAATATATATTTATTTTTTTAATATCCAGTATTAATGTTTTTTTACTAAGTAATATTTAAATTTTTAGTAAATATTTTATATTCCAAAGGAAATCTGGTTAGCTCTAATAACTCTTGATGTGCCCAAATTAAGTGGGATCACTAAGATGGGGAGGAAGTCAATCAGTGATAACCTTTTCTTTTTATGATTTATTTTCTTTAAACAAACCGATGTGACATCTCAATATCTCAATTATATCATTATTTGTTATCTTACCCTTTCTCATATGCAATATGATGAATGAAAAAGAAAACACATAAGTATTTAAATGTCCTGTCCTTAAAAGAATACTTCATACTAGTTTTTGGTTAAGTTAACATGCCTAGTTTTTCCACTACAAATCACTCAGAGTATATGTATAAGAATATTTCACCACATTCTCTTGGGTACTCTCTTCTCCCTTAATCAATGCTCACACCATCCTGGTTTTCTTCTTGAAATCTTTATTTGAGATACCATCGATACACTTGAGTGTTGTTTACATTATTCTCCCTTGTATCTTTCATTTTATTTTCTATTTTAATTTCCCCCTGGTTTCATTCATAATGTACATCAGCTTTTCTTTGGACCCTGGTTTTAATCTAGATAATTTTTTAGGTTTTTTGTTTTTGTATCTATTTTGGGATTCACTGATATCCACTCCCACTATGTTTGCCCAAACCTTCATGATTGACCCCATCTATGGTCAACATAGTGGAATATATGGTAGATTTGGGATATACCAGTGTATGTTTTTGAAGGTGATTTCCTATAAAGATGTTCGTAATTTTTAGAATTCCACATCCCTCATATTCTCCCACTATTCTGTTTCATTCCTGAATCACAAACCAAGAGTCCAGTTCAGTCAGGTGTAGTGGTGGTATATAAGGATTGGTATGGTGCAGGTGGACATTCTCGGTGTTATTTCTTTCTCTAAAACTTTTCTCTCCCATTATTTCATGGTTATTTCGATTACCCATGTATGATTTAATGGTGAGAATCATTACTTAGGATCAAACAATGATACATAAGTGTTTTTTTGGGATTGGATTATGTAGGATTTTTTAGGTAGTCAGATTCTTTGGTTTGATAGATTTTCATTCTCACTAGTATTCTTCGTTTTTATTCTACTGATTTTATATTTTTAGTAGTGGTGATTTGTTTTATTCCATGGAATAATTATTACTTTTGATGAATATATTTAGTATTACAGTTATTCTTTTTGGTGATTTGTTTTTTTATGATGTTTTCATTGACCGGTTATCTCTTATTTGATGTCTGGTTTACTGTGGCACAACAAATGGTGTTGATAAATGATGATGAGGATGGGTATGTGCTTAGAGGATCCAATGATACTATGCTTGTCAGATATGAGTGAGGAAGACTTCATTGGAACGTGATTAGTAGGTACAACCTTGGTGATTTGGTGGGTGTTGTTCTCAAGGAATAATGTTCAATAATCCACAAGGACCCCGCTTGGGTTCTCAATGGGCTACCATATACTGAATTTTGAATTTCAAAATTTGAATGTTCTTTCCAATTTTTGGGGGTTTTAATGCCTTTAATTTGAGAGTTGGTTTGGTTTAGATTGAATGTGTGTTTGGTTCTCACTCAACCTAAAAGTTATTTATCTTAATATAAAAAAGTGTTTTGAAGGAGGAGTAAAAGTGGAAGAAATATCCAAAAAAAATTGATAGAAAATCTCCCAAAATTCTTGGTCCTTTAGTGAATATTGAGATTCAATTTATATTGGTTCTATATACTAGATCCTACTAGTTTAATATATTTCCTAAAAATAATATATCCTTCTCTAAATAAGGTATTTATATAGCTTCCTCATTGTTCTTCAAAGGGTTTCCCAAATTCCTTCCTTGAAATGGTCCATGAACACTCCTTTCTCCTGGTACAATGTGCGTTGTCCATGTTATCCTTCAAGTTAATGCATCCTAATCTTCCAAAGGACCATTTTACTTTCTCATCTTCTTCTCTTAAAGATATGATGACATCTCAAGTTATATAAATTTGTTCATACTTCTCTTTTCCCATTGAGCTATAACACAGTAGTAGAAATGTTGGCTCCCTCTTCAGTCCTCGATGCACCAAAACTCTTGGATGTAGTTGGCTCTTTCTTTGATAAATAAAAGATCTATTTTCTAGAATTTATTATCAGGGTTTCTATCAATTCTCTACCACTTATTCTTCTTCTCCCTTATTTTTATTCATAGAATTATTGTGAATATTATTTTGATATTTGAATTATTGAATCTCTCCCCTACTTTTGGAAATATATTGTTAGTTGAATTACAAATAAAATTCAAGTACATATATTCATTAAAAATTTCCTAATTATTCGGGTTATTTCCTTATAAAAATCTCCATAATATCCATACTTTTAAAATTTTTTAAATCTCCATGGTAGTGTGAATTTATATGTAGAACTAAAATTATTATATACTCATGGGTTCTTATTTTTTTTCATCTTGGATCACAATCAATATAAAATATTTGTGTTGTCTATTACTTGAAGATAAGTGCATGAATCATATAAATTAATCCCTATTTATCAGAATATTTTATTATGAATTTTCTACTTTATTTTATAAAGTAATTTAGGATTAAGTTATATAATATCATCCTTATGAAGTTGAATCATCCTTACAAAATCTTAATGAATCACTAATAAGATTAAATCATCCTTAAATAATTGTCGAATCATCCTTACAAAGTAGGATGATCCTTATAAAGTATATAGATCATCGTTATAAACTATGTTATCCATCCATATAAATTCCATAATAAGGATAATTGGTCTTTATAGAAACCTAAAACGATCCTTATGTAGTCTCATCCTTTTCAAAAAAAAACTATCATATTCAATAATAAATCTTATGCATTGTTTCAAATAACTCATACGTTGACTCATAAATAGTATAAAATCATTAAAATGTATAGTCTTATGAATCATACATAGTTAACATGAAACATATGATGAATCATACATATCCTTGGTAAATTTATCAAAAAATAAGTTCTCAATCTAGAAATGAATCCTACTGAGATCTGTAATGATTCTTACATTGTGTGTAAGGTTCAATACTTTTTTAAATTTTCCACACATTAGCACAGGAATTATAGACATCCAAAAATACTTACAGAACCTCTTCAACTAATTCTGAGTCATTCTCAAATAATCAAAAGCATTTCAAAATATCATCCAAATATCCTCTTGTTCAATTTATAGTATCTATGACTTCTAACATATTTTTGATGGTTTCTTCACATCTTCTCAGAACTTTAGTTTATCATTCTTACTTGAATAATTACTCTTCAATATTCACATTATAATGATTTTCCAAACATTTTTTTAGCTATTATAGAAAATGTTTCTTCATCCATCAACACTTGACCTTGGTTTCCTTGAAGGTTCACTCCAAAATCATCATATATAAGATACACTACATTGAATTTTCCTAGGTGATATCCCTAATTAGAAAAATTCATATTCCTTTTCAATTTATTATGGCAGTAACTTTCTCATCATACATTATCTTTACACATAATTCATAGTGAAAAAATTAAATTAATATTCCAAAATCCATTTTATTAATTCAAATTTTCTATTTCCATAACCACCCATCCTAGTTCATACTTTTTTTATTTCATTTAATAGTCACGGTTCGCCTTATTCATTAATCACATCCTATATTGAACCATATTTTATTATACAATTATATATTATAAAATTTCATGAAAAAAAATGATTTCATACATTAAATAATTTAGAGGTCATTATTTAAAAAATAAAATCCAATTCAATAAAATGAATCTCTAACTATAATAATTTAGTAGCGAAATAAATAATCTAAAAAAAGAATCAACTAGAGAGACATTATGTTACCATTTTATTAAATAATTTATTATTCCATGGAAAAAATATAGAATAAAATATATTAAATAATCAATTATAATGGTCACCCTTAATGATTATCCAATAAATGAAATAGTAGTTACTTGATTAATCAATTGAAATATACCTTTATTTTAACGACCACCATACACAAACAACTACCTATATCCCCATAAAAAATTCCCTAACAACTAGCTCGCCCCTATAAAAATACTCTTTAGCCATATCCCAAAATATTTACTCACATTTATATAGATTCCTATCAAATTTTTAGAATTACATCTATAGAAAAATTTATTCTATTATCAATGGAGAGATTTCCCTTAATGGTAATTTTTATAGGGATTTTATAGATTAGAGACAATCAATCACCAGAAATTCAATATGGACTGAATCGAATGTGATCATTGAGAGGGGGGGGGGGTGAATCAGTGATCCCTTTTTATTTTTACAAACATTTATTCTAAATTCAACATTTTTAGTTGGTTAAAGCTTCAAGCCACCCTTCTTTTGTATCACCACTTTACCCAAATAATGCAATAAGTAAAAGTCACAAGATACAAAAATTTACATGGTTTATTCTCAATGTGAGGCTACTTCTTTTTACAACTGGATCTGTGCGCCAATTACAAATTCATAGTCTATCAACATAAGTGGTAACAATGGAATAGTCTCACACCATACATCCATGACCTATGAAAATGGGATTCAATATCCCACAAATGGACATTTATACCATCTCACACAGTTATGAACCTCTCACTAGTTCTTATTTTTGTCTCCCAAAACTCATACCTCCTAGATGGTATTTCCTTAACTACACAATAATTGATCTTTAAATTCATTAAAAACTTTCTTTTATTAAGTATTTGACTTTTATATAACAATTTAATATAATTTTAAAAATTTTCTCTTCAAATATTTACACCCATTTCTCCGGGATTATTCATCGTTTCTCAAACTCACTATGATAGAAAAACACAGTACCTCCGCTTATCCTTATCACTCTTATTATATGATAAGGTTTAATCAAGATAATTATATTTATCCATTCGACACATGGTCTCTCCTAGATGAATTTGAATTCCCCTCTTTGAAATATAAAAAATGATTTCATGAATGTAGTATAATATCATGAATATTATTTTTTTGACTCCAGTAGTTTTGAAATATTCTGTAAACTTAAACTTCAAAATCAATTAAAAATAAGATAATAAATCCCTTTAAAACCCCTAAGGATTTTTAATTTATTCTCCATGTGGTATATAAATAATTACAGCCTCAATATCCCAAAAAATACCATTCCTTTAAATCTATTTAAACCTTCCTCTATGTATCTATGAATGAATTGAACACCATGGACTAGACTATGGTGTAACACTCCCCATGTTGTGATTTTAATATCAAAGAATTCTCTAAATATAGACTATAAATGAACTAAAATGTGATCCATGACACTTTAATCCTTACCCCTTATTCTACTGTTTGAGACTCTATGTGTATATACACAGATTTGTTTACTCATAGTTTCACATAGAAAAATTATAATCTTACTACAATCGCTAAAACACCCATTGGTAATTCACTATAGTCTGGCGAAATATTCATTTTCTAGCACTGTATGACATGGTCTCCATCTCTTCACCGTGTCTCATAGTTACCTTAAAACATCTAGTAAAACCAAAAAGTTAACTTTATGTAGTTATTGAAAATTATATCTATCCCTTATGTAGCCATTATCTTTCTCAGATGACCTTTACACAGATCATTAATTACATTGACATAGTCTCTATTTCATTAGTGTGAAATTTATATAGTCTGTGAATGACCATTATGTTGCACATGATCACCTTAACTAGCCTATATATTATTGGATTACATTTACACACTTATACTACCTTTATGTAGGTAGCACAATAGCCAAATGCCCTTTATGAAACATGAGTTTACCATTACATAGTTCTCCATTTACCTTTACACATATACTTGATTTCAGTGAAACCATTATATAGAGCCTAAATTACCTTTTAATAACAAAAAAATCCCTAACTTACCACTATAAAGGATTCATAATACCTTTACATAGGTAGTTCACTAAAAGTCCTACCTTTATGTAGTCTACATAAATCAAGAGTTATCTTTACATAGGTAACAATTTCAAATCAAAATAAATTAATAAAATTATAAATTAATCCCAAGGCCTTTAAACTTCTATGAAATATTTTAGACATGTATTTTTTACCCAAAAAACTTTTATTTATCTTGTAGATCAATGAAAAAATCATCATAATTAAATTTACCACTTTTTATTAAACCTATCCACTTGAGTTCTTCAAGTTGTAGCCACAAAACCCATCTTAATTTTACTTTAATTCATGAAAAACATATTGATAATAAATAAAACTTCTTATTTTGGTAACTTTAATATCCCCTTTGTATTTGTTAATAAATAACCTTTTAAAGTTCTCTAAAATAAATGCAATTCATGTCCCCCTTGTTGATAATAAATGTAAACAGACTCGGGGGGGGGGGGGGGGGGGTTATACCTCACTTATTTTCTCCATATTCTACTTTGTGAAACATTTTTCCACAGCATCCACATCTCCTTATTTAAATTTTTATTTCTACCTGATGCACTTGTGAGATAAAAATATGAATCAATATGATTTCATAGCAATGTGCCTCTAGATAATCAATAATAAGTCTACGTGGACTAACTTTCTATAGAAAGAAGAGTAAATACCTAATATTATCAATGCTATCCATAAATCCAAATATGTTTCAGAATTCCAAATTTTCTAATTTGAGTGATATTAAAAAAGATATATAATGTTATGATCTATATCTTCCACAAATATCAATGAACACATTAAATGTTTCAAGTTCAATACATAACAATTTCCATTTCTCTTAGGAAACACCTCAACCAACAACCCCCTTTGTTGAAAACTTTTTTCATAATAAAAACTAGGGTGGAGAGTATATTGGAAAACCTAAATATTTAGTTTTACAAGTTTTTCCATAAAATTATTTATTTCATGACTTGATCACATTAATACCCATTCTTCATGTTTTTATCCCACTAAAGAGATGCAATCAGTTTATCTTCATCCTGAAAATAATCATGTTTCATGATGGATCATTTCTATTACTGTTAATTTTTGAATAAAAATAAAGGAAATAAGTATGGGGTACCTTTATCTTTAGTGAGATAAGTAAGGTTGAGGGGTTCATCGCAACCATAATCTCCCATATTTCCCAACTTTATCATTGGGAATACTCTTCATGATTTTTCACCCAATTTTATTATCATTTGTCTTTGCTGAAAAATTGGTGGAATCACTCTTCTGAACATGCTTATTGTATGGGACATATTTTAATTCATGATAAAAAAATTTCAAGCATCCTTATATGATAGATTCTTTCTTATTATATTTTCCTTTTTTAGTTAGGAAAGTAATCGAGTAATTTGTAACATGATCAGTGGCCTTGTATATCCCATATAAATCCTTCCAATCATTAGTTATTCTTATTCTAATTTAATAACAACAAAAATATTGTGATTCCTTCAAATTTACATATTAAATAGTATTGTTTTTGACATAATGAGATCCTTTTATTTTATCTTACACCCATTTTAAAATCCGTGGAGTCTTCTTCGTTGATTTCTTAGTTTCAAATTTTTGCAAGCTAAGATTGTTACTGAATCTCATAGAATTATTTATTCTTTTATCTATAAGACCCCCTTAAATCATCCTAATTCTAGGTTAGTGAAATATTAAAACAAAAATTATAGGCTTTGTCTCCAAAGGCTTCACAACACCAATTGTACCCATTAAAGATTGATTTATCAACCTATTGTTTAGTTTGTACATGGAATTATGCTTTCTTTCCAAGAATCTTCTAGCCTTCATTTATTATTTTATTTAGTAATTTTACTTTTCTATAAAGAACCCAAATTTTATTTAATGTTTCAAAATAAGTTTTAAAACTTACTTCAAATTGAGAACTTCAAGTTTTCATATCAAATTCTACACTATGAGATGAAATAGAATCAATATAACTAGAAAAATTAAAAGAAGTTTAAATCTTTATCTTGGGTTTGGTCTTCTCAGTAGCTTTAGAATATTTATAATTAATCTCTAATAAATTTTCATAATACTATATCAACTTATTTTAGGTTTATTTATAATTAATACATTGAGATTATGCCTCATCTAGTTATTTACCTTTTATAGACAGATTGACGTTAAGTTTATTTATTATTTTCTCATGTTCTATAATTGTTAGCATGAATGTTTTGATTTCGTGACTTGGTCAATTTGTTTCTTATCTTAAACTCTTATTCCTTACCCAAGCCATTTGATTTTATTCTTAATATGAGTGTTATTCTCAAGGTATACTTCAATTTTATACCTTATAATGTATTAATTATAGTTATATTTTCTTCCATCATCACTACTTGATGTGTCTTCATATTTTTTTAATTGAGTAATAGTGGTTATGTGATATTGAGAAGTACCATTTCAGACTCAGTCCATGCCAATGAGTCATCTTCTCCCTCCATAGTCCTTAGTTTTTTGTTATCCTTTTCTAATAACAACTAATTCCTCTATGGATTTACTCTTTTGGATTTTTAGATATTTTCATAGAGAAGTCTTCAATTCTTGATGAATAGTGTCCTTTTCTATCTTACTCATATTCAATAATATTCTTCTCCAGTAAATTAGAGGAAAAAAGACAAACACTATTAAATTTATAACATCTTAAAGGGTGTTTTCCAATATACATTCCTTTTCCCTTTTTAAACAACTTTTGTATAAGAGCTACCACTCTATTATAATTTTCATATTTATCATATTTATCATTTTTAGAATTATTATAAGTATCATATTGTTCTTTACTCATTTTATATCTTCTCATTGCCTTAATTTTATTTGTTCTAAAAAACTAGGGATTTTTACATTTAATAATTGAGAAGAATATTATGCACTTAATCAATAGATAATTATCCAATTTCATTAATTGATGAAATATTTCAATCAAATATTTTGGGAAAATTTCTTATAAGATTTTTCATAATGGTTTAATCTTCAAAATTTCACCAAATACCTTAATATTACTCACTATATAACTAACCTATGTAAATAAATCATCAATATTCTCATTATCTTCCATTAAACTATCTTCAAACTTGGCTCCCCAAATTTAAATCTTGGCATCCTTGGTATTTAAATTTCCTTCAAACATATTTTATAGTTTTCCTTATATCTCCTTAGCAGTTATATGTCCCATCACCTTGGTGAATACTTTATTAGAAAGTGATTCAAAGATGAAATTCCTTATTTCTTATCCACTTCAATATTTTTCTTATCTACATGAGTCAAGAGTGCGTCGCTTCTAAGTAGAGTAAATCCCACTATAGTAGTATCACTAACCTCAAGAACTTATTATTGTAAATATGAAAACATTCTACTTTCCATCCATGTACTAGTAAAAATTATATTTATCGGGATGCATTTTTAATTTTGATTATTTATAACTGATGTGAACTTTATAATGAGTTTATTAGATACATCAATTATCTAGTAACCAACTTTGAAATTTATTTTAGAACATAGATTATGTTTAAACGATGAAAAAAATAATTTTTCATATTGGTTATTAAATAAATTATGTGATGCAACTTTTAAAATGTTATCAAATGTTATGTGGACTCAATTATAGGTCTTTCATTCATGTGAAAGTGGTCTATATTATCACTCCTAGAATCCATAACCCATATTTTCCCCAATACAAGGGAATCGAATCATCGAATGCTGCTTGCATTACCATTTTCTCCCACCCTAAGGTATCATCGACCACCACTGGAAAATTTTTTACACTATATTTATATTTTTTTCTTTTTCTCATTCATCCCTAATTGTGTATATATTTATAGTTGATCTTTATTTTTTATATTTTTATGTTTTAATTAATTAATGTTGATTTTAGTTTGCATTACCATCTTCATCCACCCTCAAGTATGGTCATCCACTACTTGAGAACTCTCTATACCATATTTCCATTGTCATCATCTCCCCATCCTCCCCCTATTGCATATATATTTTTAGTTTTTATTTATTTATTTATTTATTTCATATGAAACAAGGTATGTTTTAATTGGGTAATGTTGATTTCATCATCATCATTAAAATTTTTATTCAAGGAAAAGGAAAACATATAAGTTGCCCTGCAAAGGCAGGTCATGAGAACCACACCACTATAGGGGTCTAAAGTAATGGGGGCCAAGGGTATCCCCTCAAATGTTGTTAATACCTTCCTATTTTAAGCTATGGGCATAATAAAAAAGAACTATCCCTGAACCTGGAGAGTCAAGAGAGGCCATATAGTCTGCTACTTTGTTACCCTCCTACTAGGTGTGGACCACTTTGGTATTGTTGTCGAGGATTTCATGAAACGTCTTAACGATATACCCAATCGACCAAGAGATTATCCCAAGGTCTTTCATGGAATTTCACAATATCAGTGATACAGTTTCCACTTTTATGATAGCCAGACATTGCTGCCGACATACTGTAAGGCCTATAAACATGGTCATTAACACTGCCAGTAGGG
This sequence comes from Viscum album, assembly GCA_963277665.1. NCBI lineage: Eukaryota > Viridiplantae > Streptophyta > Magnoliopsida > Santalales > Viscaceae > Viscum > Viscum album. Next base: position 2,076,449,457 of record OY728157.1, read on the forward strand.
AAGTACCATGACCAAGATGGATGGAAAAAGCCAGGATGACCGATCCATTTCTATCACGAACAGCGCCCCACCACGTATGAGTCCTAAGACATAGGATCCATCGGTGTTCAGATTTATGCCCCTAGGAGGAGGGGACCATAAAACCCATTCTCCTGTAGGGATATTACTGCTAGGAGGTGGATTAAAAGAATCCGGTTTAAAACTCTGCAGTGAGGGCGCCTCCCTCTAGAGATTGAGAGCCATGTCCATGTCATGTAGAAGACTGTTAATGAGAATAACAATCAATCAGCCTGTCGAGGACACCCCCTCATGGAACCACTTATTCATTGCATTCCACAAGCCCCTTCAGCCTGCATGTAACAAAAGTGTGCGATCCCTTCTCTCCGGACCCTCCTTGAATGCTCCATGAAACCAGTGATCTTGGAAGGGTTTCTCCTCCATAGCTGGATTAGAGAAAGTCGTGAACATGCCATAATAGTTCCAAAACTACAATGCTCATTCACACTTAATGAAAATATGCCCCGATGTTTCCTCCTTATGACTCCTACAATAGACAAATCTTGAGGCTAGGGAAAAGCCACACCATTTGATGTTCTCGTCGATAGGGAAATCTTAATTCTAGATTCTCCAAGTAAGAAATTTATATTTTGTTGGGATATTCTTGGCCTAAAGAATACCATTACAGGAATCCTTAGTGGTCTGCATGGATAGGACCAGACGGTATTACTTGGATGTGAAGGAGCCTGGGGGAGATGGAGAGAACACACACCTATTAGGATCAGAGGAAATCTTGATGAGTTGGAACTGATCCTGCTAGCCCTTATCAAGAGTATCATTGGTAAATTCCGGGTAGATACTAGATTCCCTAAAAGAAATGTTTGTAACTGGAAAACCTAGATACTCAAGGACCTCGCCACTCCAATTGTCATGCCAGTAAGAGACCTCGCCATTCCCAAAAATCCATCGAGAGTGAGTTATAAGGGAGTTAACAAGGGGGATGGTATCAACTCATAAGGAGGAATAGTGACCATCCCTTTTAGCCCAGTCCCCTAAAAAATGTTGTACATGGTGATCCCCCATAAGGTCAGACGTTCCATCACCTCCCGATCTAGCTTCGCATGCATACATGAAAGGGTTTCATTAAGGCTCCGGACATTGATGCCACCCTCACCGATAGGTTGTACTATCCTGTCCCAAGAAACCCAATGTCTTTTACCCTCACATTCTGGATCCCAAATAAAACAAGAAAAATAAGGTCCATATTCCTAATGACGCCATTAGGAACCTTGATGGATGAAAGGGCATGAACCAGAGTAGACAGAAGAACATTGTTCACTAGAGCTATCCTTCCTCCGAAATATAAGCACTTGTTATTCCAATTAAGAACCCGTTATGTGAGCCTGATGAAAAGGGAATCAAATTCCCAAATACACAGACATCATGTGGATAGAGGGGTGTCAAGATAGAGCATGGGAATATCTCCTCACTGTATGCCCAGAATATGACCTGTCGCTTGAACCCGTCCGGAAAACATGCCCCTTGAGATGTAAAAATTACTCTTGATCTTATTTATAACTTGCCCACTCCACTGGATGTACTCCTCTATAACCTTAATCAGGCCACAAATAGATCTTCTGGCCGCATGAATGAATATGATGTAGTCATCTGTGAACATGAGGTGGGACATAGATGGATAGATCATTATTCTTCGATAAGGATGAATATATCCATTACTTTGGCTTAGATGAATGAGATGACTAAGGACATTCTGGGTAATGATGAAAATGGTTGGGGAGATTGGGTCCCCCTACCTCAAGCCACGAGTAGTATTGAAGAACCCGAAAGATTTACCCATGAATAAAATCACTATCCATGTGGAGCTAAAACAATGAAAGAGGATGTCAATGTTCTAAGTAGAGAGACCCATAGCTAAGATAACCTTGTTGACGAAGATCCATTCCATACAGTCGTATGCCATCATCATATCAAGATTTATTTCTATATTGGAGTCGCGAGTCTTATGGTTGAGATACTTGATTATTTCTCGGGCTAGCGCGACCACCCCCTCACAAATCCATGATATTATTTGGAAATATAATTTGGAATAGAAAGGGATAGTCTAATGTTGATAATGCTAGAAAGGATCTTGTAAGGGAAGTTGCACATGCTTATTAGAAAAAACTAATGAATTGTATTATGGGACTTAGACTAGGGGATAATCAAAACAATGGTGGTACATGAAACTCGCGACATGATCCAACCCCTAAAAAAGTCTTGGATCGCCACAATATAGTCCTTATTCACCATCGCCCATGAAGATCTGTAGAAGGAGTCAGAGAAACCATCTAGCCCTACCACACTATCAGGATTCAAATGCAGCATGGATTTGTGTATCTCTTACTCTTGGGGAATGGCCCCCAGGGCCTCATTATCCCTCCCAGACATACTGTAAGGAAACACCTCAAATAGTGCGTAATTGTCCCCTGGGTACCCATTTGGGTGATGGGTGTTGGCGCCAGGAAGCAGATCCTAGAAGTAATCATGATCCATCTCACCAAAAACCTCCCTTTTATTTGTATAAGTACCATCCACCATAATTATGTTTGAAAAAACCCACCTTCCCCTTTCCTTGATGTATGCGTGAAATTATGATGTGTTCCTATCACCTTCTTGCAGGAACTTGACCCTAGCACCCTCTCTGGCTAGACACTTCTAATTTAAGAGCATGTCCTTCATCTGTTCCTTCCTGCCTGCAAGATACTCTTAAACATTTTCATTCAAGTCCTCTTAGAGAGTCCTCTCAAGCCAATCAACATCGTTCATGATGGCCTACAACACTCTATCAGAGGATGGGACACCCCTCGACCACGCCTGGAGTCTCAACATGAGACGAAACAGCTTGTTATGGAGGGTAGTCCATGTGTGACCTAGGACAGAATCATTCCAGGAGTCTCTGGCCAAATCCTGAAATCTGGAGATACTATCCCAGTGCTGGTAGTAACGAAAGTAAGACCGCTTCTCTTTCCTGGAATATAGGGAGAGCAAGATCAGTTAGTGGTCCGATATACCACGTCCTAGATGATAGACTTGAGTGTTTGAGAACAACGACAAGGCCTATATATTGGCCAAACATATATCCAAATGTCTCCACAACCTTAGGTTCCCTCGTTGGTTATTACACCACGTAAACCAGTCACCTGAGAATCCAAGATCCATAAGTCCCTTGCCCACCATGAACTGAGAGAAATCAATGTTGGATTTCCAACTAAAATGACCTATTCCCTTCCTCTCCTCAGGATCTTCCTCAATGTTGAAGTCACCCTCAACGATCCATGAGCGATTTTGGGGAATTTTGATTTCGTCCCGTTACTTGAATCATATCCTCTACTGCTAATATTTTTTCATCTCTTCAAAATTAGTATTTTCTATTTTAGTTATTCATGCAAGTGAGGTATTTTTTAATTGATGTATATTTGTTTTGAGGTTTGATTATATGATTATTTAATTAAATTTTGTTATAAATTATTTTAATATACAGGTTAATATGTATCTAAGTTATGTTTTTTTGTCTACATTGGACTCTAATATCATTCATTTGGAATTACCACCACCATCCACCTTCAAGCCTTGTCGGCCATTACTTTTGATATCTCTGTTTCATATTTTCATTTTCAATATCTGCTAATTCATCTTTGATCAGGTATAAATTTACAGTTTGTGTTTATTTTTTCAATTTTTGTGCAATAAGGTAGGTTTTAATTGATAAATGATGATTTTAGCTTGTTTACTTGAATCATCCCCACCATTTCTCATATCGTTTCATCTATTCACTATTTATATTTTATGTTATAATAATTAATGCATGTGATGTATTTTTTAAATTGATGTATATTTATTTTGAGGCTTGATTATATGATTATTTGATGAAATCTTGTTAAAAATAGTTTTAATTTACTGATTAATATGTATCTATGGTATATTTTTTCAGAATTGGAATGGGAGTCTTGAATATATAATGAAAATTTAAGTTTTAATATATTTAGGTGATTATGACAATTGAATGATTTTTGTTTATTTTTTAATGAAATAATGATAATTAAATATTTTCAAAGTTATATTCTTTTTATAAATTATGTTTTATTTATTTTATTTATGAATAAGTTTATTATATATTTTTTTATTTCTAAAATAAATTTGAAATTATAATTACATATTTTAAATTTTTGATATTTTTAGAGATTATAATTATTTGAAGTTAGACTACTACACTTAGAATAAGGGATAAATATGGGGAAGGTGTTGATGATTTTTGGAATTTTCTTAAAAAAATGTTCCCAAAAAAGACTAGTTTTTATATCCATTTATAAAATGTTTAAATATGAAGATTTTAAATGTAGATAGATCAAATATCTTTTAATTTTTTATGGTTTTTATCTAAGTTACAACCATAGGATTTGGTATGGTGAAACTGAGAATAATTTTTGATCTAATGATGCCGATGCTTTGCAAGATTATTAGTCTGGTCAAATTGAATAAATGATTCATGATATTGATGTAGAGGAAATTGAGAAAGAAATGATAATTGAGAATATATATGATGATTCCAAAAACCCATTTTATCCATCTTGTAAGGAATTTATGGTTTTATCATAATTTTTATTAATGATTTACTTGAAGGTAAAAATTGGATGGTGTGACAAGAGTTTTATGGAGTTGATACAATTCTTGGAAGGCATTGTTACTAAAGACAACGATCTTCCTGATTCATATTATAAATTGAGTAAAATATTCTGCTAGATGAGATTGAGGTATAAGAAAATTCATGCCTTCTTGAATGAATGTGTGCTATATATGATTGAATATGATTTTTTTCAGGTTGTTCTAAATGGGGGACGTCATGGTGTAAGTTGAAAGAAAAAAAGAGGTTGATTTAGCAGTTACAGAGAAATCTTCCAATGAATTTGGGTATCTTCCTATAATTAATCATTTGAAACCATTATTTTTAAATCCAAATAATGAAGAAAGGTTGATATGGAATGCACATGAGAGAATATGTGATGGAAAATTAAAGCATCCAACTTACTATCCACAATGAATGAAAATTGATCCACATTTTCCCACATTTTTAAATGAAGTTAGAAATATCAGACGTGGAATGTGCATGGATGGAATGAATCCATATTGAATCCTTAGTAGGAGACATAGTTCATGTCTATTTTTATTGGTAATTTACAACTTATCTCTTGAATCTTGTATGAAGTGAAAATATGTCATATTGAGCTTAATGATCTCTAGACCAAAATATCATGAAAATGATATTGATGTTTTCTTTCACCATTAATTGAAAATATGAGACCTTTATTATAGGAAGGTATTAGGTTGTATAATTCTTATAAAATGGAATATTTTCAACTACATTTAGTGATTATGTTTACTATAAGTGACTTACCAACATATGTAATGTTTCCTAGATACAATGTTAAGGGGAATAAAGCTTGTCTAATTTATAAATAATAGACATTATATTATCAACTGAAACATGGGAGAAAAAATAATATACATGGGACATCAAAGATTTTTGTCTATGGATAACTATAATGAATGATTAAAAAAGGCATTCAATAGATCACAAGAAATTTATATTTCTCTAAAACCATTATCCACCGATCAATATTTTGAGAGGGTGAAAAAAAATGATGTACCATTCAGAAAGACACAAAACTTGGTAATGTTTGAATTATTTGGAAGAAATAGTTAATATTTTGTGCACACCATTTTGGAGATATCATGAGGTAAAACATAACATTGATGTCATTCATGTGGAGAGGAATATTTGTGACAGCTTGATATGATAATTATTAGATATTAAAGGAAATACCACAGATGATTTAAATACAAGATTAGACTTTCTCTCAATGGTAATATGGTCAGAGTTTACTCCCACTCATAATGGAAGGTGGACATTCCCACCCCTAGATTTTCATTCATTATACACGGGGAAAAAATTCAACTTTTTAACCATTATCATGATATCAAAGTGCCATAGTTTTATTCTTTAAATATATTTTTTTGTGACTTTTAAGGATTTTAAGTTGATATGTATGGAATCTCCTAATTGACACATCATGATGCAATAGATCCTACCTGTTTTATTGCATGGAATATTTCCTATAAGTGTAAAAATGAATGTCATGAAGGTGTGTTATTTTTTAATTAAATTTGTAATAAGGAGATTCATTTGAATGATTTGAAAAATTTAGAGAATGAAGTGGTTTCTATAATGTTTCAATTGGAAATTTATTTTCCTCTTTTTTTTATATCATGGTGAATTTAATGGTCCATTTGGTGGGAGAAATAAATATTTTTGGGCCAGTTTATCAATGTTGGATATATCCTTTTTAAAGGTAAATAAAGATATTGAATATTTATATAAATAATACATATCGACCTGAGGCCTACATTATAGAGAATTATATCTTTAAGGAGGTTGTAGACTTTTGTACAAGCTACTTGTATGCAGTGGAGTGCATTAGTTTTCATACATCTCACTATGAATGAGTTAATTATTGGGGAAAGGGGATCCATGGATTGAAAGTAATATCATTAACATATGAACATATAAATAAGGTGAATTTATGCATCTATAATAATATAGATTATGCTTAACCATATAAAAAATTGAAAATTAATGTGTTAAAATAACGTTATCTAAAGAAGAAAGATATGTGTATTTTGAATGAGCATAAGAAAACTTTTTTTCCATGGTTTAAAGAGACCTTTCTTGGAAGATCAGATGTATTGAAAATATTGAGATGGTTAGTGAGTGGTCCAAGTTTGAAATTGATAACATGGTATGGCTATGATATTAATGGCTATACATTTCATATGAAAGATTATGAAAACAGAAGTGCAGTTCAAAATAGTAGTGTATTTGTGTTCATAGAAGTAATGAATTTTTCTAGTGGAAAAGAAGAAAACAATATATGAATAAAATTGTAACTTACCAAGAAATTTAAATAGAATTTTATTTTAATTAATTAATTAATTAATTATTATTTTGTTATAATTTGAAATAAAAAATAACGGGTTTAATGAAACTAAATTATTATTTTTTATAATCAAAATATGTTTTGATTCAAAATATATAAAATTAATTTATATTTCAAGAAATGGTATTTTTTAATTAAATTAATATATACTTTAATATATATATACATATATATGTATATATATATATTAATTTTATTAATTAAAAAAAATTATGATTTTAAATAATAATGATATTTAACAAATAATGAAATATTTGAAATGAAAGTAATATATTTTGTTTAGGATCATGAATATGATTAATATTTTAATATAGATTTATAAAATTATGAATATTGAAGGTAGTTTATTTTATAAAATATAATAACTTAATAATATACTAAATCATTTAAATATTATAAAATTTAAATTATGAAAATAAGAATAAATTAAATAAATAAAATTTTGAAGATAAAATATTTTTATAAATTTATATATAAAATATTGGAAATTATAAATAAATAATAAAATAATATGACTGTTATTATTATTCAAATTATATTTATATTTTTAAAAGATATATGAATATGAATAAAATTACATATATTCTTCCAATTTTAAAAAAATATAAGAAATTTAATTTTTTTAAATTAAAATTATATTAATCAAATAATAATAATAATAATAAAGGATGAAATGATTAAGAAATAGAAATGAATAAATAATAAAAAAGAAAGAAAGAAATGAGGATAGAAAAATCAAAATTCGAGGGGTTTGGAATACTCATTTTGGGAGTCTACCGAGCAGAGAAGAGGTCTGAGGGAAGGTCGAGAGAGCCAATCGAATAAGGTCAAGGGCTCGAGCTTGGATCTGAGGTCCAAATGTGAGATTAGACCATTAAGATGGTGTTGAGTACAGATTGAGTAAATAGAAGGGCTCAGGATGGGCTTTGATTTAGGAGATCCAGGCGAGTTAGGGCTAGTTTGGCTGGGATGATACAGAGAGAACAGAAAAGATATTGAGAGGAGAAATTGATTTCGTATGTTTGGAGAGATAATTTTAAAGGGAGAGAAATGATAAGGGGAGAAATGGAGAGAAATAGATTTCTCTCCAGCTATTGTTTTTAAATCACCCCAAAATTTGGATGATTTGGAGAGAAATGATGGTGGAGGGTTGTTAATAATTTAAAATTCCAATTTTATTCCTATTTTCTACATGTATCACAATAGAATTTATTTATTTTTCTTTTAAAAAGATTCACAAAACAAGATGGAGAGAAATAAAAATATTATCTTTTCTTTTACTAAGTTATTGATCCAAATGCAAGGAGAGAAATTGAAATCATTTCATTTCATTTCATTTCTTTACTTTTATAAAATATCAAATCATTTCTTTTCTTTTACTAAAATCTCACAAAAAACAGTGTTAGAGTTCGAGCTTAAAAGAACTGAGGGTTTCAGATCGAGTCGAGATTGAACAGTGATGGGAGTTGAATACCAAATCTATTTTAGGTAGGTGCTTGACTGTCAATTTCTATATTATTTATTCATGTGTGTTGATATTTCTTCTTCCATCATTTCCATCTGACGTATTCATTTTTCTTTCTTCATTTCCTACTTCCTTTTGTCATCAATTTTCATTATACTTGATTTTTCATCAACCAACGTCACTAGTTTTAATGCCTATTTAATCAAATTCATCATTTTTATAATGATTTGCATTTTATTTGGATCATTTTGTGTGGATGTAAGTTGATTCTTCAGGACAAAGCTTGAACTATTCTAGAATCAATAATAAAATAAATGGAACCTCTTAGTTTTTCTGTTGTGGTTTCCTTCAAATTTGTCCACCTATAAAAATTGACAGATGCCATTATTGATTTTTCTTTATAGGAGCATTGAATATTCACACTTATTTTGCTTTTTAATATGAACATGAGATTGAACCAAATTGGTAGCATTTATTGAGATGAAATTTTTTTCCTTCGATTATCCTCTTCTACAAACATCTTTATTAAAGAATAATATATACCAATCTCCTATTGAAAATTCTAGAATCAACCAATATTTAATTACTCTCATGTTGAGTGTATATATATGAGTGTGTGAGTTGATCCTGGAAGGTAGTTCAATGAGTTTTTGGAAAGGCAGACTAAGAGAGGGAGGTTATATATATGGGTTTCCTTTGGGTTATTCATTATTCGAATACCATTAGAAATATTCGACTAGCTTAAGGGGATAGTCAAAGAGTAAGAGAATAGAGTGACAAATTTTGGATGACATACCAAGGAGAATAAGAAGAAATGTTTTCTATAAATTAGAGGTAAATGATTTTATTATTTTCCTGATTTAAAGTGCATTTTCAAAGGACTTTATCTTTACATTATAATTATACTTTTTATGTAAGGTATATGTATAAATTTTTCCATTTAATATATTATAATATATTCAAGATGTTAAAATTTTTAAATAAATTTTGTCTTAAAAATTTCAGTTATGAATATATGTAAGGATGTATTATATTTATTCGATTTAAGTGCATACATTGAGGATTTTATTTTTATTAAAGTTTTTAAAAATATTATCTTCATGTTAAAATTTTTTCGTAAGGAATTTTTTAATTTATTGCAAAATATTTATTTCTGTAATTTTATTTATTTAAATAGAAAATAATTATTTAATTTTTATTATTGTGAAGTAAATAATTATCTTTAAGTTATTATTTCAAATTATGTTATAGAAAGTAATTATTTTTTATTTATGTTATGCCATAATTTTAGGATTATTATTTTAAATAAAAAAATATCATTTTAAGTATGAAATTACATGTAAAATCTTGAATGTCAATTAATATATGAACATAATATCTAAATTATGAAATTTCATTTATTTAAAATACATACTCTAGTTTTATTGTGTATGTGTATTAAATTAATCATTTTGAGGTAATACTTAATAAAAAATATTTTTATGATTTTAATGAATGAAATATTAATACATGAATGTTAATTATTCTTTACAGAGCATTCTATGTATTTATGCAAAATCTAAAAGTGAAAATATTTAGTTTCTCAAATTTAGCAGAGGTTTTCTTATGAAAATATATGGGAATCTATTTTTATGTAAATATGTTGTCATGTTTTTAAAGTAAAAAATAAAAATAAAGTTTATATATATGTCAGTAAGATTAAAACAATTTTATAAAAAATTTGGTACCTAAACTTTATAAATATGGAAGGGAATTGAAGAGTAAACCCTTCCCTCAGTATGTGGGTAGACCCAAGACAACCTTTACTATTTTAAGTGGCCCGAATGTTTTGTTTTTAAAATATTTTGTATTGTTTTCAGAAAAAATACTAGATTATTTTTAAAGAAATTTTTGATTGTAAGTATTTTAAAAGTGTTGTAGTATTTGGAAGGAATAAATAATTTCATTAATATTTTACAAAGGTATTTTTAAAATTAATTTGAAGGTATTTTAAAAGGAATTCCAAAAGTATTTTACAAATGGTGATTTTCAAAAAGAGGTTTTATATTAATTTTTAAACCGTATACTGGGAAATTTTATGCTCATACCATGTTTGAGAAATATTTTTCATAGGTATTTTATAAGTTCTTAGACAAAAGTATTCACTTAAGAAGTTAGGGCATGGGCAAAGAAAATTAAATATTTTTATTATTTTTATTTTACTACAAATCTGATAAATTATAATATGATGTCTAATTCTCTAGAACCAAGATAAAAAAAGTTCATAAATTGTATTAAGTGTTGTTTATTTGTTTATAATATTTTATAAAAAAATACACAACACTTTATATGTTCAACCCAGAAGCGTGGGTTCAGCGTGTTACAGAAGTTCATATTATAGTCTCATTGAAGAAATATGAGAGGTGGATTATATTAAATTTCCAGTTCTAATATTTAAATGAAAATGGTTTGTCACTAACAATAGTGTTAGATAGGATAAATTTGTAATGAAACTAGTTAATAGAAATATATTTGAATACACAACTGAAACTGTTATCAAGGAAACACTTTCAAAACGAATGTTCTATTTTCTTGATCAATCCGATATGTAGTTGTCTATTGTTTTAAAAGGAAAAACAATATTTTAGTGATGAAAAACGTGATGAAGATGCTGATTTATATGAGATTGTTACTTCTATGTAAATATTAACTAATAATATTGATGGGCATGTCATAGACATGGTTTGTACCATAGAAATTATATGGATAAAGGAATTTTCAAAAATAATTCTTTAGTACATTCCATATATTACAGGCAACATGTGTTTATTTGTTTTTAATTTTTTAAATTTCATAAAATTTTAGATATATTAGTCTTATTTTTTGTGTTAAAACACATATTAAAAATAATAAGTTAATTTTTTTTGTTTATATTAGTTTAGTTTTGATTAGTTTACCACGTTTACCCTTACATAACTTATATATTTTCTTTATTTTGTTTAATTTTTTTTCTAAATATAATATGTTAAATGGAAATAAAAATATTGTATAAAATATATTATTTAAAAAATATTCTTTTTGGTGAAAAAAATGATTTATTAGGTTTGAGAATTTTTACTATTCACACACTTTTTTTGGATTTGCTTTCGTTATTTTTCATATTTTCATCTTTGATTAATGTTTTTATCATTCTAGTTAACTAATTTAAAAAATATGAATAAACATTTGGTTAGTTTAATTTACATTTTGTTGGATCATTTTTTATTTATTCAAAGAATATTATTTTCAATGAAAAAATAGTGTTATAAGTTGCACAATTTTTACTATTCACTCACATTTTTTGGATTTTATTTCATTTGTTTATGTCATTTCATCTCTCATTAATATTGTTATAATTTTAGTAAACTTTAATAAATATAAATAAAAATGTGTTTAGTTTAGTTTACTTTTTTTGAAAAAAATTCACTTTTATATTTACATTTGTATACCATATTTAGATTTGTATATTTTTGTATTAGTTGTTTTTTTTAATTTTTGGAAAATGGATGATAAAACATATGATCTACCACATACATCTATATAGGATCGTACACATAACTATAGGGAGGTATATACAAATGATCATGTTGATGAGTCTCCTCATCCTTCTGTACATGAGTCTTCTACTTCCATGGGGAAAGAAAAGAGTTCGAGGGTTGGTAAACATAGAAGCACACCTTTTACAAAATTATCTGTTTCTCTTAGCCATTATTATTGGATGACAGTAGAATTTTATGATTATGATATTCCAAGAGTTCAAAATTGAAAACAATCCAATACTTTTATTATAGTGCATACTGAAAGAAAAGTTTGTATTTTCATTGACGATTAAAGAAGTGTTTAAAAAATGAAAATATCTCAATTATTGGACACCATTTTTATAAGATCATTTGCTATTATTTTACTCATAATTAAATTTTTATAGTAATATATGATTTCCCCCTTTTAATAAAATGACATATGATGTCCCTGACACTGGTGGAGTCATGAGAAATGTTTATCATTGGATTTTAGTTAATAAAGGGATTTTAAATCAACCCTTGCATCATATTTCATTTTTTGAAAAGAAAAATCATAACAAATGTGATATATATCCATTTATAGATGATGATACATAGAATCAATTTTTTCAAAGTAGATGATGAGAATTTTTTTTGTAAGTTCAATATTACCTTTTAAAGGTTTTTTTTCTATTATTGATCATATTAATGTTGTCATTATTCTTAATTTGTAGTAAATATGAAGATCTCATCAGAAGATCCAATCTATAAACATATACCCTCATACATTATTCTATGGAGGGTATACGTTATTGGAAGAACAAATGAATAATTAAAAATTTGAAAAACTAAGAGTTGAGTCTTTAGGATCTACAAAGTTTGACCCTTCCCCCCACTAGACATGAAAAATAGAAGAGGGAATAAATGAGCAAAAAAGGACAATATCTTATGAAAGATTGGAGGGTAGTAACTAAGAGTATTGTAGGATGTTTAATAAATTAATTTATTTAAGTTATATATATTCTTTATATATTTTGATTCACTATGGATGTTTTTGAAATATTATATATAGGATTATTTTTAGGATAATAGAGCACATGGGGTCTTCATATGAAGGATATTTTAGCTACTATATTAGGAAATCCCAAACACCCAAGTTGTGTACAAGGATACATGACAGGTGTAACATAAAAAAGTGTTTCCAACTTCTGAAGCTTCTTTAATGGAGGATGTTTATAAAATGAATTGATTATTTAGAAGCTATATATCAATACATTTATGAGACTATGGGGGAGGGGATAATATCTTCAGTACAATCGATGTTTGCAGACATGCAAAGATAGTTTCAGGATCCTGATCCCACTACTCTACCTCCACCTGCAGATCCCACTCCTTCTACTTATCCTACTACATCTATGAATACATACCCAAATTCTCTAACTTATCAAAATCCTATTACTCTCCTATATATCTACTGAATAACCTTTGTGATAATGTTTTTAACAATGTTGTTTTTATATTACTAACATTTTTTTTGTAAAAGAGTGTTTTAGTTATTTAGAATCAAAACCAGTCCACTAGAATGAATTTTCTTAATAAAGATAAAAGTTATTGGATCTAAACAAAAAGGGATATAAACATATTATCTTTAAGAAAGTTTTTTTTCCGAACACAGGTTTTTGAAATACGGTTTTCATACTTAGCAGAATCGGTCACAGAAGCAGTCAGAAAGATGAAGCTGTGGATCAAATGTATTATTAGTCTTAGATCCATTAGCATGGATTTAAAGTTTCATTTGACTAGATGTTGGGTAAATGATTATAAGTTCCTGAGGATGAAAGGTAGGATGTTTCTAAAGAGGTTAAATGAAGATTGTAATGCATGGAGTTAGAATGTTTTTAAACATTTAAAACTAAATCAGATGATGATTTTATGGTCACGAATTTCTCACAAATCAAGAAAACTATCATGAAAAATTAATTTTAAGAAATGGAGGAATCATAAATATTTTATCAGTTCTAGAAACCTATACACATAAGATCTGATCCAGAAGTACTAAACACATTTGTTTTTCAGGAGTCTAAATGTGTAAAGTTGATGAATTTTGAAGAATTTAAATTTTGTTGAGTGGAGTCACACATCGAATGTAGAAAATCAGAGTGATCCGAGTTGATGATAACAATTTATCGAAAGGAGATCAGTTATGAAAAGAAATGAAGAATAAAAAGAGTTAGTTTTTTTTGAAAAGAAAAAAAGGAAGATAGTAATGAGCAGATAAAAACAGTCAGATCATAATGAGTAGATAAGGATACTCATATCATAATGATAATATGAATTTGAATAGAGGAAGTTTATCGTAATGATATGAATATAGTCAAATCGTAATGAGTTGTACAAGATAGTAATATCGTAATGAGAATAGGAAGATAGTTAGATCATGTTGAGATGAATAATTTTTATCACACTAAATTTGAGGAAGTTATATCGAACTGAAGAAAAGTTAGTTTTTTTGAGAAGACTGATATCGAGGAAAATAATGAGAAGGATTTAAGAAGTCAAAGTTGAAGTTAAAATGTGATTGAATTTAATTGTTTTTAAAATTGAGTAAGTTTTAAATGTTTTCCAGTTTCCCAAATTTTCTTTTATAAGTCAATTAAAAAGAGATGAAAAGTTTAGTCACTCATTAAAACCTTTCAAAACTTCAAAAAATGTAGAGTGTTACATAATCCTTGAGATGTTTTCATTCCAGACTGAGATCTCAGAAGAAGGATACACACCTAAAATTTTTGTTCACCAAAATGAGGAATATCATATTTGGAATTTGAGTAGAGTTTTCATTTTTTTATATTGATATTGTGTTCATCGTACTGAATCCATCAGAATAAATTTATTAGACCGAGTAATTTTGGATTGAGTTTTGATTAGTTTCTAAGAAGATAAGTTTTTTTTATCCAGATAGAAAAAAGTATCTTCATGTGTAGACTGAGAAAAGGATAATCCTATTGAGTTGATCAAACTTAGTCAATAAGACTTAGTTCATCATACTGAAGGCCATCAAACTGAAGGTCATCAGACTTAGGAACTATTGTGAAAGAAATTGGAAAAAGTATTTATTATTTTGTTTTATCTCATTTTTTGTAAATGTATTTGTAAACTGGCAGGAGTCAGTATAATCATTCCAATTAGAATATAGAAGGTTCCTAATGGGAGTTGGCACAAGTTGTATTTTCTTCTTTTTAATAGTGAATTTCCATAGACCCACATGAGTGGATATACTGGGGATATAGGTTCTCACACCAAGGACAAACCTCATAAATCTTATGTGATTGAATTTCATTCCCAATTTTTCATGCATAAGTATTTATAAAAATATGATAAATAAATAAATATTAATAGGGTGTAGGGGTTAAGTTTCTAAAAGTACTGAAACTCATAAAAAGTGAACAACTGATTCACCCCCCTTCTCAATTGTTTTTTTCAATCATTTGGAACTTCAATTGGTTTCCGCGCCAAGGGTACCTTGTTGAATCCTTATCGTGGATAATCTCAATTCTATAAATAGTATAAGAATTCCTCCATTTTATGGAAAAAATTATTATTGATGGAAAAATAAGATGATTCTTTATCTCTTATCTCTTTTCTTGGAATTTGTTGATTTTGATAAAATTAGTTTTCACCTATCGAGAAGGACGCACCGATGAAATTTTCTAATAATAGAAATATAAAAGTTGATGGAAAATCTTGAAATGAAATCCATATATCCTTATAAAAATGTATATATAAAGGTTATGGGTCCCAAAATATCAAAGAGTTTGTGGGATACGCCAGAAGGTATTTTCAAAGGGAATACTAAAGTGATGGAAGAAAAGATACAAATCTGGCATAGTAATTATGAAGATATAATAATGAGAGATAAAGAAACAATTGATGAATACCCTACTAGAGTAAATAAAATTTGTTTCAATATCAGAGGTTTTGATGATATCTTATAAGATTCTAAAATTTTAAATAGGATTATGAGAAAAGTTTTAGATAAGATTTATTCTAAAATTTCCTCTTTATAATATAAATATTATTTATCTCTTTATGAATTGAATAAATTTATTATTACTTATGAAATGAGAAAATATCTAATGTTCAAAAAGAAAATGATAGATGAAATGGATCTTAATTCCATGAGAAAAATGAAAATACAATATTTTTAAGATATTGATTATTGTGACTCTAAATTAAAAGAGGATGATGTGTTGAATGAAAAAAATCATGTCTCTTATCTTTAATAACTATAGAATATGAAGAGGAAAGTTGGAGAATATCGATACGAATATGATGAAAAACCTCAATGTAATAAGTAGAAAAAAAGTTCTAAATAAGAAAAGCCATCCAATAAATATAAGAAAAAGTTAAATGGAGGGAAAAGAAATATACTATGTAAGAAAGTTGAAACGAAATCAACTAAAATCAATTCTTTGGAAATGAAAGTTCAGAAAAATTCCGAACCTTCATTCTAAAATATTATAAAAAAAGTATTCCTTATATAATGAATAAGGTGCTAAAGAATCATATAGAGAGTATCTACTCAGAATATAATTTGTTGCATGTATTGAAAAAAAATCACTCAAGAAATAAATCATAGTAGTGAAGAAATATTGTGAATAAGTTGTTGAAGGAAGATAAAATGTCATCAATTAGGGGGGAAAATTCATTCATGAGATCTTAAGTTACAAACATAGAATTGATGAATGGTGTAATATAGTTCAAGATCTCAATAAGAAGATGAAATATGAGGAAAAAGAAGTTAACAAGTTTCAATAAAAAATCATTAGTATGAAATTACCTTTAGGAATATAAATTAAAACTTCAAAAAAATTTCAATGTTAAAATATGAGACTTCAAAATATGCTAAGAGAACTCAAATGAGAAATCATGTAAAATTATCACACACTAAAAATATTTTTTCATATGATTCTTTTAACATTTTAGGTCACATAAAAAGTATTGCGAAACATTAGGTGTAAAAAGGGGGTGATAAATCTATTTCCTCTACAAAAGATGAAAAATAACTCTGAAGGAAAGATGGTCCATGTCCAGAGATTGTTATTTAAGGAAGAAGTTATCAACCTCAACAATGTTTCAACCGATAAAGATATTACTTCAATAGAAAATAAATATTTGATGGATATTACTATTATTGGGGAATCTATGAGCAAAATGATTTTAATTGTTGGTATAAATTTTCACTTCATGGAAGATGGTTTGAAAAAAGTGAAAGTAATCGTGGAATAAGGATGCGTAAATTTCCTAACACACATAAGCTTAGAAAAGAAAAAATTCAAGGTGTTATAAACACTTCCAAAAAAATCAATTTGAATTTATAGAAGAAGTTTATATAATATGTGATCAGGATATCTATCTTGTTTAAATATGTATAACAATCTGTTTGGAATAAGTTTCTTATGATATAAACGAAAAGGAAACCAGAAAGAAGAAAGTTGAGGAAATATATTTGTTGTTGATACATATTTTAAAGTAAATAAAAGGAAAAAATCATGGATACTTGATATTGGTTGTTATTCACATATGAAAGGTGATATAAAAATCATGAAACATGTTGAAAGTCATGATGGATAAGCAATTACCGTTAGTAATGATAGTTCCTTAAAAATTATAGGAATCAAAATGGTAGATATTGAAGCAAAAAAGTTAGAATCTAAGAATGTTTTAGTTATTAATGGGATAACATAGAAATTACTTAGTCTGAATTAACTTTTTTAATGAAGGAAAATAAATGAAATTTAGAAAATATTATTGTTTTATCAAAATTGTTAAAAATGGAAAATCTATTACAAAAGTAGAATGAACCAGTTAGAATATATTTCAAATTGAAGAAATTTTCAACTCATGTTATCTAAGTACTGAAGATGAGAATAAGTTGTGGCACTGGAGACTTGACCACCATGGGTAGAAAAACAAGGCCAAACTTTCTAAATTTGACGTTGCTTATTATTATCCATAATTGAAAATAAGAGATGAAGATGTTAGTGTTACTTGTTAGAAAGGGAATATTACTAACAAAATTCATAAGAGAGTAGAAATTTAGTCTACCAAATCTCTTGAACATATTCATTTCAATTTATGTGGGCCTACGACACATCAATCAATAAAAGGAGATTTATATTTTATCACTTTTATTGATGATTTCACTCAGATGACTAATAAAATTATTATGAAAAAAAAGTCATAGGTTGTTGAATTTTTTTGGTTTTTCAGAAATAAATTTTAAAAATAATTGAGGGATTATATAAATAAGTTGAGAATATAAAATGGTACTGAATTCACAAACAACACTTTTTAAGCTTATCTGAGAAATTATGGTATCAAACATTTATATAGTTCTCCATACACTCCACAAAAAAATGGAGTAGCAAAAAGAAATAATATAAGTTTGGTGGAAATGGGAAGAAGTATGTTAACATAATACAAACTTACAATGTTCTACTAGAGAGAAGATATGATTATAACCATACATATTCAGAACAGATTTTTATTGAGATTGAAAAAAATATGGCTTCTTATGGAATACGGTATAACCAAAAACCTTCATATTTTCACTTCAATGTTTTTGAAAGTCCCTAGATAATTAAATAAAAAATCTAGATATTGGAAATTTTGATGAGAAATATGAGTAATGAACATTTATGGGTTATTCACCTAATGGAAAAAGTTAAAAATACTAGAAAAAATGATTAGAAATATTCATGGACTCATATGATGTGAAAGTAATTGAAAATAAAAATTCCTTATCTAAATTTATAGATAATGACAAGGAGGATAAACTAAAGATTTATAATGATTTGAAGTCAGAACATCCTTACCACAATTCAAGAGAATCATATGATGTGGAAAGTTCAAATGGAAGAGAAACTTTGAAATTTCCTACCTTACAAAAGCATGTTGAGTATGAAAAAATTATTGGAAACCATAGGGCTCTAATTAATACTAGAAGAAAGTTGAGATTATAAAATCAAACGTCACATATCTCAAAAGTGGAACCTAAATCAATTTCAGAATCTATTCAACATAAATAATGGGTGGATTCTGTGAATGAAGAGTTGAATTGGATTGAGAAAAATAAAACATGGGATTTTGTTCCATGGACTATAAATAAAAAAGTTATTGGAACAAAGTGGGTTTATAGAATCAAATTGAATACACATGGAAAATTTCAAGAAACAAATAAAGACCTGTTTTTAAATGTTATTCATAGGGGGAAGGTATGGATTTTGAATAAATGTTTTCTCTTGTTGCAAGATTAGAAACTATTATAATGTTTCTAATAGTGGTCGTACATCATAATTAAAAAGTTTTTCATATAGAAGTAATGTCAAATTTCATAAATGGCGAGATTGAGGAAGAAACCTAAATTAAACAACCTTGTGGTTGTAAACATTATAATTATGAAAACAAGGTTTTTAGATTGATTAAATCCTTATATGGGTTGAAAATAGCCCCACATTACTGGTATTAAAAACTTGATATCTATTGGGTATTGATTAGTTTTTCTGAAGGAAAAGTTGATAAAAACTTATATGTGAAAGATGATGACTTTGGGAATCTATTTGTAACTTTTCATATGGATGATATAATATTTTTTTGGGAGGAAAAAAAAGTTTACAAAGAGTTTTTATGGAAATGAAGAATAATTTTGAAAGGATAGTATTGGGTGAATTAACTTTCTTCCTTGCCTTAAAAGTTGAAAAAAAAGAAAAGTACATTTTATTATCTCAAGAAAAGTACACTATGGAATTGTTAAATAAGTTTTATATGAAATAATATAAATAAGTTTCAACTTATTTATCTATGATCACAAATTTGAGTAAAGATGTGTCCAGAAAAGGATTGAATCAGAAAGATTTTCAGAAGCTGATCGGAATTCTACATTACCTGACATCCTCAAGGCTTGATATTGTTTTTATTATGACTTTGTGTGACATGTATCAAAGTAATCCAAAATAATCACATATGTTGGAAGTAAAAAAATTATTATATATTTTGAAGGAACAAGTTCACATGGGTTATTATACAAAAGAAATTATGAGATGAAGTTTCAGGGTTATACCGATACCGATTGGGATGGAGATTATAATGATAGAAAATCAACCTCACGAGGAACCTTTTTCCTACGTGAATATTGTGAAAGTTGGAATATTAAGAAACAAAGTTCAGTAACTTTGAAAACAGTGGAAACAGAATATGTTGCAGCTACATAGGATTGTACTTAGATGTTGTGGATGAAAGCTCATCTAGAATATTTGAAAGTAAAAGTTTATAAACCATTCAAGATACTTTGTGATAATCAGAGTGAAATTGATATTTCTAAAAATAATGTCCAAAATTCAAGATCAAAACACAATTATATATTGTTTCACTTTATAAAAAAAATTTGTTGTAGGAGATTTTTTTTCCGGAATATATTTTAATAATGTATCAAATTAATGATATCTTCACCAAGGCAATACCAAAATAAATGTTTGTTGAGTTGTGGCTATAACTTAATGTTTATCCCTCTTCCATAAATTCCTAAATATCATAAGTTAGTACCCCAACATGCATAGTATTATGTTGAAAAGGGGGAGATAATGTAAAAACATTTTACTTTGTAACATGTTTTTAATTATCTTTATTTTATGAATATAAATTTGTGGTTATCGTAAAATGGGGGATAGAAAAATAGAATTGATAGAAAAATGAAAGTGAGGAAATGAGGAATTTTTATCTTAACATATAATCAAAAAAAATTCACTAAGGGATAAAATTCCTCCAAAAAATTACTTTATCCAGTATTTTGGTTTCAAGACACTCTCTTTTGAGAAAGGCTTTGTTTAGGTAAAAGTAAAAAGTCGTCTTGTTTACAGAAGATGAGTTGGTTTTTTTTCTTCTGAGAGTTGAAAAAGTTGTTAACAAGTGTTTTCAAGAAACCCAAAGGTGGATATTAAATAAAAACTTTGATAATATGTTTTAACAAAATTTTGTATTTTTTGAAAACTAACCTTTTTTATAAAAGATTTTTTTTAAATATTGAATCAGACCTAGCCCATCAAAATGAGTTTTCTTAAGAAGGATTGAAGTTTCCCAATCAAGAAACCCAAGGAGAGAAAAATTTTGTATTTAAGGAAGTTTTTATTTTCCGAACAGAGGTTTCCAAACCTAGTTTTTGGATTGAGCATCACTAGACACAAAAGCAGTCCAAAAGATAAAGTTGGTGATCTTCCACATTATCGGTATCAGATCCATCATCATGGAGTTAAATAATCATCAGACATGATATTGGTTAGAAAGTGATAATTTCGTGAGAATGAAAGACAGAATGTTGCAGATGAGGCTGAATAAAGATATTAATACCAGGAGTTGGAAAGTTTTCATACTTTCTAAACTAAATCAGGCGATGATTTGTAGTCATGAAGTTTTCACCAATCATGAAAACTATCACGATAAGATATTTTTAAGAAATAAAGTAATCATAAAGATTATATCAGTTCTAGAAACCTAGAAACAAAATATTAAATCAAGAAGTAGTAGACATAGAAGTTTTTCAAGAGTCTAAATGTATAAAGATGATGATGTTTGAAGAATTTTAATGTTGACGAGTAGAGTCACACATCCGATGCATAACATTAGAGTGACCCGAGATGTTGATGTAGATTCATCCAAAGGAGATCAGCTATTAAAATAGATAATGATTATAAAAGATTTTTATTTTCATGAGAAGAAACAAAAGAAGATATTCAGATCGTAATGATCATAGAATGATAGTGAGATAATAATAAGTAGAGGAAGATAGTCGGACCATAATGAGTAAAGAAAGCTATAGTTGAGGAAGTTCATCATAATGAGTTGAAGATAGTAATATCATAATGAAAAGTTCAAGATAGTCATGTTGTTAGGATCATAAGAAGATAATCAAATCATTTTGAGTTGAATAAGTTTCAATAGACTGAAGATGAGGAAGTTATATTAGGCTGAATAGAAGTTATTTTGTTCAAGAAGACTGATCATGGGGAAACATTGGTAAGGTTTGAATAAGTTAAAGTTGAAGTTTAAATGTAAGTGATTTTGGGAGTTTTAAAATTTTTGTAACTGGGAAAAGTTATTTAGTTTCCCACCTTTTCTTTTATATGTCACCTATAAATAGAAGAAAAGTACATCTTCACTTAAAAACTTTTCACGAGTGTGGAAAAGGCGGAGCATTTCATAATCATTTTGAAGTTTTCTTTCCAAAAAAAGATCTCATAAGAAGGTCAGACACCTGCATGTTTTGTTTACTAGACTGAGGAAGATTGTATTGAGAATTTGAGTATATTTTTCATTTTTTTATATTGATATTAAGTTCATTGTATTGAGTCCATCATACTGAATTCATCAGATTGAGGATTTTTTGATTGAGTTTTGATTAGTTTCTAAGACAAACAAGTTTTGTTATCCTTATAGAACATCATGTTTCTTCAGGCGTAGAATGAGAAAGGGGCATTATATTGAGTTGATTAGACTGAGTCAATTAGAATATGTTCGTTGGACTAAAGGCCATCATACTCGATGTTATATGACCAAGGAACTTTTTTTGATCAAATTGAAGAAAGACTTTATTCTTTTTTTGGATCAATTATTTTGTAAGATAGTTTTTAAACTTATCGGAGTCCGTATTATAATTTCTATCAACAGATAGAAGGTTTCTAATAGGAGATTGAACAAGTTTCATTCAATTATTCTTAACCGTGAATTCCCATAGACCTATAGGAGTGGATATGGAAAGGATGTAGGTTCTCACACTGAGGATGAATCTTGTAAATCTTGTGTGTTTTTCATACTTTACCGTTTTTTCATGAAAGATTATTTACTAAAATATGATAAAGAAATAAATCTTAATAGGTTTTTGGGGTTAATTTTCAAAATGTTTTGAAACTCATAAAAATTGAACAACAGATTCACCTCCGCATCTTAGTTACTTTTTCTATCCTTTGGAACTTTATCTTTCCATTTATTTTGAGTTATATTTTGATGATCCCCAACATTATATTTTTAGATATGGGGTGATATATTATATTAGAAATAAAATTAATCATCAATATATAGAGATATAGAATCATAGAGTCACTATAAAAAATATAATAGATAGATCAGCAAGAATACATTTTTATATAGTTGAGGTGAGTACAATTGGACGAAGTTTTGACCATTTTTAAGCTTTTATATCTGGACTTGTTCAAAAAATTACCATTGAGTTATGTTCATATTATATCCATTATTTCATTTTGTTGTTATTTTTTTGAAATTTTAAGGTTTATATATTTATATAATTTTTATAGGAATACTTTATAGGTAAAGAAATATTGTATAGACAATAAAAAATACTAAATGTTATGAATTCATATACAACATATTCTAGTATTTATAGATTTTCCACATATTCAAATTTGTTGTTGGTTGTTTATGAGAATCCAATGAAAGATTTAATGTTTGAGTGTTCAATGACTGTGACTCTTTTTAAGAAAGATATAATGGATTATGTGACTAGAGATTTGTGGGTTATCAAAACCATGCAAATGTTTTCCATTTAAGTCGACTAACAAAAATCATTCTGTTATTTTAATTTATCAAAAAATTATAATTTTGTTTTTTTTGTATTTTGTATCTTTAAAATTTTTTGGTAGCATGAAATAGAAATACTTTATGGTTTTCTGGATCCAACATTTATTTCACCAATATTTAATACAATGACTTATGCAGAAAGAATAACTTATTTTGTTGAAAGACTTCAAAATAATGAAATTATTTAGTGTTAGATGCTTCCTTATCTTCAATAGAATGAAATATATAACGAATAAAGTGTTATATAGATATATGTTAATTGACTAATTTATCACCTTAAATTTTCTTATATATTAGTAGATATTGGATTTTGGGTGTTTTTTTCAAAGGGAGATTACTCTATACTGGCTATGCTCTATCCATGGTGAAGTGTGAGAAAATTTTAAAACTCTATTGAACATGTATGTTTGTATAATTTAATACATGTTTACATTATAATAACATATATATTTATTTTATTATTATTATTTAAAAACATGTAATGGTATTTCTTTAGAGATATAATAAGAAAGAAGATCACCAAGATCAGATATGTAAAAGCAAAGGCGACTTTTCATTCACAATTATTAAACTTTTTCTGTTGAACTTAAATATGTTATTTTTAATTGAAAAATTATTTTAAAGAAAAATTTAATAAAAAATAAGTATTTAAGGAATGTGGATACTATATATTAATATTTATGTATGAAATAATTTAAACTGATATAGTTACAAAGTTCTACATGGTTATATTTTTTGGTAAACATTTCCTTTAAATTATCATTTCTTTTATTCAGAATATAGGTTAAATTATTTCTTTCAAAATTTTCACTTTTTAATGAAACTTGAATTTATAATTGAAAGGAGTTAAGGCACTTAAAAATTGAATGGGACAATCATTTTATAGGTTTGATTTAGTTTTTAGTTTTTTTGTAATATAAATTATAAACTTGAAAATTCAAATTGTAAATGTTTGTGTTGTGGCATATTTTCAACTATTCTGTTTTTTTATTTATTATTGTAATGTTGGGAGGGAAATAAATATTATAATTTTATTAAAAATAATAATAATTTTCACATCACTTATAAAATAACTAATTTGAAAAATTAAAAACAACATTTACTTTATTGGGGTTTTATAATATCTGACTTGGAAAACACTTTTTCTCACCATTTATGAAATAACCAATGTGAAAAACTTCTACCGAAATGAATTTATAACATCCATTTTTGTTAATTTATGTTAATTTTTTTATAATATCGCTTGAAATAACATCACTTACTAAAAAATGTTAACAAATATTTATGTGAAAAATCCAATTTTTTTACCGGTGATAAAAATTATTATAGTCAAATATGGGTACATCTCAACTATTGATATAATTAAAAATATCCGCACTTGTTTTTTAGTTTAATATTTTATAGGGAACTTGTAACACCCTAAGATTTTGTGATTTTTTATCAAATTAAATTACCCTATTCTTTATTTTTAATTACGTGCAATATCATGTTTATCTTACGTTACATGTAACACCAAGTTAATCCTTCACTACACACAACACTGAGTTCTAACAAACCATAATATATTATTTATATCATTACTTCGACATGACTATTATAACATATCTATTAAACATATTTTTGTGAATAGTAATAAATATTTTGTAAATATTAATTATAATGGTTTAATATAAATAGAAAATATTGATAGAAAGTACTTAATTTTTGTTAAGGTCTTTATATGTTTAAAAATTACTATTTTCTCAAAAAAATGTTTTTATTCATTTTTGTGACCAATAATAAAATACATTTATGATAATTCTTAAAAATGATTTTGATAAAATAAAATTAATTTTTGAAATCATCATGTCAAAATTATCTTCGGGTAAATTTTTGAAAATCTTCTAAAAATATCAACATTTTAATAAATAATGATAAATTCTGAATTTTAAATAAAAACTACCTTTTAGTTTAAATTAATTTTAAATTTACTTATTTTTAAAATTTTTATTAGAGTTAAATTAGTTAAATTATATATCTATTAATGAAAGTTTTCCGTTGGAATCAATTTAATATTGAAATTTTTTATAAAAAGTTTGTAAACTTTTGAACATTTTTCCTTTGAAAACCCGCTTTCTCATAGTGTCTATGAGATGAATTTAATATTTAATTATTCTACTTATGTGAATTGAATATAATAAGTAGGATTAAATTTTTTAATAATCATAATGTATATTATACAATGTTTTTGTCATAATTTTTTATGAAAATGAATAATTAAAGCTGTAAAAATTAACTACCAATGTTAAGATAAAAATGGGTTTATTCGAGAGTTCAACTAAAAAGGTAAGGCTTGAAAATGATCCAAAACATGTATAAATCCTATTTTATATCAATATTTTCATATTATCATTCCAAATTATGAATCTATTTTAATTTTGAAGACTTTTTCTTAGAAATGAACTTTTTATTTCATATTCTTTTAGAAAATTTCCATGTAGTTTACCAGTGGGTTACTTTCCTCAATTATAAAAGGCCACAACAACCCACCACTTATTCACACCTCTAAAGAAATAAATTTCTTCAAAAACCAAAAAAAATCCATCCCCAACATACCTATCTATGTTCTAGAGATTTTGGTCAACCTAAAATACCAACAATAGGGTCCTTAATAAGAGATCCAAAGGAGGTGCTTCTAAGTGAAGGTAATTGTCTTCACTAAGCTCCTTCTTTTTATTTTTATTTTTCCATCATAAATTATTTCTTAAAACATAAAATATAATAAAACTAGTATCTATTATATACTTATATGTTATTATGTTAATTTAAAAACCTAAAACTAGATGTCGTTTATTTTTTCATTACAACATCTCAAGTATGCAAATAATGATAGATTTATAATTTATATAATATTTTAATTATATTATTATACTTTTTGAAATATTTATCACACATTCCTATATTCTCTCTATTTTTTGGGAATGCGATAACAACACTTGTTGGTACGGTGGTCTACCGCCTCACGAAGTGATGTGATTCCTTAATGCTTTACAAGGAAGTTAATAAGGATGGTTTTAATAAAAATTTGAGATATATATGACAAAAAAATTATTATTGAATGTTAAGATATACCATTTTACTTTATATATTTCAATTCGATAAGAAAATGGAAACAATTTTCATGCGTACACACAACCTACCATCTCCCTGAAAAATGCATTTCATTTTCTATCACTAAATTTTATAGATTACGCTAAATAAATATATAAAGAATATATATGATATTTATATCATGGTTAAAATCCTATATATTATTATATCATGATCAAATTAAGAGTAAAAAATAACAAATCAAAA
The DNA here is from genome assembly GCA_963277665.1 of Viscum album. NCBI lineage: Eukaryota > Viridiplantae > Streptophyta > Magnoliopsida > Santalales > Viscaceae > Viscum > Viscum album. Next base: position 2,076,476,471 of record OY728157.1, read on the forward strand.
CATATATGAAAAAAAAAGTAGTTATTTCACGAAACATATCATTAACATGGAATTTTTAAATAAACGTGTAATAAACAGTCATCATAGAATTATATATGGTATAAATATATAAATATTTTTCTATAATATATATAATAAAATTATATTTATTATAAAGTAGGCTTTAACGTATATAATAGAAGTCAATACATATGGTAAGAAATTTCAAGTCTCTCTTTTTATTTCGAGGAGACATATGAAAATTTACCACTTACTTCTTTTATATGGTGTATATAATCCTCATTTGACATGTTATATCATAAATCCAATTATTTTCATGATTTTTAATGATTAATATGATATTATTATTTATCTGTGACTATTATTCAAAATATTACTAAAGTAGTAAGGGATTTTTGTCTTAATTTGTCATCTTTGAGAAGTACCTTATGTTATGCACCTATATTCTTTCACGAGGTGTATATATATACCCTTTGACTTGTAATATCATGAATTTATTTATCCGTGTGATATTTTAAGTTACCTTTTATGTTATTCCTTCATAGGTCTTCTGATTTAAATTTATCAAATTAGTAATGATTTTATATCATAATCTCATCATTTATCAGGATTGTTTATGATTATATTTATGCTGAAAAAAATATTATAATCCATATCCAAAGAAACTAATGAATTTTATTATTCTATTTTAATTCATGATAATTTTAAGTAATAATATTATTTTCCTATCTTTTGTAATTAAAATAATTGAGAAAATGATTTTTAGAAAATTGAACTTTATTTATCTCTTTGGTTGAAAACCCGTTTTCTTCCAGAACTATGTTTTCTAAAAATGTTTTCAAAAAATTATTTATTCTCCCCCAATGTTTTTTTAAATTCATTTTTATACATTTTTTATTTTTTAATATTTTTTAAATGAATATTCATGTCATTTTCCAGTCAATTCCATTTTGGATTTTACTGAAAAAATGATAAGATTGTTTTAAAAATTTATTCCATGGACAAAACTTTCCATCATCATGATCGTTATTTTTTTTATGGATTACTTTAAAATATTTCAATGTTATTTTCAAATAAAAATATTTTAATGATTTTATATTAGTTAAAACATGTTTTCAAAGTGGAAAGGGTATTTTCCTCAACAAATTTTTTAAATGACTTTTAAATATTCCTTTTATAAGTTTTCATGTTTCTTTTCAAAGAAGGATTTCCATTTTTTTTAAAAGTGATTTCCAAAAAAGTCATTTTTTCTCTAGTAAAAGTTCCATGTTATCTTTCTAAATAATTTTCCTTCTAATATGAAATACTTTTGTGTTACTTATGCTCTAATGTTGTTTTTATCCATGGATACCATTATTATTCTTTATCAAAATGGTTTATATTTTTGATAAAATAATGTTTTTGAATCCTCTTTCCCTACCATGGGTTATACAAAGATAAAATTCTTATGAAACAGACTTCTTTTTCCACATTTTATACAGTGATGTAATTATGAAATGATTATGAAACCATCCTATTTACATAGGCTATAATAAGATGAAATATTTATCAAACCCATTTTGTTTTATGGGTTGTGCTATGATTAATGTATTATGATTTTGTAGCCCACATGTATATAAATTTAATTATATGATGGGTGGGACCTATATCTCTCTCTAATGGATTGTGTAATGATAAAACTTCTATGAGATAATTGGGTATATGGTTGGTTGGTCCGTTCTAAAAAAGGAGGGTACATGGGTGGTAAACCCAAGACCAAAAAATAGGGTACACTAGTGGTTAACCCAAGCTTAAAGTAGGTGCACAAGTGGTTATCCCAATAATAACATGTTATTAATATCTTGGTGGGTATCCTTGACATAATATTTTCCATAATTATGGGTATGGAACAAATATTTTTCTTATGCCAATGTTATGCTCTCATGGATCTTGTTATTTGATTACCTTATGATTCAAGTCTTATAAAATACCAATATTTAATCCATGACTCAAGATTATGATATTTTATATGCAAGGTTCGGTTTTAAAATTTTATTCTCAGGTTTTCATACTATAATTCTCATGTTATACATATGTATCTCTCTTTTATACCCTTATTGAGCATCTGAGTTCACCAATTCTCATGTTTACTTTCCTTAGGTTATGATGAAATGTGTTGTTTAAGATATGTATTAGAAGGATTATAGATATTAATAACATAGTGGGAGATGATTTAGTTTACCTATGAACCAATTTTTTATGTTTTGAAGTTTCCCAAGGCACTAATCCTTTATTATACTCTAGTGTGCAATTGTGTAATGCAATGAATGTTCATTAAAATGATGTAATATCTATGTTTAATAATCTTGGGTTTCAATAGTTGGTATCATAGGAAAGGTTTAGTTAACCATTATAAACTAGGATGAGAAAAATTTAGTGAGGTCCCTAGGGTTATTTCTAAGGATATTTCTAGGTATGTCTCTAAGGATATGCATAAAGATGAGTCAAGGTATGAGAAAATTTTCTAGGATTTTTCTAAAGGATAGAGTAAGTGGTATCCACAAAATTAAATCATTTTTTATACAACAAGTGGATGTGGCTCTAGAATAGAGGTACATAGGGGTAATAACTCTTAAAAGGGTGCATTGAGCTAGACTCAATCGTCACCTGGTGCAAAACAATGATCCATGAAGTACACCTAGTTCGACACTCCTAGGGAATATGATTCAGAAATTTTAAAAATATTTACACACCATCATGAATGATTTAAATATATGATGACTACGAATGACCTATGATAAATATATAGTGTCAAATATTAAAAGAAAGGTGTCACAATTTACACATACTATAATTGATTTTTCATTATTTTTCGGTTCTCTACTAAGATTACTTTTACACACAGTAGGATTTTTATTTTAGTTTATGTATGGAACATGAAAGAACCAATTTAATGATGAGTGTTATGGAAAATGAAATTATTTCCCTCTTTAGTGGAAAAACATTGTGGGATTTGGAATGAAAAATCTTGTTCCTATGCTCACACAACTTTCTCAATATATGAAGGATGCTGGACTTCCAAATGATAAAAAGGGGGAAGAAAATTGTGTTGATTCCTTCATGAGGAAACACCTAACTTTTTATATTGGGTATTCTGTTCCACACATTATTTAGAAATTGATCAGAACCACTGAAAAGATATTTTTCATCCTTTGGTGGTTGGATCATGAGAAATTAATTTTAGATATCTACCATTTGGAAGGTGAAGGAGATCAATGATGGAATCTTATCAATAATATAAGGCAATATGTTAAAATTGAATCCATGGATTGGGATGAATTCAAGAATATATTTATAGTAAGTACTTTCCTTTTATTATTCATATAGATATAGTGTTCTATGGAGAGAAAGAATAAGGATGATGAATCTGTTGGTACCTATGCAGAAAAAATTATAATACATTTGAGGTATGCTTTTGGTATCATCATATAACCTTAAAGTAATGTTTATTGATTCTTCTATTTCTTAATACCAATTATCTAAAAGGAATTATTTATAAGACACATTAGTCATTATAAAGATACTGTTTTATGTTCTATGAAGGTATAAATGGAGGTTGGAGTTACGTATCGATCTCAATGTTTTGGCAAGAAAAGAAAAATGGAATTAAAAGGAAAGTCTAAAAAACACGGAGAGAAGAATATGAGATATTATTTATTCTAAATTTGTGGTAAGAAACATGGAGTAAATTTTCGTAAGGGAACTAGAAAATGTTTTCAGTTTTTAAGGGAAGGTTATCGGGAAATTGATTTCCAAAGTGATGGGAAGAAGTTAGTAATTATGAAAATCAATGACCCAATCCAATGTACAATGAGGATGAGAAGCCAAAAAAACCTCTAAATACAAAATTTAGAGGGACATATTATGCAATCACAATGGTTGAAGTGAAACAAGGTAATTAGGGAGCACTAATACTCCCTCCATAGTTTTGAATTTCATGTTTGATTTTTTTTAATGAGCCCTATAAAAATCTTATTGTTGATCCTTTAGTTAAATTTCATGTTATTATCTCCCTCTACTTGAATTATAGAATAATGAAATAATAAATTGTATTCTATCAATACAAGTGAACCCAAGCTTCTAATAGAACTGTTATTGTATAATATAATAGCATATTTATTGGATAAGGAGTGAATTATATTTCAGAATCATATATGTCTCCACGTAATATTTATTTAAAATTTATGGATAGAATTATGGGTTTATGAGTATAAGGTTGACAATAAGTTAGAATTCTTGTACACTGATTTTTAGGTTTTATGTGGTGAGAGTTTATCACGATTAGGGATATTTTTAGGCAATGTTTCCCTATTGATTTTTATATAGTGAACAAATTATTAGAAGAGGAATGCCTTTACACTTTTTGGATATATGATTAAATGTACTTGTAACCTTTATGGTCTATATAATATTTGATTTTGAGATAATTATTGGTTGCAGTTGATCACCTTAAGAAGTTATCACAATTCATTGCTATTAGAGAATATTTCTCCTTGGATATGCTTTCTAGAATATATATTAATGAAGTGGAAAGGTTTCATTAATCACCACATTAAATTTTATTTTATTTTATTCTATAGTTTACCTTGATGTTTTGATTAATTATTCATCAAGGTGGTGATACAGAGTTGAGTTTCATCATTGAATATCATACTCAGATGGATGGTTAGTTTGATAGAATAATTCAAACCCTGGAGGATATGATAATATATTTTTCTTTGGACTTAAAAGGTTGTTGGGATCAATAAATTCCTCAATTTGTGTTTTATTTTAACAATATATTTCAATAAAACATTCAGATGGGTCCTTATGAATCCAGTTATATAAATAAGTGTAGTACTCCAATGTACAGAAATAAAGTTTCCAAAAGAAAGATATTGGGACATGAGAAAGCTGATGAGATGGAAGAGATGGTTAGTTACATTCATTAATATATAAGAACTGAATAAATTTGATATAAATGTTATTTTTATGATCATAAAAATTATATATAATTTAAATTTGGTAAGAATGTATTTTTGAAACTTTTCACCTTAGAATAAAGAAGGGAAAACTAAGAATTAGGTATATCTGTACCATTGAAACAATTGATCATACTGGGATATTAGATTAAATTTTTATGCTTACACTAAACCCCTATTAGGTTCATTATGTGTTCCATGTATAACTCTTTAGTAAGTACATACTTGATCCATCACATGAGCTGAACTCATAGGTTTCACCACTAGAGCATGATATTTCTTATAAGGAATGACAATTAGAGATTCTAGATTGAATAGAGAATGTTCTAAGAAACAAGAACAATCACCTAGTTAGTGTTTTATGGTAAACACAATAGCATAATTAAGCTACATGAAAACCTAACAATTTAATGATGTAGAATTATCGTTAGTTGTTTTTACCAAAGTGATGAATTTCAAGGGATAAATTCATTTTAAGGGGGTAGAATGTAACACTCCAAGATTTTGTGAAGATTTTTCAAATAAAATTAACATCTTCTATATTTTTCATTATAAAAAATATATAGTTTATCTTTAATTACATGCAACACCAAGTTAATCTTACGCTACACCCAACCCCGAGTTTAAACAAACCAGAATATATTATCAATATCATTATTTAAATACAACCATTATTACCTAGATATTAAAAATGTGATTTGAATAGTAAATAATAATTTTTAAATAATAATTATAATGGTTTCATATAAACAAAATATATTGATAAAAAAGTATATAATTTTTGTTAATCTTTGTATGTTTGGAAAATACTATTTTCTCACAAAAGTGTTTTTCATTCCTTTTTTGAAAAATAGTAAAATCAATTTTTAACCTTTTATAAAATTAATTTTTTAAAATAAGATTTGTTTTTTAAATCAAAATGTCAAAATTAACTTAGGGTGAATTTTTGATAATTTTCCAGAAGATTAATCTTTTGATGAATAGTGAAAAGTACTGATTTTTAATTAAAAACAACCTTTTAGTTTAAATTAATTATATATTTAAATTTAGTTAAATTAAAATTTGTTCAAAAATAAATATATTAATTTAACATAGGTTATTGGAACCAATTTTATATTGGAATTGGGTATAACAACTCTATAACCCTTTTAACGTTTTATCTTTGAAAGCCCACTTTCTGGTCACGTATATCGGATTAATTTTAAATTAATTTATACCACTTCTCTAAATTGACATTTTAAAAATATAATACATATTTTTAATTATAATAAATTATATGATCTAATAATTAAATCTTAATTTTTTACCATAATGAATAGTGAAAACAAAAAAAATTAATTACTGTGGTTAAGGTACAATTGGGTTTATCGGGGCGTTAAACTAAAACAATTAGAGTTAAAAATGACCCAAAACTTGTATAAATAATATTTTATGAAAATATTTTTGCATTATACTTACCAAGTTATAATATATGGTTATTTGGAATCTTTTTGTTTGGAATGACATTTTTATTTTGGATTCTTTTGTGAAATTTTCATGTAGTTTTCAATTGGGTTCTTTTCCCCCAATTATAAATGTCCACCACCACCCTCCACTTATTAACACATATTAAGGAATGTATTTAAAAGATAAACTGAATAAATCCCTCCCAAAAATACCTATCTATGTTTTATAGCTAATGGTTCTCCCAAAATACAAACACTAGGGCCCTTATTAAGAGATCCAAAGGAGGTGCTTCTAAGTGAAGGTAATTGTATTCACTAATCTCCTTCCTTTTCATTCTTCATTTTCCACCTTAAATTATGTCATAACAATTGAAATATAATAAAAATAGCATCTAATATATATTGATATATTATTATGTTAATTTAATAACATAACACTACCTCCATTTCAATCAAATGGGTTACAAAATCACCATTCGTGTGTACGACAGTCTACCACATCATGAACTGATGTCATTCATTTTTCCATTACCACCTATCAAGGATGGACATAATGATTGATTTATTATATATATATATATAATATTTATGATATCATTATAATTTTTTAATTATTATATCTCACGTACCTTCATACTTCATTTTTTGGGAACATGATAAATGCCACAAACCAACTTGGGTCAACCCTGAACCTATCACCTAGGCCGATCCATGGAAATGCTTGAGGGGAATTTCAGATCCTCCTAGGATGGCGACAAGAACCAAGGGAATTGAGAGAGTACAAACAAGGAATGACTTCACTGTTGAGAAAGTGTTGTTTTCAACAATACATAATATTGTTATTTAAAGGTTGAGTTTATATTAATACTCTATATCTTTATGATAGTTTTTATACTCACAAATACCCTTAATTATTTTCTAATGATTTTATTTGTTATGAATTTTGCAGGAATTTATCGTTTTATTTTACTCTTGAAATTACATGAATTTATTATTAAAGTATTCGTGTTTTAGCGTGTTCTAGAAACACTGTTCATGTGCTACTTATTCGGAATCTGCTTGAGCATGTTTTGGAAACAATGTTCATACCCTACGTGGATAAATGTATCATAATGATATAAACCATGTATAATTTTTGAGATAAGGAAAAAGTATGGTTAAACAACCATATGTTATTGATAAAGTATGGAAGAAGAACCCTACATTATGAAGGAACCCTATGTTTGGGATATCAGAAAAGTATGGAAGGAGAACCGTACATAAATATTAAACATTATGTTTTTTTATCAAAAGTATGTTTCATCAACCTTAATTTTGTAAACAACCATACATTCTTGGAAAAGTATGGATCAAGTAAAAGTATGGATCCTTTATCGTACGTTTGAAAGTTGAAAAGAAAATTATGGATGACCAACCCTACGTTTGGAATGAACCTTAAATTTGTTGTCAAGTTTACGCTGTCAACCATATGTTGTCAACATTACATTGTGAACCATATGTTTGAAGAATATGTCATCAACCTTACGTTCAGAGGACACATACAGTTCAACATAACCTTACGTTTGGTGTTAGAGAATTTAAAGTCGATATTTTTATGCAACGGTCAATATGTTGATTATTAGGCGGATTTCAAGCCAGATTTAAAGATGATTTTAAAGTACGATTTTGACTGATTCAAAACCATTTCATCAATGATTTGATTATTGAATTAAAAGGAGATTTTTATGCCGAGTCTTCAGGGAAGTTACGACTGCTCTGTAAATTAAAATGTATGAATATCAAGAGTAAAAAAGGCGACTTTTTTGGATCTAATTTTATAGGAGAAGTTCTTATCGTTCTTTTGTTTATATTATTTTTTAAACTGCATCGATGATTATTGATCATGAGTGATCTTTTTATTGTTCTAAAAAAAGGGAAAAACAGAGACTACTAAAACACACCGATGTACTGATTCAAAAGGAACATCAAATTACTATTTGTTAAAAAGGGGAAGGAACGCGGTAGAAGATTCACTTGTTCTACAACGAAGATCTTTTGTGAATTTTCTACTGCTGAAGTTGCAAATTATATTTCTATATCTACTGTCACGGGATCGACTCAGAATGTTTCTTATGTGAAGATTATTATTTCTGAAGGCGATGATCTATCTACTGTCAATTTCATGCTGTTGCAATTGTGAAGAACATCTAGAAAGTATTTTCAAAATATGAAAATCTTTTCTTTCTATTCTTGAGTGATCGACTTCTCGTATTAAGCTGTGTAGGTTCTGTAAGTGAACCAGAAGGATTTGTTTTTCCTTGGATTGTAAAGGTGTCAACTGCCTATACTCAGTTGTGAACCGGTCTATTGAAACAAGGACCAGATAGTGAAAAATAACCAAGATTGTGGAGTAGAGCATTGGTGGAGTGTACTAGGGGCCTTCTATTCCTCGAACCACTATACATCTTCTATTTCTGCTATTTAAATTTCTGCTGTATCATTTTATCTAATTTAAGTTAAAAGGCAGAACACAATCTCACAAAGATTTTTGAAAAGACACAATTCAGCCCCCACTTGTGTATATCGGGTGTAATCCGATCCAACAATTGGTATCAGAGGTTGAGCTTTCTGACAATGCTTTAACAAGATGAAAGTGATTATACATAGAGCTAGATGACTGATACAAGATAGGGAATGTCTATGGTCAGAGAACCATACTTCAATGGAGAAAACTATGGATGCAGGAAGTCTCAAATGATTATCTATCTTAAAAATCTTGGATACAAAGTCTATTCTAAGATTCTAACTCTATATGAAATACCAGAAAAACCTGAAACATGGAGTGTAGCTACTGAAGCAGAATATGATATGAATTCAAAGGCAATGAATGAAATTATATGTGATCTAGGACCTGATGATTTTAATAGAGTATCTCAATGCCCAACAACATATGAAATGTTTCAAACTATTTTTGTTGCTTACGAAGGAACTAACAATATTAGGGAAATGAGATATACAACTGCTAAGCTTAAATTTGATACATTTAGAATATTTGAAGGTAAGGGTATTACTCAAATGAATGGAATATTGAAAGAGATTTTCAATAACATAACTTCCTTGGGAGATCCCATTAAGAAAGCTGATCAAGCTTTAGAAGTGTTGAGAGTACTGCCTACAAAATGGAATAGAATCTCTACAATAATCAGACAGTCGACATCTGTCAGATATTTAACCATGAGAGAACTGATTGGAACATTAATGATGCGTGAAGATGAGATGGAATATGAAGCTAATGAACATAAAGTTCTTATCAAAATATAATATACTTCCTTGAAAGAATCATCACAGAGCAAAAACAGAAAGATGAAGAAAAATGAAAAAGAGAAGTCAGAGAGTTATAAGTTATCTAATTCTGATGTGGAATTGGCTCAGCTAGCCCGAAGATTCACAAAATTATATTGAAAGAAAATAGGCTTCAAAAAATCCTTTATGAAAGATGATAAGGAAGTAAGATTCTATGAATTCAAGAAAATGGGGCATATCAGACCTGACTGTCCTCAGATAAAAGAAGACAAGAGAAAGAAATTTTTCAAAATAAATGACTATAATCATAAGGGCAATAAAGCCATGAAAGCTACTTGGAGTGTATATGCAGACTCCAATAGTACTTTTCAATCAGACTCAGAGAAGTAGGAAGCAAATCTGGAATCCAACATGTGTTTTATGGCAGAAATAGATGAGGTCCAATCTTACTACTCTTATGATTCTAGTTCTGAATCTAATTACTCTAATGAAAAACTTACAGCCTACTACAATATGATTGAAGGAAAATATGAATCTCTATTTAAGAAGCATAATTCTTTAAAGAATGTTTATAAGTATGTTTCTGATGAAAGAGATACAATGTTGAAACAATATACGGAGTTAACTGAAAAATTTGATTCAATTAATTCTAACAATACAGATTATGAATCAAAGATAAAATCACTACAAACTGAAGTAGAAACTTATAAAACTGCAGCCCTTGTTTTTACTAAAGGAGAAAATACTTTAAATTAAATCCTTGGAAAAATGTCATTAAAAAGGAAAGATTTGAAATTGGCAGTAAAGATGAAAAACCCAAGCTGTACAAAAACTATTTTATTCCAAGTGAAAAAAGACTAAATTATAATTACGGTGGAATAAGGGGACATATTTCTAAAAACTATTTCTTAAGACAACCCCAAATAAGTGGCATTAAAAAAGATTTTGTATCAAATGATCTATTCAACTCATGTGAAATTAGAAAAACAAATCAAGTCTAGATTCCCAGATCCTTTCTAGCTAACACTACTGGATGCAACAAAATATGGGTACCAATGAAATCTGTGTAAATGTCTTTGCAGGGAGCAGGTCACAAGAGAAAAAAGGAAATATGGTATATAGACAATGGCTGCTCAAGATATATGATTGGAAACTCATTGAATTTCTCTACACTCACTCAAAAAGATGGTGGACTTGTCACTTTTGGTGACAATGCCAAAGGAAAAATCATTGGTATTGGAATAGTTGGACACCCAGAAGCTGTCTCAATTAATAAAGTACTTTATGTACAAGAATTGAAACAAAATCAGATAAGTATATCTCAACTATGTGATGATGGTTATGCTGTTGATTTTTCTAACAATTGCTGTTCTGTTTTCAAAAATAAATTGCTTAAATTCAGAGCACCAAGAACTGATAATGTGTATACCCTGGATTTAAATTCCTTGTGTAAACAACAAGTAAATTTCTTGACTGCTAAAATTAATGAATCTTGGATCTGACATAGGAGACTTAGACATTGGAATATATATGTTTTAAATAAGTTATCTAAGAAACATTTAGTTTCTGATTTTCCTAGTCTCAAATTTAAAAGTGACAGATTCTGTGATGCATGTCAACATGGAAAGCAACACAAATCGTTATTCAAATATGTTAACAAAATTACTACATCTAAACCTCTGGAACTTATTCATATGGATTTTTTGGACCATCATGAGTAGCAGTCTTGGATGGTAAATTATATGTATATGTTTTAGTTGATGACTATTCTAGATTTACATGGATTTTCTTTTTGAAATTTAAAAATGAAGCTTTTACTTTATTTGAATGTTTTTGTAAAAATGTTCAAAATGAAAAAGTTTTTAATATAATTTCATTAAGAAGTGATCATGGTGGAGAATTTTAGAATTAGGAATTTAATTACTTTTGCTCAAATATGGGTATTAAACACACCTTCTCTACACCTAGATTGGGATGAAACTGGAAAACAGTAAGACATATACAACTCCTATGTGTACTAATATAAAACTTTATTGGGATGAAACTGGAAAATCAGTTGACAACAAGTTATATAGAGGTATGATTGGTAGTTTATTATATCTTACATCTAGCACGCCAGATATAATATATTCAGTATGTCTTTTTGCAATATTTTAATCAAATCCTAAAGAATCTCATCTAACCGCTATTAAAAGAATTTTTAGATATTTAAAAGGAACTTTTTTTCAATCTCTTCTTTATCCCAAAACTTATGATTTCAATTTGATTTCATATTCAGATGCAAACTTTGGGTGTTTTAGATTATATCGGAAAAGCACTTCAGGAACTTGTCACTTTTTAGGAAAATCTTTAGTGTCATGGTCAAGTAAGAAACAACATTCAGTTGCCCTATCAACAGGTGATGCAGAATATGTTTCTGCTGGCAGTTGTTGTGCATGGGTGTTGTGGATGAAAAACAATCTTATGGACTTTAGACTAAATTTTAATAATACTCCTATTTTATGTGATAATAATAGTGCTATAAATATTTCAAAAAATCCTATTAATCATTATAGAACTAAGAATATTGATATTAGATATCATTTTCTAAGAGATCATGTTCTTAAAAAGGATATATCTTTGGAATTTGTAAGTAATAAAATTCAATTAGCTGATATTTTTACTGAACCACCTTCCACTACAAGGATTGATTTTTTAAGGGGAATCGAGGTTTATTTGATTTTAAATAAAATTTTATTTTACAATGGTGGTTATTTATTTTAATTCTGCTTAAAATAATTTAGCTATTTTGTTATTCAAAAAGAATAAGTTTCTTTTCCCCCCGTAATCTATTTTATTTATTTTTAAAATATATGTAATTATTATTAAAAACACGGGAATCAAGGTTTTCAGAAGCCCTTTCATCTTCTAAACCGTTTCATTTCTATCAAAACCTTTTCAAACCCGCAATCCACACCTCTGCTCGTGAACCCTAATCCTTGAACCTCTGAAACCCTAACCTTCAAACCTTCAGAGATTCTCACAGAGATGGTAAGGAATAAAAGAGTCAGTGAAGCCGAGACAAGCAATGACAAAAGACAACGCTCCGAAGGACGAAAAATCTTATAGGGAAAGGTAATCGATCTCAACTGGTTATTTCAGACAAATCAACTGTTGAAAAAAGCACTGTCATTTCAGAACCCTGAATAGACATTCAATAGTGAAAATACAGAATTTCTGTATCAGGTAGAACATAGATACTTTTCAAATCTATAGAGTTTAGTCTAGGAGATACTGAGGATAATATGATGGCTAAGATAGAGGATAGGGATTTCTCAATCTCGTCAGTAGAAATTGGTCAGATTCTCAAATGCCCCTGTGAGGGAGTTTTTCATTTTTATTTGAAAAATATTGGAGATTCTATGTATAAATAAGAGGACATAATGTCATTTATTTTTGGTATTAAGACTATAAAGAAAATGTTTATCAAGGATTTGGATCCTGATCAAAAAATTTTGGTCAAATTTGTGCAAACAGGGATTGCACCGAGGTTTTCTGAGACAGAAAAGTTATTATATCCCGATATGTATATAATGTATCTTTTTCTCAGTGTTGTCAAACTCAATTTTCCTAGGTATATGGTTAGATACCTAAGATATTGTTGTCAGAGTGATGCCCAAATAAAATTTTAACCTTTTGGTCGATTCATTTCCAAGCTGTTGCTTAAGAAGGACATGGTGAGATTGGTGGATTCCAGAGTACACTGTCATCACAGTAATGTGTTTAACGTTGGAACTTTAAGGAAGATTGGATATTTCTAGAGTAATATCAAATGCAATATTTTTCCAGTAGGAGGAGATGATGAATCAGAGAGTGCTCAAGATCAATCTGCAAAGTCCAAGGAGGGACAAGATGAATTGAGAGTCAGCACTACGATAAGGAGGATCAGATTTGAAGTGGTAGAAACTGAGGAAGAAGGAAGTCAGAAGGGACTTAAAACTCAGAGGAAAAGACATGTGACTGAGGAACTTACTTCCCCTAATTTAACTACAGAAGATTTACTCTCTTACAACATTTTCAACGAAAATGTTGTTGAACAACTTCAAGAACAGAATGTCACTATTACAGATCCTGATCATGAAAGGACTGTAGTTGAAAGATCAGAAAAACAGCCTGTAGCTGATGTTGCTGTTGAAATTCAACAAGAAAAGGAGGTAGAGCCTGGAGAGGAAGTGGACAGACCTCAGGAAACTCAAGAGAATATCATTTTAGATATTTCATTAGATGAAAAAATTGTAGATATTTGTGATGAGCATGCTTCTGAAGCTCACACAGAAGTTCTTCAAGAGAATTTTTCTATGGAAGAGTCTGGAAAGGACTATGAGGAAAAATCTGTGGACCAACCTACTCAGGCCAAGGAGAAAGAAAAATATGATGCTGAATCATTACCATTAGTACTACTACATCTCATAGAACATGAGAATGCGAATCAAGCACATGGTGCTTCTGATTGAAGGAATAAAAAAGATGAAGAGTTGTACAAAAAGTTATCTCAACTGCAATGTGAGAATGATTCTCTGAGAAGTATATTAGCATCCGAACAGTTGAAATTTCAAAAGCTCTAAGGAGAGTACTATTTCAAGACAAGAAGTTGAAATTTTTAAAGAGTATATGCTAAATGATGTTTCCAAATTGAAATCTGAAATGGTTATGAAGCCATATTTCTCAGATCTTAAGTTGTTTCTGGAGAAACAATTTGCATCAATTGGAAATAGTGCTTCTAGTGGATCAGGAACTTCACCTGATTTAATCAGAAGATTTCAATCTATCACAGCTACAATGAGAAATATGAAAGACATGTTGCAAGATTTTCAGTGCAACATTGCTCCATTATCCATTCTCTTAGATAATAAGAAATTCTTAATTGATTCGTTAACATCCAGTGAGCCAGGAATCCATTCTGTCTTAGAAAAATTCACAGAGAAGCTGTCTTTGTTTATGGAGAAAGAAGAAAGGCTTCACGAGTTTTTTAGATTCAATCTCATTGAATATATTCATATGACTCCAGAGGCCAGATATCTTATTATTAATCTTGGCGATGGATTAATTAAATTGTTTCAAGAACATTTAGCAGACATCAAGTCTATAGTCCAGCGAAGATAAACCCTACCTGTTCACTGCAAAAAAACCATGATTCCTGTGTTTATCATCCTTGTATCTATTTTTGACATTTAATGAAAATTTGTTTCTTTATTTCTATTTGTTTTACTATCTTTATTTTTATTTTCCAGTATTCTAGATTTAATTATTGATAAACAGTTAAAAATAGCATTTACCTACAGTTCAGTGCAACATTAAATGTGTTAAAATCCATGATTTATCATTCTTTTTTATATCACAAAAAGAGGGATAAATTTGGATAAACACAAAATTTTATTTTAAAAATATTATTTAAATAATTTCCTAATTATTTAAAATGTTTTGGATTTATACAGATTTATACTTATACAGAAAACTATTTTAAGTTATTAACAGTCGTTTATTATAAAGGGAAATTTTCTTTTACTTTTTATTCAGAGGGAGAAATTTGGATAAAACTAGAAACTTTAATTTTATTCTTTACTTTTATTTTTAAAGAAAAATTATTTTATTTTCATTAAGGGGGACAAATTATTATTTATTGAAATGATTTTGTTAAAATTAAATATTGTTTTATCCTCTCAAAATTATAAAACTTTATGTAACTAATTTTGAAAGTTAATTTCATTTAATTAGTCTTATTATTTTTTGGGTTTTGTGATCATCAAAAAGGGGGAGATTGTTGAGAAAGTGTTGTTTTCAACAATACATAATAATTTTATTTAAAGGGGGAGCTTATATTAATACTCTATATTTTTAAGATAATTTCGATGCTCACTAATACCCTTAATTATTTTCTAATGATTTTATTTGTTAAGAATTTTTCAGGAATTTATCATTTTATTTTACTCTTGAAATTATAGGAATTTATTATTAAAGTATTCGTATTTTAGTGTGTTCTGGAAACACTGTTCATACAATACGTGGATAAATATAGCATAAGGATAGAAACCGTGTATACTTTTTGAGATAAGGAAAAATTATGGTTAAATAACCATACGTTATCAACAAAGTATGGAAGAAGAACCCTACGTTAGGAAGGAACCCTTTGTTTGGGATATCAGAAAAATATGGAAGGGGAAACATGCGTAAATATTAAACATTATGTTTGTATCTCAAAAGTATGGTTCATCAACCTTACTTTTGTAAAAAACCATATGTTCTTGGAAAAGTATGGATCAAGTAAAAGTATAGATTTTTATCGTACATTTGAAAGTTGAATAGAAAAGTATGGATGACCAACCCTACATTTGGAATGAAACTTATGTTTGTTGTCAAGTTGACGTTGTCAACCTTACGTTGTGAACCTTACATTTGAAGACTATGTCATCAACATTACATTCAGAGGACACATACAGTTCAACTTAACCTTACGTTTGGTGTCGGATAATTTAAAGTCATTACTTTTATGCAATGGTAAATACACTGATTATTAGGTGGATTTCAAGATAGATTTAATGATGATTTTAAAGTACGATTTTTACTGATTAAAAACTGTTTCATCAAAGATTTGATAATCTAATTAAAAGGATCTTTTTATGTCGAGTCTTCAGGGAAGTTACGACTGCTCTTTAAATTCAAATGTTTTAACATCAGGAGTAAAAAGGCGAATTTTGTGGATCTAATTTTACAGGAGAAGTTCTTATAGTTCTTTAATTTATATGGTTTTTTTAAAACTGCATTGACGATTATTGATCATGAGTGATCTTTTGATTATTCTAAAAAAAGGGAAAAACAAAGACAACTGAAACAAACCGATCTGCAGATTCAAAAGGAACATCAAAGATCTGTTTTTTAAAAAGAGGAAGGAATACAATAGAATATTCACTTTTTATACAATGAAGATCTATTGTGAATTTTCTACTGCTGAAGTTGTGAATTTTATTTCTATATCTACTGCAACAGGATCGACTCAAAATGTTTCTTATGTGAAGATTATTATTTCTGAAGGCGACGATCTATATAATGTCAATTTCATGCTGTTTCAATTGTGAAGAACATCTGGAAAGTATTTTCAAAATACAAAAATATTTTCTTTCAATTCTTGAGTGATCGGATTCTCGTACTATGCTGTGTAGGTTATGAACGTGAACCAGAAGGCTTTGTTTTGACTTGGATTTTAAAGGTGTCAACTGCCTGTACTCAGTTGTGAACTGGTCTATTGAAATGAGAACCAGATAGTGAAAAATCACCAAGCTCATAGATTAGAGTGTTGGTGGAGTGGACTAGGGGCCTCCTGTTCCCCGAACCACTATACATATTGTGTTTCTGCTATTTATATTTCCACTGCTTCATTTTATATGATTAAAGTTAAAAGGCAGAACACAATCTTGTAAAGATTTTTGAAAAGACACAATTCACCCGCCTCTTGTGTATATTTGGTGTAATCCGATCCAACATTCACTTGATAAATAAATAAGGAAACAAAATAGTAGAATATGCACAAGTAGTTAAACACATATATATAAACTGAATTAAACAATATTTTATACACAAGAAACAATACGATACAAATGATACACAATAAACCAAAACTAACCAGATGACTAAACTAGATCCATGTGACCTCACAAGTCACTCCCTAACATGATGATCAACCGTTTCTCAAGGTGAACGGACTGAAGTTGAAACCTACACAAGGTCTAAAAATATAAAATAACTATAGGTGAAAGTGCTAAAACTCAGTAGGATAGACCGACAATCAATTCCCAATTTTTTTTAAATTAACGAAACATGAATTTCAAGTTTGAACTACAATTTATAAAAATAATATTTTCTATATATTTTACATGAAAAAAGTATGAACTATTTCCCCTTTTTATTTCAAAAACCAAGCTCATACCATTAATGTGGTGTTAACATTTTCAAGGGAAAGTGATGTCCATATTTTCAACTTGCACAATGATGATAAAAAACTTTTCTTTGAAAACAATTTTCATAAGCCTTATTAAAATCAACACGTCACTTTCAAATAGATACACTGCATAAGAAAGAACTGTAGTAATCACACAACATGGGAAACCAAAATAATCATAAAAGTATCTCAATCATCACTATGAGTGACTAAAGCCAATAGACATAGGTGAAACTAGGAGATCAAGAATAGTATTTAAGATACTAATACATGAGACCCCATCCCTGGTAGCATTCCCTGCATGATGAAATCAAAACTTCCCAATATGCTTGGCCACCCTAAGTTAGGAATAGACCGAGGGTAAATCCCGTAGCAATAAACACAAATATATATCCACATACTATGGGGAACTTCTCAGTATGCCAACTACGAGTGCAAAAATCATTATTTGAAAATTATCTCAACATGTTGGGTTCCTATGTATCTTGTATATAATAGGGGTGTGCAAACAGGCTCCAGACGAGCATCCAAACACGTATATATAATAATAATAAATCAACAACATGCATCACCCTATGCCACTCTAAGGACTGACTCACATGACATTGAAAAAATAAAACACAAGGATTCTATACTAAGGACTTCCAATAATTGGTCAAGAGGATTCCACAGTGAGGATAACCCACCCATTAAAAATAACAAGGCATGAGAGTCATCCAACTGTAGTTTTTAAAATAAACATTTTTACCAATTTCAGAAAGCTTCCAAACGAGCCTTTGAGTTTTTCCCAAAACCAAAATTTTCCAACATACAAAATCCACTTTTTACAAAGGGTATAAAACACACCATTTACATCATCAAAATTTTTACCTAACCTCCTAGAAAATTTAGGTTATGAACTTAAGGGACACACCATTTTTTTTATAAATATGCCAAAACATGCTAAAACCCAATAATCAATTCTTTATAAAAAACCAAACCACTAGGGAAACCACATAAAAAACCCAATATTTTTTCACAAGATTATAATACATTTATAAACCCCAAAAAATCATTTGATATTACATTTTACCTTTAAAATCAAATTGAGCAACTAACCGCACATAAGGATTGAAACATTTAATAAAATAATTTCAATTTAACACTAAACAAGGTATTTAGACTAATTTTCATGTCATAAATTTATTTATACTTATAATCCATATTTCAAATAAAACAAACCACATGATAACACCATAGGGGAATATTTACAATCATGTTGTGTGCATATTTTTGAAAAAAAATCTAGTTATCGTAAAGTAGGGTTTAAAACATCAGTTTCACAGAAAAATAATTTAATATGAAGATCACGCACACACACACACACATATATTTATATATTTATCAAGCAAAGGGGTAGAAAAATAAATTAATAGATTAATCTTAAATTAAAGAGGAATGAAAAAGGCGAACCTACTGCAAAACCATGGTGGAATAAAAAACACATGCCAAAGATCACTTCCTAATGGTTTCAAAACCCTAAATATACAATAAAAAAACATTAATGAGAAAAAACTCCCCAACCAAATAAAAGGAAAACTAATAAAATAAGAAGACTACCGGAACGGAAGCCGACACCCAAAGATAAGGGTCGTGCCGGAGAAGTAGCATGCTAGATAGGTCGCGTTCGCAGGGCAGGTCACCGGAGGGGGCATACTGGAAAGGGGGGTTGCATTGGCCAGAGGGGCACACCGACAAGGGTGTATTCCATATAGAAGAGCAGTGCCGACAGGTCGTGCTGGTAGAGGGAGGCCACGCTGGGAGGTCACACCGGCTGGTGGGGTCATCAGGGAGAGGAGCCACCGAAGAGAGAGGGCCGAGCTGACGGAGGTTCGGTGCCAGATGGGCGAGGCTCACTAACAGGGAAGATGATAGAGGAACCGCATACTGGAGGAAGGGAGGGAGGCTTCTAGGATAGGGATAGAACACCGAAGGGGGGGGGGGGGGGGTTAGGACGTGCATAGAATAGTGTGAGGGGGTGGGAGAGGGTAACATGAGAGGGGGTGGGAGGAGCAAGGGGAAACACTTGAAGAAAAAATAGATAAATAAAAATAAACTAAAAACATTAATAACCTAATAATAATAATAGTTTTAATAATTATAGTAATTATATAACATTAAAATTAATAATAAGATTCACTTCATTTTTTAATATTAATTATATTAAAAACAAATTTAATAATAACAACGATAATATTTTTTTAATATTAAATAATTTTTTATTCCCAATAATTATAATATTTTTATTATGGTTGAATCGTCCACATTTCTTTATTTTATTTTTTCTTTTCTCATTTCATTTCAGCGTAGTCCACACATGGCTTAAGAGACCGTGTGAGAATTGTGTGGTAGATTCTGTCCACTCTAGAAGCTGTAGTACAAGTACCCGGGCTGACCACACGGTCTCCACTAGTCATGTAGTGCCTGTGCATTGATAAAAAACCTACCAAAGATATTAATAATAATAATAATATATATTTATATTAATATTAATGTAATAATAATAATAATAATAATCTCATTAATATTACCATTAATATTATTAAAACAAAAATTTTATTTTTATTTTTTACTTTTTATTATTTTATTTTAATTCTTATTTTATTACTTATTTAATTATTATTTTTATTTTTTGAATAATGCCATATTGCACATTTTCCTAGGAGAAGAAACATTGTTTCCAAACTATTCTTTTCCTGGGCACGAGATTCCATCAAACAAAAATAACTTATATTTCAATAAAAGTTCAAAAATTTAAACTATGACTCAACCCAAACCCCTAAAAAATTATTCAAAGAAAAGAAAATATCAATATAAAGTAATTAAAAGGGTCGTGGTTTTGAAAATTTTCCCCACCATAATGCATTATAGTCCTAGAAAGAGACAACACTTTTTAGCTAATTGATCAATTTCTAAGGATTCCACATCAACGTGATACAACCTCTTAATCCGAGAAAATTTCATCAACTATTAGCGTAACATAACCCCATTTCCCAAAATAGATCACCTGTATAGGGGAGACCTGAATAGAATCCCTACCATTAGAATTTAACTAGCATCTGATATAATCATAAGATAAAACTCAATGAAACTCATAGTGGGTCTCCCCACTATTAAAACCCAACAAATAATGGCCAAAGAGAAATTCAAAATGAATCAGAATTGGGCCTCTCCCACACCAGCCAAAAAATCTCACCACATGGTCTGAGAGAGAGGTGACCCAATGATTTGATCACTAAACCACCACCATTAACAACCTAACAATCGAAAATCACATGAAAAAAGAAACCAATACCACATCCGACTCACAAGGGTGGTCTACACAATGACATTGATTAGGGACTCACATACTAGAAGGAACATTAAAGACATAGCATGAGAGAGAATTCCACCATGATCTTGTAATTAGAGGGAATTCATGACAACATAGAAACCATAATAGAAACACTAGAACTACCTCACCACAACGATAGAGGAACAAACTTGACCAGACTCCATAAACCTCTGTGGTTCATGACTATGCACCAACATTACTCTGAGGCATTTGGCTAGAGCCCTGATGTATGAGGCATCTATTTCCTCATAGTTAGGATCTTTTAATTACCTAACCAGTACATGCATCACCCAATTAGATAAAAAGAGAAAGACCATAATTCTGGAAAAAAACCACACTCTCATTGAAAATTGGAATTCATAAGGAAAATCACATTATATCTTACATTTATACCAAAACACCATAGGTTAAACCACCATGGAAAAAGATCCCTTACCCTAGAAGGAAACATACAAAAAGAAAGTTCAATCAAATTTCCTACAAAACATCACTTCTGAGGATTTCCTCCACGATGCTTTCTAGCAATGCCCCAAACAAGTCTCCACAAGTGACCCAAACACCCAAGGTCCTGATAGGGATTTAGAGTATTTGTACACGATGGATTTTTGTGACCTGGCTTGACACACTGATAACACGAGAGGATCTATTACTCCAAAGAGGATGATGGAGGATCTTGAGGAATTTTCACTCCGTAAACCACTCTATAAAATTTCAATCTCTTCATCATCTACTTACAAGAATCTTCTCCACTGCACCTAGGTATTTATTAATGGAGGAATACCTTGTACACTCCCACTATCATAGCTTCAACATGAAAATATCTCCTCACCACATCGGAGAAAAAAGTTAGATTGAGCTATAATGCCTTTGGATAAAGGTTGGAATGAACACCAACCTCAAAATGTAGAGCCTTCATGGAATCATTTGTAGCATACCCAAGATCATAAATGACTAGATCTACAAAGTGATGAAAATACTCCAGCATTGATCCATCGCCCTACTACAAACAACCCATACCCACACCCTTTCTCACCCTTTCTTTCTCACAGAAATACTGACAAATCTGCAAAGCCATGAAAAACACCCAAGTAAGATCTTCGCAGGGCTTATTCCAAGGCACTGACTTCCACCACATCCATGGTGAACCTTCAAGCATGATTTTTTCAAATTTAACCTTCAACGAGCCATGTTGTTCAATGACTCCAAAGTTAATTTTGATCTTTCCCGTCCGCTCTTCTATAATAGAAGGGTCTCCTTGAAAATAAAAGAGAGGTGGATCTGGCTTCTAAAACTGAAGCATGAAATCCTTAGGTTGATAATCTATAAATCCTTCTAATAAGGAATTACCCGTAACCACACTACAATCACCCATCAAGTCTCCATGGAGAGAACCACTGGACAATAAAAAGTCAAGAACCAAATCAAGGTCAACTCAATAATAAAAATCCGCAATATCAAACACCGCATAAGTGACAAGTTTTGACCTCAATTAAAAATACATTATAGCATCAATTTTTTTTTTGAAAACATATTTCATAAAACAACTTGGTGGGATGAACACTTTCCATTGGTATTTATTAGAGTCTCAGTCACATTCATGTTTCCATGCCACCCTGGGCACTCATCCACCATGCCATACAAAACATCCATTCACATTCCCATATACCATCTTGCATGTAATATCTCATAAGAACACCAAGGTTAAAACAAAAAAAAACATCATTTTACAAAACAACCCTCTAACTCAATTCAAAGATCATGTACCTCCCCAAAACACACTTACCACTAAGTCAAAAAATCCATTTGGTTTTAAACCCATTCCATTTAATTTGAATCAATCCCATAATCAAACATGTCATTTCAAAAAACCTTTTTTCCAAATCCAATTTATCCAATTCAAACACTTTTCAACAAGCCACACATTTCAAAATACAACCATTCCATTAAAACCAATTTTTTCACAAATCCATCACAAGGGTTTTCACAAAATTTTTTAGAATTCAATGGGAGACCTAAAAAACTCAAAAGGGAACTAGTATCGGTGGGTGACCTGACCATATTGTTGGAGACCATATGCCAAACACACTACCAAAATAGAGAGACTTCAAGGACCTTTCCCCTAGCTCCACATGGATTTCCATGCCCTACGAGCTCACAGAGTCCATTTTCCCCACTCCCTTTTCCATATCCCAATCAACAAACAATCCCTAAAGACCAAAGAAACTAATAAGACCAGACTTCCCATGGAAACACCAGGATAATAATGAGAAAGAGATCATAATTCTCTTGCTGTACCTCCCCCTCGAGTCCCGAAAATCCATCTCCATCTACGTTGACATCCCTAAATAGTAAAGGGTTCTTTGAAAAAGAAAGGTCCTCTAAGAGATGACCTCCTCTGATACCATTTTGTCACAAACCAACACAAGTCAACCCTAAACCGTTCTCCTATGCCGATTGGTGGAAAGGCATGAGAGATATTCTGGATCCTCTTAGGCTAGTGATAATCACTAAGGGAATAAACAGAGTTCAAAGAAGGAACAATTTCTCCCAATAAATAAATAAAGGAAACTAAAAAGCATAAGATGAAAAAGATCTTCAACACATACTTATAAATTGAACTGAAAAATATTTTATACATAAGAAAAAATTCTATACAAAAACTATAAAACAAACCAAAACTAACTAGACGACCAAACTATCGCCATGTGACCTCACAGGTAACTCCATGACACACCAATAAACAATCGCTCAGGGTGAATGAAATCAATCTGAAACCTGAACAAGGGCTAAAAATAGAAAATATCTATAGGTGTGAGTATAAAAACTTAGTAGGGTAGCCCAATGATCTATTCCAAATTCAATTCCTTTGAAATTAAAGAATCAACAATTTCAAGTTTGAACTACAATTTATAAAAATAATTTGTTATATACATTATACTTGAAAACAAAGTATGAACCATGTAACACCTGAGATTTTTATGAGAAATATTTTGTTTTTATGTTATATACATCATCAAAGGAATCTTTCACTACACACAACACTAGCTTGTATTTCTTTATATGCAATCACAACCTTCCTCGATAGCTTTCATTGTACACAATACCAAGTTTCACTAAACAACGATATGCTATTAAAATATTATTAAAACTAGCTGTTATGAATAGTAATACCCACTTTTTGAAATTTAATAAATTTTATTTTTCAAAATGGACTTCATTTTTGGATTCGTAATATCGAAATTATCCTAGGGTGAAATTTTGGTATTTTTCTGAAAACTTTCAATTTTTGATGAATAGTGAAAATACTGGGTTACTATTTAAAAACCGACTTTTTATTTAATTAACTATTTACTTTATTTAAATTTATTTTAGGTCAAAATTGATACATAACACCTATATAAGTTCAATGTAATTCATTAGAGTCATTTTATAATAATTTTAGATATATAAAAATTTTATTGAACTTTTCACCGTCTTTTACCCACCTCCTAGGAGAGTTTAAAAGTTTACATAAAACTTAATTTTACCGCTTCTTTGAGTGGAATTTCGAAAATCCGAGATACACGGTTAACATCAAGGAGTAAAATTTGGTTCAATAAGATAAAAATAATTGTTGGTGAATAGGAAAATTTTACTTTTATTTACCACGGTTAAAAGTAAATAGGGTAATTAAGGGTAAAATGGTATTATAATTACCATAAAACATGTCCTAATTCTATTGAATAAGTTTAATTCAACCAAAAAAAACCTTAGGAATAAAATATTACAATTTAGGTCAACTTGGATTAGATTAGGACATTTATTATTATTTTACTTAAAGAATAGTTAAAATAGTTAAAATCAGTGTTTAATAACTAAAACATTTTTAAAATAGGGTTATACATAATATAGGTTCAACTATAAATATTAATTAGAAAGATAAAACAATTTCCTATATAATTATATTTTATTTATAATTTTTAGACTTTAAATAATTTATTTTATTTATGACACAATGATGATGCAGTAATTACCTTACTAATGAAATATTAACATAGTTGATATTATAAATACACAAATAAATATAATTTGAGACTTTTTATGAATTAAACTAATTTTATAGGTTAATATGACATGTTATTATTGATTTAATTAACTGTTTCCAAACTAATCATGTTGTTATGATTTTCACAAAAATCAATTACCAAATAGTGTCAAAATTGACATAAAATAGTTTTAAAAAAACATATTATATTATTAATTGTTTTTTTAATACTAAAAATATAAGGTTCGGAACAATGAATTAGATAAGGTTATATATATTAATAATAAACAACTTGGGGTTCGTTTGGCTTGTTATAGTAATTTTATTAACCTTATAGTGTAAGAAAACAAGAAGACACGGTAAAAGTAAAATTATTTATCTTAAAGTTAAATCTAAATGATAGGGTTAAAATAGTAACCTAAACATGTCCAAATTCTATTGTATGAGAGTATTTCGACCCATCCCCACCTTATATTTTAAATAAATCAATTTCGAGCTATTAAAAACCGAATATGACTTTATAATAAAATAATATTTTTAGTTTTTTCAAAGGTGCCCCTCTCCTCCCTTATAAAAGGGCACCTCCTCCCTCTCCTCCTAACACCACTTTGAGCCATCAAGCTCGGCCAAAACCTGACAAATTATCTTCTACACTTACATAGAAACATCCTAGAGGTCCTGGTCTTCTTCAAAGATCAACCCTAGTGCCCTAAGAGGAGTTTAAGAAGAGGCGCGTCAAAGAAGAGGTAATATCCATTACCAATCCTTTCCAATTTATTTCTTCTTCACCTTCTTCTTATTTAGTTTTTTCATTATGAAGTAATAACATCAGTATCAATCATATATTTATATGTTTTTATAAATATGAAACAACCCTATTTCACCTTCTATCCATCCTACGGAAAATGAAATCACCGCGCGTGCGTACGTACGAAATACCGTCTCCACGCCGTGGTGTAATCTGTTTTCCACCACCACCTTACTTGGATGAGTATAATGGTGTAAATAATAAATATGTATGTTTATTGTAAATTGATAATGATTCTTAAATAGTATACATAAACTTCAATACAATTTCATGATCATGGGAATGATATCATTGCTCGTGCGCATGTACGACCTACCGTCTCCGCGATGTGATGCGACTCATTCTACATGATCTTCATTGCATAATGATTATAAAAATTAATTGAATGAATAAATATGATATATATTACACTAATACCATGCTGGAAATATGGTATCTATCACCTAAAAAGAAGAATAAGAATTTATTTGACAAAAAACGCATGAGAACAAAAACAATCAATAAACACCCGAATAACAAGTAGCAATGAAATATTACTAATACGAAGATAAGAATATGACCATATATGATATCATAATAATGAGTACAATTATTGAATAAGTCAATGACATTATTTAAATCATTATACAAGAGGTTCGGACATGTAAAAATCATATAGGACCTAAGGTAAGGGAAAATCTCGCAATCTCAATTTTTATCTGAGATTGTTTATACTTCCGAATTTACTAGGGAATATTTATCATCCACATCCATGTTTCCTAAATATGTAATATTATTTCTATCCTCCTAAAATAGTTTAAATATAATTTTACCCATTGGTATGTTTTTAGTAAAAGATATGAAATTAATCTTTTGTCATTTTTAGTTCGAGATACTTTTTTGAATTTTCCGGCCAAAGTACGAGGGGAATTTTTTTTTAACATATACAACCTAAATGGATTTTTAGAACATTATTTCCATGAAGATCCATTTTCAAGTTTTCAATTTTATTTTTAATCAACTTCTTTTAGTTTAAAATTTTATGACATGTTAAGAAAGGAAAAATGTTTTTAAAGTAGAAAGGATATTTTCCTCAAGAATGAAGTTCAAGTGTTTTATCAAAATTATTTTCCATATAAGATAATATAGGGTTCTGTTTCTATACCTATTTTTACATAGATTTGATTATGTTATGATGGAATTATTTTTATGAAGTCCTTTTATCTTATATGGATTATGTTATGATGACACGATGTTTAAGAATCCCATTTTTATTACATGGGTTATGCTATGATGTATGAATTATGATTTTGTGGCACACATAAGAATGGTATCAACATGAGATGGGTGGGAGCTATATCTCCCTCAAATGCATTGGGTAATGATTTATATCTCATGAGATAGACATGGATGGAACGGCCAGTTAATCCGGTTTAGTTAAACATGACTGAAACAAGGAGTGAACTCGGTTCAGAAATGGACTTTGTCTGCTAAGATAGTCTTGGAAATGAGTCTTGACTACTAAGAAATTATTCTCTATGATTATATGTGTATGCCACAATGTTTCATGGTTTAAGTTATGACTATTGAGATTACATTTCCCTACTATGATTTATCCCATGTTATGAAATTATGATCTCTTTTGCAGGATTAAGATTTCCAAAATGTTATGTTCTTATGAATATGATGTGATTGATATTTCTTTTGTTTTCCCTTACTGAGAATATGAGATCACCCTTTTGTATGTTTTCTTTCCCTAGGTCAGGAAAAAGGTTATTAAGTAGGATATTCCAAAAGGGACTCTAGATATGATGAAATAAATGGGAGGCAATGTAGATGCTTTATGAACCATTTGTTTATGTTTCCCATTTTCTAAAGACACTATACCTATACATTCCTTTCATGGTTTTGTTATATGTTGTAATAAGTGTGCTTCAATTTTGAAGCAATAACAATGTAAAGTGTTGGTTGTTATAGTTGGTATCAGAGGAAAGGTATAGTTATCCTTTGGAAACTAGGATGTGATAACCTTAGTAAGAACCCTAAGGATAAGTCTAAGAATAGAACACAATCTTAGTGTGTTAGAAATGGCCATGATTAACCTATAATAATACCTTAAGTGTGAAATTTATTCTTGATTATGTGGTTTTCCTATTATAATTAGTGTTTCTCACACTATTCTTCTTGGTTTTAGTCAATGTATGGAACCCGAAGGAACCGTGTTAATGCGGAATGTGACGGGCAAAACAATGATTGTCCCCCAGAGCAACTGAAAGTTATGCGTGCTGGAATGAAAAATCTTGTAGCAATGCTCACACAACTTTCTCAAGCTATGAATCATGCAAGACTTCCAAATGAGCAAAGTAAGGAGCATCATTCTGTTGAATCCTTCATGAGGAAGCATCTACCCTCATTCAGCGGGTCTACTGATCCATTAGTTACTGAACAATGGAACAGTACTACTAAAAATATATTTTCAGTTCTTTAATGTTTTAAGCATGATAAAGTCATCTTAGCAGTATATCGTTTGGAAGGTGAAGCTGATCAATGGTGGAATCTTATCAGGAATATGAGGCAAAGGGATGAAATTTAATCCATGGAATGGGACGAGTTCAAGAACATATTTTTCAATAAGTACTTACCTCGTATTCTTCGTACAAATATGGAGAAAGAGTTTCTTGAACTAATGCAAAAGGATGATGAATCTGTTGGTACCTACGAAGAAAATTTTACAAGACTTTCAAGGTAAGCTTCTGGGATTATTATCCAACCTGAGAGTAATATTGATCGATTCTTTAGTGGCTTAAAAACAAGTCTTCAAAGGGCGTTAGCCATAAAGGACTTCAATAGCTATGAGGAAATTGTTCGATGTGCTCTCAAGATTGATATGGAGATTGGAGTAACCCATCAGTAATATGCGTTTGATAAGAAGAGGAAAATGGAATTCAAAAAAAATATAAAGAGCACACTGAAGAGAATATGAGTTTTCCCTTATGCTCAAACTGTGGAATGAAACATGGAGGGAGTTGTCTTAAAGAGACAATTAAATGTTTCAAATGTGGAAAGGAAGGTCATCGGGCATTTGAATGCCGCAATGATGGGAAAAAGATGTCTAATGATGAGAACAAAGAAAAGGCTACACAGAGTGCACCGCCTACACTTCAATGTTACAAGTGCAAGGAAATGGGGCATTATTCCAATCAATTCCCTAATACAAGGGTTGTTGATGATGATCGATGTCAAAAAACTCTTAAGGCTAAAGACAACAAAAAGTCACATGAAATTTCTATCGGCGATGTGGAGTATGATAGCGAAGTAGTGAAAGGTACACTTACCATCCACTCTAAAGTAGAAAATGTGTTATTTAATTTTGGATCCACCCACTCTTTTATTTCTGAAGAAGTTTCTAAGGGTATCACCGTATTACCTCAACAATTAGATGTTGAGTTAGCTGTGACAACCCCTAATGGCATGACAGTCACATCAAAAGTTTAAAATTCTTCTCCAATTGAAGTTTGTGGGAAAGTGCTTCCTACAAATCTTGTGATCCTTCCTATAGTGGAATTTGATGTGATTCTTGGCATGGATTGGCTTTCTTTATATGGAGATCATATCAATTGCCAAAGAAGGGAAGTCATTTCATATTCCAGATCAATCTAAGATCATATATCGATTCATGGATGAACATAAAATTCTAGTGGAAATTTCATCCATCCCATGGGTCTTGATTCCACTAAATGAAGGTTATTTATCTCAAATGGTTGGTGAGAAACTCACGATTAAGAATATTCCCATTATATGGGATTTTGATGATGTCTTTCCAGAGGAATTTCCTGATATTCCACCAAATCTTGAAGTTGAGTTTTCAATAGAACTCATATCGAGTGCTTTACCTATTTCAAAGACACCTTATAGAATGGCCCCAATTGAGTTGCAGGAATTGAAGAAGCAACTCTAAGAGAATCTTGATAAGGGATTAATACGCCCTAGTGCTTCACCTTGGGGAGCTCCTATTCTGTTTGTTAAGAAGAAAGATGGATCAATGAGACTCTGTATTGATTATAAAGAACATAACAAGATCACTATCAATAATAAACATCCTCTCCCATGCATTGATAAATTATTTGATCGACTACGCAGAGCTCAATACTTTTCCAAGATTGATCTTCGTTCAGGGTATCATCAATTAAGGGTCAAAAGGGAGAATATACCAAAGACATCTTTCCGTATAAGGTATGGA
Organism: Viscum album; assembly: GCA_963277665.1. Classification (NCBI taxonomy): domain Eukaryota; kingdom Viridiplantae; phylum Streptophyta; class Magnoliopsida; order Santalales; family Viscaceae; genus Viscum; species Viscum album. The sequence goes on from OY728157.1 coordinate 2,076,506,594, forward strand.
CATTATGAATTTATAGTAATGCCATTTGGTCTTACTAATGCCCCTGCTATATTCATGGATCTAATGAATAGAGTCTTTAAACAATATATTTATCATTTTGTGGTAGTCTTTATAGACGATATTCTTGTCTATTCAATGAGCAAGGAAGAACATGAAGATCACTTGAGAATTGTATTGAAGACCTTGATAAAGGAGAAGCTTTATGCCAAATTTACCAATTGTCAATTTTGGATTCAAAAAGTTGCATTTTTGGGTCACATAATCTCAAAAGAGGGGATATCCATGGATCCAACAAAAACAGAGGTTATTGAAAGATGGTCGAGACCAAAAACAGTAACTGAGATCCGAAGTTTTCATGGGTTGGATGGATATTATCGACGTTTTGTAAAATATTTTTCACAATTATATAATCGACTCACCAGTTTGACTCGAAAAAGAGTTAAGTTCATGTGGATTGAGGAATGCGAAGAGAATTTCAAGGAGTTGAAAAAGAAGGTTATCCAGTGCACCTGTGCTCACACTAACTTGTAGTAGAGAAAGGTTTGTGATATACAGTGATGCATCCAAGAAGGGATTGGGGTGTGTTCCCATGAAAAATTATATGGTGATATCTTATACCTCACGTCAGTTGAAAATCCATGAGCAAAATTACCCAACTCATGATTTCGAGTTAGGTGCGGTAATCTTGGCATTAATGATTTGGAGGCATTATCTTTATGGTGAAAGGTGTGATATTTTTACTGATCATAAAAGTTTAAAGTATATTTTCACACAAAAGGATCTGAATATGCGCCAAAGAAGATGGTTGGAGCCGATTAAGGATTACGGCTGCTCAATTCATTATCACCCTGGTAAAGTAAACATGGTGGCAGACACATTAAGTCGACAAGACCATGCTATCTTATCCATGATGAGGATCCCAAAAGATCCCATATTTATGGATTTACAAAGGATGGATCTTGGAATAATAATGGAAGGGGAAAAATATTATCTTTCTCAAATGAATGTTCAACCATCTATACATGTGAAGATTAAAGAGGCACATAAATATGATGTAGAGTTACAAAAGAAGGTGAGAAATGTTCCTGAATTCAACCTTGATTGTGATGGGATAATAGGGTTCAGGAATTGGGTTTGTGTTCTTCCCATCCCAGAATTAAAGAAGGATATGTTGGATGAGGCTCATAGTTCTTCATTCTCTATTCATCTTGGAAGCACGAAGATGTATAGGTACCTGAAAGAGTACCTCTTGTGGGATGGCATGAAAAGAGATGTTGCTGAATATGTCTCTCGATGCTTGGTTTGTCAAGAAGTTGCAGCTGAGAGATAGAAGTCTAAGGGGATGTTACAACCATTACCCATACCCGATTGGAAATGGGAAAACATCACTATGGACTTTGTCATTGGACTTCCTAAAACATCCAAAGGCAATAATTCTATCTGGGTCATAGTTGATCGTCTTACAAAGTCGGAACACTTCATTGTTATTAGAGAGGATTTCTCTCTTGATCAGCTTTCCAGGATATATGTAAAGGAAGTGGTAAGATTGCATGGAGTAACACTTTCCATTATATCTGATTGGGATCCTTGGTTTACCTCAAAGTTCTGGCGAAGTATTCAGAATACTCTGGATACAGAGTTGAGTTTCAGCACCACTTATCATCCTCAGATAGACGGCCAGTCTGAGAGAACAATTCAAACTCTAGAAGATATGTTAAGAGATTACTCTATGGACTTCAAAGGTGGTTGGGATCAACACCTACCTTTGGTGGGATTTTCTTATAATAATATCTTTCACTCCAGTATTCAGATGGTTCCTTATGGAGCTCTCTATGGAATGAAATTCCGAACTCCAACTTGCTGGGATGAAGTTGGGGAAATAAAGCTATTAGGACCTGATCTTGTTGATGAGATGGAAGAAAAGGTCAAATCGATTCAACAACACACAAGAGCAGCTTAGAGTCGACACAAAAGTTATGCCGACAACCGAAGAAAAGACATAGAGTTTGAAGTGGGTGATATAGTGTTCTCAAAAATATCTCCTTGGAAGAGTGTAATGAGATTTGGAAAGAAGGGAAAGCTGAGCCCTAGGTATATCGGTCCTTTCGAAATACTAGATCATGTTGGGAAGGTAGCTTACCGATTGGTGCATCCACTGAATCTCTCTCAAGTTCATGATGTGTTCCATGTATATCTCCTGAGAAAGTACATACCCAATCCTTCACATGTACTCAGCTTAGAAGTTGTACCACTGGAGCAAGATCTTTCTTATGAAGAACAACCGATAGAGATTCTGGATCGTAGTGAAAAAAGTTCTACGGAACAAGACCACTCGCTTGGTGAAAGTTGTATGGAGGAACCACCAATTAGAAGAAGCTACATGGGAGCTTGGGGATATGACGAGATAGAGGTATCCTCATCTGTTTGTTACTAAGTGACGTTTTTCGAGGGTGAAATTCATTTTAAGGGGGGTAAAATGTAACACATGAGATTTTTATGAGAAATATTTTTTTTATGTTATATACATCATCAAAGGAATCTATCAATACACAAAAGACTAGCTTGGATTTCTTTACATGCAATCACGACCTTCTTCGATAGCTTATGTTGTACGCAATACCGAGTTTCACTAAACAACGATATGCTATTAAAATATTTTTAAAACTAGCCGTTATGAATAGTAATACCCACTTTTTGAAAATTTAAAAATTTTATTTTTTAAAATGGACTTCATTTTTGGATTTGGAATATCAAAATTATCCTAGGGTGAAATTTTGGTATTTTTCTGAAAACTTTCATTTTTTGATGAATAGTGAAAACACTGGGTTACTATTTAAAAACCGACTTTTTATTTAATTAATTAATTATTTTATTTAAATTTATTTTAGGTCAAAATTGATACATAACACCTATATAAGTTCAATGTAATTCATTGGAGTCATTTTATAATAATTTTAGATATATAAAAATTTTATTGAACTTTTCACCGTCTTTTACCCACCTCCTAGGAGAGTTTAAAAATTTACATAAAACTTAATTTTACCGCTTCTGTGAGTGAAATTTCAAAAATATGAGAGACACGGTTAACATCAAGGAGAAAAATTTGGTTTAATAAGATAAAAATAATTTTCGGTGAATAGTAACTTTTTACTTGTATTTACCACGGTTAAAAGTAAATAGGGTAATTAAGGGTAAAAATGGTATTATTATTACCATAACACGTGTACTAATTCTATTGGATAAGTTTAATTCGACCAATAACAACCTTAAGAATAAAATATGACCATTTAGGTCCACTTGGATTAGATTAGGACATTTATTATTATTTTATTTAAAGAATAGTTAAAATAGTTAAAATAAATGTTTAATAACTAAAACATTTTTAATATAGGCTTATACATAAGATAAGTTAGACTATAAATATTCATTATTAATATAAATATATTTCCTACATAATGGTATTTTATTTATAATTTTTAGACTTTAAATAATTTATTTTATTTATGACACAATGATGATGCATTAATTACTTTATTAATGAAATATTAACATAATTGATATTATAAATACCCAAATAAATGTAATTTCAGACTTTTTATGAATTAAACTAATTTTATAGGTTAATATGACATTTTAGTATTTATTTAATTAACGTTTCTCGAACTAATCATGTTGTTATGATTTTCACAAAAATCAATTACCAAATAGTGTCAAAATTGACATAAAATAGTTTTTAAAACAAATATTATATTATTAATTATTATTTTATTCCTAAAAATCCACAGTTCGGCCAAATGACTTAGATAAGGTTATATATATTAATAATAAACAACTTGGGGTTCGTTTGTCTTGGTATAGTACATTTATTAACCTTATAGTGTAAGAAAACAAGAAGACACAGTAAAAGTAAAATTATTTATCTTAAAGTTAAATCTAAATGATAAGGTTAAAATATAACCTAAACTTGTCCAAATTCTATTGGATGAGAGTATTTAGACCCATCCTCACCTTAGCTTCTAAATAAATCAATTTGGAGCTATTAAAAACCGAATATGACTTTATAATAAAATAATATTTTTAGTTTTTCCAAAGGTGCCCCTCTCCTCCCTTATAAAAGGTCACCTCCTCCCTCTCCTCCTCACACCACTTTGAGCCATCAAGATCATCCAAACCATAAAAAAGTATCATATACACTTCCCTAGAAACATCCTAGAGGTTCTGGTATTCTTCAAAGACCAACCCTAGTGCCCTAAGAGGAGTTTAAGAAGAGGCGCGTCAAAGAAGAGGTAATATCCATTACCGATCCTTTCCAATTTCATTCTTCTTCAACTTCTTCTTCTTTAGTTGTTTCATTATGAAGTAATAACATCAGTATCACTCATATACTGATATGTTATTATAAATATTAAACAACCCTATTTCACATTCTATCTATCCTACGGAAAATGAAATCACCGCGCGTGCGTATGTACAGAATACCATCTCCACACCGTGGTGTAATCTGTTTTCCACCACCACCTTACTTGGATGGGTATAATGGTGTAAAGAATAACTATATATGATTACTTTAAAGTGATAATTATTCTTAAATAGTATAAATACACTTCAATACAATTCCACGATCATGGGAATGATATCATCGCTCATGCGTACGTATGGTCTACCGTCTCCACGATGTGATGCGACTCGTTCTACATGATCTTCATTGCATAATGATTATATAAATGAATTTAATGAATAAATATGATATATATTACACTAATACCATGCTGGAAATAATGTATCTATAACCTAAAACGAATAATAATAATTTATTCGACAAAACAGGCATAAGAATAAAAAAAAAGCAATAAACACCCGAATAACAAGTAGCAATGAAATATTACTAATACAAAGCTAAGAATATGACCATATATGATATCATAACAATAAGTAAGATTCTGGAATAAGTAAATGACATTATTTAAATCATTATATAGGAGTTTCAGACACGTACAAAGCATATCGGACCTAAGGTAAGGGAAAATATCGCAATCTCAATTTTTTTCCGAGATTGTTTATACTTCAGAATTTACTGGGGAATATTTATCATCCACATCCATGTTTCCTCAATATGTAATATTATTTCCATCTTCCTACAATTGTTTAAATCCAATTTTACCCATTTTTAAGTTTTTAGTAAAAGATATGAAAGTAATCTTTTGTCGTTTTTAGTATGAGGTACTTTTTTGACTTTTCCGGCCAATGTACGAGAAGATTTTTTTTTAAATTATATGGCCTAAATGAATTTTTATAACATTATTTCCATGAAGATTCCTTTACAATTTTTCATGTTTATTTTTAATCAAATTCGTTTAGTTTAAAATTTAATGACATGTTAAGAAAGGAAAAATGTTTTTAAAGTAGAAAGGATATTTTCCTCAAGAATGAAGTTCAACTATTTTATCAAAATTATTTTCCATCTAAGATAATATAGAGTTCTATTTCTATCCCTATTTTTACATTGATTTGATTATGTTATGATGGAATTATTTTTATTAATTCCTTTTATCTTATATGGATTATGTTATGATGGCATGATGTTTAAGAATCCCATTTTTATTACATGGGTTATGCTATGATGTATGACTTGTGATTTTGTAGCACACATAAGAATGGTATAATTATGAGATGGGTGGGACCTATATCTCCCTCCAATGCATTGGGTAAGGATTTATATCTCATGAGATAGAAATGGTTGGAATGGCAGGTTAATCTGGTTCAGTGAAACATGACTGAAATGAGGAGTGAACTCGGTTTAGGAATGGACTTTGTCCACTAAGATAGTCTTGGAAATGAGTTTTGACTACTAATAAATGATTCTCTATGATTATGTGTGTATGCCACAAAGTTTCATGTTTTAAGTTATGATTATTGGGATTAAATTTCACTACTATGATTTATACCATGTTATGAATTTATGATCTCTTTTTCTGGATTAAGATTTCCAAAATGTTATGTTCTTATGAATATGATGTGATTGATATTTCTTTGGTTTACCCTTACTGAGTATTTGAGCTAACCCTTTTGTATGTTTTATTTCCCCAGGTCAGGAAGAAGGTTATTAAGTAGGATATTCCAAAAGGGTATCTAGATATGATTAAATAAATGGGAGGCAATGGAGATGCTTTATGAACCAGTTGTTTATGTTTCCTAGTTTCTAAAGACACTATACCTATACAGTCCTTTCGTGGTTTTTTTATATGTTGTAATAAGTGTGAATCAATTTTGAAGCAATAAAAATGTAAAGTGTGGGTTGTTATAAACCATATCCCCTTTTTATTAAAAAAACAAGACCATACCATTAATGAGGCATTAAAATTTTCAAGGGAAGGGGGTGTTTATATTTTCAACTTGCACAATGAAGATAAAACACTTTTCTTTGAAAACAATTTACATAATCCTTATTAAAATCAATATATCACTTTCAAATAGAAACACTACACAAGAAGGTACTACATTAATCACACAACAATGACAACATAAATAATCATACAAGTATATAAAACATCACTGCGATCAACTAGAGCCAATAAGCATAGGTGAACCTAGGATATCAAGAATAGTCCATAAGATACTAATATATGAGACCCCATCCCCGGTAGCATGCCACACACGATGAAATCAAAAATTCCCAATACCCTCGACCACCATAACTCAATATTGACGGATGAAAAATCCCATAGCAATAAACCCAAATATATATCTACCTACTATGGGACACTGGTCAGTACTCCAACTACCAGTGCGGTAATCATTATTAGAAAAGTCTCTCAATATGTTGTGTTTCTATGTATCATGTACATAATGGGGGTGTGAAAACCAATGCTAGCTGAGCAACCAAACACGTATATATAATAATTATAAATCAATAAAAGGCATCACCCTATACCATTCCAAGGATTAAATCGCATTCCATAGAATAAATAAATAACAAGGAGTCCATACCAAGGACATCCAATAATGGGTCACAATGAATCCACAATGAGTACATCCCACCCATTAAATATTACAAGGCATGAGATCCATCCAACAAAGGTTTTTAAAATAAAATTTTTACCAATTTCACAAAGCTTCCAAATGGACCTTTGAGCTTTTCAGAAAACCCACATTTAACAATATAAAAAATAATCATTTTTTAAAGGGGGGAAAACAAACCATTTACAACATCAAAATTTTTACACAATCTCCTTGATCATTCATTTTATGCACTCAAGGCACATACCATTTTTTTTGTAAAAATGTCAAAACATGCTAAATCCCAATAAAAACTACCTTATAAAAAACAAAACCACTTGGGAAACCACATAAAGAACCCAAAAACTTTGTTTCACACACTACTAATACATTTATAAACCCCAAAAAATCATTTTATATCACATTTAACCTAAAAAATACAACTGAGCAACTAACCACACATAAGTCATGCAACATTTAATAAAATAATTTCAATTTAACACTCAACAAGGTATAAACATCAATTTTAATGCCATAAATTTATTTAAATTTCTAGACCATGTTTCAAATAACACAAACCACGTGTGAAGACTAGCGAGGTATATTTACAAACATACAATGTGCACAATTTTAACGAAACAACTCTAGATATGCAAATAGGGGCTCAAAACATCATTTTCAAACCAAAATAATTTATTCTAAGGATAAAATATACATATTTACCAACCAAAGGGGGTTAAAATAGAATAAAATTGGTTAATATTAAATTAAAGAGGTATACTCAAGGGTGAACCTACCAAAAAAACATGTCGGACTAAAAAACGCATGCCTGATATTGCTTCATGAGGGTTTCAAAACCCTAAATATACAAAGAAAAACCTTAATGAGCAAAATATACCCAACCTAATTAAAGGAAAACCAAAATAATAAGGATACTACAAAAGGGGAATCCACCGTCGGAGGAGAAGGTTCACGCCGGTGAAGCCGCATGCCAGAGAGGTTGCGCCCGTAGGGTAGGTCACTGGAGAGGGTGTGCTAGGATGGGGGGTTGCACCAGCCAGAGGGGCATATCGAAAAGTGGGTGCACTGGCTGGAGGATATGCATCGGTAGGTGACGCCGATAGAGAGAGGTCGCACATGATGAGGGAGGGATGATAGCGAGAGGAGTCGCCAGAGAGAGAGGGATGATCTGGAGGAGGTGTGGTGTCGGCATAGAATCCAACCAGAGGAACCACATGCCAGAAGTGGGAAGGGAGGCTACCGAGATAGGGATAATGCACTAGGGGGGGGGGGTTCGGGTCGCGTGCAACACTGAGTGATAGAGAGGGTAACGTAGGAATGGGTTGGGGGAGGATCAAGGGGAAACCCTTGAATAAAAAATAAAATAAAATAAAAATAAACTAAAATCACTAATAACCTAATAATAATAATTGAAATAGTTATAATAATAATGATAATAATAACATAATGTTAAAATTAATAATAACATTCACTTCATTTTTTTAATATTAATTTTATTAATAACAACTTTAATAATAATTATGATAATAAAAAGTTCTTAATAATAAAGAATGATTGTTATTCACAATAATTATAATATTATTATTATGGTTGGATCATCCACTTTGATTTATTTTGTTTTATATCTTCTCATTTCCTTTTATTTTATTTTATTAATTTGAATACAAAAATTGTGTAGTCTACACAAGGCTCAAGAGACCGTGTGTGAACCATGCAAGAGCTTCTATTCATTGCAGAAGCTGCTGTATGGGTTCATGGGCTGACCGCACGGTCTCCTCTAGCCGTGCAGTTCCTGTGCACCGGTCAAAAACCAACAAAAAACTCTTAATAATTATAATGTATAATTATATTAATAATAATGTAATGAAAATAGTAATAATAATATTCCCAGTTAATGTTATAATAATTATTATTAATAAAAAGAAAATTTTAATCTTATTTTATTAAATTTTCTTATTTCATATTAATCCTTATTTATTACTCATTTATTTTTTATTTTATTTTGAAGACAGGTAGTCCATGTAGTTTCCTGGGTGAAGCCACATAGTTTCCAAATCATGCTCTACCGATGTGCCAAATGTTGTCAATCTCAAAATAAACATTTTCAATAAAAGATAAATTTTTTTAACCAGGACTCAACCCGAACCCCAACAAATTCTTTCAAAGCTAAGAAAATAATAAAATAAAGTAATTTTAAGGGTTGGGGTGTAACAATTATCCCCACCATACATCTTTATGTCCCCAAAAAGCTACAAAAATTTCTAGTTTATTGATCAATTCTTAAGCATTCTACATCAACATGATCCAACCTATTAATGAGAGAACATTTCATCGACCATGAATCAAACTTAACCCCATTGCCTAAAAGATATCACAAGTAGTTGGGAGGCACAAATGAACTCCCCGACATTATAATTCCACTAGAATATAATAACATTATAATAGAAACCCCAATGAGACTCACGATGTGACTCCCCACCATTAAAAACCAACTAAGAATGGAAAAATAGAAATTCAACACGAACTAGAAACATGCCTCAACCACATTGGAAATAGACCATCACCACACAAGTCAGGAGAGAACAAACACAATGATTTGACCACTAAACCACCAATATCAACTACCTTACACTCGAACCTCACAAAAAAATTGAAACCAAGACCGTACCTAACTCACAAGGGTGGTCCACACAAGGATATCGATTGGGGACTCACATACTAGAAGGCACGTTAAATAAATAGCGTGAGGGATAAGTCCACTACATTATTTGAACTATATGGAATTATTGATGATAGAGAATCCATAATTGAAACACTAGAACAAGCTCACCGTAATGGTATAGGCACAAAAATGACCAAACTTATTAAGCCTCTGGGGTTCCTGACTACATTCCAGCTTCACTCCAAAGCCTTTAGCTAGAGCCCTGATGTATGAAGCATCCAATTCCTTACAGTTAGTAGTAGCTAATTCCTTAACCAGTACACGCATCACCCAATTTGATAAAATGAGAATTATTGGAATTCTCGAAATGAAACCACACTGTCATTAGAAATGAGAATTCATGAAGACACTCACAACATCCCTTACATTTAAACCAAAACACCATAGACACAACCTCCAAGACAAAATATACCTTACATTAGAAGGAAACCTACAAAAATAAAGTTCAAAAAACATTCCAACAACACATCACTTCTTAGAATCGCCTCTATGATGCTTTCTAGCAACACCCTTAGAGAATTTATGCTAGTGACCAAAGCTTCCATAGGCTAGGAAAGGCTTTAGATAATTTTTAAATGACACATTTCTTGTGACACAAATTTCCACACTAATAACACATAATGATCTATCGCTCTGAAGAGGTTGATGAAAGATACCGATGCCTTTTGAATCCATGACCCACTCCATAAAATTTCAACTACTTCCTCATCTCCTTAAAAAAATCCTCCCACCAATCACAAGGAATGAGTGATGGAGTAAAAACTCATCCAACTCCACTATCATGGTTTCAACATGAAAATATTGCCTCACTACATTGTCAAATGAATTTATATTGAGCTCGGACACCTTCAACTTTAGGTCGGAATGATACCCAACCTCAAAATGTAATGGCTTCATGGAATCTATTAAAACATAACCTGGATCATAATGGACCAGATCAAAAAAGTGATGGAAGGACTCCAGCACGAATCCATCACCCTACTGTTGACAACCCATCTTCATCCCCATTCTCACCCTTTCTTTCCCAGAGAAATACTGAAAAATGAACAAAGTCTTGAAAAACAGCAATGTAATATCTTCATGGGGCTTGTTCCGAGACACCAGCTTCCACCACATCCACGATGAACCTTCAAGCATGAAAGTTGAATACTTAACCTTCAATGACTCATGAATCTCAACGAGACCAATGTTCATTTTGAGATTTTTCATCCACTCTTAAGAAATGGAAGGGTCTCCTTGACCATAAAATATAGGTGGATCCAGCTTTCAAAACTCAACCATGAAATCCTGAGGTTGATCATCTAGAAATCCCACAAATGAGGAATCACCCGTATCTACATTACGATCACCCATTGAGAATCCATGGAGACAACAACTAGACAGGAAAAATTCAAGAAATAAATCAAGGTCATATCAACAATAGAAATCCTCAATATCAAACACCGCATAGATGACGAGTTTTTAACACAAGAAAACAATCCATTATAGCATCAAAACATTACTTTTGAAAAAATTATTAACTTAAAACAAAATTGGTGTGTTGAACAATTTCCATTGGTATTCCTTAGAGTCTCACTCACATGCATGTTAATGTGCCACCCAAGGCACCCATACACCATGTCGTACCAGACATCCATTCACACTCCCATATACCACCATGCATTTGAGATCCCATAAGAACAGCAAGGTTAAAACAATAAAACTTCATTTTCCAAAACAACCCTTTAACTCAATTCAAAGATAATGTACCTTCCCAGAACACACTAACCACCAAGTCAAAAAATCCATTAGGTTTAAAACTCATTCCATTTTATTTGAAACAATACCCAAATCAAATATATCATTTCAAAGAATCATTTTTCCAAAACAAATTTATCTGATTCAAACACTTTTCAACAATCCACACTTTTCAAAATCCAACCATTCCATTAAAACCCATTTTTTTCAAAACTCAAACATAAAATTTTTCACTACAATTTTTATAAATCATGGGATACCCAAAACAACTCATAAAAGAACTTGTTTCAGTGGGTGACTTGAAAATATGGTTGTCCTCCATATGTTACACACACCACCAACACAAAAAGCCTTTTAGGACCATTCCCCCAGCTTCACATGTATTTCCAGGCCCTATGAGCTCACTAGGGCCATTAGCCCAACTCCCATTTCCATATTCCAATTACTAAACAACCCATAAAGACAAAAGAAAATAATAAGACCAGACTTCCCATGGAAAACCGGAGATCAAAATGAGAAAGAGACCACGAATCTCTTCCCACACCTACCCCTAGAGTCACAAAAATCCTAATTCATCTACCTTGAAATCCCCAAATAGAAAAGGGCGCTTCAAAAAGAAAGGCCCACTAAGTGCTGACCTACTCAGATTCCATTTTGTGATGAACCAACCTAGGTCCACACTGAACTGGTCACCCAAGCCGATCCGTGGAAAGGCCCGAGAGGCATTCCCCATCCTCCTGGGCTAGTGACAAGCACCAAGGTCATCAATAGAGTAAAAAGGGAATTTTTTCCCAACAAATAAATAATTGAAACTATAAAATATAGGATTCACAAGTAGTTCAACACACATATATAAAATAAACTTAATAATCTTTTAAACACAATAAATAATACGATACGAAAGCTCTACAATAAACTAAAACTAACAAGACAACCACACTAGCTCCATTTGACCTCATTGGTCACTCCTTGAAATAATGATCAACCATATCTCAAGTAAAATGAGCTCAATTTGAAAACTGTATAAGGGATACAAATAGAAAATAACAATAGTTGTGAGTATTAAAACTTAGTATTTTGGCTCGATAATCTATTCCAAATTTACTTACTTTAAATTTAAAGAAAAATAAATTTCAAGTTTGAAGTAAAATTTATAAAAATAATCTTTTATATAAATTTTACTTGAAAGCAATGTGTGACCAATTTCCCCTTATTATATCCAAAACCAAGCTCATACCATTAGTGAGATATTAAAATTTTCAAGGGAAAGTGAGGTATATATTTTAAACATATAAAAAGAAGATAAAAACCTTTTCATTGAAAATAATTTTCATAAAGCCTTATTAGAATCAACACATCACATTTCCATATAAACACTGAAAAATAAGGAACTATAGTAATCACACAATAAGGTAAATAGAAATAATAATACAAGTATCTAAAACATCACTGAGAATGACTAATTCCAATAGACATATGTGAACCGAGGAGATCAAGAACAATCTATAAGATACTAATACATGAGACCCCATCATCGATAGCATGCCACACACAATGTAATAAAAAATTCCCAATATGCTTGACCACCCTAACTTAGGACAGATCGAGGAAAATCCCATTGAAATAAACCCAAATACATATCCACCTACTTTGGGCCCCTTGTCAGTGCACCAAATACCAGTTCAACAATCGTTCTTAGAAAATCCTCTCAATATGTATGGTTCCTATGCCTCATTTGAATAATAAGGGTGAGCTAACCAATGTCAAGCGAGAATCCAAACACATATATATAATAATAATAAATCAATAACAGGAATCACCCCATGCCACCCCAAGGGCCGAATTAAATTCCATATAACAAATAAAACATAAGGAGTCCATACCAAGGACTTCAAATAATGGGTCATGAGGATTCCACAACAAGGACATCCCACATATTAAATATAACAATGCATGAGTGTCATCCAACAGTGGGTTTTTACCAATTTCACAAAGCTTACAAATGAGCCTTTGAGATTTTAAAAAACCATTATTTAACAACATAAAAAATTCACTTTTTATAAAAGGGATAAAACACACCATTTTCAGCATCAAATATTTACTCAACCTCCTAGAATATTCAAGTAACACACTCAAGGAACAAACAATTTTTTTAATAAAAATTCCAAAGCATGCTAAAACCCAACAAACACTTCTTTATGAAAAACAAAACCACCTGGGAAACCACATAAATTACCCAAATAAATTATTTTTCATGCTACTAGTAAATTTATAAGCCGTGAAAAATCATTTTATATCACATTTAACCTTCAAAATCCAACCGGTCAACTAACTGCACTTAAGGCATGAAACATTTAATAAAACAATTTAAATTTAACACTGAATAAGTTATAAACACCAATTCTTATGCCATAAATTTATTTAAATGGTAGACCATGTTTCAAATAACACAAAATGCATGAAAACATTAGCATGTCATATTTCCAAACATGCAGTGTGCAAAATTTTAACAAAAAAATTATTGTTATTACAAATTCGGACTTAAAACATCATTTATAAACCAAAATAATTTAAGCTAAGAATCAAATTTAAATATTTATCAACTAAAGGGGGTGGGAAACACCAGAAATAGACGAATCTTAAATTATAGAGGCATGCACAAGGGGGAAAATACATCAAAACCATTGTAGAATGGAAAACACATGCCCCATATCACTCCATGAGGGTTTCGAAACCCTAATCCTATAAAGAAAAACCCCTAATGATAAAAACCTACCAAACCTAACTAGAGGAAAACCAAATGAAGAATGAGACTACCAGAGGGGAAGCCACTACTGGAAGAGAAGGTTTGTGTCGGTGAAGCATTTCACCGGAGAGGTCACACTGGCAGGGTAAGTTGCCAGAGGGGGCACGCCGGTAAGGGGGGCACATCGGAAAGGGGGTGCACCCGCTGTAGGAGTGATGACGAAATGTCACGCTGGGAGAGGGAGGTCACGCTGGTAGGTCACACAGGCTGAGGGAGGGTCGAAAGGGATAAGAGCCACCAGAGAAAGAGGGCCGGGCGGGAGGAGGTGGGGCACCAGTAGGGGAGAACAGGTAGGGAGAGGCGCGCTGACAGGGATGACGGCCAGAGGAACCGCACGTCGGAAGGGGAAAGGTAGACCGTCGGGATTGGGAGAGCGCACAAAGAGGGGTCAGGTCATGCGTAACCTAGGATGTGGGAGAGGGAGAGGGTAATATGGGGGGGGGTGCAAGGGGAAACCCTAAAAGAAAAAAAAACTAAACTAAACTAAAAACATTAATAATAATATAATAATAATAATAACATAATGTTATTTTTAATATTAACATTCACTCCATTTTTAATACTAATTATATTAATAAAAACTTTAATAGTGATAATGATAATAAAAAAATTTTAATAATAAAGAAAAATTGTTTTCCACAATAATTATAATATTATAATTATGGTTGAATCAACTTCTTTAATTTATTTTAATTTTTCTTTTCTAGTTTCATTTTATTTTATTTTAGTAATTTGAATTCGGGGAAATTTCATAGTCTACACATAGCTCAAGAAACTTTTTTTGAACCGTGCAGTAACTTCTATCCACTCTAAAAGATACCTCATGGGTACCAGGACTAACCACACGATCTCTGCTATCCATGCAATGCTTGTGTGCCAGTAGAAAACCCACCAAAACCTTTAATAATAATAATAATATACAATTATATTAATAATAATGTAATGATAATAATAAAAATATTCCCAATTAATATTTTCATTATTATTATTATTAAAACAATAATTTTATTTTTATTTTTTTTACTTTTTACTTTTTTAAATATTATTTTATTACTCATTTAATTATTATTTTTATTTTTTGAGGACCGGAAGGCCATGAGGTTTCTTGGGCAAAGCTGCACAATTTCTAACCTATGCTCTGCCCGTCCGCTAGAATCCCTCAAACCCAAAACATACATTCTTCAATAAAGGTTCAAAATTTAAACCGTGACTAAACCCAAACCCCAAAAAATTATTCAAAGCCAAGAAAATAATAAAAATAAGTAATTTTAGGGTTCATGGTGTGAAAATAATGTCGCTCGTATGGATGACAGACTACTACCTTGTGAGGTGATGTGATTTGATTATGCTTTAGATGGAAAGTAATAAAGAAGAGTTTAATGAAAATATGTGATATTCATTAATTATAAATTATTGAGGAATTATATTATATAATTATATTTCCCACTTTAAATCCTTTATGAAAATGTAAAGAATGTTCATGTGTATATACGTGCTTCCATCTCTATGATCAATGTATTTCAGTTTCTATCACTAAATTTCATGATTTACTATAAATAAATATATAAAGAATATATATGATATTTATATCATGGTTAACATCCTAAAGATGATAAAATCATGATCAAAGTAAGAGTACCAAAAATAAAAAATCAAAATAAATATAAAAAACAAAGTGGTTATTACCCGAAATGTAACTTTAATATGGAATAGTCAATAAACGGGTAATAAAAGGACATAAGAAAATCACACGTGGAAGAATATATATAAATATTATTCAGTAATAGATGTATTATAAAATTGTATTTATTATACCAGAGGTTTTAATGTGTACGATGAAATTCATGATTTACGGTATGATATTTCTAGTCTCTCTTTTATTTTTGGGAGACATATGAAAATTCACTAGTTGTTTCTTTTTTGTGGTGTATATACAACCACTTTGAAATTGTACATCATAATAAACCATTATTTAAATGATATTTAATATTTCATTTTGTGTTATGTTATGTTTTATTAGGGATCACGATTCAAAATATTACTAAAGCGGTAAGAGATTTTTGTCTCAATTTTCTTTCTATGAGATGCATGTTATTTTATTCACCTATATTATTTCACAAGGTGTATGTAAAGCACCATTGACATGTATATCATGCATTTATTTTTCATCATGATATTTTAAGCATCATTTTTTATTATTCCATTGTGGGTCTCATGATTCCTAAATCCGTTTTAATCCAAAACCATTTTTTCTAAAAATATTTTAAATTTTGTTTTATTATCTTATGATTTTTTAAAGAAAATTCTATCCCTGTTTTATTTAAAAAAAAGTTTTGAAAGGAATCTTCATATCATTTTACAAATAATTCTTATTTGGGATTTATCAAAAATTTGAAAGGAATCTTTATTTCAACACGTACGACATTAAAGAATATATACATCATCACGATCATATTTTTATTTTAAGATTATCTTATAAGTTTTCAAGGTTATTTCAAAAGATATGTTTTTAAAAAAATTTATGTTTCAAAAAGAGTTTTCAAAGTAAAAAGTCTATTTTAATCAATAAATTTTTTAAATTATTTTTAAATATTCCTTTATAAATTTTCAATTTTATTTTCAAAGAAAGGGATTTCTAAAATGTTTTATGTTTTAAAAATTTATTTTCAAATAAATGTTAATTTTCCTCAAAGAAATTTTCCAACCGATCTTCAAAATCATTTTCTATATATTATGACATCCTTTTATGTTTATTATGATTCACTAGGGTTATGATCCATTTATACCATTCTTATTCTTCCATTGAATGGGTTATGTTTATGATCAAAATATGTTTATGATTCTCGTTTCCCTAAAATAGTTAACACTAGGATAAATTTCTTAGGAAACCCACTTATTTTTTCACAGATTATTCTATAATGAATTGATGCATTGATTAAAAAACCTAAATATTTTTCATAGGTTATTCTATGATGAAATGTTTATAAAACCCATTTCATTTCATAGGTTATGATACAATGAATGTCATTCTATCTTGTGGCACACATGTTTATAATTTTCATAATGTGATGGGTGGGAGCTATATATCCCTTAAATGTATTGGGTAGTGATAAATATTCTATGATCTTAGAGGGTAAATGGGTGGTTATCCCAAGTCTGAAAAGTAGAGTACATGAGTGGTTTTCCAAATCTCAAAAAATTAGGTACACATGTGGTTATCCCAAGCCTGAAGCATATACACGAGTGCTTATCCTAAGACTAACATGCTATGAATGTATTGATGGGTATCCTTAACATAATATTTTCTAAGATTATGTGTATGAAACAATCTATGTCTTATTTTTATGTTATACTCTAATATCTCGTGTTCTCTGATTCCATTATGATTCATGTCTTATGAACTGCAAACCTTTATTCCTTGACTCAATATTATAATATTTGATCTGTAGGGTATGGTTTTCAAATTTTATGACGATGTTTTCATACCCTCATTCTCATTTTATTCTTATATATATATCACCTATTTATCCTTTTTAATTATTTGAGCTCACCCATTCTTATGTTTCCTTTACTTAGGTTATAATGAAATGCATTATGTACAATATCTCTATAAAGGGTTCTAGTTTTGAAGAATATAGTTTGAGATGATGTAGTTTACCTATAAACTACTTATTTGGCTTTCCACGATTTTAAAGGCACTATACCATTACAATAATTAGGCGTTTGTTTGTGTAATATAAAAAATGTTTATTAAATGTGATATAATATCTATGTATGATAATCCTAGGTTTCTATAGCACCTTTCTTCAAGACTACATGTAGATTGTAGATCATGTGTGATAACTGAGACGGTAGGTGTGAATAAATGATCCCTTTATCTTTTTTTAAAATTTTCTACTAAATTCAAACTATATAACAAATTAAAGATACAATACATGATTTTTATGTTACAATTCATCACTTGAATAATGAAGTGAAAGGCACATGAAAAAAGGATTTACAAGGTTTGGTCTCAATGTGAGCTTACTACTTACATCAACATGTTATATACACTGGTTACTAATTATTCCATTACTAACATAAGAGGTTACAATGACATGGTCTCACACCGTGATTCTAAGATATCCAACCATGGGATTCGAATTCCCATGAAAGTATCTTTACAATACCTCACATTGTCACTATCCTCTCACTGGTTCTTGTTAATATCTCACATAGATCACCCCTCAGTTGGTATCAACTTACTCACATAGTCCATGATCCTCAAGGTATTTTTAAAGCTCCTTCAATCTGGTCTTCTAATTCCCCACCCCTCTCTCCTTGTAGAATAATATCAACCTTATTCTCTTTAAGTCTTCACATATGGTTCTCCTAGATCCTTCAACCTTCCTCAAACTCACTATGATATGGAATCACAGTGGCTATTATTTTTATTGTCACTCATCTTCCACGATATAGTTGTATCATGAGACTTACCTTTCTATATTAAACACACATTCTCTCCTGGATGCAGTTTAATTTTCCTCATTGATATACAAAAATGATTGATTAAAAGTAGTATCATGTTGTCTCATGCATTTCTAATTTTTTTTTCTATATACATATATTCATAGAATAATATAATGAATATTATTTCCATGATTTTAGTATATTTCTAATTTATTTTAAACCTATTCTTCAATATCATTTAAAATTAAGAAAATATATTCCTTGGAAAAAATTTATGGAAAAATATTTATTCTCCCCATGTTATGCTATCAATGATACAAAATTCTCAAAATAACCAACAAGAATGAACTATGACATCATCAATGATATTTTTATCCCTAATAATTAGTCATTAATTTGAGACACCATGAGCATCTCTACAACTCATTTTTACTTAAAATTTTTCATAGCCAAATTATAATCTTACCATGATCACCAAAATTTCCACTGGTAATTCACTATGGAATGGTTGTGTCTTCATTTCACAACACCGAATGATATGGTTTCAAACTCTTTAGGGTGGCTCATAATTACCTTACCATATCTAATGAAAACCCAAGGATAAATTTTCAGAGGTATTGAAAATCAAAACTTACCCTGATATAGCTATCATCTTTGTTAGATAATGTTTACACAGGTCACAAATTACCAGGACATAGTCTCTATTTCTTTATAGTGGCATTTATGTAGGCCTTGAATGACCTTTACATTTTCTTAGGATTAATTTAACATTGCCTAATGATTTTTGGCCTACCTTTACACAATCATTGGAATACCTTTATGCAGGTTGTGAAATCTCTAAATGACTTTATATAGAATGATTTCACCTTTATATTGGTATCCAGTTTCCTTTACACATCTTCTTGATTTTAGTTCCACCTATACATGGATCCTCAATTAGATTTATATGGATAGAAGATCCAAAAATTATCTTTATAAAAGGTTCATACTACCTTAATGTAGGAAGTTAACTTTAGATATTACCTTTATAAAGTCTTCATAAATTTATAGTCACCATTAAACATGTAATAATTTCAACTCAAAATGAATTCAGGTCATTCTAAATCAATCATGAGGCCTTACATCTTCTATTAAATGTGGTAGATAATTTTTCATAACCCATAAACACATTTATTTTACTTTTAGATCAGTGAGAAAATCCCCGTAATTTAACTTTCCACTTTTTTTTAAACCCATATTCTTGGGTTCTTCAAGATATAGCTTCAAAAATCAACTTACTTTGACTTTGCTTCTTCAATACATTTTGGAAAATAAATAAAATTTCTTATTTTTTAAAATTACATTAAAATCATTATTGACACCCTATAAATGAGCATCGTAAAATCTACCTAGGATGAAATATCCTGAACATGGTTATTATTTTCACTACAAAATAGAGGAAGAGAAGGTGTCCAAAACTCTAAAATCATGTAAAACTCCAAAGGACATGAGATCGAATGACTTTCAGAAGGCCCTGTGAATGGGTCATGCACAAAACATGACCTAATTCAGATCAAATAGACACCCTTAGAAAATTATAATATTCGTGTGAAGGCATCCAAGATATTCACTGATCATATGGTGACAACTAGATGAGTTCCTCCAAGTCACACTACTTGTCAGCTGATAGGCACCTAAGAAAATATCTAAAAATCCTTGTAAAATAAGGGTGAAAATATAAAAAAGATGAAATACTTATGTGGTCATTAATCTTCATGAGAAATTTCCATGCGGTTCACAAGACATCATGGAACCCCTAGAGACATGTCCACCTTGCCACACAAGAGTCAGCTTACATGTCACCTTTATCATGTGAAGTGTTTCATACATGTGCATTCAACCATGCATTTCCACCCTCATATCCAAAGAAAAACAAAACTGTTTTCCATGATAATACTAACTATTTAATATAAGAATCTATTTTTCACATGATGCATCATAGGTAGGGAGAGTGTTTGTTTTTGAAAAAACTCACATATGCTCGTGAGTTCCCCAAAATTTGTAAAATAAAAAATCAAATAAAAGGGGAAATGATGGAAGCCTCTTAGAGAATGAGAATATGTTGTCCTTCATGCAACTAGGGTTATATTCCCCTAGCAATCACCATTGGTCCCGCAAAATTCTTATAGATAGGCATCATGATCTCACAAAGGCCCCTCTTGGCTATCCACCTTTGTCATACAAAATACCCTAGACAAACCATCTTCTATCATGTGAAGGCCATCCTACATGCATACTAATTTTACAATGACTCTTAGAAATGATAAACCAAACTTATAAAAACTCCTTTCCATATCTATATGGTTATCAAATATCCCTTAGATTGGTTGAGGACCAATAAATGGTGCTATGATGAGACATTCTTACGGTAGCTGAATATCAAGTGATGCCCCATGGATGAACTATGATAATATCTCGCAAAGTATGTGACACTAAATCCCTCAACTGAATCTATCCTAAATTAATGAGATACACACCACACAATATGGAGTATAACAGGTGTGTCAAGGACTATAAATCCACCACCTTCAGCATTAAAATCCATGATTGCATCCATGATCAATCACACGCGGGAGAACATGAGAGAAATTATCAGACTGTAAAATCATAAAATTGCAAAGGATTTCCACCAAGAAAAATCTGGGGAATAACCTAATAGATCATAAGGAATGTATAGGCACTTCACATGATAATTTGATGTCACGCAAAGGACTTCTGGCGTATCAGTTAGGTTATGCGAGGGAAGTCACACATGTTGGATGGGTCACATAAAACCTAATTAATAAGATAAATTTGGACAAACTTGAGGTGAATATGAAATAAATATTGGAACAAAGACTAAAGTATGGGTGACTTATGCGATGAACATATATGATGATCATTATGTGTTGTGCATAGCTCATCCAGATAAAATGAAAACACTGGTACTTGTTTATAAAATCATGTAATTCCCCCTTGATACGCTATTTGGATCATGGAATGTCCCTTGGATATGTTAAAGAAAGTCACTCAGTTTTTTTGGGTAGAACACCCAAGTCTTGTGAAGTTCTCGGGTCTTTCCATCCAAATATTATTATGTCCTCAAGATATGTCACCCAAATTATGAAGCAACACAAAGATAAGTTGGATAAGGCTCATGATGAAATCAAGACAAGAAATTTGGATCATTTGGAACCTTCTAGACATTTCCACAATGATCATGAAATGTCCTCTATATGGTTTATCTAGATCATGTGACACCCTACAAACATGTATTCCTTGATCATGCAAAGTACTCCAGATGAGTCATCATGGATCATACGATGTCCTCTGAACATGTCTTCCAGGTCACGTTACACCCTTCAGACATGTTATCCCAGATCACATGACACTCTCTAGACATGTGCGCCTTGATCATGCAATTCCCCCTATAAAAATTATACTTTATCATTCAATGGTATTGAGACATGTCATTCAGGTTATGCAGCCTCCTCTAGAAATGATTACTAGATCATGTGATTATCTTGGGACTTTTCCACTATGAAACTAGGAAATGTATATACATACTCAGACATATCAGAAACATATTCAGAACATTTCATGAAAATAATCCGGCTATGTCAAGAATATACACTTGGGAATGATAGCCTTGTGTAGTGGGTATATTAGGGAAACCTTAGTGTGTATACCCCGATCAGTGGCATAATAAAAACTTCCCTATTTCAAGGAAACCTCAGTGTGCAAACCCTGATCAGTGGTATAGTATGAATGCCTATATACTATAGAAACCTCAGTGTGTAAGCCCCAATCAACAACACAATATGAATTCCCCTATGCTAGGGAAACCTCAGTGTGTAATCCTCAATTAGAAACATAATATTAATTCCCCTATGTCAGGGAAACCTTTGTGTGTAAGCCCCAATTAATTGAATAATGTGATATATCCCCTATATTAAGGAAACCCCAAGGTGTAATCCCTGATAATCAATATAATATAAATACCCCTATTCTAGGACAAACTCAGTGTGTAAACCCTGATCAAATTAAACTATGAGAAATCAGATTCCTTTTATAACTAGGTTATGTTGGATTCCTTCTAAAACCCCAGCTCTGGTGGGAATCCACTTCAGTGTATGTATGTCCATTTATCCAACATTCCAATCATCGAGACCCAATCTCTCCCATGGGATAATCATTCTACCTAATCCACCAATGAATTGAGAAGAAAACTGAACTATGATGGCTTTGATACCTACCATAACTAGGCTATGTAGCACGCCTTCTTAATTATTGAGCTCCATATTAAACATCCAAAACGGATATCCCAAATCCTAATTCTTGCATCCATATGCAGTGAGACTGATTAATTTATATCCCTTGTTTCTAACACAAATCATGGATTATATGAGATTAGGAAGTTGTAATGGTCATATATTTTTCATCATTAATCTTCACCAGATAAGGAAATCTCATTTCGTAAGCCCTAATTAGTGGCATGATATAACTACTCCTATACAAGTGAATCTACCTTGGGGAAAGACGTAATGGTGTAACTGATCTATAATGACTCTAATTCCTACTATAACTAGGATATGTAGGATAACACCTTGAGGATCGATCTACACACCTAGTTCCTATGTTCCATCATATATGTCCTTTAATCATGTTGTTAAACTATATAGGTTTAAAAAACTATGTGTGTTTTGATTCATATTATAAACATGATACATACAACACCTCATAATGGCACAATCCCATCCTTGAAATATTAATTTCCTCCTTGAATGGAAGTAAACTACAGAGTGACTCTTTATATGGATTAAAAATATACATGGATACCTGATACTGGAATATGTATGAAGAATATTAGATACATACCAATGGACTCATTAATAGGTCCTCCACTATACATGGAATGATTTGGTAGTTGATCGTTTTTTAGGGTAAACAGTCCTGTATTGGGATTAATAAGATATTATAAAACATACCTTAAATATATAACTGAGTCTCAATATGGGAGATAATTCTTCCCAAAATGGTGTGATGAGACTGACCTCCCATCCTCTCGACCAATCTAAGTTTCTAAGTGCCATTGGGTCTGAAACCCCAATTGATCACCAACCTTTAAAAAGCACATCTATAGCCAATTATGGATGTGGGAACCATTGAGAGTTTCTATGTAATACTGACATGGATGGTGAACCAAACATGAATGTTTTTATAGACATCAACCCCCTACCTCGAGAATCAAATCATTAGACCATTTTTTCCCAAGGATGCATGTGGTCTTTTTTTTTGAGGAAACAAAAATGGTAAACCTCAAGTGAAGTAAAGTAACTATGGAATCTTCTTCGTAAGATAAAAAAGATAGACTATCTAGTTTTCATCAGACCATTTTTCTCTCAACATGTGGGTAATCACAAATAACTATATCCATTCCTAATAAAAAACGATTAACCTAGCGAGAATCTCTTAAATAGAAAACTGATTAGTCTACCATACCCCAATCCATTTCATTTTCATGTCTTATTTAAATAAAAAAGGATAACTTAACATAAATCTTCCAAATGATGAAAATGATCAACTAATCCTCAATAGCCTATGTTCTCATGATATAAGTCCATCCTCACTTTGATAAGTCCAGATGATAAGAATGGATGAAATAGAAATAAGAATGTAAAATTGTGTTACCCAGACATATCTGATTGAGCACATACCATGCCTATAATGATGAACTGATTGGTGACCTTGTTTTCTTCATGACTGTAGATACTTATATCACAAAAAACATCCTGAAATGAGATAATTTCTTCATCCAATGAACATTATATAAATGTAGCTGTAGTTTCAACCTCTTCAGGTCTCAGAAGGACCTCATATATCCAAAAAATTTAAAGTCTGGTGGGGAATGAAATGGTTTCAGAATATCATCAATGTGGTATGATCTTATTTCTTGAGGCTTCCTATGAGGGTCTCAAAATGATATAACCAATTATTCCATATCACCAAAATAAAGCTGTAGTAAATAGGGTGGTGTTGATTTCTAATGATAATAGCTTATAATGTCTATCCATGGAGTGTGAAAAAACACCACCTTCAATATCTAGTGAAGGTGGATCAAGTATTAAAATATGGATCCCTTCTAGTTCAGGGGCCACCAAGGAGGGTTCCTATCAAAAAAATAACTTATTCCATCCCGATGGTTCCCTTTAATCCCTTACTGAGGGTACCACCTAAAAAATGTCCACCTCTGAAACCCATGCATGGGAAACAAAGAAGACACATTGGGTGTGGAAAGATCTGGATAATTAGTAGTGGGATCATATCCATTCTCCCACTGACGAAGGTTGTTGATCTATTCTACTAGTATCCAACAAGAAGGCTTATATCCCTACTCACTCGGAACAAGTCTGCAAACATCTTCTTGTAGTAAGCATGGGGAAGGTGCATATCCCAACCCCATTCATATAGTCCATTGGAAAATTCTAGGGGCACAAGGAGTTCAAAAGTGGGATCATATGCCGACATCAATTGAAGATACCTAACATTATATAGTGGATATCGAAAATGTATAGGCTTACATTCGTACACACACTTTGCTAAAGTGACATTACATTCTAGAAATAGTTGAAGGACTTTGCCAACATATTCCATCAGTGATACAAATATAAGGATAAGTGAATATTCCCATCCCTATTGTCTAGGTAGCACAACACTCTGATTAGTATGAAAAAGTGGTTTCCCTAAAGTAAGAACATATTCCTTCTCCTGTCTATGTGGTTTATCAGTATATGCCTATAAAGGAAGAGACACCGAAGTAGTACTGTATTCTCGTTCCAACTAGGGCTCACCAAGTGAGGGTGGACCATGCCATAGTAAAAGAGAAACATTCCTGTAAAAAAGAATGGGTGACATATTCCAAAGTCCTAGGATAAGGTTCATATCACCATTTTAGTTGGGTGTCACCAAGTGAGATTGGAACATACCTATGAAAAATCTTATAATCCTATAAAAAAATACTAGAGACATACTCCAAGGTCTTAGTATCACTCTCATATCCCTGTTATAACCTAGTCCAACCAGGTGATAGTGGAACACACCTTGGGAAAAGCTTGTATTCATGTTATTAAAGCTACTTGGCATATTCCAGTAGCTCACGAAAGTTAGTATAATATCATACTACCACTAAATAATGAATACACTAGCATCCTTCTAAGGATATACAAAAGAAGTCTCATACACTTCTACCATTCCATAGGTCCGTCAGCATATTTCGATGGGGAATGTATATTCAGATTGGGATAATATTCTCGTTCCAATTGGGGATCACCAAGTGAGAGTGACACATGACTAAATAAATGCTCATATTTTAATCTAAAAATAACAACAACATATTCCAAATTCCTAGTATTAGGGTCATATCCCTGTTCTATTCAAGGATCACTAGAAGAGAGTGGAACACACCTCAAAATATGATCATTTTCCTATCAGAGAATCCCATTAGAATACTACAAAAACTTTTAAATAATAGGATCATACTTCCATATCACAATATGGTTATCAAACTATTCCAACAACCATCATAAAATAGGCTTATATCCCTTTAAAATGCCAAAAGGCATGTAAGCATATTCCGACCATTATTTAAAATGAGGCTCGTATCCAAAATCTTTTCAATGCTAGTGACCTTGAGGTTGTTCGAGACACATTATCAACACCCCAAGGGTCCACCTACTCTTAAATCGAAGAAGAAGGAAATCATTACTATGGTATTCCTCCTCATGGAATTGTTTATATGGATCATAAGGAATCTAATTCTGACATCCACTCTGGTCAACCTCCCCATGGTGATATCTCCCAAGGATAAGGAAATTTCTCCTTTATTAAGAATATCTATATAAATAGATGTTAGAAACTTATATGACTTCAAATAAAGAGGTTCTTGGAAAATCGGGCTCAATCATATATAGTTCCCCATCAACATATAATAACACTCCACTTTGGTCCGAATTTGGCCCCGAGTAGAACCTTTTGTGGTATGACTAGATGGAGGTGTGTAAGTATGATGAGGAGTAAGATCTCATTGACATATGTAGAGAGTTGTCCAAAAAACCTCCCCACCATGTTCTTCAACCTTTCTACTTCTAACTATGAGGTCCTAGAAGAGTTTTAGAAGGTGTTCATGTCATAACTATGCCAAAATATTTGGAAAACTTATTAGTGACTAAAAGCTAGATATATTCATTATCCAGGATATAAGGGCCCCCTTCCAACCAACATGATTCACCTTTTTCTGCCAGATCTGGATACTATCTCCATGTCCCAAGATCCAAAATTGGAAAAGAAATATGCAAATATATAGTATTCTTTCCTCCACTTCATCACATCTCTTTGTAAATGGATTGTCAAAACCATGTCATGTTTCCCCATTCGAGGATGGGGAAAGTACGAAGTGTTACACTTCAGTGCACCACTAAAACAATAGATCCCATCAGATATAACATCATATAATGTCATATCATCTCGTGAGATCAGGGGACCAGGTAATGAATGAGCTAGTTGGTCACTGTAATGGAATTCCCCCACCTCAATAGTTCTAAGACATCATTAATTGAGGGAGAGGATAACTAAAAGATCCTTTAACTGAGCCCCTCGAAGAAACATGAACACATTTCAGATACAGAATAAAAATTTGGGGTCCACATAATAACTTCCCATAAATAATAACTACCATCACGGGATACCATTACACACAACTCATACACAACAATAGCTATTCCAAATCAAATGAATCTCAATAGAAGTAGCTATATCATCAATCCAAGAGTGAACCCCACACCTAGTCTAGGGGAATATATAGCACTACCTCCACCTATCCGATCATAAATTCCGAAGAGGATCTAGTACATAACAGAATAAGTTGAAAAAAACCCGTCCCACTGGTCTGGGGGTAGTTTTTTCTCAATCACAAATATTCCCTGAGAGGGTCCTAGGGAAATACACGGTGGCTCCAAATCAACCCCATACCACTGGGTTGGAGACCTTTATATCTCAATTACCATCTTAGGAATCATCAAATCCTTGTATAGAATAATTTGATCCCCAATAACATGTTCAAAATATGCCATTTTTTACCCAAAATATCCCCAACCCACAGGGTTGGGGGAACTTTTATCATCATCATCACTATAGAGGGAATATGTCTTCTTCAGTTTGGGTGGTAAATATAAACAGCCGACATCCCATATATTCCTTCCATTGCAAAAAATAACTTTTATTATTTGAGTTCCATTAAAAAAATATGACCATAAACTTCTTTAAGGTCACAGTTCATAATCTAAAGAATAGGAACATACGACGAAGGAAATCAGACCCCACTAGGTTAAAAATCTAAAACTGTCCAATATAGAGAAGGGTTTGAAAAACCACACTAATGAAAGAAGTGAAAAATCATCCTATTGTGTTGAAAGTATTGGGATAAATACCATTTACCAATACAACATTTTTAACATCATCATAATAAAAAAATAGACAATATGGATCAAGATGGAGTTGTATAGAGATGTAATATGAAAAATATACCCCTAGTGGAGGATCCAGATGCATCTACTAAATCCACTCGTACCCAAAACTAGAGGAGGATCCAAAACCTAGAAATTATGAATATTAAGTTACCATATTTATGGAATAACACTTCCAATAATAAATGGAAAGAAGTTATCGTACCGCACTCATCACCAAGGAGAGCCGATATTCACTCTATGGACGAGCAGTTGGAACAATATGAGCATGATATACAAATGTCAGATAAATCAATGAGAAGATATTTAGGGAAAATATTCCCACTGGGTATCATATTTATTTAGTGATGAATATTCCTCATCCCAAACATCAGGAAAGAGACAATCTTCCTACAAGAGAGACATCTGATCTCTAT
Organism: Viscum album; assembly: GCA_963277665.1. Taxonomy (NCBI): domain Eukaryota; kingdom Viridiplantae; phylum Streptophyta; class Magnoliopsida; order Santalales; family Viscaceae; genus Viscum; species Viscum album. The sequence goes on from OY728157.1 coordinate 2,076,535,280, forward strand.
ACCAGCTTTGGATCCATATAGCCTATCTACATAAATGTAGATGTAAAAAATGATAATCATTTCCATCCATTATGGAGACAACCTATATATTTATAGGGTGATCATTTAGTATTTTAACTGAATGAGAATCAGTGAGAAATGAAAATTGGGCCACCTCATCAGGCCCCTCTTACTCCTTGTAGATGGGAGGCTGCTCAAAAAACAATAACTCCAGAACTGCTCAATACCAATGATTCCCTGGATACTTGAATGGAATCCATTGAAGTGTGATGTGAATCAATTCATCCTAAGAGAAATCTATATCCCAAATTAAAGGATGAAAAATTGGTTCTGTCAGAATGCCTATGATAAAGATACAGGACGGGGGGGGGGGGGGGGGTGAGTTGTGTCCTTATAAAAATATTTACAAAATCAAAACTTCTCTTTTGAAAGGAACATATCATTTCATTACATCTTAAATATAATCGAGTAGTGGAAATAAATATAGAAAATAACCTTATGATGTATAGTACTTTGGGGGAAAAAATCCTTTATTCCACTCCACCAATTCTATAATCTATGATCTTGGTGTTTTTCACTAATAGGATCCCTTATCCAGAGACCTCTACAATAGAGTATAGGCAGTTTACACCTTAAAAGTCTTTTACAGGGAATTATGGTTCTTTTATATAGAACCATAAACCCACAACTTAGTTCAAGAAGCAGACACTATACACTGACTAATTTTAAGCATCTAATACTCCAATAAATCAATTCATATTGAATTGTTTGAGAGAAATAAGTTTTACTCATAGTTAAAGCTGCAAATGACAGTTTTATTTTATCTTGAATAATGCACAATAGTAAGAAAACAATCTTCAGTGTCACACATTCTTCTTCTTCTTCTTTAAACAAATGAAAATAAATTAGGTAATGTTTTATAGGATTCCTTCTTCTTTACATCATGAGAGAATAAAGTTATACATAGAATATTTCTTTCTTCATTAAAATGAGGAGAAATAGAAATAAAATATTTCATAACTTTATTTTTGTCATTGTTTTCATATCTACACTCTTTTTCATATATGTTTTTTAACCTTCTAGAGGGATATATATTTAAATAATATATATTCATTAGAAACAACATCATTCCTCTTCATTCAAGTACTCAAAATAAATTGAGTTAAGTGCTATTATAAATATCAAAAGAATAGGATAACACCATTGTCTTCTTCCTATAGAATACATCACTAATAAAAGAATTAAAAATAAGTTAAATAAATATTATTATAATATATCCAAAATAATAATAATGTTGAATAATTTAAAAATCCTATTTAAATCAATCCAAACCTCTTTAAATGTAGTCCAAAATTTCTTAAAAACTAGCAGCATAATATGAATGCAAATTCAATTATTTGAATTTGAATAGCTTGTTTCATCCGAATTTAATGAAAAAAATACATTAGAAAAAACTATCCATTTTAACCTCTAAATACTATACCAAAATATTTTCAATTTATTTAATGATAATCCTTTGGATTTATTAGTATTTTTCTCTCAGATAAATCACTGAAACAATTCTAGATAAAAACAAGGATTTTTAAATAACAAAAAATGAGTAAAATAGAGTACCATAATGTTATGATAAAATATACAAGAATATTGGATGGTTTAATGTTAGATAAAATAATTATTATAGAATATTTTAATATTCAAACTCCCAAAGATATGATGTTCGTAACTTGTGGAATAAGCATGATGTTTTTGAAGTATTGAACCTACATATCCCAATCCCAAACTTAACAAATTCATGTTTGTACGAAATTGGTGTAGAAGGGTTCTTCTACACATGACCTTATTTTGAGAATTTTTTATGATCATAAGTATTTTTTACGTACCTCTGCATGATACCTCACATTTATGTAGTGAATATTTTATCCTTTGTTCGACATGCAGTTCGGCGTCCAACATGTTCTTCACATGTTGTGTTTCTATCATGCCATGTCCAAATCCTATTAATTATTTACGATATTTCTAGTCCATGTACATATAACAACTATAATTCATCTAGAATTAGTGTTGAAGCATGTAGTCAATGGTTTTTTCCAGTTCTTTTGAAAGGTTGAGTTGCTATAGGTAGATGAAAACATACTATATTCGAAAAATATTTCCCCTATTTTCATTATTCAAATATTAAATATGTGCGTTTGAGATCCTAGCTCAGTCTAGTAATTTGGTTGATGTAAAAAGCTGAATATAGAAGTTTATAGGTCTTATACACTTTTAATCTTCTTCAAACTTTTGTTTCATTTGAATAGTTCATCACACAAGCTCTTCAAGTAGTTTGATGCAGCCGATAAACTTTTAGAAAGTATTTTTTCATTGTATAAACATGTAGGAAACAAAAATTCAGTTTCCATCATGAAATAGTGGATCTAAAACTCCATTTGTATAGAACATAAAATATCACCATTTCATCAGACATTATATCTACATGAATATATCAACTGTATAATACAATAGGTTTTGTAGCATTAAAAGTTCTAGAATAAAATCTCCTGGTGTGATCCAACAATAAAAATAAATATGTGAAAATTTTATGCTTGAAACAACTCCTGATGCTACAAATTTTTTGAAAGTAATAACATGTCAAAATAAAAAAAATCTGTGGTACATTCTCAGTAGAATTTAGGGTTCAAATAATTATGGTTCATAAAATTAGGGTTCATGAACATATTGTTTAACAAAGTATTGTTGGGTTTATTTCATCCAAATGTATAGTACATGAGCCATACATTTTTATCAAAATTAGGGTTTCTAATAAGTATAGTATGGTTTATTGAACTATAATTTTAACTAAAAAATAGGGTTGTTAAAAATTAGGGTTCAAAATTAGGGTAAAAAAGTAGGGTTCAAATATAGAATTTTTGAAAAGTAGGGTACATTTTTCATCCCAAAATGGTGTTCAAATAAACCTTTATAAAAGCTGAACAACTTACATTTGTAGACATAAACATTTTTTTGAGCACTTTAAAATTAGATTCATAATTTTTCCTAGAATACTTATATTAAATAATTTAAATACCTTTTTAGTGGATTAATAAAGGACACAATCTAACATCCACTACTCTGGTTATCATTAAAAATTATATGGAAGGGAATTTTAGAAAAACTATAGTTATGTAAAATAAGTGCAGAACTAGACATAATTTATTGAATAACCAAAAAACTTTTTTAGACTTCAATGTAAACTATTTAAATCAAGATAAACTTATTGTATTTTCATCACATTAGTTTTTGAGTTAGTTTTGTGTCGCTATAACTTTAATTAAATAAAATACATTAGATTTCCAAATCTACAGACTATAGAGTTTTTAAACTATTATAGAAAAATTGGTGATTTTTTAGAGTATCAAAAAACCATTCTCAGACTTCCTCATAAAATAATGATGTTTAGATAGATATCTTATCTATAAAATGGAAAAAGGAGAACAAAAATTTGCTCAATATATCTTGAGTATAATTAAAATTTAGAGTTGACTTTAAGATGAAAACTACAATGTCACTTGAACTTCTTATAACGACTTTAGCAATTTTTTTCACCATCAAAACAATTGAAATGGGTTTTCACATAGACATAATCAATAAATATAATCATCCTCTATTTCAAATAGAATGATCCAAATAATAATCCTATCACTATTGATTCATATATAAAATAGATACAGTAAAATACTAAGTCTTAAACACTTAAAAAAATTATTAGAAAACAAATAAATTTGGGTTGTAGTAATTATCAAAACCAAACCAAGATAAGAATGGAAATGAGCTACTTAACATTCTCCCCTTTTGAAAATTACAAAACCCCAAATCACTACCAAATGTTCTTCTATATTTTAAAGGATAAAAAATATTAGTTATTTAGTATATATAAATAATACAATATACTTACCCATATTTATAATGAATAAGAATTAAAAATTTAAGTAGCTGTATCAAAAATATTTATAATTTTAAATAAATTTTTTTCCATCCCTTATTTAAAAATATAAAAAAGTTGAGTTATTGAAAAATATTTTCTTAATAAATTTAGGAATAAAAACTCCCCATAAATTCATGCTTTGTTCAAAAACATAAAAAGATATAATCAAGGATCCATGAAAACAAATAAAATATTTTTCAATGAATAATAAGGGGTTTCAATGAATGTATTAAATAATTTAATTCATTCCATAATAATAAAACATTTAAACGCATGAAAAATATTTAAAATAACTCTTCAAAAGACTTAGAATAATTATAAATTTTTTTCAAGTAATAAAATAAAATATTTTCAAGGAATTTTAAGTAAAATATTTTCAATTATATTTAAGTAAAATATTTTCAAAGAATTTAAAATAACCTTTCCACATGTCATAATTGACATAAAAATTTTAATCTAATAATAGAAAAAATTATCACATATTTTAGTAGATTAATTTATCACATATAAAAAATTTAAATAGTCAAACATTGAACACATTCTTATAAGAAAGACAATCATTTATGTAAATTCTTAAAAGTAAGCTTGATGGTAATTGGTTAAAAAAATAATTTGACAAATTAATTCATAAAATAATATAGTGAGAAAATATTAACAGTTTAATTGTAATAATAATTAAATGTGGAGGAAAAACATGATAAATAATTTAAATGTTTTTCTCCCCCCTATAAAAAATTGTTTGTGAATTTCAAATAAATATTATATTAAAATAATTTTAGGATTTTTAATAGTTCCAACTCTATGAGATTTTTAAAATAATGAACAACTTAAAATATTTTAGTCCTTTATAAAATAATTATAATAAATATCCATGTTTTTTTCAAGAAACCAATTGATTATATTATTATGGCGTTCAATAATGAAAACCTAAAAAAATATCAAATACATGTTCCTTTTGGTACCCATATGATTTTGGTTCTGGTAGTGTGAATAATTAAAGAGTTATGTAACCAAACTTGTTTATTTTGATCAAACATTTTAAAATAAAATCTAGATAATTATATGAGATAACGAAAATGCTTCACACCACAATATCTATGTTTTAAAAAATTACAGTCATTGGTATAATGTCTATTAATACCACAATAAAATCATTTAACAGTGGAAACACTTTTACTGTTCGGAACAGGAAAAAATAATACTTGTATAATTTTGGATTTTCTCCATTAATATAAATACCAATTTTTCCTTTGTGAATTTTATTTTCACCAGAAATTTGAATCAAATAATTCTTTACCTTAATAATCATAATATATTATTAATTTAAGTTGTCAAAGTCATCCATTAATTATTTAATTTTATTTTCATGTAGATCATAATAAATATTAGATGAATGAGAACTTAAATTATAATATTTATTTAATAAACTATTTTTATTAATAGAAATAGAATCATAAAGTTTTATAGGTTTTCTATTCTCTTTATTTAAGGATTGAATTTTTTATTGAGGCATAAAAAAATATTTATCACATTATCCCTTTGAGAGATATTTTGAATCCAAATTTTTTGATTAAGACAATTGTATCTCATTAGCATGAGTTGCAAGATAGAAATTTACCATTTGTAATTGAAGATTAGCTTCAAAGTTTTTAGTATATTCATTACTTGAATCTAAATGACTATAATCAAAATATTAATCCCTCAAAACATTAAGTGAAACATTTTAATCTTTGTTGGAAAGATGATTTTTAGTTTTTTTCCATATCATCTTCATAAATCTCAATCAAATACTTAAATTCCTATGTACATGAAGTTGACACCTTACAAGGATTTTCAAAGTCCTTCTGGTTCTTTTACAGGGAACCACAAACCCATAGCTTAGTATGAGAATTTTACACTCCACCACGACTAATTCTATGAAAAAAATACTCTAATAAATCAATATAGATTCATTTTATTGATAAAAAAAGTTTCTCTTACTATTGTAGTAGTAACTAAAAATTGTATTTGTTCTTCAATAATGCACAGTAGTAGAAAAAGAATCTTAAATGTCACACATGATTCTTCTTCTTCTTCTTCTTTAAAAAGTATTAAATAAATTAGACAATGTTGTCTAGGACTAGTTCTTCATTACACTATGAGAGAATAAATATATATATAGAACATTTCACTCTTATTTAAAATGACTAGTAGCTGAATGATAATATTTTAGTAATTTATTTTCATTAGAGTCTTCAAGTATCCGATCTTCTTCATATATCTTTTTAACCTTACATAAAGAGAAATATAAAAAGAATAAATATCCAAAAGTAATATCATAATTTATCTTCCTTAATATACTCAAAAAAATTGAGTCAAGAGATTTCATAAACATCCCGTGATTTTTATAACAATATGGTCTTCTTTCTGTAGAATAAATATCTAATAAAATCATTCATTACAAGTTGAATAAATATTTTGAAAATATCTCCATAATAATAACATTGTTGAAAAATTTAAAAATATTATTTAAATACATTCAAACCTCTTTAAACATAGTCAAAACTGTTCCTAAAAACTAGCTGCACAATCTAAATGTAATTTTAAGTATTTGAATTTAAAATCTATTATGTACTCCAACATTACTGAAAAAATAAGGTTAGAATGAACTGGAAATTTCCCTTTCTAAATAATGGATCAAAATTTCTTCACTCTCTTTGACCATAATCCTTTAGATTTATTAGAGTTTATTACAAATATAAATCGTTTAAATAATTCTAGATAAAAACTTAGTATCTTTTAATACCATGAAACGAGTAAAACAGAATACCGTAATATGATTATGAAATATCCTGAATACTGGATAGTTTCATTTTTTGAAAAAATAAATATTATATAATAATTTTATATTAAAAATCCCCAATATATTAAGTCTTTAACTTATGGAATAATCATGAATTTTTCCAGGAAGCAAACCTAGATAGCACAATCTCCAACTTACCAAGTTCTTGTTCATGTGACATTGGCGTAGAAGAGTTCCACTTCACATGACCATATTTTCTCAATGTTTTATCATGATAAATATATTTTGTGAACTTTTACAAGATTTAGTGAATTTATGTAATGTAAACTTTCTCCCATGTGTACCGTGTATTTTAGCATCTAGCATGTTCTTCACATGTTGTGTTCAAATCATACCATGGCCAGATCCTATTTATTATTCATGAGATTTTTAGTCTGAGTAAATAAAAAGACTCAAATTCATATAGAATAAATGTATCAGTATGAATTATATGGTTTTCTTTATTTATTCTCAATTTTTGAGTTTCTATTTGTGTATGAAACTATACTATACATGAATAAAATATTCCTCCAGTTTCATTCTTAAAATAAAACACATGTGTGGTTGAAATTCCAGCTCATTCCAATGACCAAGATGATGCAGTGAACTGAATATAGAAATTTATAGGTATTAGGAACTATTAATCATCTTCAAAAATCAGTTTCATTTCAATATTTCATCAGTAAATATCATCAAGAAGTTTAATACAACATATCAACTTTCAGTATGGAACGTTTCATTGTATAAACATGGAGTAAACCAAACTTCATTTTCCAACTTGAGACAATGGATCTAAAAATCCATTTTTTATCACACATAACATATCACTATTTTATCTAGTGATATACCCACATAAATATAAAATATTTATTATACTATAGGTTGAGTAGAATCAAAAGCTCCAGTATAAAAGCTTCTCATGTGATCCAAAAACATGTAGAAATATGTAAAAACTTTCTGCTTGAAACAAAACCATATGTAGAAAAAATATTAAATATAATGAAACATGGAAAAAGAAGAAATGTATGAGACATTCTAACCAAAACATAGGGTTCATGAATGTAGGGTTCAACAAATTAGCATAGGGTATATTTCATCTAAACATATATTACATGAACCATACTTTTGTATGAAAAGTTGAGTTGCAAAAAATTAGCATATGGTCATTTGAACTATAATTTTATCTCAAAACTAGAGTGGGTTAATATTAGGGTAACAATTTAGGGTTCAATTGTAGGGTTTCTTAAAAGTAGGGTTCATTTTTCATCCCAATGTTGGGATGAAATAAGAATTCAGAAAAACTGTGCATCTTACCTTTATAGACATCAATGATTTTTAGATCCCTTTTACATTAGATTAATACTTTTACATAGTAGACATATATTTATGTAATTTTAATTTCTTTCTAGTGGATCAATAAATGACTCAATATAACATCTATATCTCTAGATATCATTTAAAAATATATGCTTGTATATTATAGATAAACTATAGTTTTGTAAAATCATCTCATAACCTCAGATAATTTATTTACAAAACAAAAGACCTTTTTATCCTTTGATGTAAACCGATGAAATAAATATAAACATATTTTAATTCTATATCACAAGTTTTTGATTTATTTAGATGTTTTTAACACTTTATTCAATCAAATATAATAGATTTCCAAATCCAAAGACAATGGAGTTGCAAAACTACTGCATAAATTTCGGTGATTTTATTAAGTATCAAAACAACCTTTTCATACTTCTTCATAAACCAATTATGTTTAGATAAATATCTTATCTATAAAATGACATACTTTACACATAAATACATTCACTTTATCTTGAGAAATAATAAACATTTAGAGGCGGCATTAATATGAAAACTTCAATGTCATTTGAACAAGTTGCAACAAATTTGAATAATTTTTACACCCTTGAAAAAACTGAATTATATTTTGAAATAAAAATAATAAATGAAGATAATATTCATATATTTACAATGGAAACAATTATATAAAATACGATCAGTATTGAATCATATATAAATTAAATACAACGAACTATTAAAATGGAAACACTTAAATATATTTATTAATGAAAAAAGAATGACAAGTTAAACTAAATTTCAAAACAAAACAAAGATAATAATATAATGAAACACTCAAAAAATTTACCACCATAAATTATTGAAATATTTCCTTCCTCATCTTTGACAAATTGGGAGACCCATAACAACATCTCACACAATTCGTATCCCGATGTGGTTTAATGATGGGCCCTCGAGATCAATAGTAAGTGACCAATATGATGTGTTTTGTATAAAATATGATAAGTAAAACATTTTTTTTGATACAAAGATATTTTATCAGGGTCCATTGAATAATTTTAATACATTCATCATCAACTTTTCCCCATTTCAGCTCCACATTGAGAAAAACGAAAACTATCGACCTGAAAAAATGAAAGAAATGAGAAAATGAGAGGGTGTATAACTTCATATCCATATGGAAAGGCATACAATATTCACCTAGTATCACTATCTGATAAGATAAATTACTGGACCTCTTTGCTGAAAATATCTAGGTTGAGTTTCAGACACCTTTAATCCTGATGCAATATCCTTGTGGATTCCGTGAGTTTGCAGAAATTGCGCAATGTTTGGAAGAAACCATTTAATAGACCCAAGATAATTCTCAAAAAATGACTCCAGCATAGGGTAAAAGTATTAGAAGGTAAGAAACTACTATTGTTACCCCCCAAGCTGGTAGTAGTGGCCATTTAAGAACCTAGATAGGTCCCAAACTTCCCAATACCACCTATCAAGTAGCAATAGCAATAAAATAACCCTTGGCCGAAAAAAAAGATTACGGTCTCCCAGGATTTTAGGAATGAATAAATAAATCATAATACATTAAAATATAAAAATCTCATAGTTATTTCCTTGTATCCATGGAAAATAACTTGCTCAAGCTAACACAACCCAAGAAGCCTAATGAGGCCAACCTCACTGATCATACCGACTATTAACCTTTCTATAGAAGGCCAGGTCACCACATCCAGGAATTATTCATCTTCAAAAACATTTTCCAGAAAATGGTAGATTTTGGATAGGTGGTGTTGCATAATTCCATGGAATAGGTTGACTGTATAACCATTCCCCAGTCATAAGAAGAAGGTCATTGGAAAAAAATTTCAACCATGCATGGACAAAAGTTCAGCAATTGGATGAATCGAAAGACAGTTGACCGAACTCATTCCACCTTGATAGAATATCCTAATAGACCCATAACAGTTGCATCAACTAGGGAGGAGACATCAAATATGCCTCCTAAAGGTGTATGTAACCATAAAAAATAGGAAGACATAGTTGAAGAAGATTCAAATTCATCTCTGAAGCAAGCTCTGACTCTTGTATATTTCTTCCCTGCAATATCTAATGCACAAGTTCCTTCCCACCAAATGAAACACTCATCATATGAGGAGATCATATTTTCTTATATTAATGTGATACACTTGGTAGACCACTTATTAGATGATGAATAATTCTTTGAGTATTTTTTCCCCATACCTGATTGGGGAATAGAAGGCCACATGTGCAGGAACCAAAGATACATGGGGAAACACATGTGTGTCAGACAAAATATTTTAGTAATTTCCACAAAGAGGAAGCATATTTAGATATGACCCATAGAAAATCACTATAGAAATCCCAGTAGATGTAGGTTTCGGGCACAGTGGAAGCGTGTGATGTGCGCTGACCAACATTGCTTTTTTTATCATGATCGATGATCAATCCAAGACCTATATGATGTTTAATCATAATAATCAACAAAATTGAATCAAATATAGAAATAATTAATCACACTGGAACCAGAGACATAAGATATCAACATATGTTTTTATAATTAATTTAATTAGAGAAATAATTACCTATAAGGAATTTTTTCTTCATTGACAAATCCGAAGATAGATATGCGGTGCGCCGTCACTATGTTGTGGAAACTAAGTTTAAATATCCGGAAACAGTGACCCACATGTCTTCCATGAATCTCCAAATGTTGCTAAAGTACTATCCTGGTGCTAGCATGGAATATCTTTGCACTTGTGTCGTCTGACTTGATCGCCTTGAGAATCGCTTCCAAAGTGATGTCCAATATTCAGTGGAGTATGATTGCTCATTGTTATTTGTAGCATTCTTGGATAAGGGAGATCTCTAGGATTAAGAGGATCCTCCAAGATTTATTGTGTACAACTAAAAAAATGAATTGGTTATTGATAAAATAACATAATTCTTTATATATATTTCTAGAGTTGAAATAAAATAATTATACTAGTGCCCTTATTAATTTATTTGATCCTAGAAAACCCCATGTCAAATAATAATAGTAATATTATTATATATTGACATGAAATTAACTTTATAATTATAATTAAATATTATTTAATTAAATTATATTCAATATTTTTTATTTCTTACAGGACCGTTACACTCAGTCCTCCATTCTTCCACAATATTTTTCTTGCCTTGAATAATTTCTTTTTTATTTATTAAATAAATATGACCACATTAGTTTCTAATAAATAAATAAGTATTGTATTCTCTAAACAACAAACAAAATATTTAATAAATTTTCTGATAATATATTATATTGAATAATTAGTGATGGAATAAATGAAATCATGCATATATGAACAATTATTAAACCACATGGGTTAAAAATATTTATTTTATATTTTAAATAATAAATAATAATATATTATTTAACTCAGATTCTGGATACATTTAGCGTGTGACCCTCTAGGCCTCTTTCTCAGTGGCATTATGAAAAATAGCCTAATCTCCAAGGTTAGTGTCTAGAAACACGCCAAGAAACCTATAGTTAAAAAAAATAGTTCCACAATGACATGCCATCTCATATGGATGTTTTCCATGTAATATAATCCCTTTATCACTATATCTCTAATCGAGCTGGTTTCTAGCTAGTGCTGTTAACTAATGTGATCAATATATCTTTCTTTGACTTTTTAGAAATAGAATTTTCCTATAGAATACCATGTTCATTGATTTATTTAGGCTATATCATTTCCATTATAGGTACTAAGATATTAAATTTTGTTAATGAACAGAAGGGATAAATCATTTCTCACATTATTAATTAATGAAATATTACTCATGACACCCCCAACATATTCTACCTCACTATGAACATCTGTCATTACAGTTTTCATCAATAAATCTAAGTGTGTGACTCACAATACTCATTAATAATAATATCAAAGTCTATGTAACAATACACACATTTTTAGATATGAACATCTAATGAAACATATAATTGTGGGTTTCATATTGGCATGTATCATTCTCATAATACCGTACTAGATATTACCAAGGGCGTAGACCATGATAAGTTTCCTCAATGTACTACGATTCTCCACCCCTGATATCATGTATAATTTGTGTAGCTCAGATGATATCATCTGACTATAGAATATATATTTAAGAATAGTGTCGTAGCACTTTTGGGTTCTCATCATATTGGAAAATTTCTATGACCTTCTAGTACGACAGCAACTCTTAGGAAATTATCGTATACCATGTCACACATAAGAATAATCCTGATGTGATAAATAGTTTATTAATATTCATAAAAAATTAATACATGTTTATCATAAAGTATAATGAAGTTGGTTCTAGTTCACCAACTTCAGTAGAATCCCACATGCACGAAATCCAATTGCTAACAACCATCGGTATGCTAAATTCCACATGATATTCATGGTTCTATTTAGATAGACCTTTTATCCAGGGGTCCACCATGTTCTTTCCCTCGGGTACTATACTAACTACAACTTCACCCCTCTGATAGAAATCCTTCAAGAGGTGATACTTCTAGAGTATGTTCTTTATCTGTTGGTGTGACCTTGGAACTTTTTACAAGATCCACTATTGTAGTATTATCACAATACAATGTGATAGGTTCTTCACTACTAGGTACCACATAAAGATCCTAGAAATTTTTTGAATGTAAATTTCTTTATTGGCCTCATCAAGAGCCTCTATATACTCAGACTCCATAGCAGAATCAACAACAACTTTCTACACTGAACTCTTCCAGTGCACATCTCCTCCATTGAGGTAGAAAACATATCCTGATTTCCACTTTATATCATTCCGATCTATTTGAAAACTAGTATTAGTATAACCTCTGACAACTAGCTTCTCATCTCCTCCATATAATAGAAACATATACACAGTTTATCTCAGATACTTATGGATAACCTTAACAGTAGTCAAATTTTGTCCTCCTGGATCTTCTTGATATCTTCCTACCATGCTTAGTTCATAGGCAACATCACGTCTAGTACATAACATGACATACATGATTGATCCTATTGCCGAGGCGTATGGAATATTATTCGTTCTCTCTTTATCTTGTTGTGTCTGAGGACACATTTTCTTAGGATGATGTAAACCATGTGACACAAGAACCAATCCCCACATGTATTGTTCTATACTAATTCACTTTCGTATCTTCTCAATATATATATATTGACTTAGTATAAGATTCCTATTAGATCTATCATGAATGATATTGATCCCTAAAATATAGGCTGTTTCCCCTAATTCCTTCAAAGAGAAACACTTGTTTAACTAGTCCTTAACAGATTGTAAGACAAGTATATATTTTCCAATAAGTAATATACGGTCGACATATACTACTAGGATAATGATTGTATTCCCACTAAACCTATTACAAACACATAGATCATATTTATTCTTAATGAAACTAAATTATTTTATGGATTCATCAAATTGAATATTCCATGACCTATATGATTGCTTCAATCCATGAATGTATCTCTAAAACTTTCACAACCATTAGTAATTACCTAGAGTCACAAGCCCATCAGTTAATGTCATATAGACATCTTCATGAAGGTTCTCGTTAAGTAATGAAATTTTGACATCCATATTCCTAATCTCTTAGTCTTGGTAAGATGCTCTTGCATGTAAGATTCTGATGGATTTAAACATAGAAATTGGTGAAAATGTTTCAATGTAGTTAATTACTTGATACTATTTAATACGTTTATCCACTATCCTTTCTTTATAGATACTTAATTTACCTTCTATGTACAGTTTCCTCTTGAATACCCATTTTCAACTAACATGATCTACATCAACTAGAGCATCGACCAAAACCCAAACTTGGTTATAATACATAGAATGCGTCTCACAATTCATAACTTCTAGAAATCTTGTAGCTTTTGAGCTCTCTATAACCTCCTTGTAGAATAAAAGTTCATTATTATCAACCAATAATGAGTCATCACCCTCAATGACCAGAAAACCATATCTCACACGATCTCTTACGAATCATACAATTCTACGTAGTACTTGTGTTTCATGAACTTATTCTTCTATGGGGACATGTGGAATCTATTCATGTACACACTATTGTGTATCTTGAGCATTAAATTCATCAAATTCAATATTTCTCCAACTATCCTTTTTGAGGATGTGCTCCCTCTCAGGATAGGCGGCTTATCTTGCAACATTCAATTTATTGTTTGAGGGGTTTTATATATAGTATCCCTTTGTTTCTTTGGGATACCATATAAAGATACACTTTATTTCCTATAGTGATAGTTTATTTCTTTATAAGGACTTAACAAATTCTTCGTAACCCCATACATATGTATGCAATAAAATTGGTTTTTTTCCACTCCATTGCTCAAAGGGAATTCCATTTTTCACTTTAGTTGGAACTCAGTTTAATGTGTATGGTAAAGTTTGTAATTCATACCCCTAAAAGGATAATATAAGATACACATGATTCATCATCAACCTTACCATGTCTAATTAGTAATGGTTCCTTCTTTCAGTATCACTATTCAACTATAGTGTATAAGGTGGGGTGGGTTGAGATAGAATCCCAAACTCTAGTAGAAAGTCGATAAACTCTCAGTTAAGATATTCACTACCTCAATCTGATTGAAGCATCTTTATCTTCTTACCAAGATGATTTTATAATTCATTCATGAATTACTCGAATTTATGAAAGGACTCAAAGTTATACCTCATCAAGTAGATATATCCATATCTACTCAAGTCATCAGCAAAAGTAGTGAAGTAAGAATATCCACCTCTATCTTCAACTAGAAATGGTCCACACACATCAGTGTGTAGAAATCCTAGTGGTTTTGTATCCCTTTAACCCTATCCAAATAATGGTGGTTTTTTCATTTCTTCTTGTTAACAAACATGACATATATCAAGTGGTTTTAGATCAGAAGAGTATAAATAATCATCTTAATAGATCTTTGTAAAATGCTTCTTGTTTACATGAACAAGTTGGTGATATGATATATGGGTGTTATATGAGTCATGTGAACATGATTCATTATCAATTTACAATCCTTGGTTTTTTAATTTAATACATAGAGGATGTTATTTAAATGAACCATACCATAAAATATGTTTTCCTTATAAAATAAATAAATTTTACTTCCAAATTTGAAAATAAACCTATCTATTTATAAACATGACATAGAAATAATGTTCTTGGTAACAATAGGTACATAATAAAAATATCTTAAAACAAAAATAATTCCTATTGGAAATTAAAGTTGGTAGTCATTAGTGGCTAGAGTAGCCAACCTTGCACTATTTGGTAGCTCAAAAATCCACCTCTGCTCTATAAATCTTTCAAAATTTACTTGGTTCTTAACTTTAGATATAGATGTGAGAACCAAAAGCTGTATCTAATACCCAATGTGTAGAAATGGAAAGATTTCACTTGATAATGAACAGAAATTTAGGTTTGCCTTGCTTCTGGGTGTAGTTACTCTTCCAGTGGACTGACATTCCACATGAAAAAAATACTTATTGCTCTGGACCATATCCTTCATGGAAGGGAGGTGCTTGAGATACTTAAACTATTTTTATGTCTTTGGACCCTTTTCCTTATTCTTACTTTTTCTTTTTCACCATAAGGAACGTGAGTTTATCACGTTCTATTTTCGTATGCACTTGGAAAATCAAGGCTAGAAGATCTGAAAGACTCTTCTCATTATTAGTCATATTATAATTCAAAATAAATATGGAGATTGAATTTGGAAGTGATGAAATTTTGTGATATTTACACAAATCATATTTGAATTTAATCCTTAAGATGTACATGCATTCAATGTCGCCACTAATAGTGACTACATGAGGCCCAGATGGGGCAGACTCTCCAAAATTAGTTGTGAACAAAGCATTGGAGATATCATACCTCTCTTGTATTAGCTTCTCTTTATAGAGATCCCAATGGTGAGACATCATGCTATAGGAATCCATATCCTCAAATTACTTTATAAAATCATTAAACATGGAGGATATAATGAATAACTGGACATATTTAGTATTATTCATATGTTTCTCATAGAGATATAGTTTTTAATCACTGGTCTCATTTCCTGGCGCAACTGGTAAAGGTTCTTCCAATACAAACAACTTCCTTTCATGGTGAAGGATGAAACGTAGGCACCTTTGCGACTCTTGCAAATTTGTGCCAGTGATAATGTTTTACTTCTCAAGTATTGATCACAATTATATATTTGATTTATTTTTATTTATGTTTATATAAAATAAGATCAGCATAATTTTAGTACTTTATTAGATAAAATTATACGAATAAATAAATATTATATTTATTACTCTCCCACTATTTTATTAAAACTAAATAGTACTCACCATTGGATTAAAAATATCATGTTTCTTGAATATTTTAGAGGAAAGGATCTATATTACGCTTCTCATTACCCCAAATTTGTTTGGTCAAACAACTAGAATGGTTTTAGGTAGGCCTTATAAATTCCAACTGTATCAACTCACAGTTCCATGATCTATTGAGTGGACTCCCCAATCTTGAAATCATTAATTTTAGACTTACTCAACCAATGGCTCCTAGTTATACCTAGAATTTCTTTTTCAATAAACCCTAGATATGAACTAAGTTATGTTTACCCAAAGCCTCATGTTAGAATTCCCTGATAATTGAAAGCACCGCAACTTTGGCTGTTCAAGCACTTTGAACTATGGTTTGATTCTAACTGAAGTAATGGAAGGCTATAAAAAATTAATATTTTATTGAGGGATTTTATCCTTTTATCCATAAATTTCCAATTATTATCTTTCTTCATCTGATTTTTAATATTAAGTGGGATTATCTTATTTATTAAACATGTATTAGATAATATTTACGTAGAAGTGTGTTTATTTTATATCAATCTTGTATGATTTTCAATTCATTAATTGTGTGGCTATAACAAAACATACATAATTAAATAACCATAGAACATGATATAAATAAAATAAAGGGAATGAACATGAGGTTACACTAATGTTTAGTTTATCTAGAAGTTGATAAACTAATCGTTGGACTAGGGTATATACACCTTGAACCAATTGAGGTTCATGTTTATAGTTTTCCACATAACCACCATTGTATCTCCTTGGATTGGTTTTCCCTATGCTCCAAACATGAACCAACTCCACTATCTTTGGTGTTACATCAATTACATATTCCTTTTACTCACACAAAGTTGAGGGGAAATAGGGTTTTGCATAAAAGAAGGTATGGGCATATAGGCCCTACATAATAATGAGGAGAGAAGGCACAGATGAAAATAATTTAATTTAATACTAAATTAAATGAAACTAATAACATAAAACATGTTTTTTCTAGGTCATGATCATCCACATGCATGCAAAAAATTATGCATTTAATAAAAATACAATTCAATTATTAATCATTCTTATTTAATATAAATCACGCTCAAATTGATTAATTATTATATTTAATTAATTAATCCTTTTAACTAAATTCTTTTTGGAATATCTTTGAGATTATCATCCATTATAATTTTAAACAAATTAAATAATTTCATTTAAAATTAACTTTGTACATATATGTATCTTTGAGGAAACATAGTGAATACCTATATGATTCTTTCCAACATGTATTATTTTTGTATACTGTTTTATTCTTGTGACATATGGAAAAAACTAATTGTCACATACTTTCAAAAAGTATACTTCCCGGATGATTACATAAATTACATGATTTTTAGGTCACATGTTGGGCTTAAATTCATAGAGGAAAAAATTTCAATAAACTCATACATGATATGCATATCTAAACTTTTCACAAATATTAATTAAAAATTTAATATTTATATATATTAAATCATGTAACATGGAGTGTCCTATATTTATGACCACACGCAAGTACATGTCTTATTGTTTACATTGTAAAATTAATAAATTTTAAATCTATGTAACTTTGTATAAGTATATGACATGTAAATCAGTTCTACACTGCTTGTACACCTCTCACCATCTATTCAATATACATGCATAGGGACTCGACATGTAAAATGTACCTCAGAAAATTTGGAGTACATGGCGTGTCCAATGGGAACCAAGACTTGATGAATCTATGTTACATGGTCACCGGTCAGGTTGGCCATGTGTGGAATACACAACTCATCTCTAACCCAAAGGGACTATATTCTATGTATGTGGGATAGAAAACATGTAGTCTAGCTGACCATGTGACATTTAATTATGGTCAACACACGGTGCATTAAATGGTGTAATTAATTAAATATTCAATGAATAAACTCGAATTGATTTTAAAATAAATTCATGATGCATTTAACATTATTACATGGCTTGTAACTCTGGTTACATGGTGTGTAGTCTGGTGTTGTCCAGCTAGATACCTTTACACCTCCAGATGAGTTACTTGATTTTATTTTATTCATATAATTAATCATCTTGATTAGATCTTTGAGAAACAAAGGAAGAATAAACGAATCTCACAATTCAAATTTAAAGAAAGATTAAACTTAAATTGATAAACTAAATAATAAATTTTTATATCATCAATGGTTTTTAAATAATTATAATCAATTATGTGATCCCTTTGATTCCACTTGTTGGTTCTGGGTGTAGTGGAAGTGTGCGATGGGAGGAAACCAATATTTATTTTCGTTTTGATTGATTATAAATCCACGATCTATAGAATGTCTAATCACCATGATCAATGGAATTAAACAAAAATAGACAACATTAATCACACAAAAACCAAATATAAAGGATATCAACACATACACTTTATAATTAATTTAAATAGATTAAGAATTAGCTCTAATAAATTCTTTATTCAATGATGAATGTAGTGATAGATCTTTAGTGCACAATAAATGTGTTTTAGAAACCAAGTTTATAATTCCTCTAGCAGTGATCCACAAGTGTTCTGGGAATCTCTGTAGGCCTTCAAAGGATTCTCCATGTTCTTGTATGGAAGATCCTTGCGCTTGAGTCGTCCACCTTGATCACCTCGAGAATCTCTTCCAAAGCATTCTACATGACCTGGGGGAGGAGGATTGATCACTCTTCTTGGGAGTTTTCTTAGAGAAGGGAGCTATCTAGGCTTGAGAGGTCCTTCCAAGATTCGTTGTGAACCATTAACAAATTTAATTGGATCGTGAGAAAATAACATAATTGGATATTTATATTGCTATGGTTAAAATAAAATAATTTCACAGCTTCCCTAAATTATTTCTTTAATCCTAGAAAAACATTATGCCAATTAACAATAGTAATATAATTATTTATTGACATATTCTTAACTTGAGAATTATAATTAAATATTTTTTAATTAAATAAAATCCAATATTTTTTATTTCGTACCGCACTATTAAACCTAGTCTTCCATTCCTACACAATAT
Source organism: Viscum album (assembly GCA_963277665.1). NCBI lineage: Eukaryota > Viridiplantae > Streptophyta > Magnoliopsida > Santalales > Viscaceae > Viscum > Viscum album. The sequence continues at coordinate 2,076,554,835 of OY728157.1, forward strand.
TTATCACAGCTTGAATAATGTCTATTTATTTATTAAATAAATATCACTTCCTTATTCAACAATAAATAAATAAATATTATATTCACTAAAAAATAAATAAATATTTATTAAATATTCCACTTAAAATATAATCTCTCTAATAACTAGTGATGGAATAAATACATTCAAGAATACATGAATTATTATTAAACTACATGTGAGAATAATATTTATTCAAACTTTTAAATAATAAATAATAATATATTATTTAAGTAAGTTTTTTAATACACTTATTGTGTGACCCTCTAGTCATATTTCTTAGTGGCATTAGGTGAAGTAGCCTAAAGTCTATTTTTAGAATCTAACAATATGCCATGGAACTCATAGAGAAAAAATTGGACACCGCAAAGAGATGCCCCCTCATATGGACACTTACCATGTAATATAATCCCTTTATCACATTATCTATAATCAAGTAGGTTGCATGCTAGTACCATCAAACTATGTGTTATATATCTATTTCTTTAACTTTCCAAAAATATAACTTGCCTATAGAACACCACAGACATGTATTTTTAGGCCACATAATTTCCATAAAAGGGCCAGAGATACTAAATTTCGTTAATGAACAGAAGGGATAAACCTTTTCTCACATTATTCATTAATGGAATATTACTCTTGACGCAGCTGAAATATCCTACCTCACCGAGAACATCTGTCATCATTATTTACATCAATACGTATAAGTGTGCCACTCATAATACTCATTAATAATAATCTTAAATTCTAAGGACCCATACACACATATGTACATAGGAACATCAAATGACACATATAACTCTGGGTTTCCTACTGGTGGGTCTCATTATTTTAACATCGTATTAGATATTAGTAAGGGTGTACACCATGAGAAGGTACCTCAAATTCCTATGAGTCTCAACCCCTACTAGCCTGTATCATTTGTTTTCATCTAATGATATCATACAATTATAGAACATATATTCAAGAATAGTGTCATAGAACTTCCAGGTTCTCATAATAGCGGGGAACTACTATGACCTTTTAGTGTGTCAACTACTATTAGTACATTATCACATACTATGTCATGTATAACAACAATCATGATGTGATAATTAGTTATTAATATTAAAAACAATTAATACATGTTTATCATAATGTACAAAGAAGTTGGTTCTAGGGATCAAACTCCAATAGTCGAGACTTTGAGGTGTCCCAAAACCCTTCGGTATTCATTCAATCGCAGTTATCTTCCATGAAAAATTGGCGGTTGGGTGATTGACTGATCATCCTAGCCAACAAGGAAGGATGAAATGACCTACTCCACTGGAAGTAGATGCTCCCTCGACCAATTAGATATCCTGGATCCCAAACCACATAATAAGATGAAACCTCACATTGGGAAATGCCAACCTCTGGCACAAAAATACAACATTCTAAAATAGTTGGCTGTTTTCCTAGCTAATATATCCATCATTGACGCACTCCATACTTTAAAATAAATCAGGGATGCACTCTTTTAACCCCTTAGATCCCACATGGGTTTTAGATAAAAGTTCCTGCATCCAAGGTTTATTGAGTGGAGACCATGTAGCCATAATTCCATATCACCATCCTATTCATAGAGCAGGATCATGAAGAGGTCATCTAGGGACACATCAAGCCTCTGTATATTTAAATATGACTCAATAATGTCTACATTTAAATGTATTTGATTGAAAATGTTTCCAATATCATCCTTATACTAATTTGGACCCTTCGACATTTTGGATATAGTGAGTGAGTTTTATCTCCCATAAAGATGACCATTCAAGGTTATGATAACCATGATTAAAAACCTCTCAAGAAGATCAAGCTCAAAACTCAATTTAGGGATCTCATATATAATGATGAGTTCATGGTTATCTAATAAGACACCGGATGCAATGTCTTGCTCAAAAAGTAGTGGATACACAACCCCATGGTTCTTTCTTCAATATTTTATCAATGTTTAAAATTCCCCATCGATGTAAAGGTTGATATACTACATGGTGATAATGTCCCCATTGAGTCTTGTGAATCCACATATATTGAGGTGGGATTCTATAAAATGGATTAGAAACATTCTATTGTGGATGAAAATACATAGGTTTCAACCCCCAATGGATTTGGTACCACCCCTATGAATCCATGGAGTATGCTTGATAGTGATTATGTTCTTCCAATAAACCATATCGAGGTGATAAACTTAATCCCTGATGTACAAGCACCTTATGTCCCTAGTGATAGTTTAAAGGAAAATCAGCTTCAAAATACCTCTGTAACGCATCAGGTAGTAGGGGACAACAATGTCTCTTCTCATAGATTGTATCATATCTATATTGGTAGATATTCCTTCAGATTGTCAAATTTTTCTAAAAATTACTATATAGGATCAGATGTGTAAGAAGAAGAGGATGACCTTAGGAACTCCCCTCTAGAATTTGAGGAAGGTATTTCCACCACCATTGATGAGATTAAACAGGCAAATATGGGAATATAAGAATATCAGTGGCCTACAATTATGATTGTCACCAATCTTATTGAAGTAAAATATGTGTGTATTGAATTTATAAACAACATCAAAATGTGTTGGATTGAAATTATGAAAAATTACCAAACTGAATCTAGATGAAACTATGTACTAACATGGCTTACCCGATGACCACTGAGGTTTCAAGTAGATATCTAGGGGATTAAACCCTCTTATGGAACTAATTTAGATGCAGAAGTTGAAAAATTGATCAAATATAATTTTTTTGAGAAGTGCAATACCCAATATGGACTTTTAATATCATCCATATCGAGAAAATAATGGGAATATTATGGAATACATTGATTTTAGAGATCTAAATCAACACTTCCCAAAGGAAGAATTTCCAGTGTCAACCACAAAAATCTTGATTGATGAAACTACTGGATTCCAATCATATTACTCCATGGATAAGTATTCAGGGTATAATCAAATAAAGATAGACCCTAAGGATGAGGAAGTAACTACCTTCAGAGCACCCCGAGGGATATTTTTATATAAGGCCATGCCCTTTGGATTAATGAATACTGGTACAACTTATCAGTGCACCATACATTATTTCTATAAACCCTTATTGGAACAAATAATGAAATGTTACATCAATGCCCTAGCGGTAAAATATTGGTAGTGATGTGATCACTTCACAAATCCTCAAACAGTCTTCGACAATTTGTGACAACATAGTATTATGATGAAACAACTAAAATCCCCTTTTGAGGTAATTTTAGGGAAGTTCTTTGTATTTTTGGTACACCACTGTGTCTTTGAGGTTGACCCTAAAAAATAGTGCAATCCTGTAAATGTCACCACATCAAAATATCAAAAAAATGAGGGGGATCTAAGGAGCCTCACTTACATTCATAGTTTCATAGCTAACATAGCCAAAAAAAATATCTCTCATTCACCAAGATAAAAAAGATAAGAATCACCTATAGATGGGATAAGGACTGAAAAGAATACTTTGAGAGTCTCAAGAAGTACATACAACACCCACCAATCATGATGTAAATGGCGGAAGTAAATACACTCATATTATATGTGGCCTTTATGGAATGATTACTTGGATCTCTCCAAAAATAAAATAATGATATTAGGAATGATAAAATTATCTATTACCTTAACCAAATGATGCTAGGAATTTTTAACTAATATTATATTGTTAAGAAGAACTATCTCACACTCACATTTTTGTGTGTGAAAATGATAAGGCATTACTTGTATAACCATGAATCCCACCTAGTATCTTATATTGATTTTCTAATGTGCATCCTTGGCCATCCCATGCCGGTTGGGAGTTTTTACCGATGGATGTTCATTCTGCAATAATAAGACATTCAGTTCATGTCACAAAAGTTATTGAATGGAAAATACCTAACATATATCTTCATGGAACATCACTCTCTAGATAGCACGCCATTAGACCCTGGACTTCTAGAAGAAGAGGTAATCTATTCCCATGAAACTCCATGGACTTGGGAGAATTATTTTGATGGATCCTCCTGGAGTCCCATTTGAAAGAGATAGTAAAAACTAAAACTGAATTGGGTTGGCTTGGGGAATGTATATTTTTTTGTGTATATAAAGAAAATTTTCCTGAAACTTTCTCACTATATAAAGGTTCCACTAACAACAAAGTAGAATTCCAAGCCCTCATCATGTGCTTAGAGCTATAACTAAAGCTAAAAACATCCTAATTGAACATCAAAGTGGATTTAGATCTAGTGATAAATAATATAAATGGAAAATATTCCATAAAAAAGGAATAAATAATAGATTTATTTTCTAAATTAGAGGACAAGTGGAAGATTTCCCTTTTGATCCCACATTGCATAATTTTTTCTGATTATAGAGTTCTCATGCTGATGCATTGGCTAATGGAGCCACCATCCGAGATGACCCTGACCTAGAGGAATAAATCTTCCCCATAATGCATAGAAGGTTGGTCTCATAGATTATCATCTATGATATGGGAACAACCAATCTAGAAAACACCTACCCAATGCCTAATGAACTGATATCCATCACCGTAAGATAGACCCCATAATTGTCTATCTCCAAAAATGGGATCCTCCCGATTAACTAATCTAAAAGGGAATAGATTCGATGATGAGTGGTGAAATTTACCCTCCAAGATGACAAAAATGAGAATAAAAACTTGTAAAAGAGAGAATTCAACAGAATCCACTTTAGATATATAGAATAAAGTGAGATTCCCATCGTAATGGAATAATTCAATGTTGGTACCTACGACACTCATAAACTTTGGACCAGGTTTTCCCACTAAATTAAAAGGATGGGTCACTACTGGAAAACCATGATATAGAACAATATGAAATTCTCCAAGAAATGTCATGCGTGCTAGAACCATGAAAACTTTATCCATTAATCCTAAAATTTGGTACACACTACTAAATATTCATGGACATTTTCTATATAGAGGATAAATGTTATAGGTCTATATTCCCCAGCCATTACTAAATAGTTTAAAAAAATACTTATTACTACTGAATTCTTTTCCAAGTGGGATAAGGAAATAACCCTCAAGGAAATTGTTATTAAGAATATCATCAACTTCAGGAAGTCCCATATCCTCACCCTGTTCAGAGTACCTTACACAACATTGATGGAAAATGGAACCATCTTATATTCTAATGAGTTAAAGAAATTATACCAGGTGCATAACATTTAGTCCAATCACTAATCTAGCTATAATAAAGTGGTAAACGGATAGAAAGAGGCCTTCAACAACACTATGTTGAATATAATATAGAAAATGTTTAATAAGGACAAGAATTCATTTCTGTACAAGAACCTCCATGCTTTATGGGCCTACTATACTACCATGAATTTGACTACACAATAAACTATGTATTCATTTGTGTTTGAAACTGAGTCAGTGTTACCCATTTAAGTCTATTTTTCCTCACATCAAATAGATATGTGTGATTAATTCTTAGATGATGTGAAATGACAAATGCAGTTGGATTAATTGGAACAGCTCGAAGAGAATAGGTTGCATACATTGCAGAACCATGAAGTCCACCAGAATTGGATTGCATGGGCCTTCGATAAAAAGGTCTACCTCTATTAATTTAATCAAAGATAAATAGTATTGTCTCTTAGAAACCCAATGATACTCGGAAAGAAACCTCTGAAGCTAGAACCGAAATGGGAATTAATATATATCATTCATAAGGTCTATCACAACATAGCTTACTCAATGGACACAATGGACTAGAAACATGTCACACCCCACCAACATAAGCTTTCATAAGAAATTATTTTCAATGATACCACAAAATATATCGTTATCCTAACCTCATGACATTAAATGATAAAGAACATGTCCTTAAAACATGATGATAAATAGTATGGAATATTTCCTAACCTCAACATTAAACTGAATAGAAGATTTTCTTACCCAAAGAAGACAAACTATACATAAGGCATCCTCACTGTATGAAGTTAAACTACACAAGAAGAACCATACACCAATGATTCACCACACATGAGATAGATCTATGAGAATGAGAAATGAAGTTCCCCCATCCCTATGTGCGAGTTAGATATATATAGACAAAAATACATATTAAAGAACTAAATGCAACTTAACTCCTTCCCCTATAATATATGTAATGATACCCAAGTCTCCAGTCTGAGATCCATCTGGAATATTTCTTCTTTACACTTCTAGAAATATTCATCCTCACTGAATGACATAAAACTATATGGATCCCAAATATTCCTCTTCTCCCATTTCAGGTTACCCTCATCCTTACTATAAGATGTTACACTACATGGTTGATGTCCTCACCACATGACACTAAACTGCAAGGTTTCCAAGAACTACATATGGCTTGATTCCTACCATCACATGATACGAAGTGATGCCCAAACCTCCATTATAGGTCTCATTCACTACATTTGTCATCTTTCACATCGATTTACCTTCATTCTTACCGAACAATGTAAAACTACACGGCTGATGTACTCTTTATATGATACTAAACTACACTATTTTACAGAACTACATATGAATTGATTCACATTCCAATGAGATACACAAGGACACCACAATAATATATATTAGACCAACCACCATATAATAAAAAAGGGCCCTCTCATTTCTCCAATTTTCTCCATGTTGTGAGGGTAACCAATTTCATCCCTTGTTTCATACACTAATCATAGCTCACATGAAAATATAAATTTTGGTAGGGGTTTTCCCTCATAATTGAGACATATCAACTCATGATAGGGTTAGCATGGTCCTGGACACATGAACTTAAAATCAACACCACAATTCCTCACCACACAATGTTAAAATGTATTGATGATGTCTATTTCTTGACACAAAACTATGTATCATTTTGGAACTCACTTGAGAGGACTGTTATCCTTGGTGTTGGCCTCCCACCACACCTACAAACTTGAACTATGTGTGGCTTGATTCCTTCCATCATAGGATACATAGAAACGCCAATACTCCCATTACTGGACCTAGCTATAATATTCACCATTTCACATTGAGGAACCTATGTCCTTTCTACATAATGTTAAAAGAACTAAATGTGGATTTATTCCTACCATCACAAGATACGTAGTGATGCCTAGATCTAAAATCTTGGGTTTAGCTAAAACAATAAATGGGAACAATTCCCCCTCTATGTATGGGTCAAGACTATGTAGAAAGTTTTCTATAATAGAACTACATCTAGCTTGATTATTACCATCACATGATACATAGTGATGCTCAAATATCTAACTCTTCGGACTAGTTGTGACCAAAATATATATCCCCTTATCCTTGGATACATGTAATATTTGCACAGGAAATTTTCTTACAATAATTATGTGGGGCCTGATTCTTGCCATTATAGGATATGTAGGGACACTTGAATATTCACTCCTAGGTCCAGCTATAACCATCAATGAAAATTATGCACCCTTGAATATATAAGGGAAAAGTCATTCAAATTATTCTTCCTACTCATGAGTCAGATATGCATATGGCTTGCTTGTGGAAGTGATAGATCTGTGTAAGAAGGGCTCTAATATACGACTATCCACCAACAAGACTATGTATGGATAAATTATGCTCCCTAAATCTATATTCCATGTCCAGTGCAAAGTTCTCTCAAGGATAACTTGAAAAAAATTTAACGTCTATTCCCATGTACATACCACATGATGTTAAACTTCAAGGAAAGAAATACATCCTCTCTACATGACATTAAATGGTAAGGAAAATGTCTTGGTTTCATGACATTAATACTTCATGAAAAATATATCCCCACAACATGTTGTTAAAATGTAAAATCCATCACAAATTATCTTCCTTTTCCAAAGGAATATAATAGACGTAACCAGGTTAACCATAGTACAAGGTTCCTCTATCATAATTTAAGAACCCTAATTCATAAATCAGACATCATGTCTTGAGCACCCTAGGTTGATGAAAAACTTTCATAGCCCTTGGAATGGAAAATATATCCCTACATTTGAACTTTATATTGATGCATAAGGGATCAAACCTACCAACTATAGACATCCTAGAAATATATATGGTATTTTTTGATTCTTGTGAGTCTGACATCACCTTAGAAGAATTCAAAACCTAAGGGTGTTCTGGGCTATCCCCAACAACATTTTCCCATATCATTAAACATGGATTGAGAAACTTGAGCCACAATTTACAACATTTTCATATCAAAATCAAAATGTTGTCAGAGTACTCTTAATTTGGGGTATCCAAATTAGTGTCTTGTGTAACATTTCAGTCATAGTAGGTCCATGTGCATCACAAACTTAATCTTTCCCCACTTTAGTTCAAGCTATATGACCCTAAATCCAAGGCACTGATAGTCCAAATCACAAGATCTTAAACTGCAAGTTAATGAGACATAAAACTAGTCATATTTAGAACTCCAAAATAGAGGCATATGTAAGAGTCAAGTATTAGATCGCTAAACTATTCATCTCTATAGTTTAGTAAAAAATTAGAGCATAAACAAATGAGGCATAAAGCTCTTAGGTCTAACATTGTAGCCCTATTAAAATCCGAGTCTTACTCACTAGGCCCCATAGTCTAGGAAAAATTTAGAGTATTGGGTTTTCACATATTCTTGTTGTGATAACATGTTCACTTGGTGATGAAAAGACACTTAGTGTACACAAACCATTCATGAATATTACATTTTCTGCAATTCACACTTCATGATTTGAGTGGCTCAGACTACTATGAGCCTTACATGACCATTTAAAAATGATACATGGATTCAAGGGACCCTTTTTTTGACTATGATTATATGCCTATGGACCTTGTATATGCTCCTATAGTCATACAAAAAATGAATCTTTTCCTTGAAAATGGGGTTCTGATTATTTTGAGCCTGATGTCCCCATGGAAAAACCCATCACCTATGGGTGTTCTGGACCATTCTCGACAATATTTTCCCATACCATCCTCATGAACCAAGCACTCTGAACCATGATTTATAATACATATAACGAGAATATTCAAGAGGATTTGACATCCGTAATGTTACTTCAATGTTTTTTGTACCCTTTATCAAATTATGAATGTGACAGTCCATTCCGTAACCTTTTTATATCCCACACCTCATGACTTGAAACCACAGAATGTAGAGCCTGTGATTTTCAATCTAAAAGATAAATTACCCTAGAGTGCTAGAATGATTCCTATATAGCCTTTCTTACATACCAAAATTCATCATCCAGATGTTTGAGGCCTCATAAATCTGTCATTCCACTTTTAAAATAGTTGTTACACCTATGTTAAACCATGATATTAACATATAATGGATTTTACCTAGAAACTAGAGGCATCCTATTCTTGTTGGAATGGAACTTCGATCATTGTCTGCCCTGGAAACAACATGTTAGAACAGAGTACCTCAAGGTGATATGGGTCATTTTTGACACATCTATGACATACCATTTTCATTAATTTCATCTTTTGGGTTATGGATTACATCACCCACGATCCTACTATCTAGGTGGACTCAACTTCCCTAGTATTTTTCCACCAACCAATATTACTTTTTATAAGTATTCTATAGCCTTTGGAAAGATTGGGGACACCTCTCTTTGACCATTATATTGAGGAAGAAGGGCTTTTATCTTCTAACCAGAGGCATCTTCTCCTTACAGTAATGGAAATACAATCCTCTTGAACCCTAGAAACACCATGATAGAACTAAACACACCAGAGTATTTTTAATCATCCATGGAATGTCTTCCACAAATTCCATATTTGTAACGCCCCGACACTAGTTACCCAGAGTCGGTGCATTATTACATAACATTATCATGATCACAAAATATCAAATCTCGAAAGCCCGATTAGTTTTGTAGCCTTGTAATTACTAGATATATTCATAAGGTTTACATTACATCATAAAATGAAAAACTACAACAACATTGTTTCTATATACCACACTTATATCCCCTTAGACTATTCCTATAGGTCAGTTATAAAATACTTCTTTATATCCTAGGAAAAATAAAACATATAAAGGGGTGAGCTTAGATGCTCAGTAAGGATAAAAATATAGTGGAAAACTTCATAAATAATCATAAACATTTTTGGTAATGTATAAGACTAAAAAAAGCCTTTTAAACTTGAACTTTAGCATAATATGGCAAAGATAAAATCAAATAATGTTGTTTACTTACTCACATGGATATTCTACTAGTATAATAAACACATGCAATATCAATATCCACTTTCATAATGATGGAATGCATAATGACAGACTTTCATAACCACATAGTCAGGGCCTTATGCCAAGACTACAAATAATATTTTGTCAAGGCCTTATGCCAAGACAATAGTTTGTCTCATTAGACCTACCGATTCATCGAGGAGCTATAGAGGGCTCCACCCGTCACTTAATAATTCCAATGCATACCTCATAGGAAAAGGATTAAACATAACATAAACATTCATATTAAAACTAGCAAATGAAATGTCAATACTTTATCCATAAACCATGAATGGTATAAAAATAACACATCCACAGTAATACATATCAAAAAACCCGTCAATACAATATGGAAGTTTTGTATCATAATAAATCAACTTCAAACAAGTTTAAAATCCATCAAAGGATGTTGACATAGATGAAAATGGTTTGTAAAACTCCTTGAGAGAAATATCTCTTTTCCATGAAAAAATTTAAAAGTCACAAAATTTAAAAAGGAATACATTTAAATACATTTTTGAATCAAAGTGTCTCATACCACTTTGAAACTTTTCAAAGGAATTAATATTTTAAAAACATTAATGTCTATATACATAAATCCTCAAAAACCTTTTTGAAAACATGGAAATTAATGAGAAATATTTAGAAGAATAAATATTTAAAACATTTAAAATGATGTTTTAGTAAAAATCAACTTAAAAATAATCCCTTTGAAAACTCTTTTATGAAACATGGGCATGAATAATAAATATGTTCTAGTAGATACTTATGTAAAAAAATCTTATATAATAAAAAGATTGTGAAATTAACCCTTACCTTGTACTTTTCCTTGGTCGAGGGCAGGTTAACCTCCTGTATAATGGTGAAATAATTGTTATTAAAATATACAATAATCATATACATTAATATGATATCATTTATGGATGGGATGTATATTATCCATATACAAAATGACACCAAGTCTTTAAACATTATTTTTAATCATCTAATGAAAATTAGTCTTGAATAGATACGACGGGGAATGAATCTCATCGCGTTCGTGGAGATGGTAATCCGTACGTACGCAGTAGTGACAATATCATTATTTTGATATTAAAATAATATATAATTGGATGGTATATCATATATAAAGAATCGTAATCATGTTATATTGATTATTTACAACAATTACACATCATTATTATACCCATGAAAATAATAATGTATTGAATAACTATTACACCACGACGTGGAGACAGTAAGCCGTACGTACCCACGTATGGTGACATGTCATTCAAAGGATGGATAGAATAATGAATTTGGTTGTACCATATTTATAATAACATAATATTTTATATAATATACTGGAGTTATTATTTTAGAATGGAAAAAACAAAGAAAAAGGAAGTGGAAGAAGAAAGGAACTTGAAAGAGGTGGTGAGATATTTTCCTCTGCTTTGGGTTCTTCCTTTTGATTTGATCAAAAGGGATCATTAAGTTGGATTTCCGACTAAAGGAATGCCTCTAGTATGAATTGAGGAGAGTTTAGAGTGTATTTGGGCAGAGTTTGGCCGATCTAAAAGACTTTTACGGTGTGAATTAGAGAGAAGGGGGAGTTTCATTTTAAAAGAGGGGTGAGGGGCACCTTAGGAAAAGCTAGAAATATTATTTTATAATAAAATAATTTCGGTTTCTAATGGATCCAAAATGAATTATTTAAAGTCTAATGTGGGTATGGGTATAAAAATACTCAACCAATAGGTTTTAGACAGGTTTGGGTCACTATATTAACTTTATCTTTTATATTTAACTCTTTGTTAAATAGTTTGACATTTACCATGTCTGTTTGTATTTTTATATTATATGGATAATAAACTTACTATATACTTCTTATCCAACCCCAAGTGGTTCATTAATAATACAACTATCATTATATAAGTCTTTTGGTAGAACCTTAGATTTTTAGGAATATAATATCAAATAATTATATAATATTTGTTTCCAAAACTCTTTTATGTCAATTTAGACACTATTTGGTATTTTGTTTTTGCTAAATTAATAACATCATTATTACTTCAAAAAAAATTTATCTAACCAACCATAATATGTCATCGTAACCTATAGAATTAGTGAAATTCATAAAAAGTCTCAAATTACATTTATTTGGTTATTTATAAAATCAATTATTTTAATATTTCATTAATTAGGTAATTACTCCATCATCGTTATGTCATAAATAAATTAAAATATTTAATGTCTAAAAAATATAAATAAAATACCATTATGTAGGAAATCATTTTATATTTCTAAATAATATTTATATTCTAATTTATCTTATGTATAACCCTATATTAAAAATGTTTTAGTTATTAAACTTTGAATTTAACACTTTTAACTCTTCTTTGAATTAAATAATAATAAATGTCATAATCTAATCGAAGTGGACCAAAGAAGTTAATATTTTATTAATAAAGTTATTTTTGGTCGAATTATGCTTATCCAATAGAATTAGTACATGTGTTAGAGTAATAATAATATCGTTTTACCCTTAAATACCCTATTTACTTTTAACTGTGGTAAATAAAAGTAAAAAGTTACTATTCACAAAAAATTATTTTAATCTTATTGAACCACATTTTTCGAACTAATATCAACTGTGTCTCTAATATTTTTAAAATTCCACTTACAGAAGTGGTAAAATTATCTTTTATGTGAATTTGCAAATTCTCATAGGAGGTGGGTTAAAGACGGTGAAAAGTTCAATAAAATTTTTATATATCTAAAATTATTATAAACTGACTCCAATTAATTAAATTGAACTTATATAGGAATTATGTATCTATTTTGACCTAAAATAAATTTAAATAAAAAAATAATTATTTAAATAAATATTCGGTTTTAAACTATAACTCAATGTTTTTCCCTATTCATCAAAAATTGAAAGTTTTCTGAAAAATACAAAAATTCACCCTAAACTAATTTCGATATTCCAAATCCAAAAATGAAGTCCATTTTGAAAGATAAAATTTATAAAATTTCAAAAAGTGGGTATTACTCTTCATAATGGATAGTTTGATTGGTTGTGGTGTGTTAGAACTCAAAGTTGTGTACGACACATGATACTGTATTATCCAAAGAGAAGCATACCGTAGAATCTTGGGGTATTAAAATATTCATCAATCACATAATGGTTGCAAGAAATTAAACAAAATGGTATCAGAAGTCATGATATTAAGACTTTAAACTGTATGGTATCTAATGGTTCAAGATATATGACCCTAAACGACAACAATAAAATGTCCAAGGCAAAAGAACCTAAAATAAAATAATAGAAGTTTTGAGCTAAGTTACCCAAATATAAAACTATATAAGGTCTGAGCTAGAATATACTAAAAAATAGAAATATAATGTATGAGCTAAAAGACCCTAAAACTAAAAAAATAAAATGTCCAAGCTAGAAGAACCTAAACTAAATCACAATAATGATTTAGTCTGTAAGAATGGGGAAGGAAAAAAACATTTCAGACCAAAAAAACCATAATAGGGTGACATGAGAAAAATCCAATCCGATGCATGTTAAGCCTTCCTTGATATGAATCATAGGTAAGAATTGGAGAAATATTAATAAAAAGATAAAAATATTTTGAGGCCCACTCTTTGGCCTTAGGAAAATCAAGTTATGGTCACTAAGTCTACTGAATTTAGTTAAATATAGAGTATTCTTTCTCTAAGACACATAGTCTACCTAAATTTTCCTTTTGTAAATTATGTAATCTCATGATAACTGGAGAAGATACATCAATTAGGAATATCATGTTGATTGGAATTCATGATCATTAATTAAGATAAATATTCTATAATTTAATTGATCAAGTCTAGACATTCAGGTTTACTTGATATTATAAGAAGGATAGGTATAGTTGATGATTTATACCACATAATATCAATGAAATATCATGAATGAATAAAAATAAGAATACAAAAAAGGTTCAAAAGATATATTCATTGATATCATGTGGAAGGATGTATCTCCATATTTTAGTGCCTCTCTGAAGATTTAATCAAATAAAAATACACATCAATGATCAAACTGTAATAATTTTTGATTTGATGAGCTGGCCAAGTCTATAAGAGTCTGATGTGAAGTGTTGATTGAGTGATAAAGTGTCTCCAACCCAACTTCATCCACTACTAACTGAGGTTGAAGGGTCTCAATAAGAGTAAAAATCGTCTAAACTCTTTTATGAGTGGTTTCCAAAAAGAATGATGATACTTAGGGGTCAGACATTGAGGGAGATATGATCTCCTCATATCTCACTATTAGTGTGGTCAAAAACTCTATTTTGGCATTAGCTCATATATGAACTGATGGATATATTCCAATGCCTATGAGTCTTACTTTATCAATTTATTGAGGGGAGTCTCATAATCAAGATTGTGCAAGCCCCTCTCACTGGTATCGAAATCATGCCACGTCAATAATATTTGTCTCAAGATTTCATAAAAGGGTTGGCGATGAAATCCACCAATCCCCAAATCATTAAAGTTCCAACGAAGAAACTTTTATTGATCATTAAATGTTTCTAAGGGAGACTTAGTGATCAAATAATGGATCTAGTGATTGATTAGACTATTCTATATTTGATCCTACGAAACTGTTGGAATGCGTATGTTAGAAGAGGGAAAAACATGTTGGGCTGATGAAGAAGTGTGATAGGAAACACTATATAGTATTCTCTCAAAAGGTGAATCATATAGAGTGACAACATACCAAATAAACTCTTCCCCATTGATGTTATTGTCGTATTGAAGATGAATAAACTTCCTCAAAGGTTTTCTTGAGTCTTGAATAATCTCTATCATTATAACAAATAGTGGGTTTGTGAGGGAAATGATTTTTCCATTTGATAGACTAGTCTGTTCAGAACACCCCCTTGATAGGACTCTATGCATGCATGGGCATATTCAAAAGTAAGGAAGATAGGGGTTCCAATAGGGAGAAACATAATATCAGTGTTGGTATCATCCTGTGTGAATATCATCCAAATCTTTTTGATAATCCTAGGTTGTCATTCTACCCATACACAAACTAAGGGGAGGGGATAAATCCTTCAAATGTAGTTTATTTTGAGAGTGAACCGATAAGGAGTATAAATATCACAAATAACCATCTCATTTACCTGAGTCTTGTGAACCCCTCCCTAAAGAGAGATCTTGTACGACCTTTCATCAATAATGCCTCTACCGTTATCAATAATTGGCTCGGTTTGTGCATGATAAGGCATGAAATCAACAAGATAAGATTGAATAAACATATCAAAAACCTCATCAGGGTATAATGACTTAGCCTCAACCCTATAAATTTCCAATAATTAGGGATTAAACAAGGAACTAGGGATCCTGGTAGTGTTATGGTATTTGTAGCACTGGAAATACTCCCCTATCAATAAAAATGAAAACTATAAAGGACCACTGATCCTATATGGGATGTTTCCCTATTGAATATTTCCTAGAATCTAGTAAATACATGATAGATTTATTACAACTAGATTGAGAGGTTGTCCCTATTCTAGCCATTCTTCCATCACCAGTGTGCTAACTCAAATCCCCAAGCATGCATCCCTAGTTGGGAAAATACATCCACTCATGTACATGGATATAAAACCCGCCAGCCTAAGTTTCAGAGATATATATGACCTCACCTAGTTTACCCATGTGGTGTACTCTACAGTTTCCAAGATTACACCATATAAACCATATCTATCACAACCTTACTAGTAACGGCACTAGTGATGGTGTATAGTGGTCAGTTGAGCTCTGTTGTGATAGAGGAAAATGTTGATCCAATATTTAAAAGATATGGGCTAGCATAGATTCATCTCCTTTCATTAAATTTACTTTATAATGTTTAGAATATCCCTTTCCAAAATAGGAGTTTGTGCGAGGTTATATCATATGTCTACAGCAGGAATGAACTCGTTGTACATTTCCAAAGAGGGTGGTATTCTACCATGACAGTAGATATCCTAAATGATGATTCCTAATTTGATATGGGACAAATGGGATGATTTGGTACCGGGGAACCAGTAACTAATTATTTCTCTGAGAATTTATGAATTAAGGTTTATGATTTATAGACATATCCATACTACATTATAAATAGTGATAACTTGTAGTTGTTCGACAAATTCTAAGCAGTTATGTCTGACTCATACTGGACATTCCCATTCATCGAAAAAATTCCCACCAGGTCACATGTCCCATTTCAAGTTCATCCCACCACTAGAGTTGTTGAAAGTAGAAATTAAAATTCTCAAGTTACTTTGATCAATGGGTTGATGGGTGAAATCATAGTCATTTGGATCCAGAGGGGAGTTTTCCACAACATAAGAAAACCCATGGGACCGTGCTATAACAAGTTGGTCATAATCAAAAACCGTTATATGAATACAATAAAGGGAAGTTGAAACCCAAACATATTGAATATTTTTTATAGGAGGAGGAATTAAAACATCATCCAACATGCTGAATCTATAAAGTAGAATTCAGAATGATAAAGGGTAGTTCTAGAATATGGATGGGAGAATCCTTTTCATAACCACATTATTAGAGCACATATGAAACCAAGGATTAACATTACAATTTTTAGAAATCATTTTCCTATGGATAGACGTGGTAGAAGTACTATGATGGGATCTAGAATCCATTTGGACAAAAGTAAGTGGGATACATCAGACAAGTGAAAACAAAATCTTATCAAATGAAAGGAATAACTCTAGAAGAATCATTTGAATCATATGAACCATAAGAGGATTCTTGGTTTCATGAAATAATATAGGTCTCTCAAACTTCATAACCCATGTAGATCTCATGATGACATTACGAATGGACATATCGTGACCACCAAACTAGTTATAAGGCTCATGATCGCCTAACCCTGACATGGTAACATGTTCAGCTATTATAGTTGAGTGATCATGAAACCAAACCATAGGATACTTTGAAACCTACAAGATATAAATACACCAACTTTTGAAGAAATTACTAATGATAGACTTGTGGATGATTCGAAAAAGTTCAATGGCCATAAATTTCTCACAAACAATTCATGTGGCCAGGTCTCATGGAGAGACCTAGAAATCTATTCTTGGGGAAGGTATTATGAAGGGGTTATGTGATAGAAGTAGGGATTAAGGTCTATGGAGAGTTGTAATCATTGGTAAATGAGTTATCTTATTCTCCCTTATTTATAGGTAACTATTTGTAATACAAATATTCACTTGAAATACCAACTTCACCCAAGACACTAATTTGCGATAACCCCAAAGTCTTAGGAGGGAGTTTAATTTGCTTATAATTTTAACCTTGTCATTACAAGCTTCACTCCCGTGGGGGGTGTATTTTTTGATTCCCTCCAAATTAGTATTATAAAATATACAAGGGAAGAAATAATCAAAACCTGGGTATTATTCTCTCTACAATGAAAAGTAATACAAGGTGGCCAAAACTCATGGATCTTGTAAAGCTATAAAGGACACACAATTGCATGAACTTTAGAAGTTCATGTGAACATGTACCAAAAAATAACAACCCACATTAAATCATATATATTACCTTGAAAATACCTATTATTCTTATGAAGGAATACAATATATTCTATGATCATGAAGTAGAGTCCAAATGAGTTCTTTCGAGTCATGTGACTTGTCATTTGGAAGGTGACTGGAAAACCATAAAAAAATCATTGTAAAATGAATGTGAAAATTTACATAATATGGAGGACTTATTAAGTAATTTAAATTCAATAAAAAATTCATGTGTTTCAAAAGACACCACATAAGACTTGGTGACATGTCCACCATTCTGCACAAGAGCCCTCTAACATGTTACCTTCACCAAGAGAAACATTTCAAACATGTCCATTTGACTCCATGTTTCCACTACCAGATCAAAATGGAAAAAGTGTTTTCCATCAAAATGAGCACACATCACCATAAGACACTTTTTTGGTCGTGTGATACATCACAGGTTAGGAGAGTGTTTGTTTTTGACAACACTCACACAAGCTCGTGAGATCACTCAAATTTTTAAAATAAAGAATGAAATAAAATTGAAAAGATAGAATCCTATTATAGAATTTGAATATATTGGAATTCATATGAAAGGGTTTATATTACCTAGGCGATCACCATTTATCCCATGTAATTCCTGTAGATTTGCATCATAATCTATCAAATTCCCCCTAACAATCCAACATTGTCCCGTGAAAGACCCCAAAAAGTCACCTTATATTATGCACAGGCCTTCCCAAATGCATCATGATTTCATGAAGTCTCTAAGATATGTTTTCATAAACTTTTAGAAACTCATTGAAATGTGAACATGGTTAGGAAATATCCATTCAAATAGATGAGGCCTAATAAATGAGGCATTGATAAGATACTCTTATAATCATTGAAAATCAGGTAAAACCCCATGGATAACCAATGACATGATATTGTGAATTGAATGAAACCAAATCCCTCCACCAACTCTAGTGCAAATATATGAGATACATGCCACATAATATGGTGCATAACTAGGGTGGTCGGGCCTATAAATTCCCCCTTATCATAAAAATACACAAACAAATCCATGATCAATTTCACACAAGATCGTATTGGCAGACTTCTTAGAGTGTAAAATCATGCGATCATAAATTTTGTCTTCCAAGTAAAATATAGGGAACAACCTAAGGAATCAAAAGGCTTGCATAGGCACTTCATGTGATAATTTGAGATCACATAAAGGACTTATTTCATATCATTTAGGTTATATGAAGGAAGTCTCACATATTATCTTGGTCACAAGAAACCTAAATAATAAGCTAACACTGGAAAAAACTAAGGCTCATATGAAAATATGGTTGGAAAAAAGAATAAATTATGAGATAATTATGTGATGAAAAAATATGGGGATCCTTATATACTTCACATGACTCATCTAGATCATGCAGAAACACCAGAAATGTTCCTCAAATCATGCAATGCTACCTCGACACACTATTTGGATTATGCAATCTCCCTTAGACATGTTAAAGAAAGTCACATGATGCCTTTTGGGAACACCACCCATGTCCTGAAAAGCTATTTGGGATTTCCATCTAAATTTTTCAATTTCCTCCATAAATTTTACCGATGTTATGTGGAGAAACAAAGAAAGGTCAAATATGTATCACAATGACTCCAAGATGAGTTAACCATATCACACGGAACCCTCGAGACATGTCTACCTTGATCATGAAACATCCACTGGAAAATTAATCCAGTTCACATGACACCCTCTATACATGTGTAACAGAGCTATCTAGGAGTATTATTCTTACTAAGATTTATGAAACACCTATTTTCTGGCCTCGATATCATGCAAAGTTTATCTGGATGTATTGACCTAAGCATTTTGTTGGTTTTCATGCCATCGACCTTTCATTCAACTACACCAGCAAAAAGAACCCCATGGGATTGCAGAGAATTATTCATCACTAGGGACCATAAAAGGATCTAAAAACTCGATTGTGTTCATGGAGTCTTGATCTTTCACATCATCAGAGAGGTCTTCCAATACTGGGATGACCGTGGGAGTGATTCCTAGCTATGGAGGCATGAAATTATTGAGATTATGATATTGTTTTTGGAACCAGTAAGATCCATTGTATTCCTTATGCCATCAGAACCTAATCTTATGAGATGTAGAAGGATATGAGGTGGATGAATAAGTGGTATCCAGGGAAGGCGTGATGGCTTCAAGAGGTTTAGGCCAGCCTAAGTGGTCACCAGTGACACCATGAGAGTGATATATTACTATGTAATCCAACAAGTCGTCATAATTTTGTGTCCCATTTTTGGAAAACTATTTTTATTCCCTAGAACCCTCATTTTCAATATCAAGATTTACATATATGTGTTCCACCTATGCGAGGAAATTACAATGTTTGACCAAGATATTATCCACTAGGTCCCAAAGCTAATCATTAAACACATTTATGTTTTAAATGGAATGTCCAAGGATCCTATGGTAAGGTTAATCTTTGGGGGGATCAATATAGTCACCTTCATTGGTATTCTTAATGTATATAAGCTTCAAAATCCCCTTTTCTAGGGAACTACATAAAAATCCAATAACATGTGAATCCTTTAAAGAATATATTCGATTATTCTTGTATAGGAATAATGTTTTGGGATACTAGCTCTAACGATGGGATGGATCATGATGAGGGGTTAGATTAAAATTCCATCATCTAGGATGCTGCACTTGGTAGGGTGGTACTTGACGATTCTATACTAGGTGAGGCTTAATTTGAGGAAATTTTTTTACTTGGATAGGTTCTATTGGTAGAGTTAAAAACATTTCTAGTATCTTTGGAACCTTCACTTGTATTGTTGTGATAATCTCTGTCTTGGTGGATCTTCTTGCAAGAGTTAGGAGAGGAAAAAACATGCCTACTTAGCATGATTCAAGTATTATACATGTTGATGGGATTGTTAGAGAAATCCATAAACCCACATGGTAATATATGAGTGATTAGTGTAGGGACCTACTCAGTCTTGACATTCCCCACACACATCATCAGCAGCTGCTCTTGAGTCAACGACATATCGAGTGAATACGAGAGACCCTTCCACCGGGCGACAAAGTCTGTGACATGGTCATCTGGCTATTGATTGTAGTTGAAGAGGTCTACAATTATTTTCTTATGTGTGGTGAAGTTTAACTGGTATATGAAAAACTTATTGTGATCTTCCTTACCAGTAGTTGACATTATGGTCGACTAGAAATACTAGACGAATGCAGGACCTTCCAATGTTTTTTTAGGAAAAATCAGATATTTTCCACCTTATAGTTATTTGGGGTTCCAAAAATGGTATTACACCTAGATATTATGTTGGTAAAAATATGCGGTGGGTCACTCATCCCATTCAATAGACAAAATCTACTATTTTTGAAATATGGATGGGATTTCATGTCATCCACACATGCCTTGTATGACATGCTATTAAGAGGGATTGACACTTGTCGTGTATCCAAGGATTTTAGGTGAGTGGTGAGAGAAGTTATCAAATCATCCGGGTGAGGGTTTAAATCCTAACAAGGATCCTTGAACGCTAGTGTGTTGAAAGTCTCATAAAAATAGTAAATAGGCTCAGTGGCTCATAGAGCAGCTTGATTTGGAACATGAGGAATGTTATCATGATTCTTGGGTAGATTAAAAAACTCATATCATGGTCACTTGATATACACTCCCATCTCTACTATGTCGGGATTCATGGGATCAATGGTCTTAATTAAAAGTAACTGGCCATGGGGGACATATGGATGCCCCTACTGCCCTTATGGAGGAGGACCATGATCCTAACAAGGAGCACTATAATCTAGGCACTACTCAATAATGAGATCATTGATGATCCAATTCTGATCTATGAATAGCTAGAGCAAGGTTGTGATTATGAGATCGACCTATATCTTCATCATTATATCAGATTGGTCGAAGGGCTCGAGAGGTCCTTTTCCCCTGCTGGTGTTCCAAATGATAGAAAATGATGAAGAGGGATCCCTAATGATGTGTTTCTACCTTTTCAGGTGAGTAAAATCACCTTTATGAGGGCTTTTTTATTCTACACTACCCCATGGGGTGGGGTTTTCTTGTTAGACCCTACATCAAAGTATATGTTTTCATATAACTCGGGATCAACCTTGTTCACAATAACTATACCTGGAGGAAAATACTCAATATCAATGGGTAGGTCTGGATATCATAGGATATGAATGATGTGAAGTGAAACATACTATCCCAAACCCCAGATTTACATGTATGGTGGTTCCTCTTCTATTATTCTACAGAGTACTTTAAGGATCTTGATGCATCTCTATTAGAGGGCCTGATGTTAGCTAAGCGACGTAGGGCACTGATCTATTGGGAGTGCTGCTAACTCAAACCAAAATAACTACTAATCAACGTTGTTGAAGTGTTTTCGGCTTCCTATGTAGAACAATTGATTCTCACATAGGTGATGAAGCATTATACAGATAGTCTAAAGGAATCATGCTACCTGGACCTTGGAGAGGGAATCTAAAATATTGAAGTTGGAAGTTTTATTTGGCTAGAATAATATTGGAAACTTTCTAACAACTTGAGTCTTCCACATAAATTATTTCATAAAAGTGTGAAAAATTATTTTTTATCCCATTATTCAATTAGTTTATACCGAGAGGTTGAAAACATCACTGATCTGGATTACGGTGATAGTTGGTTGAATGATAGAGGACCAGCTGTGCGAGTCGACTATTCGTTACACACCAGGTCATCTCTTGAGGGAGGAACAATCTACATCATCTTATACCTATAGGATGATGTACTCACCACACCCTCATGTGCGATGGAAATAAATCTCCTTTGAGTCTCAACTAGATTCTTATCATATATCCCATTCTAGAATAGTTATCCATGATCATGGGTAGAAGTGGAGAGGGAAACTGGTGATGATAGATATAGTTATACCATGATCCCCAAGAAGGGAGCCAAATCTCCCTCCACCTACATGGACCTTATGATGGATTTTTGGATTTTTAGGATCTTATATATTGGGAAGACAAAATTTACTTTTTTGGATCCTTCCCTAGACTCTGATGCTGATGAATGGGGTGAATGTTCTATCAATGAATCAAATTTTTCCTCAGAATATGAGAGGTGAACAGGATTGATGATGACTTGGCACTTCCTAGAACTTTTTCCTTCAGTGGTGGAAGTTATCCCTTATACCCTAAGATTTTTCGTAAGGGTAGGGGTGTTCTCCAGAATAGGGATGAATTTCATGTTGGTGGGTGATAGTGCATGGATAAACTCTACATTAATATGTGGAGATACTGGGAGGGTCTCCATATCGATTATTATCGGAGTGAGGAAGACCTCTGCTTTGACTGCCGTTGGAGTGGGGACAACCTACACACTAGTCTTTGAAGAAGTATGGAGGACCTCTTATTTGGTCAGTAGGGACATGGGGATGACTTCCATGCTAATTTGTAGTAATGTAATTGGGAGGAATTCTATACTAGTGAGTCGAAAAACAAGGAGGAACTTCACACCAATCGAAATAGATATGGGAAGTTCCTCCTTATTGGAAGGTGGTGATAGTATAGGGAGAACCTTCATACTTATCTTCAATGAATCGGGGATGACCTTATCTTTGATTGATGATGAATAAGGGAGGACCTTCATGCTGATTTGAAGTGATACAAGTAGGGCCTCCTTGTTGACTATTGTTATCGAAATGGGGAGGAAATTCGTATGGGTTGTTGAAGCATGTATGACCTTCTCTTGAACTAGGAGAAATGTGATGAGGTCATTCACAATGATTGTGAGAGTAGAGAGGATCCTTTTTTTGGTTGGTGAGGTTGTGAGGAGGAGCTTTTCCCTGAAGCCCTTTATCATGGGATGTCCTGAAACTATTGTGGGAGATTCCAGTGACTGAAAGAGTCATCCCAACCTGCCTGTGGGGAAGATGAGGTCCTAATCCCAATCAATCATGGATGAATGCCTTCATGTCTTTTATATAATTCTTTTAGAATAAGTTGGTGGTGGAAGGTAATACTAGAGTCATGGAAGATAATTTCCCTTGACCGACATTATCCTAGGATTGCGCCCGACATTGACATCGGGTGGTTATGACCAGGGCCGATGGAGCAGGGGTATAGTTCAAATGTTCTTCAGACTGAATGACTGCTTTCTATTGGAAGTAACAAGGCCTAGTCAGATCCCTCCTTGGTAGCTCCCAGATGGTAGTCACAACTTGGGTGACTCATACATCCCCCACCTCCTCCTTATAGGGGAGTGAGCTATGGGATTGCTCAAGGGAGAGGCTTCCTAAGTAGTTTTATATTGGAATGAGCAGTTTCTCCCTACTCGGCCATTGGGGGTGGTGGTGTCAGTGAGACACTGAATCCTCTAGGTCCTAACGAGCCATAACCCTTATGGTAATGACCCCCTCCTACTCATGAATATGTACGAGGGTTTCCATAAACCTTCATTGGATAATATCAGAGGGGGATATGTGTTGTGGGTGGACGATAGTTTTATTTTTGGTGAAAGTAATGGAGGAGTTGGTGCCATGTGATATTGGTGTATTAACATTTCTCCTACCCCTATATCTGTGGGAGTTGGGTGGATGGTTTTATATAGCTTAGGTTCTATATAGAAGGTGGTTTTAGCTATTAGTACGGGTATAAAGAAAGAAATTCCCAATGCCCAATCATCATCCAGTCTTCCATAGATAGAGAGAGTGAAATAGATCCAAACTAACATTATTATAGAACAGAATTACCAATATTTAACAACTCTATTTCTATTGAGTACCATTCTAGGCCCACTTTTTTTGTGGGACCTATCACTAGATGTCTAAATCTGGGGTGATTCTAGTCTACTTAAGTCTCAAATGCTACTCGTCCCTATATTAAAAGAAGAGTTTCATGTTAGGTTTAATATTTTAGTTTTTAACTCTTTCACTAGGGAACCTACCATGTGTGTTAATGTGAATTTGTATGCATATTTCCTCTACAATCCCACTTTACAAAGGGAGGCAGATTTCATCACTTTTAATGGTGATGTATACTCCTCGATTTAAATGAGATGATGGGATGTTAGTTCCTCCTTCTAAGGATTCTTTCTTAGAAGTCATCTCCTATTCTGGGTCCCCATCATTAGTTAAGTCATGTTCAGGGAACTCATTCTAGGTGCCACCTCTTTATGGATGATGGTTAGTTACACTGCTTCATCCTGAACATTCTAGTGGGCCTTGATTGGGAAAAAACCATTGGTCCAAAGATTAGTCACATTGGGCATCATTGGCATGTCTCTATTCTAAAAACATTGGTCACTTGTATTATTCCTCATATGGTGTAATCTCATGGAGGAATATTAGGATTATAACACATTTAATCTTGTGTCGATCATGATTTTTCTTTCCCCAAAGTCAATTATCTTCCAAGGCTTTCACCTCAGGCATCCCATGTTTTGTATGAGGAAGCTGATGCCATAAAAAGCATATCTTCCTAGGATTTCACATCATACATCCCATGATTTACATGAGGTATATATTTTGGGTCACATGTTTAACATCTTGGGGAGACATAGTTGATTGATTAGGACACCATATGAAGGTAAATCAAGGAGGTGCATCCCAAAGAGGGAGAACCAAAAGTTTTTATTAATGGATGGATCCAAATTCCTCATTGGGGAAGATCTGAGAGGTATGTTTCATAAAGGGAAGATATTAAAGCATTATGGTTTATTGAAACACCCTTGGAGGTGGATCATGGAGTTACATACCAAGGTGGGAGCACCTGAATGGTTTATCGATGGATGGATCCGAACACCTTGTGGAGGAGGATCTAGGAGTTGTGTCATATAAAGGGAAGATGTCGCATCATGAAGGTTGATAAGAATACCCCAAGAGGTAGATTAAGGAGGTATGTCCCCATGATGGTGAACATAATAGTTTTCTAATGGGTGGATTGTAATTCCCAATGCAGGTGGATCTGGGAGGTGTGTACTATTAGGGGATGATATCACATCATGGAGGTTGATTAGAACACCCCTAGAGGTTGATTAGGAAGATATGTACCTTGGAGGGATTACTTCAAATATTTACCAATGGATGGATCAGAACACCCCATGGAGGTAGATCTTAGAGGTATGTCTCATAAAGGGAGGATTTTACATTGTGGAGGTTAATCAAAACAACCCTAGAGGTGGATTAGGGAGGTACATCCATAAGAGGGAGCACCTTGATTTATCATTGGTTGGTATTGAACATCATAGAGGCATCCTACATACCATATTTAGAATAATGGCATCAAAACACACATAGTTAAATTCCTCAGTTTAAGGTCGTGTGTTAGGACTGATCCATGTAGTTTAATGTCATGCAGTTAGGATTATTTCATTGTGAAAGGAGCATCAATGAAAGATGGTGTGGGGCTTATGAATGTAAGCTAACCAAGGAGGATGTCATTCCATGTGAGGAGGATCTCATTCCTTGTGTTTCATACATAGAGAATCCTATTATTCTGGAACAAGGTGTATAGGGCTTACACATTGAGTGTAGAAGCCACACATTGAATGAATAGTCATACCATGGGGGGGGGGTGGGGATTAGGTGCAAGAGCCTCCTAAGTGTGGGGGATTTACCCAAGGGGTAGAGAAGGTGGAATACCATTATGATCATACATGGGGCATCCCATGTGCATTTTACAGGGTAAGACTATAATTTTATATCATGTGATGAAGAATTTATCATGTAGTACCTTATCATATGATTTGTATGTGGTACTAGACAGATTTATGTCATGTAGATCAGACATAGGGGACTCACTCCATACCCCTTGGGATTATATAACCATAGATCATGCACCTCTAAGAGGGTCATCTATTTATAAATTATAGGATTTGATGATGGGGATGAGTGGAAAATCACAAGATCCACATTTGAATCATTGTGATTAGAAGAAACCAGTGTTAGATTACCCATGATTAGAAGAACGTTTTATGGAGGCACAAGGGACATTAGGTAGGGGACTCAGAAGTTGTTGTGCGCATGTTTGGTGGGGTTCACATAAGACTTGTGCAATAAATGGGCTCTAGTGTAGGGATTGTCCATTAAGGTAGATGGGGTAGGAACACGAAAGATTGGATATTGCATGCAACTCTAGGGTTACATGCAAGATGATGTCTTTCACGATGCCACATAATATTGGTCTTATTCATGATAGAGTGATGCATCGTCTTCCGGAAGATCACTCGAAGAATGGGGGGGGGGGTAGATTCTATTTATAGCTGAAATCTTCAGTGATGGGAAAAAAATATGCCGAGCGGAGAAGAGGTTTTCCACCCATATTAATCCTTTATTATGACAACCATTTACAGAAGGCATCAGTTTGACATCCAATTTGGAATGAAAGATGTTTTCATGTGGATGGGGCTTCTTGAATTAAAAAATAAAATATTGTGTGTAGTTTACCTAGATGTTTGAGAATCCCTTGGTGAAGAAAAGAGATATATCAGCGTATTGGGCATGCAATATTCTTGCGTACCAGTCCTAATATTGCATGCACACATTGAAACTGGAGAATACTATACTTGTTGTTACAGTGTTGGTCCATTTATTTTGATGTTAGCTCTATTTTACCCAAAGTTGGTCATTTGTGGCTTTACCTAGAGTTTCAGCACCAACAAGGTTGTCTCCAATATGTTGTCTCCCAATTGGTTCTTTATACTAACTGCCTATAATGTACAATGTGTCCATACAAACTTCATAATGAACAATGTCATCTAATTGATCCAAATTTCACTTCTTTACAATATTATAATATTCTTCCTAAATCATATGATTAAAAAAATAGTAGATAATTTTCTCTATTTTTATAAACATCGATCCCTCCAAGTCCTTGATATTTTGAACCTTATTCATGAAAAAGATAGAATGGAATTACTCAATAACTTATAGTACTTATATTTCCAAAAATCTATCATCTTCAAGCACCTAAACAATCATAAATTATGAATGTTTCCACTAAAAATTGTTATTTCTCAAAAAAGCCTACATTCCTAACTTCTGGAACCCTCTTACTGATACTTCAAATCTTGATGTTCAAGATCCTCAAATATTTGATCCAGAAGATCTTCAGAATTTATTAGTCAATTAATACCTATCTTTTATATTCTCAATGTGTCATCAATATGAGAAATACCTAATTTTACTCACTCTTTATATAGTCAAACATTCTCTCATAAATGAATAATTTGTGATTTATATCATCCACCATCCCCAATATTAGTCAAAAACCATCAATATATCCAATAATATCAGCATATGGATCTATCAAAATACCCTTAAAATAAAGTCATAAAAAATCCTCACGGATTCCAAAAATCTAAGCTATAATCACGAATCATCCTTCATGGTTTTTATATAATTAATTATATCTCAATATTTTAACTATTACTTTTACTTGACATAAATGTTATGTGTAATATCTTAACATATTTCAGTTATTTAAAGTTCATAGATATAATTTATATTTATATGAACTTCATTCTACTTAAAATTTTATTTTTTTCATTTTCATTTTCATTACTAAATCATCCATATCCTTTTAATATTTTTACTAACTCTAATGTAACTTCTCGGATTTTGGAAATCAATATTCATTTCTATAACACATTTTTCAAACATTAGCAAAACAAATCTCACCATCTAGTTAATTTTATGATCTTCTTGACCTCTAATCACATCACCTTTTAAAAAAATCCATCTTTTGATCTTAATCTCCTGACCAACTCAAATTTTAATTATTAATATTTTATCTTCTGAACTTAAGTGATTTTTTATATTAAATCACCTCATTGGTTCAATTCATAACACAAATTCTATAACTATGAATTTCCAAATGTTATTCTATCACATTAGTGAATCCTATGAACTTCACTTCAACTCACGAGCTTTTTCATCAGCTAGAACATCCAATTATAATTTCATTACTCACACACTTTTAGATTCACATAAACAGAAGTTTTCAACATTAATAAAAAATCCTTCTTATACTAATCTTATTTTGATGCTCCATAATAATCCATAACAATTTTCTATTCAACTTATATACTTTCCTTTTAGTGCATAATACTCCAAGAGCATCCAAAACATTCATTGTTTTTCTTCCAGATTCTAAATCCCCACAAGATTTTAAAATTTAACTCATCTCGAATCATATATGATTCTTGAATTACTGTTATGCTTGTTACATTGAAAGATCAGTATAACATCTTATCACATAACATCCAAACCTTTATAATTGTTTAAACTTCTAATCTATTTTAGTTTCATTATCTTTAGGTTTCACTCTAGCATATAATCCATAGATCACTATGAAATATCCAAATAGTAACTTCTAGAATACTCAAATGTCTCAAATATTTCCAACTGGTAGATCATTACACCTCACATATTAAATCATTATATAAGATGTATTTACTATTTTTTTGTTACAGTGAATCTCCCCACACACACATTTCCTATAATATAACCGTACATAAAGAATTATTTCTCTTATGTATTATGTAAGGTTTTTACCTTTTCTAAATTCCTCAACATCATTCTCCAAAAAATATATTTCATATGAAAAATATATTATACTCCTATGTAATATACATTCCTCTTCTGTTTTCATCATATATCTCATATATTCTTCAGACCATCCACCTTATGAATTCATTATCTTCCAGGATTTTTGATCTTTAACTTTTCCTCGATCCTTATTTATCCTTTCATGTATAACTTCCGACAATATATCTTATCACAACATAATGACATGATACAAATTCTCCCAACACCTCCATATGTATACAAGTGCAACATTTTACTTTGAAAACACAAGGTTTGATTATCAGAAACTTTATCTTGAAATTGTATTCAACAATGAATTCATAAAACTTTAACACTTCTCATAGATTTAAATTAAGTTAATCTAAAAAATCATCATATATTACAAGTTTCTCCCTAGAATATTGTCCTTCACATATCCAAAACATAAATTCCATTACTTATAGAAACACATATACTTCCATAATTCATATAAATCACCCAAAAAATTAATATATTTCAATTTTAAATTCCAAAATCATATGTTGACCCTTTGTATATTCTAATTTGATAACTTTATAAATACCCATTGGTGTTCTTCTTGTCAAAATTCTTTATTCGTCTATATTTTTCTATACTCATTTAATTTACCAACCATTTAACAACAATCATAACCCATAGGGTTCTACAACTATTTAAAGAGAATGAAACACTCATCATCATCTATTAGATTATTCAAAAAAAAATTCATATTCTTTTGCAAAAATAACAAAATAATACACACTTTATTATAAAATACCCCTAAATATTTAAACACCACTCCTCCACTTTGTCATCATTTATTAAAATATTTATATTGAAGAATATATACCCAAAAATCATTCTACACTCCCTTATCTATGTTCTAATCCCTCAGTGTGCCAAAAATTCCCACTTTTGAAGGCTTTAGGCTCAATTAAATGGAGAAGAATTAAGGTGTGAGGTAAGGGTGTAAAGACTTTGAAATTCCATGTAATTTTTTTAATTTTATGGGAATTTTACAAGTCTGTTAAAATTGATGGTGCGTTATTCTGAGGCCCGGTGTGCCCAGAATGAATTTCCGAACTTTTTTTTAGTATGTTCAGTAAACGTGCAAGTGAGGTTTTTTTAACTTTTGAACCAGTTCTCGGAATTAAAATCTGAGGATACCATTGAACTTGCAGTGCAAGTATTCGCTTAAGGAGACTTTCACCTCGACAGTAGTTGGTCGAGGGCGAATGTTAGTTTTCGTGTTTTTCATGGTAATAAAAATAAAATAAAGAATAAATTTTATTTAATTTTTATGACCTCTCTTTTAAATGCTCGGTGGTGGGGACCACCCAAACTAGGAAACCCCCAATTTAAATCCATGGTGTTGGGGACCACCCAAACCCCTTTTAATGGGGGGGGGGGACCTCTCAACTCTCTAATTAATTAAATGTGTCAACATAAATTCATTGTTAGAGTTATTAATTTATTTTATGTTTTATCCTCAATTGGTTGTTGGAGAAATCGTTGGAAAGGGAGATGAGTTGTAGGGGAGATATTTCAGAGGATCATTATCTCCAACGAAGAACATCTCCCAACGAAGATCATTCTCCAACGAAGAACGTTCCATATTCTCCAATGAAGAACGCACCATCTACAATGAGGAACGTCTTCAACGATGAAGAACTGATGTCTGTCCTTCCCTCCTCATTGACATCAAAAAACCTTTGAGGCAGGGGTGTGATTTCAATTAGTCATCGTTAATTTTATTTCATGTTGAATCTCTTCCCATGAGTTGCTTGCTACCACTCTAAGGCGGAGGTTTTGGGCCAAACGAACATGGCCCAAACTCTCCGCGAATCCTTCTGGTTCTTGATGTGTTCCACGTAATGGAGGAGGATGGAGACAAACACTGCTGTGTCTCGGGAACGGTGTCCAACACCACGGCCGACCACGACGAAGGCGACAGTGCGACCATGCCGTTGGAGAAGGGCCACGACCGAACTGCCCGATGACCAAAAGTCGCGACCTTGTGCCACGATGGCGAAGGGAGGGCGGCTAGCAGAGCGGTCCACTGGAGAAGGTTCAATGCACGACTGCACCTCTCAAAGGAGGGGGGCTGGGCATTCGGGCATCCGCGGTGGGTCACTGCACTGTGGGCCGGGTTGGTCCGACTAGGTAGGACTAGACCCAGACCAGTTTCGATCCTTTTTGTTCTTTTAGCCATATCTTGAGCTTCGGGCGTCCTTTTGACGAACCGTCTATGACACTGGAAACCTTGGATTGAGAAAATACTTTTGTTATACCCCACTTGGGTTTTGGATAAAATTGATGTACGACCGGGTTGGATCGAACACAAATCCAACTGGGCCCTCGGGACTAAAAGGCTAATAACTTATAGACTGGGCATCCAATTGAAACACTGTCTATTGCGTTGAGACCCCTTTTACATTGCGGTCCTTTGGGATACTTATTCTTGGTAATTTGTGGCATTTATAGAATCAACATGAGTCTTGAAGAGCGGACCATCCCGGAATCAAACGAGCTTAGTGTGGGAACCCTGTAACTGGCTGTAACATGAGAAAGGGATCCTATTTGGGTCTGTGCATTGAGATCCTCTGTGGGTATGTGTTTGAGAGTCTCACTTGGATCCACTCTCAGAATACACGTGAGACTACTCTAGGATCCAACATGGGTCTACTGTACTAGGATCCTATGTGGGTCTGATGATGTACTAGGATCCTATGTGGGTCTGATGATTTAGGATCATACGTGGGTCTGATGATTTAGGATCCTACGTGGGTATGCCTCTTAACAGAGTAATATGATTCAATAGTTATATTTAATCATCTTTAATACCATACCAAATTTATACCTAGTGTGATCTGAGTCTTTACCTTTGTGGTAATCTTTTTTGTGGCGTACCTTTGTGCTACTTACCTTTGTGGTGATACCTTTCTGGTATTTCTCTGTGTGGCATACCTTTGTGGTACTTACCTTCATGGTGATACCTTTGTGGTAATATTCTATGTGGTGTACCTTTGTTGTACTTACCTTTGTGGTGTTACCTTTGTTGTATTCCTTCCTTTGTGGAACCGTTGTTCTTTGGGATAAGAGTTTGGCCTAGTGTGTTCCTCATGAATGAGATGGGTATATTTGATAACTTAGGAATATGTATGGGAATATACCTAAGTAGGGTTGTCAGATGTTTTCATGAGTTGTGGTTTATCCTTTGTGGGTTTTGTGAGAAATTCGAGGGTCTTAGGTTCCCTACTGAGTATTGTTATACTCATCCCTGCACGAGATACGCCCGTACCTTGTTGTGTTTGGTGCAGACAACGGACATCACTGACTTGGGACGAAAGTACTAGGACTAAAGGTAGCTTGGAGGTGGAAATTATATGAGGCATACTGTAGAGACTACCATTCGAGAGATGTACCTATACTTCATATAGGATCCATCATGGGAGATCATGGGAGATATTTTAGTTTACTTGTACTTTTCAGTTTTCTTGTACTTTACCATTGGGATTTTATTCAGGCCCCTTTTTACTTTTTGTACACACTCTTTTTTACTATAGTTACTTGTGTTTGTATCCTGCTGTGTGCTTGGTTGTGTGTGTATACAGGTTATAAAGGAAATTTCTTCCTAGTTTTAGGGAATACGCCTTTCGGTGCTAGTCGCCATCCCCGAGCCTATTGAAGGTGGGCTTGGGGTAGTCACGACACGGGCCTTGGGGGATGGGTCGTCACAAATTGGTATCAAAGGAGTCAGTTATACTGTAGAACATTGGACTATGATCATTTTAACGACAATATTTTTAATTATAGTGAGTATGGTTATCAATTTAGGGAATCCAGTGTTGGTGCGGCGGCCGATGTAGCCATACACAAGGACCCTGACTCTTGATTTCTGACTCAGTGCATGAAAACACTGATTGCATGTGTCTTTCAAAATTTTTTCTTCGCGATCCCTTTGAATTAGCTCACCAGGTAAGACTTATTGACTGTGGCAAACCTATTTACTTTCAGGATGCCTCCATGTAGAAATTCATCTAGGGTTTCGGGTAAAGTACGCACTGATAGCCCACCGAGTGATGAGGCCTCAGTGCAGGACCCTCTTTCGGTAGGGGCATCGATGGAAGCAACAGTGGTACCATTACCCGTCGAGCCATCGATTCCACTAGCCCCAATAGCATAGGGTCCATGCTGCTTGAGTGTGTTTCACGAGTTCCAGTTCTAGAGACCATCAAGGTTCTGGGGTGAGATAGACCCACAGGTGGCTGAGGATTGGATGGAGGCCATAGTGAGAGTCTTCCGACTGGTAGGGACACTAACTGATCTCATGGTGATCCTTGCTGCCAGTCTTCTATAAGAAGCAACATGCAGATGGTGGATCCAGATTCTCTAGGTTCACGACGAGGTGACACTTCTCTGGGAATACTTTGAGAGCCTGTTTTGGGAAGAGTTTGTCCCAATAACCCTTCCTGCAGTGCATATATAAGAGCTTCTTCATCTACAGTAGGGCATCATGACTGCGGCTCAGTACTCAGAGAGGTTCACTGAACTCTCATGCTAATCCACTGATATAGTGCAAGACCCATTATTCAAGGCCTGGACCTTCGAGCAGAGGCTCATGCAGGAGATCTGGGCTTCAATGGTTTCACTTAGCATCCCGACGCAGACGGGGGTGTCAGAGTGAGCCCTCTTAGTGGAGAGTTTTCTTGCTGAGCAGTCACCAGCAGCAAGACCCATCAATGGGTGTCACATAGCGGAGTCTTATGCAGCTGGAAGCAGACAGATGTCACAGAGGTCCAAGAGGACCAGACCTATAGGTGGATGACCATAGGATTCGGGGTTGGTTGTGCAGGGAAATGGAGACAGAGCCAGTCATACAAGGACAAGGGAGTGTTACACATGCGGTGGGTAGGGTCACATGGCTTGTAACTACACGACCCGCCATACAGATGATCATAAGATGGTCGAAGAACCTCCCAGATGGAGACAGAGGTCCGGCTGAGGAGGTCCGTAGGGAGTAGGCGGATGTGGCAGAGGAGCTGGCTGTGCAGTTGGCGATGGGCGATGATTTGAGATGTTACCACCACCACCACCAGGTTTTCCACCCCGACCACAGTGAGCAGGTGGGAAGGGGTGAGACCAACTCTAGGCTTCTAAGGCCTATGACCACAGTGCTCCGGATATGATACCAGGTACGATCTGTGTCTACTCCACCTTAGCTACAATACTTATAAACACATCTTTCATTCATTCGTTTATTTCAACTTCCCTCGTTCGGAGCTCAGAGATTCCGGTGGAGTCTTTGGCTCGATTCTTATATCTAGAGACTCCTACAGGAGAGGATTCGATGAATACACATTGGTGCTGCTAGTGTGATATTACTCTAGGAGGTGAGAGCTTCAGCTGTGATCTCCTAGTAGCGGCGTTGAGGCTTTACGACGTCATATTGGGTATGGACAAGTTATCTATAATCTACGATCCGATTGACTATATTAGGAGCAAAGTGCGATTTCTATGCATGGATGGGACTAGGTTTACCTTCACTAGAGAGAAGGGAGCCTTTAAAGAACATGATTCAATCACCTAGAGGGGAGTGCAGCAGATCACTCATCAGTTGGCCAGCCTTACCCTTAGAGCGATTTATGTGGAGAGTCTGAGCTATCCTGTAGTGGTGTACCAGTACATGGATGTTTTCCTTGATGATGTTCTGGGTCTATCTCCTCATAGATAGGTGGAATTTGACATTGACTTTTACCCCAGGATGGCACTGATATCTACACCAGCGTATCAGATGGCTCTCGCGGAGCTTCGTGAGCTGTGGGTACAACTAGAGGACTTACAGGGGAAGGGATTCATCCGACCCAGGGTTTCTCCTTAGGCTGCCCCGATTTTGTTCGCCAAGAAGGAATATGGGAGCTTGAGAGATTGTGTTGACTATCGGCGCCTGAACCAGGTGACTGTGAAGAACAAGTACCCACTCTCGAGGCTTGAATACCTCTTTGATCAGTTGAAGGGAGCATAGTGGTTTCGAAGATAGACCTCAGATCAGGCTATCACCAGCTCAGAGTTCGAGATGAGGATTTGTAGAAGACGAATTTCAGATGTCAGTATGGCCACTATGAGTTATTGGTTATGCCATTCGGCATAACCAATGCTTCAGTAGTGTTCATGGGACTCATGAAAAAGATCTTACAACATTACCCTGATCTCTTTGTAATAGTATTCATCAACAACATTCTGATCTACATGGTTACTGAGGAAGAGCATGCCTATCATTTGCAGATAGTTCCGGATACACTATAAGAGCATAAAATTTATGGTAAGCTCTCAAGGTGCCAGTTCTGGATATGAGAGGTTCACTTTCTGGGACATGTCATCTCAGAGGCTAGATTTGTGGTGGATCCAGCAAAGATTGAGGTAGTACTTTCTTGGGATCCACCCAAGAGTGTGGTGGAGGTACATAGTTTCCTAAGTTTGGTCAGATACTACCGGAGGTTTGTTCGAGATTTCTCTAGAGTTTCATCACCTTTATTAGTGTTGAATAAGAAGGGGAAACCCTTCATGTGGTCGGAGAGATATTAGTGGAGTTTTCAAGAGATGAGGTAGATACTAGCTAGTGCCTAAATCTTGAGGCTTCCAGAGGAGGGCGTTGGGTACTTAGTATACTACGACACATCTGGGACTGAGCTCAGATGCGTCCTAATGTAGGAGTGAGAAGTTAACACATATGGCTCTCGACAGCTGAGACAACATGATCAGAACTAGGCTACCAATGAACTAGAGTTAACCGCAATGGTATTCTCCTCGAAGATGTGGTGAAATTACTTAATGGGTGAATGCAATACAGTCTACTCTGATCATAAGAGTCTCAGGTATATCTTGTTTCAGAAGGACCTTAACCTAAGACAACAGCATCGGCTTGAGTTCCTCTAGGACTATGACTTTGAGATAGTCTATACTCTTGGGAAGGGAAATGTTGTAGCAGATGCACTCAGTAGGAGATCTGGTATACAGCTACTAGGCGAGGCGATAGAGCAGCTGGCCTCTTTACAGATATCCTTTGTGGATTGAGATGGAGAAGATTTTATTTTGTCCCTTATAGTCACTCCCCCACTTTTTTAGAGAGTCAGGGAGGCGCAGCATGGGTACACTGACTGCAAGGCTCGACGTGCTCAGATATCCATAAGACAAGCACCTAATGGATTTTCTTAAGGTGGGGAGCACGTCATCCTCTTCAGAGGACGTACCATGGTACCTATGACTCTTTAGGTAGAAGTGTTGAGGGAGTTTCACATATCCCCTATAGTGGTACATCCAAGAGTGGCGAAGATGTACCTGGACCTCCGATGATAGCACTGGTGGCCAGGAATAAAGAAATCAGTAGCTGAGTTTGTCTCTCGGTGCCTCATTTGTCAACAAGTGAAGGCGGAGCATCAGGTACCAGCAGGCTTAGTTCAGACTTTAGAGATCCTAGAGTGGAAGTGGGATGATATATCCATGGAATTCATGAAAGTTCTTCCAAATAAATCCAGGGGTCATGATTCTATCTAGGTGATCTTCTACTGACTCACTAAGTCGGCCAACTTCCTGCCGATCAGAGAGAAGGGTTAAATAGAGAGATTGGGACGCCTCTATGTGCAAGAGATTGTGAAGCTACATGGAGTACCCTGGAAGATTGTCTCTGATCGTGATGCACATTTCACTTCCTAGCTATGTAAGGGGTTGCAGGAGGCTTTCAGGACGCAACTTCGTTTGAGCACTGCCTTCCATCCTCAGACAGATGGCTAGACTGAGCGGACCATTAAGACCCTCGAGGACATGCTTCGTGCTTGCATCCTTGATTTTCGTAATATCTAGAAGGATCGCTTTCCCTTGGAGGAGTTTTCATACAATAATAGCTATCACTCCACCATTAAAATGACACCTATCGAGGAGTTGTACGATCAACCATATAGATCGCCTTTTTGCTGGACTGAACTAGGGGAGTCAACACTCATGGGACCAGATATGGTACGAGCTACCATAGAGAAGGTGTAGATCATCTAGGAGAGGATGATGACTACACAGAGTAGGAAGAAGTCTTATGCTGATAGGAGACAGAGACCTCTGGAGTTCGAGGATGGGGACCACATATTCCTACAAGTCTCACCCCAATGAGGTTTTGCGGAGATTTGGCTAGGGTGGAAAGTTATCTCCAAGGTTCATTGGACCCATACAGGTCCTCGGTAGACTAGGTGAGGTGGATTTTTGCATAGAACATCCTCCACAGTTGCACTGGGTGCATGAAGTCTTCCACGTATCTCATCTTTTGAGATACGTGCACAATTATTCTCACATAATCAACCATGTAGAGCTGGACATCGATGATGGGGTGACGTTTACGAAGGTTCCAGTGGAGATTGAGGATCAACAGGAGAGAGTCTTTCATGGGTTATGGATACCTTTGGTGCATGTACATTGGAAACATAGGAACCTCCAGGAGAGCACATGGGAGTGGGAGGCTTAGATACATGCTCAGTACCCCCAATTGTTCCCTTACTTTGAGTTGTGGCTTACAGGGATGCAAAACCCTGAGGTGGGGAGAATGTAAAGACCCAGAAATTCTAAATAATATATTTCTAATATAAGTTATTTCATATATTTAATGTATTTTTAATATTTTATATTCAACTAGTTTACCTTTAATTTTTAAAATATATTAAAAAACATCATTTTTCTTGGGGTAGTTTTACACTACCTTAGCGAATAATGATGTTTTATTTTCACTTATTACACTCATGAATATTTTTAAAAATTGATTTAAATATCCAATATAACATAATATTAAAATAAAATACTTTTATGATTCAGTAATGATAAAATAGTAATGGTAATAATAATATTGAATGTAAACAAATATAGTAATTTTTAACTTTAAAAAACATTATTCTCGGGGAAGATTCCATGAATTTTAAATATACGTTGATATATATAACTATATCATTTTCTAGTAACATACAACATAACATATGACACTTATATAGCTTATGTAATTATTATAAAATGATATTCAACCATTACTTATACATAAAGTTGGGTTTGGAATCATGAACTGACCAATGTTGAAATAACTAACATGAAAAATATAAATATAATAAATGAATAAAACATGATAAAATTGTATTTTATGATATTATATAAATTCAAAAAATGATATGAATCGTGAAATTAAAGAATGAAATTTTCGAATCTAGGATGTTAGGGGAGTATTGGAATCATGTTAGGACTCGAGGTATGGGTTCTTCCACACACTTTCCCATTTTTACTGAGATGTTATCTATCACCCTTTATCTCTATATCTTCATATATATATATATTCCATTCCAATGTCCTTAAGTTATTTCCCTTATTCATTATATTTATTAATTTTCTTGGTATATTCATGCCATTACATTTACAATTTTTTTCCTTATGTGAAAACTTTTGAAGCTTATAAGGGAATATTTTCCAGTTTCTCTCTCTTTTTCAAAAAATAATCTTCTATTATTCAAACAATAAAAAGTTTTTTCACACATGGGTTTCTAAAAAACATCATTGTTTTAACATGAAAATTTATATTTTACTTTTATTTGTTAAAAAACATTGTGCACTTATACATTTTAAATATTGTTTTACAGTTTTTATTAAAACTTGGATATAAGTGTTTAATTATATAACTTATTCTTCAAATTTTATTATGTTTTTTCTTCCAATATGGTTTCTTTTTTCCATTAAGAAGTATCCTTTTTTTGATAATGAACTTTCATGATTCCTTAATAATTATATTATTTGAATTCTACATGATACCTGGATGGTTACAATTTTATGGGATTATTATTTTACCAATTTATTTCTAATCAGTCTATTTCATGTTTATACTTTATATATGTTTCTTTTATTTTTGATATATAATGAATGAAATATTATGATGTGACTGGTTGGCCTAAAATTATATATCCCCTGAATTTATTGAGACAAACTTTTTATCTCGTGGGATCATTATGCATTGTCTAGGTAAAATTAGCCTCATCCATACTGTTATGTGTGGGCCAAGTGTATTTAGACTCATAAACAATGTTATGTGTGGGATAAGTGTAGTTATCCTCTTCCACTATGTTACAATATCTTAATTTTGAGCCTTAAACTATGTTTATGATGACATGCCTTTTGTTTGTGTTATACTTTTTTATTCTCATGTTTACCATTCTCCTATGTTTTTTTGGATCTTATGTCATGTTTTTATGTTATTATTTATGATCCTTATTTTATTATCGCATTCCATGATTATTGAATCTCATGATACTATACCCCATGTAAATCAAGTAAAGGTCTACACAATGGACTTTCCAGTAAAGTAAACACAAGACTTATTAAATAAAGTAAAAGGAAAAACTAACCAAATCTAGTAAAATAAAGACTAAAATATGATAAATCAATGCTCTCAATAGAGGCCAAGATATGGATAATATCTTCCAACTGAAAAAATTATAAATATATATGCATGAGTAATAAGATTAGTAGGAATTCAAGATAACCATTCCCTAGGTAATATAATTTAGATAGAGGATACTTATTATGCTAGTTTGAAATACAATAATCAAAATAGGGTTTCATTTAGTTAAGGAAAATAAAATATCATTAATATTTATAAACTTAAAAATTTATTTTCTTTAAATGGATATAATCACCATAAAAATGTTCGTGGGAAAACACATCTTTTTAATTAAAATATCAATTTATAAACCAACTCTTTTAATATTCTTTAAAACATTATTTTCAATAAACTTTAATGTAACTATTTCTTAAGAAGGAAAACATTTTATGAAAATCATAATGGAATAGACAATGAAAACACACACCATCGAGTATAAGAAAATATATATTATGTAATAATGGGAAAATCCATACATCAAGTGAGGAGACCCTATATATAATCATTCTAGAACTATCTCCTGACTTTTCAATGTGATCCATAGTCAATAACCAAATTGACTACTCTAAATTGGCCTCATGGTGTCACTATCCACCAAAGAATTTCCCCACCATGAGGATATAGTATTTATAATTGATACTAAATAGAAATCATCTCTTGTATCCCATTAAGGCATATAATATCCCATAATAACAACAAAGGGGAGGTGGGGAAGCAGGAAAAATTATAATAATTCAAACTTGAATCTTTGTAAAAAATAAAATATTCTAAT
Source organism: Viscum album (assembly GCA_963277665.1). Taxonomy (NCBI): domain Eukaryota; kingdom Viridiplantae; phylum Streptophyta; class Magnoliopsida; order Santalales; family Viscaceae; genus Viscum; species Viscum album. The sequence goes on from OY728157.1 coordinate 2,076,595,501, forward strand.
ACCACCTCCCCAAACCATCCATTTTAACATCCTACCTAGACTAGAGGAATTCCTTGGAGGCATGTACTATTGAGAAATTTTTTTGAAGGTACTGACCATGCCCTTACCTTTGAATTCATAATCATTTTTAGGGAAAAAATATTCCTTTCAAACACAAATTCTTGATCCAATGAAATTATTCATGTATGTTTTCAATCTTTCAAAACGTCCATAAAAGTTTAATTTTAACTTGAAAATCCACTTAAATACCAATTTGAAATCAAGTGTGAGTTTCCTATTTAAATCTCCAAAGTTAAACTTCCACTATTAAACACATATACAATTATATATATAAATGTATTCCATCCATTGTAACAATTCATATGTTTCACATATGAATATTTAAATATTCACAAGAACACACACATATATACATAGCTATGTATATGGGTATAACTATTTTGTAGGTCATAGTTTTTTCAATCCTGACAATTTATATTCATTAATTGTTTTGAAATAAGCCATAAATACATTTAATTCCTAGAAATACTTGAAATGAAAATTAAAATATGTGGTTAATTAAAATATAAAATTAAATATCCAAAAAATATTTTGAAAAAGAACATGAAACGTTTATAGGGACTATTCATACATTCCTCAAAACAAGGCATGAAAAATTTATCCAAAATAGTTTTTAAACATGATTTTAATTAGGGGAAATCCATCCATTTGAAATAAAAATATTTAAAATCATGATTTTCCTTTCTAATTCATATAGATATAATTAATAATTTTAATTTATAAAAAAATTAAATAAAATATAAGTAAAATAATGTTTCTAAATTTAAATCCCTAAAACAAGGGTCGACATACCGCAAAATCATTGGTGCACATGGAAGAACACACCGCCCTCATTAGAGGACACCCAATTGGGGGAAAATAGCCTCCCATGACACTATAATCAAAAAACCCCAAAAACTGTGAGATCTCATAAACCCTAGGTCTGACCGAACTAAATCTTGTCGACGGGAAAGGTAAAATCACATGAAAAGTGGAAAGAGGAGGAAGCAGAGGCTATACCTTAGAGATTCAACCAAGAACCATGGAGAGTAAATTGAGAAGCATCATGGAAGAGGGTAATTGAGAGAGGTGTGTTTTTATTCTATGGGGTTCAGCTAGGTGGTTTTGAGCATAAGAATAGGAGAGGATAGAGAATGAGGTATCAACCGTGGTGTGCTCACAAGAGGAAGGCTGCCAGAGGGGTGGGTAACTCACTATGAGGGTGGTCATGCAAGTGAGAGGGAAGCTATGAGTGAGAGGGGATCCAAGATGTAGAAGGGTTCCATGTGAGGATGGGAAAAAATGGAGGGTGAAAAAAATAAATGAAAAAATATTAAAAAATATTAAAAAAATGAGTTTCATTTCATGATTTACACAGACAGTTTAATAAACAAGTGAAAACTATGATGTCTACACTGGAAACTAAAAATGATTCACACAGTTACTCTAAGTATCCCAAATATTTTAAAAAACCATGCACTAACCATTATAAATGAAAATATCTCAAGAGAGAACCAGTCGCTGTGTTTTGGCATAGTTTGGATAACTATGCTTCCTAATCGTGTACCCCTTTAAATCCTCTAAAAATTAAAATTTTCTGCTGAAAAACTAATGGAAACACTAAATGAAAAAATAATATTAAATAATATTAAATAGATTAATAAATCAAACTTGTGATGTGATAATTATTCCCTATATATATATTTATATCTCGATAAATCCATTGAAAAATGTTGGAATATGACTAGAAAACACCCACTAAAATAGTTCATTTAAAAAAAATAAAGAATATCCTCAAGAAGCACTCAACATATCTAAGAGAAACCCAACCAACATGGAGATACATAAGTCCTAACAAACTCCTATACCAATAAATGTCTCCCTAGAATTTAGACATCATCGGAATTGGTAGGTCAACAAAACCCACTATCTAAGAGACACTACACCGACAAAAGAACATTTCCACCGAACACCCACAGAAACCAAAAAACATCTATAAAACATACCAACCAAATGGAGGATAAATTATTATAACTATTTGTTGGTCGGAGTGGAAAATCCAGAGGGGGGTGAATTGAGTTCCAATTAAAATTTCTGTTAAAAATATTTCTCTTAAAATCCCCCTATTTAAAAAAACAAGTTAAATTATAGTGAATTTATACAGATTGTGAGTGTTCAATTAGTTTCTCAAAGATTGATTAAGTCTCAGTTAATTTATTAAGAAGATTAAATTATCTTTTGAAACTAACTTACTGATTCATAATAAATATAAACACTTGCTAATTTAACTATCAAAGTAACTTTAAAAATAAATTGTATTTCAATGTATTTAGCAGCGGAATATGAAATATATATATATATAGTATACTTTTAAACTTAAACAAATATGCACAGTAGATGTAACCAAGAGGTTCAGTCTCAAGTCGAGACCAAGTCCTCTCAAGCAATTTATATAAATTTAATCCACACCCTGGATCGGGGTAAACAACAGTGAAAACACTATCCAGGTACAAAGACCTCTACCACAGTTCTATGTGGGAAAACAAGCGACAGCTCATGGGCTGTCCAGGTCCTACTTGACCTCTACCACTATCTACAGTGGCGTACAAGGAAGTTATTGAGTTTGAATAAGGATTTAGAAATCCCCAAGCTTGACACAGGAGAAAATGTGTGTATATAAAATATACAGAGTATACACACTGCTCGAAATGTAAATAAAAGAATCTATAAAGAGTAGATAAGAGGTTAGAATGCTCTAGTGATGTGAAGTGCATCTCTAGACTCTTTGGATTGATCAGAAATGCTTCTGAGTCCTTCTCTGGTTTTTTTCTTAAAAACAGAGTGTCGTTTTATTCCTTGATTTTCAGGTTCAGCTTTATCATCTTGAGTGCATGAAGAGTTTGTTGTAGTTCTTCACTCAAGATACTGCTTGTTTTCTCCTTTAGAAGGAATGGCTTCATGTATGTCCAGTGCACTTCTAGTATGAATGTAGTTTTTTTCTTTTGTGTGAATGCACTAAGTTTCAATGCTGTTCAGCCCCTTTCTTTTTACACCCTTCTTGTGCCTTCTTAGTTCTTGATTTCTCTTGTTCTTCCCGGTCATTGTCCTTCCTTTTATAGCTGTCATCTCTGGTAAAAACAATAATTACCTTTTTCATGGGTACTAGGTACGGTTCCCTGACATGCCAACAATCCACATTAAATAACTTTAATTTCATTGAAAACATCATATATGACCGTTGTATAATAAATAAATAGTATTGAGAGTTATAGAGTTTGAATGGTCAAGCTTTTTTCAGTAGCTTCTGCTGGTATCAGTTGACTTATGTAGTGGTGACTTGTTGGTATCTCTTTGATCATGTATCGGTAGCTCCTGGTATCAGTAGCTGTTTGAAATTGTATCAGTAGCTTCATAGCGGTAGACATCCATATCGGCACTTATTCTATTGGTAACTCTAGTGTATCAGTAGCTTGTATCTGTAGACATTTAGTCTGTGCATATCAGTAGCTCCGTTTGGTTCTAGTGAAGTATATATATCGGTAGACTTATACATACCGGTAGACATGTTCTATTGGTAGCTCAGTTTCTGTCGGTAGCTATCTGTATCGATGGACTTTATACATGTCGGTAGCTCGGCGTATCAGTGACCTTTGCCTATCGGTGACTATGTCTATTGGTAGACTAAGTCTATCGGTATCTATAGGCATATGAGTGACTTAACACTTTAGTTTTATGTAGAACACATCTGATTGAGTTAGAATTATTTCTAAAGTCATATAAACATAGATAAACATTGATTAAAATATTTCAAAGATTATTTTAATATAATTATCAACTTGATCATAGATTAAAATAATTAATATATAGATACAAATTATTTGGGATTATCAAAGTATGTGAAATCATAATTGGGATTATCAAAACAGGTGAAGTCAACAATCTCCCCCTTTTTGATAATCACAACTTATGATATTATAATCTCAAAATAATGAGTCATTGTATCAGAGGATATACCATTAAATTCAACTGTATTAGAGAAAAAAAATATAAGATGTGAAATATTCAATGTATCAGAGGTATAATTAAATGAAATGGTATCAAAGGTACAAAGAATAATAGCTCTCCCTTTGATAGTATTTCTCCCCTTATAATAATATTTCTCCCCCTTTGTGATAATCAAAAAGTTGAAAAAAATAGAAAAGGAACAAAATGAGAAAGAAAAGAAAACCATTTGTATTTCATGTTGGAAAAAGGTACATGGAATGAAAGAAAAATACAAGGGATTACTATCAAATATATTATCCATATAGTCAATCCACTTCCTCAATGTGAGATGTTCCCTTGGGATCAGAAGAGGATTTCAGCTATGAGGATGTAGGTGAAGGCTTAGGAATTCCAGAAATGATCACAGGAGGCTGAGCCACTAAAACTGTTCCTAGTCTATACTGAGTTGTTCTTTGAGTGATCAAAGGAGTGAGGCTTCTAATGGATTGGGCTGGAGTCATCTGAACAGGAGAAGCAGTAGAGGCAGAGGCAGGCAAAGCTGGATGTATAATTACTGGCCTAGCATCGATATGCAAGAAAGGCAGCAAAAGATTCCTGAAATCCATAATTATTCCTCCTCCTCTCTCCATAGTAGATATGAAATCATCCTTGTTCTCTATGAATTTGTCCAAGGATGGAGTCAATTCCCTTAGCTTGCTGACTTTCTCTCTGAAGGATTGATTGATAGGAGGTAACTTCAGGTTTTCTAACAGAAGTTTGAAGTGATTATTGAGTTGATGCTTGGTATAAACTCTTTCGAAGTAGTAGTATACCTTGTCTTTCACCTCTTTCTGAGAGGAAGAAGCTTCTCTCATATAGTATTGGACTATCTTTATCGTTTCTATAGCTGAATCTCTAGTATAAATCACCAATTTTCTTAGGTCTGATGAGTCCACAGAGCCACTGGTTTATGCTGAACCAAGCTCCTCCTTCATCACCACTCGAATTTAATCCATATCCAAAGATGGTATGGAAGCAATAGAACCAACGGAGAAGGTTACCTCTTCCTTGATGTTTTTGGTCAAACCACTAGTAAGTTTTTTAACTTGGGAATACTGGGTGCTAACATGATATTTCATAGAGGTTTTAAAACCTTCAAAGAGTGATACCATCTGGCTCACAACACCTTTAACAGAAGCTAAATCTTTATCTGCTTGAGATTTAGAACTCATATAAGATCTAAAGAGATAACAGATTACTTAAGAGCTTCAACAATTTCCTCCAATCTAGAAAACTGATTCTGGAAAGCTGTAACTCCATCCACTATTTCTTCTAAAAAGGTAGAGACATTACAGTCGAGATAGAGTTCAAAAGATTTTTATAAATTTCTCATCTCTTTAACAAAGCAGTGCTTCAACTCAGCAACTAATGCACTAAAAGATTATTTCAACTCATTATTTAAGGATTCAAGATCACCCCTGGTGATTATATCAGTAGGTTGAACCACAACAGGTGCTCTTTCAGATGCTATAATGGATACTGAGTCATTGATAATCGATTGAATGGATGACACCAGTGAAGCTTCCATTTTCCTTTTTTCTTCCACAAAACTGATTTTGAGATCAGACTTTATCTTATCCAGATCATGCATTCTGACCACATCTTCAGGTAACAACTCAGTCTGAACATCATAATTTGTTTTTGGTCTATTGAGGGATGATTCATTATCAGAATTGGGATATTCCAATCCACAAACCAAAAAACCTGGGTCTTCTGCCCAGTCCTCAATTTCAACAGCAACTGAAACACTACCAAATCTTGTTTGATGCTCCCCCTCAATTGGTGCATTCTCTTGTACAACAAGAGAATTCTCAGCAAGTCTTTCTTCCTTAGAAGAATCTTCTACAATCAACTCCATCTCTGCAACAGCTGCAACAGCAAGAGGCTCCTCTAGATTAGGGAAAGGTCCTTCCATCTCACCCAATACCTCCTTAACAGGAATAACTGAGCTTCCAATCAATGAACTCATACATAAGAAAAAATAATCAGAGGCTTCAGATTCATTTTCCCTTTCTTCATCATTCTCAGGGACTGGCTGGTCTTCCTCATTAGCGGGTGTCTCTTCTTATAATAAAGTTCCCTTTCCTGAAGATAAAATTTCAGCAGTAGGAGTTGGGGGAAAGTCCGGATCCATTCCATCAGCCATAGAATTCTATTATTCATCAGTCTCATCACTATATTCAAGTTTTTTTTCATTAGGTCCTAGACCTGGATCCCTCACATCCTTAGGCCTTGAAGGATGATTCACAGGATTGAATTTATCATACACCTTCTTGTAATCATTAACCCATTCTCCTCTCCATGTGTTCCAATTTATTTTCATATATTTGAAAACCATGTTTGTGATACAAAAATTATTCCTTACTACCACTACCTCATCTCGAGACTCAGCTACTCTGTTCATTTTGATCATCACTGAGATCAATTTGGAAAAGAATAGGGCATTAGTCTTTGATTTTGGCTTGGTCATGTCCCCCATTTGAAACATTATCAATCTGCACAGATTCACTTTCACACAATGTCTCAAGAGATATAGGAGATAGATATCTTTATATCTTAAATTTGCAAAGTCCCCTCTCCTTGGTATTAAGACATGCTGAACAAATTTGAATAGAAATCTGTTCTCTCCATCCATTTCATCAGCCGCCACTTGTCTTTCATTTCCACTACCCGTGAGCTCCTATAAGGCAGTTTCATAATCGAATATATCACTTGTAGGTGGTATTTCTTTAGAGAAAAATCTAGAAACACCTTCGTGTGGAACCTTCAGGCATTCATCCCACTCAACAGATGAAAAATATATCTCCTTTCCATTCACAAAAAAATCACCCGGTTCTCATCTTCTAATTTCTCAAAGCTCACAAACTCATAAAATTGTTTCACTAGCTTTGGATAGAAGGGACCATTGTTGTTCGAAAATCAATCTACCCATTTATGATCTTCCAACACCTCGATCACTAACGACTTGCTAGACAACAACCATTCCACGCACAACTCTTTTTCGATCACAATAACTCTATTTTGAAAATGAGGATTCACTGGTCGCCTCCCCGACCTTGTTATAGAAACACTACCACTTGCTTCTGGATGGGACTTCTGCTTCTTTGCATTGGGATCATCAATGTCATCTATGATGGTTGGGAGTTTGGTTTTTTCCATCTCTGGTTCGAGGAAGTTATGGTTTTTTGAGAAATTTCGAATAAGGCTTGAGGGTAAAGGGTTTGAGGTTCGGTGGATTCATAATTAAAAAGGAATTTATTTTATCATTTAGGAATCATATAATAATGAAAATAAAATAAAATATAGACGATACAAATTCTGGTAGCTCAGAATCTTAAAACAGTGCGTACTCATCAGTAGGGTTTGTCGGTGAGAATTACTATCAGTGAGGTCCATCGGTGAGATATTACATCACTGAGGTTTTCACATCAGTGAGTTATTCTACATCAGTGAGGTATTCACATCGGTGAGGTTTTCACATTGGTGAGGTATTCACATCGGTGAGGTTTTCACATCGCTGAGGTTTTTACATCGGTGAGGTTTTCTACAGATTAATGTTAATCATTCCTAACTAATATCTAATGTAACTTAACCTATCCAAAATTAAAGGTTTGGTGAAAATTTCAGATAATTGATGTTTAGTACCTATAAATTCAAGAATAATATCACCTTTTGGGTAATGATCCCTCAAAAAGTGGTGTCGTACATCAATGTGTTTGGTCCTAGAGTGTGATACAGATTTCTTTGAAATATTTATTGCACTAGTGTTATCACAGTTAATTGAAACATTCTTAAAATCATATCTATTGTCCAAAAGAGTGTGTTTCATCCACATAATTTGTGTACAGCAACTACCAGTAGCTATATACTCTGATTCGGCAGTAGACAAAGCTATATAATTCTGATTTTTACTGCACCAAGATACTAAGGACTTACCTAGAAAATGACATGTTCCAAATGTCATTTTTCTATCCAACTTGCAACCAGCAATGTCAGTATCTGAATAACTCATTAGCTCAAAAGATTGTCCTTTTTGGTAAAAAAAAACCAAAATTTACAGTATGGTTAAGATACTTAAAAATTATTTTAACAAAAAGTAAATAAGATACATTTGGATTAGCTTGAAATCTTTCACACATACACACACTAAACATAATATCTGGTCGACTAGAAGTAAGGTAAAGTAGGCTTACAATCATACCTCTGTAATTGGTTTGGTCCACTGGTTTCCCAATTTCATCTGCATCCAATTTACAGAAAGTACTCATAGGAGTATCACTTTCCTTAATACTATCCAAACCAAAATGTTTTATAAGATCCTTTTTATATTTACTTTGATTTAAAATAAGATCATTTTCATTTTGAAAATCTTGAAATCCAAAGAAGTATTTGAGTTCTCCCATTAAACTCATTTCAAATTCATTTTTCATACTCTTTGAAATATCAGTACGTAAAGAATATTTAGAAGATCGAAAAATAATGTTATCAAAACAGATTTGTACTATCAAAACATCTTTAGAAATTCTTTTAATAAAAAGAGTTGGATCATAAATCCCATTAGTAAAACTTTTTGAAATAAGAAAATTACTAAGTCTATCATACCAAGCTCTTGGAGCTTGTTTCAAACCATATAAAGCTTTAGAAAGTTTAAAAACATAATTTGGAAAATGAGGATTAGTAAATCAAGGTGGCTGTTCAAAAAAAACATCTTCAATTATAAAACCATTCATAAAAGCACTTTTGACATCCATTTGATATAACTTGAAATTCAGATGAGCAGCATAGGCTAGTAGGATCCTAATAGATTCTAATCTAGCTATAGGGGAAAAGGTTTCCTCATAGTCTATACTTTCCTCTTGACTATATACTTGTGCAAATAACCTTTCTTTGTTTCTAACTTTGTTTCCTGACTCATAAAATTTGTTTCTAAAAACCCATTTAGTGCCTATTGTCAAAGTGTCCTTAGGTCTGTCAACCAATTCCCATAATTTATTTCTTTCAAATTGATTTAACTCTTCTTTCATAGCCATTACCAAAAATTCATCATTGATTGCATCATTGACATTTTTAGGTTCTAGCTGTGAAAGAAAGGCTTGATGTTCAACCACGTTATCTAGAGAAGATCTAGTCTATGTCCCTCTATCAAGATTACCAACGACAACATCCAAAGGATGATTATTTATAATACTAGTTGTTCTAGTAAAGGCAGGACTAGAAATTTCAGGATCTCTTATAGGTTCGGGTTCAACAGAAGAAGATTCTGGAAAATGTCCAGAACTGGATGTTTTTACAGTAGGTTCTTTAGTTTTATCATTAACGTCCAGAACAGTCAAATCTTCTTCAAGATTTTCAAGAGAATACTTAGGTTCATGTGGATTAGTTTCATCAAAATTGATGTGAACAGACTCTTCCACATATTTGGTTCTTTTGTTAAAGACTCTATAGGATTTGTATAGTTAAAGAATAACTATGAAAAAATACTTCATCACTTTTGGAAGCGAACTTGTCAAGATTATCCTTGGTATTGATGATAAAGACTTTGCAACCAAAGACTCTAAAGTAACTAACTTTAGGCTTCCTATTGTTCTATAGTTCATAAGGGGTCTTCTTAAGAAGAAGTCTAATTAGGAATCTATTGATAATATAACAAGCTGTATTCACAACTTTATCTCAAAAATAAATAGGCAGGTCATACTCATTAAGAATAGTTCTTGCAATTTCTTGTAGGGTTCAATTACTTCTTTCTACTACACCATTCTTTTGAGGTGTCCTAAGGGAAGAGAAATTGTGACTATAGACATTGTGTGAGCAATAAGATTCAAACTCATTATTTTCAAACTCACGGCCATGAACACTTCTTAGGGTTTTAATCTTAAGTCCACTAAGGTTTTCTATAGACTTGGAGTATTTAGTAAAGTAAAATCATGCTTCACTTTTGTGAGCTAAGAAGTATACCCAAGTATATCTAGAAAATTTATCTACTAAGACATAGACATAGTGCTTCCCATTTAAACTAGAAACTATAGAAGGTCTAAAAAAGTCCATGTGAACCAATCGAGAGGTTGAGAAGTTGAAACATCTTTCTTTGATTTAAACGGAACTTTATATTTCTTTCCCTTTTGATAGGGATTAAAAACATTGTCTGATGAGAATTCAAGCTCAAGTAGGTCTCTAACTAAGTTCTTACTAGTCAGTTTTCTAAGTGAATGAATGTTTCAGTTTCCTAATCTTCTATGCCACAACCAAGATTCTTTATGAAAATCATTTAAACAAGTAACATTTTTCTTGGCTAAAGAATTCAAATCAACAAGCATAAACATTTTCATTTTTAAGGCAGAAAATACTAAAGCATTTTTAGAATTAAAAACATTACAAGAATAATTTTCAAACATAACATTGAAACCATCATCACATAAATGAGAAATACTCAATAGATTATATTTAAATCCATCAAAAAATAAGACTTTAGAAATTAAAACTGAATTAATGTTACCAATCTGGCCTAGGCCAATGATTTTTCCTTTAGAATTATCACCAAAGGTGACATATCCTCCATCAAACTTTATTAATCTTTTAAAGAATTAATAGTCTCCAGAAATGTGCCTTGAACATCCACTGCCCAAGTACCATACCTTCTTATGGGAACTCTTTAAGCAGGTTTCATAAAAAACAGTTTTAAACAGAGAATGATTTTGGTACCCAGATTCTCTTGGGTCCAGATAGGTTATAAATCAAAGCTTTAGGTACACACATTTGTCTTATGGATCTCATGTAATCAATAGATTCAAAAAATTTAGAAAGATAAACTCTATTTGATATATAACAATGTGAATAAACAGTTGAAGCATATGAATTTCTAGAACTAGAACTAGTAGAATTTTGTCCAGATTTAGGAATAAATCTAATTTTGGTAAACTGACTCTATCCAGGTTGGTATCCCAAACCAGTAGTGTACTTTTTTGCCACATGTATACCTAGAATTTGTGAAAGTGTATCTTTTCCATTTGTGAATTTTTCCATGTCCTTCCTTAATGGATCATTAGATAATTTAAGTTCAGTATTTTCCTTAAGAAATTGAGCATTCTTTTCCTTTTCAATCTCAAGGGCAGATTTAATAGTGCTCGATAAAGCATGCTGTTTCTTTAAGGCTTTGTACTTGTCCATAAGTTCATTACAGGTCTCCTATAGCATATTACATTATTCAAATAGTTCTTCACTAGACATGTTTTTAGATTTAGAATCAGATTCGGAATCATCTCTAGAATTATATGAATTTGAAGCAGGAGTATCCAGTGTTACCTCAGATGTGTTTGTCATAAAACACATGTTAGATTTATGAGAATCTTCATCCTTAGCAGAATTAGAATCACTTGAAGTGTCCTCTGCAACACTCCAAGTTTCTTTCATTGCATTCTTATACTTTCTATCCTTGTGGTCATGTTTCTTCTTGAACTTCAACTTTGGACAGTCTGCTTTCACATGTCCTTTCCTTTTTCACTCATAGAAGATAACTTCATCACTTTTATCAGGATTCTTCCAGCCCTTTTTCCAATGACCATTGTTGTCATATTTACCTTTGTAGTTTTATTTTTTGAAGAATTTCTTCTTCCTATTAAACTTCTTAAATCTTATGGCTATTTCAGCCATCTCAGCATCACTGTTAGAGTCTGAATTTTCACTTATTGAGATTTTAGTTTGTATGTGAACTTTCTCCTTATTCACCTTGATTTCTTCCTCATACATCATTAGATTACCAATTAATTCTTTAACAAGCAGTTTACTGATGTCGTAAGATTCTCTAATGTAAACAGATGCACCTCTCTGTCTTTCTGGTAGACATCTCAATATACTCATAATTTGTTCCTTTGTTGTAACAGCCTTACCAAGAGTGCTCGTGGTATTGACAATCTCATTGAACCAGAGATACATGTCCGAAATGGGTTCATCAGGCTTCATCTTAAAGTTATTATATTTAAAAATATAGGTATTCAGCCTTGTTTATTTAACATTGGGTTTTCACTCATGGGAAATAGCCAAAGTGTCCTAGATTTCATAAGCAGTTTTACTAGCATATATTCTATTAAATTCCTCATCTCCTAGAGCACAATATAGGGCATTCATATCTTTACAATTATTATTGTAAGATATTTTTTTAGGTTCATCCCATGTAGTTCTATCAGTTTCTGTAATCTTATATCGATTCTATATTGCAGTCCAGATATCAAATCCCAAACTTTCTAAATGAATTTTCATTTTAAGTTTCCACTGAGCATAATTTGTACCATTAAAGAAAGGTGGCATGTAGGTAGCAGTACCTTCTAGTCTATTGTCCATAAATAGATTTTAGAGAAAATATTTAAAGAGATAAAATTTAGAACTAACAGAAATTTAAGATCTTTAAAGATGCAACTAAAAGCACAGTTGAAATAACAGAGTGTTTTGAAATCCTATATTAAGAAAAACAACCTTTGATACCAAATGTTGGTCGGAGTGGACACTCAAGAGGGGGGGTGAATTGAGTTCCAATTAAAATTTCTATTAAAAATATTTCTCTTAAAATCCCCCTATTTAAAAAACAAGTGAAACTGTAGTGAATTTATACAGATTGTGAGTGTTCAATTAGTTTCTCAAAGATTTATTAAGTCTCAGTTAATTTAATCAAGAGATTAAATTAGCTTTTGAAACTAACTTACTGATTCACAATAAATATTAACACTTGCTAATTTAACTATCAAAGTAACTTTAAAAACAAATTGTAATTCAAAGTATTTAGCAGCGGAATATGAAATATATATATATATATATAATATACTTTTAAACTTAAGAAATGATTGACAAAAGATGTAACCAAGAGGTTCAGTCTCAATCCGATACCTATTCTTCTCAAAAAATTTATATAAATTTGATCCACACCCTGGATCGGGGTAAACAACAGTGAAAAAACTATCCAGGTACAAATACCTCTACCACAGTTCTATGTGGGAAAACAAGCGACAACTCACGGGCTGTCCAGGTCTTACATGACCTCTACCCCTATCCATAGTGGGGTACAAGGAAGTTATAGAGTTTGAATGTGGATTTTGAAATCCTCCAGCATGGCATAGGAGATAGTGTGTGTATATAAAATATACAGAGTATACACACTGCTCGAAATGTAAATAAAAGAATCACTAAGGAGTATAAAAGAGGTTAGAATGATCTAGTGATGTGAAGAGCAGCTCTGAACTCTTTTGATTGATCAGAAATTCTTCTGAGTCCTTCTCTGGTTTTTTTTTTGAAAAATAGAGTGTCATTTTCTTCCTTTATTTTCAGGTTTTCCTTTATGAGCTTGAGTGCATGAAGAGTTCGTTGTAGTTATTCACTCAAGATGCAGCTTGTGTTCTCCTCTAGAAGGAATTGATTCATATATGTCTAGAGCGCTTCCATTATGAATGTAGTTTTTTTCTTTTGTCTGAATACACCACATTTCAATGTTGTTCATCACCTTGATTTTTACAACTTTCTCGTGCCTTCTTAGATCTTGATTCCTCTTGTTCTGCCCGGTCTTTGTCCTTCCTTTTATAGCTGTCAGCTCTAGTAAAAAGAATGATTACCTTTTTCATGGGTACTAGGTATGGTTCCCTAAAATGCCAAAAATCCACATTAAATAACATTAATTGCATTAAAAACATTATATATGACCTATTTATAATAAATAAATAATACTGAGAGTCATAGAGTTTGACTGGTCAGGCTTTTGTCAGTAGCTTCTGTTGGTAGCAGTTGACTTATGTAGCAGTGACCTATCAGTAGCTCTTTGATCATGTATTGGTAGCTCCTGGTATCAGTAGATATTTGAACTTGTATCGGTAGCTTCATAGCAGTAGAAGTACATATAAACACTTATTCTATCAGTAACTCTGGTGTATCTATAGCTTGTATTAGTAGACATTTAGTCTGTGCATATCGGTAGATCCATTTGGTTCCACTGAAGTATATATATCAGTAGACTTATTCATACCAGTAGACTTGTTCTATTGGTAGCTCAGTTTCTATCAGTAGCTGTCTATATCGGTAGAATTTATACATTTCGGTAGCTCTACATACGGTGACCCTTGCCTATCAGTGACTATGTCTATCGGTAGACTAAGTCTATCAGTATTTATAGGCATATCAGTGACTTAACACTTTTTTTTATGTAGAACAAATCCGATTGAGTTAGAATTATCTCAAAAGTCATATAAACATAGATAAACATTGAATAACATATTTCTAAGATTATTTAAATATAATTATCAACTTGATCATAGATTAAAAGAATTAATATATAGATACACATTATTTGGGATTATCAAAGTATGTGAAAGCATAATTGGGATTATCAAAACAGGCAAGGTCAACACTATCAATAAAAAAATAACATGGGCCTTAGAACCGAGTCACCCTATTGAAGTAGGTAAAATAGGACCTCAAATCCAAAACACCATCTCATGGAAATAAACCAAAGAATAATCACTCCCATGTGCTCAACTAATCGAAGGCCATCCATCTGAGTTACCCAAGAACTGACCAAAAATAACCCATGGCCAACCTATTCAAATGAAAAAAATACGAAAACAAAAAACACAAAATAAACACTTTTTATCCAATCATAAGGACCACAAGAACCACCAATTTCCTATAAAAATATTTATAGAACTATTCAAAGAACAATCAAATCAAAATACCTGAATGTCTCTCATTGATTATATAATATTGAAAAATAAACCAATACAAAAAATATAGAATAATCCTAATAAAAAATATCAATTAATGCCTATGATAAAACTAGGCCATCACAAAAAATATAGTGAATAATTCTATAAACCTTGATACAAATCTATGAAGAAGAATTAATTCGTCCTTACCACTCAATTCCAAGGCTTTTTAGGGACACCCACTAGATGGATTTCACAAAATAAGGAATGAAATAACCCTCAAGGATATCTTAAAAAACAACCCATACATTCTACGACCATTGGGTTTCTCATGACTGTACTGTGGTGATTTCAATAATCCTCAACTTTGTATTCCCATTATTGTTTTTTTCTGATTCACTGGGAATGACGATGATTTGATGAGGTGAGCTGTTTCACGACAGATCTGGTTTTCGACGATCGTTCGCGATCAGTTTTCGTGGTGGTTGGAAGATGATGTTGACACAGTGATGGATGTCAATGGTGAATGATGATGGTTGGTGGCAAGGTGATGCGGTCTATCTTCAAGCATGATTCTCGGTGGTGGTGTTCTTTTTTAATTTTGAATTTTGAACTTGGATGCAGTTGTTTGTTTTGGGTTCCCGCTTGGTCTATCTGTAGGTTACCACTAATCCATGAAAGTGGCTTTTGGAAAATCAAATAATAATCTAACTTTCAGGTAAAATAGAAACTTAACTCCCATTTTCAAAATATTTTGAAATAACATCTTTTAAAACCATTTATTTTTGTAATCCTAAAAATGAAACAACCACTTTATTTTAAATCCACCACTTTTTTTAAAAAATCATTTAAAATTTTGATTTCAATATCAAAATACATCATTTGTTTTCAAATAAAATAAAAAAAATTAAAATTATTTCTTAATAATCAATTCCACTTTCTCAATATTTTTTTTAAACCCATAAAAAATATTTCAAATGACAACATTTTAAGAAATTACATAAACACACACTACATAAAACACACCACAAATCCAAAAGAAATGTTAATATATCACAAGTCCCAATTGAATCACCTTTAATAACTGGTAATTAACCAATAGAAGGCTAAATATAAAACCTAAATGGGACGTGGAATCATTTTAGACAAAAACCAATGATTTGATAGACTATAGGCTCGACAAAAAAATTTCTAGTACATCTAAAGATCAATCATTTGATTGTTTCCTAGTTACTATGGTCGTGAAAACCAACCTTACACCACTAAAAGTTCTTCTATTTCCATCCCAAAATAAAATCCGACCCTCAATGAAACTTTTTCATGTAATTTACGATCAATAAATGATCAATAAAAACAAAATAAAATTTATAAATCAAAATTTTAAACCCAACTACCTATGGTGATTCAAACATTGTCGTGGTAGGTGGTGATCATGAACTTATTCAGAAAAAACCTCCCAAGTTTTGATATCCAATCTTAATTCGATCATACCATGAAATCCAAAATAAAAAAAGGGTTAGTAAAGATAAAACCAATGTTACAATGTTGAATGGATCCCAACTCTTGTAATACCATTTTATCATGAGGAAACCTGAGCCATCCCTCCATCAGACGCCTGACACAGTTTGTGACATACTATTGGGTAATAACTTCACCCAGTAAATAAATAATTAAATGAGAAGTGAAAAATAAAATGAATTTTTTTCTTTACCTATCTGTACATCAGATGTCCATTACAAAAAGAAAAATGTAGGAAAGAATAAATAAAGAAAAATAATACAAGTAAATAGTCTATTAAAAGAAAACTCTCCCTTATCCCTAGAATCCCTCCCCTGCAAGTTATAGATGCCCACTAGATGACTTATCTCCCTCAAATAGTAATTATTAATAACCTCCTCACATAGAAATTATTAAAATCCTAATTGGAAAAATTAAATTAATTAGGGACGAAAACATGAAAATATTGTAAAGTAAAAATAGTTCCTATGAAATCAAGTAAAAGTCAAAGCTCACTGAATATATTAAAATAAATATTAACCTAATATAAATGATTGATCTTAAGAGTTTCCAAAATTTGAATAATATACTACAGCTGAAAAAATGATAAAGATGTATTGTTGAGAAATAATATTAGTAAGCATGCCAAGTTACCACTCCCCAAGTAAAATAATTCACATAGAGGATCCTTATTATTCTAGTTTTAAATATAATAAAAAAATAGGGTTTCATTTTGTTATTTTAAATCACACATCATTAATATTTATAAGCATTCAATTTTAATTTCATTAAAAGAAAAAAATCATCAAGAAAATTATCTTTGGAAAATTCCCCTTATTAATTAAAAAATCCATTTTAAAACTAACACTATAAACATTATATAAAAAATTATTTTAACTACACTTTAGGGTAACCATTTTCCATGAAAGAAAAAAATGGTATGAAAATAATTAAGGCACAATAAATTAAAATATATTCCCTCATGTTTAATAAAATATAGGGTATGTAATCATGGTAAAATTCTAAACATTAAGTGAGGAGTCCTTAAAAATACTCGGCTTGCAAAGATCTTTTAGAATACCGATTTGATGCATAGTCAATAACCAAACCAATTACTCTTAATTAGCCTCAATAGTGGCATAGTACACCATGAACATTCCCTTCCATGGAGATATATTCCATCTAATTGAAACTAAACAGAAACCATCACCCATTTCCCACTAATATTCATAGGATCCCATGATAACAGTGATGGGTAGGTGAGAAAGAAAGAAAAAATATAAAATCTCAAACTTGAATAAATATAAACCATTACACTTGATAATCCCACATCTGAACACCATACATTCAAAGACCCTATTTAAATTTTATTACCTCCATGGAGGCATGTAGTGTTGAGAATAAAGATTTGAGGTACTAACTAAGCCTTCACCTTTTAAATTTATAACCATTATCTATGGAAAACATATTTATTTGCAACACCAATTCTAAATTTAAGGAAATCATTCTAATATTTTTTCATGTTTAAAAATAGTACTTATCATTTTATTCTAAATAATAAAATCCACTTAAATACCAATTTGAATGCATGGATGAGTTTCTAATTTAAATCTCCAATGTTCCACTTCCACTATTAAACTAATTAACACTTATAAATATAAATATTCCATACAGTACATGAATTCAAATACTTCACATGTTATTAGTTACATACACATGCATATATATATACATACCTATGTATATGGTTATAACGGTTCAGCAGGTCACAATTTTTTTTTAAATCAACACACTTTTAATTGAAAATTATCTTTGAAATATTACCTTGATTCTTGGAATTTAAATAATTAATTTAAATTATAAAAAATTGTAATTAAAATATCACATTAATGATCCAAAATAACTTTAAAAAATCCTCATTAAATTTTTAAAAGTTCCACTCTGGAATTCATCAAAACAAGACATGAATAATTTTTACAAAATAGTTTTATTAACATGATTTTAATTAGGGTAAAACCATCCAAGTGAAATGAAAATATTTTGATATTTTATTTTAAAATTCCTATAGATATAATTAATAATATTCATTAATATCAAAATAAGTGAATAAGAAACCAGAAAATTAAGGTTTACAAATCTAAATCCCAAAAACAATGGGAAACACACCTCAGATTCAACAACACATGACCTAGAACATGCCGCCTTCAATGATGGGCATCAATTTGGGGGGAAATAGACCACTATAAACCCTATCATGCCCCAATATATGTTATGTCTAGAAACCCTAGGACAGACCGAACCAAATTTTAGTGACTAAAAAGGACACATTACAATAAAAGAGGAAGGGGATGAAGAAGAGGCCAGACTTAAGGGGTTTGACTATGGACCATGGATAATAAGGATGAAAACATCATGGATGAGGAGTCCTAGGAGCGGGGATGTTCACTAAATTGGTTTTGGTTAATGGAAAAAGATTATACATGAACGGTTTGTGGGAGGTATGTCACTAAAGGGGAGGGGAGGTCGCAATAAGGGTTGTTGTATGGTGGATAGGGGGATCTGAGTGGGAGAGGGGATCCACAAGGAAAAAGTGTGTCTCAAGAGGATGGGGGGAAAATTAAAGGTGAAAATAGGGAAATATAATAAAAAATAATACCTTTTTTAAAAAATTAGGTTCAGTGCATGGTTTACTCACATAGTTTAGTATGCCGTGTAGAAACCATTCCACCTACACTGGGTAATCAAAACACCTCACATAGTTAATTCATGGATCCCAAACGGTTTAGAAAAACATATAATAACCATTCCAAATGGAACCATCCCAGGGTATAACTAGTTACACAATGTCCGCATGGTTTGGATAAATGCATTGGCTAACTCTGCACCCAATTTAAACATTTAAAATTAAAAAAAATCATCCTAAAATATCAAAGCCCATATCTTAAAAAAAATCTTCTCATGATTTATCACATTAAAGAACACATAATACAACCCTAAAAGATTGTGAGACCTAGTATATTTGGGAAATTATTTATATAGTAGATTAACATGATATCTAGATACACCAACAATATTAAAAACTCAAAAACATTGCCTTATATTCCATAAATCATCTAATACAACAAGTGATAACCTAGGGATGTACATAATTAAGGGGTGAGATATAAATCCCAATTAGAGAATAAATAAATCATATCATAAGATAAATAAGTACATGTGATCCAATAGACTTATCAAGTTTACCTATGTGGGGTGAGAATTAATATTTTGAACAATGAGGCATGATATATCATGATAACATAAAAGAAACATAGGAATGCGGGAAAAGATTAAAATATGAAATCATAAACATAATTCACGGATAAAATAAAAATACAACATAACAAAGTGTGATAATAATAACCACCTATACACCATACATGGAATATCATGAGATTAAAACATTACCCAATTCATTTAAAGGATATATAATTTTGGGCCCACCTGTCACTTTCATATCATTACATGCATAAGTGTGTCACATAGATCATACAACATAAATATGTATTTCATCAATTTTAACCACATAATTAAGGAGTTCCAGTTAAAAACTCATAAATTTGAAATCAATGAATTATATGTACAACTAGGTGAATACACTTGAGTGGAAATGCGTATGAGTATTCACAACACAAATGTTTGGAATGGAAAATCACAGGACACTTTTAGTAGCATAATAGAATAAATAAATAT
The DNA here is from genome assembly GCA_963277665.1 of Viscum album. NCBI lineage: Eukaryota > Viridiplantae > Streptophyta > Magnoliopsida > Santalales > Viscaceae > Viscum > Viscum album. The sequence goes on from OY728157.1 coordinate 2,076,615,489, forward strand.
TAATATGAGTGATTAATGAGTGTGAAATTAAAATCCCATCACTTGTTAATCATAAGAGAAGTAATAGGGATGTGTGAAAACATATCCTAACATGAACAAGTGAAAAAAGACATAATAAGAAGGAGTTTTATTAATAAAGAGGATAGGGAGAGGATCCCTTACCTTTATAGGGTGACTCTAAAATATTTGGGGGATATTCTTGAGAGATTAGGGGAACCATGGTATAGATATAGATATCATATGGAATAGTAAACTCATTCTATAAGGGATTTTAGTTAAGATTAATGGGAGGTTCGTTGTATTTATATAGAAAAATAGAGGTGAATTATTTATTAATTTCCAAACCCTTGTTTTGGATTCTATATGATAAATTAATCCAAAACACAAACTATCCCATGGTTTTGCCCATTATTTTTTCCAAAGTATTGTGTTTTTCATTATTTTAAATATTTATTAACCTATATCATTAAAATAATAACCTTTGTAATGTGTAATTGAGTCATGTTTATAAAGAATTGATTTTAAAACCTTAAAAACAATATTAGTTTTGAAGAATTCATTATGTTTTTATATTATTAATTAAATAAAAGAATACATTATTTTAATTTTAAAATATCTATTTTGTTATGGATACCTTTTATGGAATATATTACATCACTTTTGAACCATTATGATGTCATAATACAGACAATAAATTTACACTATTTTTAATTTTCACTCAAAAATTCGACTATCTCATAAATTTAAGTAAAATTTCCCATTGGATAATTTTGAATTTTTGATTTCTTTAAGTGATTATTTGAAATTCCATAATATTTAAAATTTTATTTCCATGTTATCGAGTAGTGAATTCATAAGAGCTTCAATGTTCAGTTAATTTCTCGAAAGATTTATTAGTTCTCAATTTTATCAATTTGATAATTAATTAAGATTTTGAAACTAATCTAATAAACCAATACTGTTATAAACACTATCTAAGACTAACTATGAGAATTCATTTTAGTTTTATGAAATATGTGATAAAAACATAGTAAAACTAAATGGTAAAAACAAAGTGGAAATAAAACAAGAGGTTCAGTCTCAAGAAGAGACTTAATCCTCTCCACCTAGTGATCACCTACCAAAAAGAAGTTTAATCTAATAAATGGTTTGATCCAGACCCTATATCAAGGTTGAAAACAGCCCACAGGGCTGTCCAGGTCACCCTTTACCTCTACCACTATTCTTTGTGGAAAAAACAACAAACATGTCACACACGACATCTTCCACAGTTATACATGGGATACAAATAGATAAAAATAGTGTAAGATTGAGGATATCATGTATCCTCTAGTTATTCATAGAAGTCAGTGTTTGTAATGTAGAAATACACACATTGCCTAGAAATGTAACTAAATTAACAAAATAGAGCTAAATATGTAGAGTTAGGTTTGAAAGGCTCTTTTTGTTATGTGTTGAAGTTTTGGACTCTTTTTATGAAGTGGATTTGAAGTTAGAGTCCTCTTCTGGAAGTTGACAAAAAACAGAGTGTCAAATTATGGCTTCCAGCCACAGGTATAGTTGTGCAAGTATATTCTCCTCCTTCCATGATATGCTAAAATAGTTTGTCAATTCGATTGTCATCTTGGTTGATATTGCCTCATGTGTTATTCTATTATTATGTTCACAGTGGTTTCATGAGAGTTGCAGAAGTTCTTAAGTATCTATCGTAGGCTTTCACCACACCATTATCTTTTATTTACATCTTCTCTCTTTGAAATACATCTTATTTTCAAGGACCAATAAAGAGAATTTTCGTTCCACATGAATCAGCTCATCATACCCCGTATTGTCTACTAAAATTCCTACAAAAGATTATGAAATATGCCAATATTATTAAATGACACAAATATGAACCTTATAAATAATGTTAATAAATGAATATTTAAATAGTATATCGGTGACTCGTCTTTTGGTGTCTCTTTCTGTTAGTATTGGTAGATCGTTCTGTCGGTCTTTCCATATGTTGGCGACTCATTACAATGGTGTCTTGTTTTAACGGTTAGTGCTTCCTTATATTGGTGAAACAATTGATCTATTGGTGAGACAATTGAAATATTTTTGATATAGTAGAAAAGATGGTGAGTCCTTGTGTCAGTAGCATCCTACAATGGTAGGTCACATGGACTGATGGTAGGTTGTCTGCATCGATGAGTCATATGCAACGGTGAGTCATCAGTGTCAGTGTCATGTGAAATGGTGAGTCTTGTGAGACTTTACAATGGTGTCATCTTCACATACATAGAACATATTCTTAGAACATATTCCTGTTTGAACTATCTATCAAGGATTCATATGTCTATTGGTGTTAGAGAATCATACTTAGATAATTTTAGATGTTCTGTCTATCTTACAATTAATCAAAGTCATAGAGTGTTAATGTCCATAAACACATAGATAATCAGTTATAAGCATGTTTATATTTAAACATACATATATAGTTATATGATTTAAATGATCAGATATTTAAGATAAAACTTTTTACATAATTTAGGTTTTTACATGAGATATGATATATGTAAATAGTTACATGATTTGTGATAATTAAAATCATTTTAGTCTGAGATAGTGGCCAAAAGTATCTATGGACCAATAATCTCCCCCTTTTTGATAATCAAAAATCAAGGCATTATTAAGTATAATCAAAAAAATATTAAAGTAAACACATAATAATGTATCAGAGAGAAGATTAAAATAATGTATCATAATTCTCATGATAATGCTTAAACTTATAATAAGGCATAATAATGATACCCCATTTTTAATAGTGCTTAATAAGATTATCCTCCTTTTAATAAGTTTTAATAATGTTCTACCCCTTTTGGGATTATAAAAAAGTGGAATTGGAAATGAACACTAAAAAAGAAAAGGAGAAACAATGAAATAACATCCATAAACAAAATACACTGATTTAGAAAAAGTAATATGACTCAGCCCTATAAAAAAATCACTTGACACTATGTGGTAGGGTCAAGGGGTTCCTTACCCTTATCAGAAGGATTAATAAATTGTTCATAAAGAGGGTTAGGATGAGAAGTAGGAGGGTCTCAATGGATTTTCAGAGGAGGTAGAGGAACTCATCAAGAACTATAGAATATATGGTAGGTATATGTTGAGAAATAATATCAGGCTGAATAGTTTCTATAAGGATAGGTCTGATCTGAGATAAAGCCTTAGAAACTCACATATGAGGTTGAGAAGGAACTAAACTAGTAGAGCCAAGTGGTTTAACAGGATGTACTAAAATGGATTCACTTTGGAAATAGAGACATGGTTTTAACAGATTGATGAACTCTTCAATGATTTCACCACCATATTTTATTTCTTTTTCAAAATAATCATTGATTTCTATAATTGTTTCTAATAAGGGAACGAATTCTCTCAACATCTGAATCTGATCCTTAAAATCCTTTGTCACTGGAGGAAGAGTATGATTGGTGGCCAAATACTTAAACAGACGTTTCATTTGATTCTTTGTGATGTTTTTGTAGAAAAACTCATAAATATCTTTGGTCTTCTCTTCCTAAGTGTGTGAAAAAATCCTTGTATAATACCTCACATGGTCCTGAACCTTATCCAATGTATCCTCAACCTTGGCCATACTAAAACTAATACTTTTAGTTCTTATTTCAAAACTAAACTAATTGTAGTAAGATCTACATATTGTGAAGATTGAACAGGTGGACCATAGGTTGAAGAACTAGTAAAGGAGGTAAGTTCCTTAAATTATTTTCTTATCTTGGAAAAATTGAGATCTTTAAAATGAGAAACATGATTCTCAAGTCCTTTCATGACACTATCCATTGTATTTCAGTACTTGGTTGTCAAGGAATTGATGTAAATGGTTAACTTATTTATTTAATTCTAGAGCTTGGTGTTGCATGTCACAATTGTTTTTTAGTTTTAATTAAATTTGGATGAATTTCTTTAATAACCATTTTGGAAACTGAAGCAGCATCAGTTTGAGATACACTAGTTGAGATATGAGTAGAACTAAAAGCCCCAGATTGCTTTACAACATCAACCATTGATCGAATTTCTTTCAAATTTTTATTTATCTTTGTATTCTTTCTCTTGGAATCATTAATCGCATACCTCATTTGAGATTGCATTGAGTGTCTTATGGAGGCACATATGTCTTGCTTGAATTGTTCAAAATCATCCTTAGTAACATAGTCAGTAGAAGAGGTCTCATCCACTGGTTCCCTTATATCAAGTGAAAAGACTTCATCATAAGAATCTTCATAATCCAATCTGAGTGCCACATAACTAGTATTCCTTACCCATTCAGCCAAATTATCAGAATCTATAGGAGTAAGATTATAAAGCCTTACTATTCCTATTTGATTCTCTTCATCAGCTTGAGCTACTAGTCTTTAAGGCTCCCCCTCAGTGTCAGCCTTCTAAGAATATTTCTACCCCTCAGTCAATGATTCCTATCTAGGTTTCTTATCATTATATAGAGTTCATTTTCAAGTATATACAACATGAGAAACATGTTTTTCTTGAGAGAAATTATAATCTTGAACAATACCCTCAACATATCCACCAGTATTTTCATCAACAACTTCCATACTAACAACATCTAGATTTTCCTTAGGATGACCAGAGTCACTATCACTACCACATTCAGTACTCTCTTTATTATCACCATCTTCATTCTTTTCATTTCCATTTTCATTACCAACTTACTCATATTATTCTTACCTACCTAATTCTAAACCACTTTCACCACTACCAGCTTCTTGTTTTTCATCTTCTTATTCACTTGATTCACCGACATATTATACACTTCCTTTAACTTATGTTTCTTCACATCAAGTAGATCTGAGAATAGGTTCATGAGAAGGTAAGTACAAACGTGGACTTTTAGGTCCAATAGAGACTCTTTTTGTTGGTCTAGTAGTGTCTGAGTCACTTCTATCAACAAGTGGTAATCCCACACATCTGACAAGAGTAGCAGGCTCGTCCTCCTCATCAAAAGAATAAATATCTGTTCATCTGAACTAACTCTAGGATCCACTAGATCCCTTGGTCTAACTGGGTGATCTATAGGATTTAACTTCTCAAAAAGTCTATCTTTATCACCAACCCATTCCTTCCTTCAGGGGTTCTAGTTAATCATCATTCTCATATTGATTTCTGAGCTTAAAAAGATTCCACTACATTTACTAACTATAGTATCATCATCTTCACATACACAACCATTCTCCTTTATAATTTATGAAATCATTATGAAGTAGAAAAGAGAATTTTAATTACAACCATGTTTTATTGTCTCATTAATGTGCACAATCAGATATATGCACACATTCAACTTAACTCCATTCAATATAAAATCACCGAATATAAATCTTGATACATGGGAGAAGAAAAGTCCCCTTTCCTTAAAAACATCTGGTGCTAAATAAACTTAAATAAAATTCTTCACTCACCATTAAATTCTGAGGAAATGGGTCTCCTGTGGTCCCCATTTCTAGTTAGCACTTTCAGATCTATCTCATAAAAAAATAATTCACTTTCAGGAGGAGAAGTACCTTGATAATAATCAAACCTTCCTTCGCGGAGTACCTTAATACATTCATCCCAATGTCTTGAAGATAAAGAGATTCTCTTCCATTTCACAATTGAATTCAGCCAAGAAACATCAATTCCTCTAAAAAAATCTCAATATTCATTTAAAATTGATATAACAGCTTCAGGGAGAAAACTCTCTCATTATTTTCGAACCAGTAAAGACATCCTTGATCTTGCAGCACCTTCAACAACAAAGAATCGATCTCTAAGAGCCATTCCACAAGTACTTCTTTATTTGAGTTTACAACATAGTTTTCTAGACCAGGATTTATAGGACCTGAAGGTTTTCTTGATTCAACTTTTTTTTTTCTCTTAGAATCACGAGACTCACCATATTCTAGAAATCACTTCACTTTCTTCATTCTGATCAGTACAGTTTTGAGGACTGAAAGTGATAGGCCATGGGTAAATAAAATGAGCGGTGACTGAGAGAGATAGTAGCCGTAAAGGGAGAAGAGTGGATCAATTCAAATTTATATCATATAGGGATTTTGAAATTACAGAATCACAAAACTGTGAAATCGTGAACCGGGTTTCCTAGAATTAATGAAACAATTTCATTTTGATAAAAACATAAAACGTATAGAAACAATGAGTCATCAGTGTCGGCATGAAAACTATGTCAGCATGACAAGAGAGTCGGTGTGACAACAGTGTCAGCATGAAAACAATGTCGACATGGAAACGGTGTCAACATGACAACGGTGTAGGTGTGAAAATAGTGTCAGCACGACAACAGTGTTCGCATGACAATGGTGTCAACATGAAAACGATGTCGGCCTGACAACGATGTTAGTGTGAAAATTCCACAGAAAAAGATCCAAGGAACGGAAAACACTGGGTCTTATTGATTGATCATTCCTAACTCATTTCTAATGTAATTCATTCTTTTAGAGTTCAATGGATTTGTAAATATGTCAGCAAGAAGATATTAAGTGCTAATAAATTCTAAATTGATATCGCCTTTTTGATAATGATATCTCAAAAAGTGACATCTTACATCAATATTTTTTGTTCTAGAATAAGAAATTGGGTTCTTAAAATGTTAATAACACTTGTATTTTCACATTTTATAGGTACATGTCTAAATAGATATCCATAGTCTAGAAGAATGTGATTCATCCACAAAAATTATGCACAACAGCTTCCCACAACTATGTATTTAGCTTCAGAAATATATAATTCTACCTAATTATTTTTCTAACTACACCATGAAACCAACGAATTTCTCAAAATGTGACATGTTCCATTGATTCTTTTTCTATCTAACTTGCATCCACCAAAGTCAGTATCAGAATAACTCACTATATCAAATGATTTACCTTTGGGGTAAAACAAACCAAAATTCATAGAATTCTTGTGGTTTTTGAAAACTATTTTAACAACATTCAAGTGAGATTCATTGGGATTAGCTTGAAAATAGGCACACATACACACACTAAACATTATATCTAGCCTATTAGCAGTCAAGTAGAGAAAACTCATAATCATTCCTCTGTAAGTGGGTTGATCAACAAATTTACCATCTTTATCAAGATCCAACTTACATGTAGAACTCACTGGAGTGTCACTACTTTTAATAATATCAAATCCAAATCTTTTTTAAATTATATTTTTTGTATCTACTTTGATTTAAATGATACATTCTTTATTTTGAAAAATCTGAAATCCAGAAATGAATTTAAGTTCACTCATTAAACTTATTTCAAATTCACTTTGAATCATTTTTGAAAACAGAATACATAAAAATTTCTTGAATATCCTAAAATAATATCATCAAAATAGATTCGAACTACGGAAATATATTTAGAAATTCATATTATAAAAAGAGTAGGGTCAAAAATTCATGTTGTAAAACCATTTAAAATAAGAAAACTACTTAATCTATCATACCAAGCTCTTGGAGATTATTTTAAACCATATAATTCTTTTTGTTAATTTGAAAACATGATTTTGAAAATGAGGGTTTGTAAAACCACAGGTTTGTTCGACAAAAACATCCTCAACTATATATCCATTTTGGAATGAACTCTTAACATCCATATGATAAAGTTTCAAATTAAGATGAGCAGTATAAGCAAGAATGATTCTAATGGATTTAAGTATAGAAATAGGTGAAAATGTTTCTTCATAATCCATTCCTTCTTCTTGACAATAACCATGAGAAACCAATCTAGATTTATTTCTAACAATATTACTAGATTCATCTACTTTGTTCCTAAACACCCACTTAGTGCCTGTGGTCAAGGTGTATTTGGGTCTATCCACAAGTTTACAAACATTATTTCTTTCAAATTGATTAAGTTTATCTTGCTTACATATCACCCAAAATTAATCTTAAGTTGCATCATTGATGTTTTTAGGTTCAATCTGTGACAAGAAGGACTGATGTTTGACCTGATTTCTTAGAGAAGCTCTAGTTTTTGTCCCTTTATCTAATTCTCTAACAACAACATCTAAAGGATGGTTCATAAGAGTTCTATTTGGCCTAGAAAAGGAGTGGATAATAACTTTAGGTTCATCTATAGGTTTGGATTCATCATTTTCAGATTCTTAAGAATTTTGAGAACTGCTCAATTTAATATATTTCTTGACAGAAGTATTAGATGATTATTCATTTATGTATAGGTTTGAAATATCATATTTAAGGTTGTATAGGGAGATCTCAGGTTCATGTGGATCTGTTTCATGAAATTTGATATGACCAGATTCTTTCACACACTTGGTTATTTTATTAAAGACTCTATAGGCTTTAATATAGGTCGAGTAACCTAGGAATATTATTTCATCACTCTTGGATTCAAATTTTTCAAGATTATCCTTTGTGTTAAGGATATAATTTTTTTAACCAAAAACATTTAAATAACTAACATTGGGTTTTATTATGTTCAATAGCTCATAAGGAGTCTTCTTGAGAATATGTCTAATTAAGACTCTATAAATTATGTAACAAGCTATATTTACAACCTCAACCAAAAAATAAATTGGTAGATCATATTTATTTATCATTGTGCAAGCTATCTATTGTAAAGTGCTATTCCTTCTTCCTACAACTCCATTTTGTTGAGGTGTCCTAGGTGTTGAAAAGTTATGACTATATCCATTGTTGAGAAAAATGATTCAATTTCTTGATTATCAAACTAAAATCCATGATCACTTCTTAAGGATTTAATTTTAAGTCCACTAAGATTTTCTACTAATTTAGCATTATTGGTGAATTAAGTAGTAGATTCACATTTGTGAGCTAAGAAATAAGTCCAAGTATATCAAGAATAGTCATATACAAGAACATAAATATAGTTCTTCCCATTTAAACTAGAGACTCAACATGGTCTAAACATATCCATGTGAACAAACACTAAATGTTGAGATGTTGAAACCTATTTCTTATATTTGAATGATATCTTGTGTTGTTTACCCTTTTGAAAAGGATTACAGACTTTGTCATTTGGAAACTCAAGTTTGGGTAGATCCTTGACTAGTCCATTTCTAGTAATATTTCTATAAGAGTGTACATTACAGTGTCGTAATCTCTTATGCCAAAGTAAGGACTCTTTATTAGAGGCATTTAAATAAGAATCATTTTGAGAAACTAAGGAATCTACGTTAACATAATATACATTTTCATTTCTAAAGGAAGAAAATACGAATTCGTTTTTAGATTTAAAAACATTTCAAGAATCATTTTAAAATTTAACACGAAATCCATCATCACATAATTGTGAAATACTAAGAAGATTATTCTTTAATCCATAAACCCAAAGTACTTTGGAAATTAAAACTGAGTTAGAGTAACCACAATGGCCTAATCTAGTTATTTTTCCTTTAGGATTATCACCAAAGGTGACATATCCATCATTAATCATGATTAGGTTCTTGCAGCATGAATAATCTCCTATCATGTGTCTTGAAAATCCACTTTTCATGTACCATTGACTATTGCAGGAGCTCTTCAAACAACTTTCCTATATGATAATCAAACAAAAGTAGATTTTGGTACCCATACTAGTTTGGGTCAAGTGACATTAGTAATTAATGCTTTTGGTACCCAAATTTTCTTTATGAGTTTTATATAAGAATTATGTAACATATTTGAAAATTATAATCTATTTGGTCCATAAAAACTATAGGTAGTAAAATATTTTCCCGAATTGGTAGTAGTATTGGAATTTTGATTTTAAGGTAGAAGAACAGACTTTCCAGATATAGTTACAAAAAGTGTTTTAGATAAGTTTCTCGGTCTAAGATGATATCCAATACCATAAGTGTACTTAGGAGCTATCTGTTTACTAAGAATTTGTGTAAGATTAATTTTCTCATTGGTAAAATTATCTAAATATTTCTTCAATTCCTCAATGGGAATTTTTAATTCATTGTTTTCTTTGAACAGTTGAGATTTTTTTCCTTTTTTTTAGTAAGTTCAGACTTAATAGTTACAGTAAGAGCATGATGTTTCTTTAAAGAATTATGTTTATCTTTTAGTTCATTACAAGTGTATTCCATCATGTTACAATATTCAAATAGTTCATCACTTGTCATATTTTCAGACTCACTTTCATTTCTAGAATAATAGGAATTGTGTGTAGGTGAATCTAAGATTACCTCAAATGTGATTGTCATGGAACAAATATTTTCCATGTCATATTTACCATCATGAGATGATGATGATTCACTAAATCTATCCTCAGAGGCACTCCCGGTGGCCTTCATAGCTTTTTTATACTTCTAGTTTTTGTTTTCATACTTCTTTTTGGATTTTAATTTTTGACAATCAGCTTTAATATGTCCTATCCTCTTACATTTATAATAGACAATCTAATCGGATTTTTCATTTCTTTTCTAGTCCTTTTCTAGCTTCCCTTGTTATCATATCTTAGTTTGTAACTGGGATTCCGGAAAAACATTTTCTTCCTATAGAATTTCATGAATCTTCTAGCCAGTTGAGTCATATCTTCATCACTATCTGATATTGAGTCATCATTACTAGATCTTTCAACTAAGGTTAGCACCATCTCTTTTTTCTTATTATTATAGGTAGTAGTCTTAAAGGCTATATATTTTATCTTGGGTTTATCCTATTCTTATTTTTTTTGACTTTTATCTCTTCCTCATATATCATCAATTTTCCAATGAGTTTTATGTCAGGTAATTTTCTAATGACACATGATTCTATAATTGAGATAGAAGTTCCTCTCCATGTATTAGGTAAGAATTTGAGAATGCTCATAATTTGTTCTTTGGTAGTAACATCTCTTCCCAGAGAGATCATCGTGTTCACTATTTTATTGAACCTGAGATACTTGTTAGAAATAGGCTCATCAGGCTTCATCTTAAAGTTATCATATTTAATAGTATATGTGTTAAGTCTCATTTCATTAATACTGTAAGTTACTTCATGTGAAATAGAAAAAGTGTCCCAAATTTCTTGGGTTGTTTTACATGCTAAAATTATATAAAATTCATTATTTCCTAGGTAATAGTATAAGGCATTCATGGATTTGCAATTATTATTATAATTAGTCTTAGATGGGTCATCCCAAGTAGTTATAACAGTAGAAGGAACCTCATACTCATCTACAATTGAAGGAAAAATTTCAAAACCCATACTTTCTAAGTGCATTTTCATTTTAATTTTACATTGGGCATAATTTATTCCATTAAATATTGGAGGTATGTTTGCTGCAGAACCTTCCATTCTATTATCCATATTAAAAATAATTGATCAAAATTTTAAAAAGAAAAAAATTTATTATTGAAAAAAATTTTAAGATCATTGAAATACAATTAAAATCATAGATAAAAAGATATGAAAACTGGAAATTACAGTCCTATAATACAAAATGTTGGTCGAACTAGATTACTCAAGATGGGGGGGGGGGGCTGAATTGAGTATCTATAATTTTTTTTATAAAAATGGATTATTTGGAATTCCAAAATATTTAAAATTAGATTGCCAATTTAGCAAGTAGAGAATTTATAAGATCTTGATTGTTGAAATAATTTCTCAAAAGATTGATCAGTTCACAGTTGTATCATTTTGATAATTAATACAACTTTTGAAACTAATCTAACAAGTCAATACTGTTATAAAAACTTTCTAAGACTAACTATCAGAGTTCAATTTAGTTTTATGAAATATGTGATAAAAATATAGTAAAACTAAAAGGTAATAACATAGTGGAAATAAAACAAGTGGTTTCATCTCAAGCAGAGACTTAATAATCTCCACTTAGTGATCATCTGCCACTAAGTAGTTTAAATTAACAAAAAGTTGGATCCACACCTTGGATCGGGTTTCACAAGAGCACACAGGGATATCCAGTCCACCCTTGACCTCTACCACTGTAATTAATATGAAAAACAACAAAAAAGTCACACCAAAACTCTTCCATAGTTCTACGTGGGATAAAAATGGAAAAAAATAGTGTGATAATAAGGATATCAAGTATCCTCCATTTATGAACACGAGTTAGTGTGTGTAACGGGAAGATACACACACTTTGAAAAATGTATCTAAATGAACACAACAATGATAAAGATATGGAGTTAGGTTTATAAGGATCTTGTGTGTTAGGAGGTGTATCTTTGGACTCTTTTGTTGAAGTGTATTTGAAGTTTGTGTCCTCTTCTAGAAGTTACTACTAAACAAAGTATCGTATTCCAGCTTCCAGCTACAGGTATTGTTGTGTAGGCAAATTATTATCCTTCCTTGATATGATGAAATAGTTTGCCAATTATATTCTCATCTCAATTGATATTTCCACGTGTGTTATTCTATTATTGACATCGCAGTGGTTTCATGATAGTTATAAATGTTCTTCACTATCTCTCACAGGAATGCACCACACCGATATCTTTTCTATCTATCTTCTCTCTTTAAAACACTTCTTATTTTTGAAGACCGACAAAGATCATGTACATTCCACATGCATCAGATCATCGTACCTAGTACGGTCTGCTAAAAGTCCTACAAAATATTATTAAATATGTCAGTATTACAAAACGTCAAAATTTTATCGTTAGAAATAATATTAATAAATAAATATTTAAACAATCTATTTGTGACTCTTATGTTGGTGTCTCCTTCTGTCGGTATTGATATGTCATTCTATCGGTCTTTCCATGCGTCGATGACTCATTACATTAGTGACTTGTTTCAATGGTGACTCCTTCCTTCTATTAGTGAGACAATAGATCTATCAATGAGAGAGTTGAAATATTGGTGGGACAGTTTAACCGATGGTGAGCCCTTACGTTGGTAGTATCATTCCACAGTAGGTCACTTGGACTGGTGGTAGGTTGTCTGCAATGGTGATACATATGAAATGGAGAGTCTTATACGTTAGTGTCATGTGAAATAGTGTGTTTGATGAGTCTTTCTAGTGGTGTCATCTTCACATAATTAGAAAATATTCCTAGAACATATGCCTATTTGAACTATCTATCAACGAGTAATATGTCTTTCGGTGTCAGAGACTCATACTTTGATAATTTTAATTGTTTTTTCTTTCTTACAATTCAATAAAGTCATAGAGCGTTAATGTCCATAAACACATAGATAATAAGTTACAGTCTAGTTTATATTTAGACACACATATATAGTTATATGATTTAAATTATATGATATTCAAGATAATTCTTTTAACATAATTTAGGTTTTGACATGAGATGTGATATATGTTAATTTATGGCATGATTTTTGATAACTAAAACTAATATAGTTAGAGATAATGGCCAATAGTATCTATGGGACAAAATATATTTTCATTTATATTTAATAAATATTATATAATAAAAATATTTTATTAAAAAATAAATTTTCTTTCAATAATTATTAGATTCATGAAAAGAGTGTCCTCATTGAAACTATATGTTTCCCAAAAAATACAGTTTGTGTTTCATCGCATGAAAATGTAATTTTTATCATACTCATTATTCAATCATTTAAAAAATAACAATATTAGTAAATTATAAACATAATCATTATTTTATTGAAAATATAATATAAAAATTCATACTTTTAGGGTCTAGATACATAGTCTCATATTACACAAGAAAATTCTTTAAGGGTAAGGTGTGAGACCATGGGGTTTTCTTGGGGTGGTTGGAAAACATGGTTTAGTTCATGAACTCAATGAGTTTGAATTTATCCTATAAAAGGTTTTAAAAATACTTCATTTTTTGAATATTTGATAGGGATTATCCAAAAGAAAATCACAGTGATTCTATCTCCCTTAGAAGATCTATTAAATTCACTTCATAGGGCATGATCATACTGGTTGAGACCATCACTTCCTTTGTCTGTGTCAAATGGTATTTCTCATAAGCTTTAACATAATAATCATAATTTTCACTATAAAATGTCTATATTATCAACATTAATGATGTTTAATGGTCTTTTAGAATTTATAGACCATATAATGGTCCAAAATAGCCTAAGTAGTGCTTGTGTTTTCTATAATTCCATTTCTTAAAAAAAAGTCTCGCATTTAAAAGGGAAATTTCAATTATAAATGTTTTTTACAATATTCCCCATTTTAGAAATATTTCCCTTGAAATTTTCATTTCATACACAAAAAAGATGAAGGTAATTATATTTCACCACCTCTTATAGTTCTAATGTCACTTTCTAAAACTTGTGGTTCCACCACAATACATTGAATAGGTGAGTGGTCTTGTTTTGTAAAACGTTGTCTCTATGATATATGATATTCAACAGATTTTCTAAGAATGTAATATCTTTTCCCAATGGTACAACCTCTAGATTCAATATATGTGAGGGGTTTGTTATATACTTTCTCAAGAGAGATACTTGGATCACATCATGTCCTTATTATAGGTTAGGTGAGAGTTCTACTTGATAGGCCACCACTTTTATAAGATCAAGGATCTAAAAGGGCATTATGTATCTCAGACCAAGTTTTCCATTCTTCCCAAACTCATAAATTTCTTCCATGGTAATATATGTAGTAATACTTTTTCTTAGACCTCAAAATCCATGTCTTATCGATGAATGTTATTAAATATGTTCTATCTTATCTGTGCAAATTTCATATGAAGTTTAATGTTTTAAAACTTCTCTATGATATCTTGGATAAGATCAGGTCCGACCAGCTTCTACTCTCCAACTTCATCCCTATATGTTGGAGTCTGACAACTTTTCCTATACAAAGTCTTGTAAGGTTCTATTTGAATGCTAGAATGGAAATTTTGGTTATATGAGAACTCCACTAGGGGAATATATTGATTCCAAAATCCATGGAAATATATTGAAAATGATCTCAGCATATCCTCTAGATATTGAATGGTTATTTCAGACTTACCATCTGTATGAGGGTGATAACTAGCGTTAAATCTCAAATATATACTCAATTGTTATAGAAGGATTCTCAAAAACCATACAGTAAACGTAGAATATCGATCAGATATAATAGATATTTGAACTCCATTTATTCTTACCACATACCCTATGTATATCTTGGCTTGTTGTTCAGAAAAGAAATAATCCTTTATAAAAATTAAATGCACTAACTGGTTATGGAAATCAACTACAACCCAGATGGTGTTATTTCCTTTAGGGGTCCCGGGGAGTCTTATGATGAAATCCATGGTTATGTTTTCCCATTTCCATGTTTTTTTGGAAATTTTTACATCATACCCTTATACTTGTTTCATTCATACTTGAACTTCTAAGATACCAAGAATCATGATGAAATTATACAATCTCCCACCTCATGTTATCTAACAAATTTTTTTCTTCAAATATCTATACATCTTAGTGCTTCCAAGAATAATGGAGAATGATGTTCTATTCACATAATCTAAAAGTTACCTCTTCAGTTTTGGTTTTTATGGGACATATATACTACTTCAAAACTATATAACTCCTTTAGAAAAGTTAAACCAGATAATATTCACTAATTTTTTTTTGTATAATCACACCATCCTTCTGAGACTCCTTGATTCTAGCAAGATTAGATAGATGAGTAGTTATTTGAAAAATTCAGGGGAAAAATGCTTTTATTATTTCTATATCCATTGTATTCATCTACAAGAAAATTGGATCCCTTTAAATCCTCATCATGGATGTGGTTTCACGATCCTTTTTACTCAAATCATTTTCCACTTTGTCTACCTTACTGGAATGGTAATGGATTGAACAATAATAATCATTAATCAGATCTAACCATCTTAATTTTTACATTTAAGATCATTTTTTGTGAATATATACTTCTGGATTTTATGATATGTATATATGACACACTTTTCCCAGTAAATATTATGTTTCCTAATATTAAATGTTAAGATCATTGATGATAAAACTAGATCATGAATTTTGTATTTCTTATTAGGATATTTAATTGGAAAGAGTCATAGGATTTAATTTTTTTATCTTGTCTGAGTGCAAAACCCAATCACTTTTTGTATAAATCATTATAGATTACAAATCCTTCCCCACTAATGGGTGATGGGCGCACAAGTACAGTGACTATACCCATCTTTATTTATTTAAACCTTTCTTCACATTTATCAGTTCAAGAAAACTTGACTCCATTCTAAGTAATATTGGTTAGTGGTATTGAAATTCCTGAGAAATTTCTCAAAAATTGATGATAGTACCTAGATAATCTATGGAAACTATTGATTTATATCATAGATGATGGTTTGGGCCATCCTTGGACTGCCTATTTTTTGATGGATTCATAAATTCCCATTTTCTGGTGATAACATGCCCCAATAATTTTACTTTTTTCACATATAACTTGAATTTATGGTAATTCACAAATAACTTATCATTTTTAAAAGTATTTAATAAATAATTAAATTTCTCTTCATATTCTTCCTTTATTTTTGAGTTGATATGAACATTGACTATAAAGTAAACCATAAATTTGTCGATGTAATCCCTAAATAATATATTCCTCAAGTCCTTGAATATTGATAGAGTATTAGTGAGTCAAAATGGTATCACTATGAACATGTAGTGCCCATATATTGTAAAAAAAATCAAATTTACTTGATAATATCCATATTAAAGATCCAACTTAATAAAGTATTGGGATTCACATAGCAGATCAAATAATCCATGAATCCATGGAAAATGATACTTTTCTTAACTGTGATCTTGTTCGGATCTTGATAATCAATGTAGAGGTGGATTGAACTATCCTCCTTCCTTATGAATTGGATCAACACACCCCCTGGTAAAGCACTTGGGCATATAAAAAATTTAAATAACATTATACTGTAATTGTTTGTTTAATACCACTTATTCATAATGTGACATTATATATGGAGTGTTGTATATTATCAATGATATAGGTGTGAGATCGATTGAGAACTCAACCTCACAACTAGGAGGAAGACCAAACAGTTATTTAGAAAACACTTTAGGGAATTCCCATGTAACACCCCAGGTAAATAAAGAATATGACATTTTTATATTTATCCATATTTGTGAATAAAATATTAATATAACTTTAAAGGGGACGCTATGCTCGATGGTGTACCCAACACGCAACAACGAGTTTCTTGGGAATCTTACGTTGCACTCTAATAATAAAATAATATTATTTTAAATGGTAGTTAACGCCTAGATGTTGTGATGGCGGGAATGAATAGAACTAACTACAAAATGATTATATATGTTTGTCAAATATTCTTACTCTTTACAATAAATGATAGAGGATTAAAAGTGCGAATTAATCCAATTTTAAGCGTAGATAGTCTAATATTCTTTAAAAGGTCGATTAACCGCCTTTTGATGGCGAACCTCTTTTAAATATACTTTTTGGGAAATTTTATGTGTTATATTTGACAAAATAAAATTATTATTTAGAATTGGGACATCAAAATTTACTTTGTTTAAATTTTTTTGTATTTTTCCAAAAAAGTTCAATTTTTAATGAATAGTGAAAAATGTTGTATTTTAATTCAAAACCTCTTTTTAATCTAATTTATTCATATGATTATATTATCTTTTTAATTGGTTTTAAAGTTTAAATAGAATATATTTTTACCATTTAATCCAATAGTGATCATTGGAATTAATTTCACTTTGAAATTGGACTTAAACTAGTGTCAATCTTTTGATACTTATTGTTTCATAAAAACACGCTATTTGCTCTGTCTGCGGGAATTAATTATAAAATTAATTAATGAAAATTCTATGTTATGAATTTGGTAAAATAGACTTCATTTTTTAATTCGGAATATTAAATATATCTTAGGGTGAATTTTTGGTATTTTTCTGAAAATCTCCAATTTTTGATGAATAGTGAAACCACAAAGTGGTGGTTATAAAATTTGATTTTTCGTTTAAATGGGACTTTACCACTTCTGTGATTTGAATTTAAAAAATCCAATTTAAATGTTTTTAATTGTTAAGTAAAATGTGGTTCAATGGGATGAAAATAATTATTGATGAAAAGTAACTTTTAAGTTTTATTAATCGCGATTAAAGGTAATTAGTGTGATTTAAGGTAAAAATGATATTATAATAAAATGAAAATATATTGATACTTGTCCTAACCCTATTGGATGAGTTATGGCCGACCAAGACAACCCATGGGACGATTTTCGGTACCCCATGGAGCCAGTTGGGTTTGATAATGACATTTATGCCTTTTATATAAAGTTAAAATAAAAATGTCACAAACATGATTTGTTTTACTAAAACAATTTTTACTTGGGGTAATACAAGTCAGAATTTTGACTATAAATAGTCTTTGAAAAGCTAAAAATATTTCCTACATCATAGTATTTTTTTATAATTTTTAGACATTAAATAAATTAAATTCTTTATGACATCATGATAATGCAGTGATGACCTCATTATTTAACGATTTAAATAAAATGGAAAGATAATGCAAAATCTAGGACCTACACATGTCAAAAACCTATTGGATGGGTGGATTTCGAACTCTTATCACCTTATCTTTGAAACACATAAATGTGGGACCATTAAAATCCGAAAACCATTTGAAAATAAAGTAACATTTTATACTTTACCAAGAGTGCCCCTCCTCTCCTCTTATAAAAGGCCCCACCTCTACCACCTTACCCACACCTCTCAAACCTTTGGTTCGGCCAAGATCTGATCATTTTGTCTCTCCAAATCCATCTCCTCATCCTAGAAGCATGTACTTAGGCAGGAAGCTCTTCAAGAAACCCTTTTGGTTCAAACCAAAGGGAGTTACCCAATTTTAAGGAGATTAAAGAACGATCGAGTCAAGTCGGGCCCGAGGTAAGGGATCCTACTCCTCTCTTTCTTCTTAAGTACACTCTTTTATGTCATTCCTTTTAAGATAATCTTTATTATTATTTGGATGTTCTTTTATATTAATACTACTGTACTTCTTATGTTCATATAGTGAGAGACCCTATTTTCTCTCATCAATCCATTTTGGAAGTTTTGAGTTGCGCCGTTAGGCTACTGAATTTTCGTAAGAGATCTAACCTCTCTCTTTTTGTAAGTACTCTCATTTATGTCACTTCTTTTAAGCTCCTATTTTTTATGATGGGGTATTTTCTTTTATATTCCTCTTGCTTTAAATTTTATTGTAATATGATGAGATACCCTATTTGATCTCATCAATCCATTTTTGTAAGTTTTATGTGGCGCCGTTAGGCTGCCGAGTTTTCGTAAGGGATTTTTCATATCAATTTTATTCCCGTGATATTTATGATACATTTTCCACAATTTCCTTTGAGTGGTGTATGTACTGCCCATTATTTTACTCATTGTGTAATCTAATTTCATTTATGAGTATTTACATCAATGTTTTATTGTCGTACTTTCACAGGGTGTATGTTTCGAAAGATACCCATGTCGATAAGGGAACCTTTAACCCTCCTCATTTTAAAAGACTTCTTTTGTTATGTCTTTTAATTTACATCTTATTATGTTGGGATATGTTCTTCGATATCCTTATTGATTAAAATTTTATTTCCATGTGATGAGATACCTTTTTTATCTCTCATCAACTCATTTTCTGAATTTTGTGGTGACACCATTAGGCTGTCAAATTTTTGCAAGGGAACTTCTTAACCCAAATTTGATTCTTTGGGATAAACTTATACTCCTTGAATATGTCGTTCTATGAATATGTGTGAATAACCTTTTATTTTTTTACACTTAATATCCACTTATATTTGGTGTATTCGTTTGTCACACATAATTATGTAATTGATTTATCCTTAAACCAAGGATACCGTCTTTGTAAGGGACTTCATCTCAATCTCCTTTCATTGAGGCATATTTCGTTTTATAAACAACTTTCTTTTATACGGTGTATAAAACCATTTGACTTTTAATTTTATACAAAAGGAATATTTTTCTACGATGCGTTTTACAAAACGACAAAATGGAATGTTTCTTTTAACGTACGCGGTGACAACGACCTTTTCCGTCGCTGTGAGTATTATTTGATCTTTGGCTTCCTCAACAAGCCGTAATGTTTTTAAAATAAAATAAATACCATATACTCTTTTATGTATTTTGGTATTGAAAATGGTTTTGATAAAGGATTCTATTTTGTCAATACATTTAAATGATATATTGTGATTGAAATGTGGAAATGTTATCATTCCTTTATATTGGTTTTATGTGTTATAATTTTATAATGGTACTTAGAAATTTTATGGGTGGTTACGTGATAAACCATATGACGGGTGGTGCCGTGAATACTAGGACATGTGGTTACGTTATAACCTCCAATGCATTAGGTATGGAAGTCGTCCGTATTGCTATTCCATTAAGTATGTATGGAAGTTGGACGGATGGCTATTCCATTAAGTGATATGTGTGGAAGTCGACCTTACGGTTATTCCACTTAAGTATGTTTATGTCCCCAGTTACCTTTATATGTTATGTGATCTTTATATGGGTTTTATGGTAATATTTTGGTTACAGAAGGGTAAGTAATGAACTTTTATTCAGTGAAGAGTTTTTACTACTTCGAAAAGGTGAAAAGTATTACTTTGATAAAGTATACATGGTTTACTTGTTGTTTTGAAAAACTAACATTTTTCATTCTTTGTGTATCCCTTACTGAGCTTTTTATGCTCATCCCAAGTTTTTGAAATGTTTTTCACAAGACTTAACGTGGAATAGGGTCAAGGATGGGATCAAGGGAAGTCATGCAACCTAAAACTTGGAACTGGACATGTTCTTTTTAAGAGTTTTTATTTTATGGAAACTTAGTAAAAGTTTCTACTTTGTAATATTTTGAGATGTAATAGTTATGTCCTAATTCTCTAAAACTATAAACCTGAAAAGATCCTCAATGTGAATTATTCATTTAATTCAATATTAAGTAAGATTTAAGGCTGGGGCCTTATAGTTGGTATCAAAGGTCGGTTTAGATAACTTTAGAGGTTAGGGTATTCTTTAAGCATAAGTGACATGACCATAATGGTTAGGATTTCATAAACAGTCCTAGTTTTAGATAAAGTGAATGAGTAAGTATATTTTAGTGTTTATCTTCCTCATTAGTACATGATGGTTTTGTTGATATACTCACACTAACCTTTTTGGTTTTAGTAAATGGCTGGATATAGTATGCACCAAAGTAACAGTGGATGTGAAGGAAACTGTGACTGTATTCTGAGTGAGCAACTGAATGATATGGGAGCTACAATGAGAACTCTTGTGTATATCCTCAACCAACTATCAAGGAGTCATGATCAAACACTTGAACCTTGGTATGTTCTGTAATGCATCATGTACGAGATGACCAATTGATGTGGAAGTTCAAGTAATAATTATAAAGGTAACCATTAGAGTTTATATGATCCATACTTTTGAGGTAATTATGGGTTATTATATGTTATGATGGAAAATGAAAGGCATGAGATAAACTTGAGGTTAAAATATATTATGATTATTTTTGAAGATTTTATCTCGTTATTGGGGAATGTTTTAAGAATTATGTAGTTTTGTAAAAAGGACAACACGCAGACCGTGTGACAACCCATCGTGTCGGACAAGGCTGCGGGAATCGAACCCACAACCAAAGTGCAATGGGTATTTATCGCCGACCACTGGACTACGTGAAGTCCCTGGTTAGTTTGACTAATTCTTTTTCGTTAAATGATTTTATGAATTAAGAGTATGTTGATTTTGGGATATCAATGGAAATTTATTAACCTATCATGGAGGATATGTGATTAGGTTAATTACTTTTCAAAACGAGACTTTAAGAGCAACTGATGTTGTTTGGAGATAAATGTTACGATTTATCTTGGAAGACTATGTGACTAAATCCTTTAAATATTTGGGTTTCAATCTTAGTTTGGTTTACTTTGAGGAAATTTATGGACAAATTGTTTATCGAATGGTCCTCGTTGAACTTTGGGTTTTGTTGGACAAATTTTGGAGATTAAGAATATATTTTCTTTTTATAAAGGGTTATCCTTTTCTGGATTTTATGATCTTGTACTAACCTTTTTAGTTTTGGTTTTGGTTAAAGTCTAAAGACATGGGAAGTATATAGTTCTCTTATGTGGATTAGGTGATTCTCTAGAAGATGATTATAGTACTCTTAATGTGAACAAGTCTTCCAAAATACTCGTCATTTGGAGAAAATATGAGTTTGTGTAAGGAATATAATAAAAGTTGAAAGTCAACATGATAAGTGATTATGTTTCCTTATGAATAAATTCCTCAATAAAAAGTAACATAAAACAAAAATGTTTTCTATTAACTTTTCCTACTGGGGAATTGAATACTGTATAACCCATCACAAGTTTGTGATTTTCTTATGGTTAACTTTTTCTTAGACATGTTTACTATCACTCTCCATCAGAACATGACCCTTTGTTTTTTCCTCCATGTCCATATTTTCATACTTTGAATCCTAGTATGGGTTAACTCGGGTGACCTCTGTACTTATCTTTCTTTATTTTAAAGTTATTGTTTTACCGACTCTTGTTCTGATGTGGGACTTTCAAGGATATTTCCAAGCCCAATTTTAAAATTGTGAGGACGCAATTCTCAAAAGGGGGGAAGGATGTAACACCCCAGGTAAATAAAGAATATGACATTTTTATATTTATCCATATTTGTGAATAAAAAATTAATATAACTTTAAAGGTGATGCTATGCTCGATGGCGTACCCAACACGCAACAACGAGTTTCTTGGGAATCTTACGTTGCACTCTAATAATAAAATAATATTATTTTAAATGGTAGTTAACGCCTAGATGTTGTGATGGCGGGAATGAATATAACTAACAACAAAATGATTATATAAGTTTGTCAAATATTTTTACTCTTTACAATAAATGATAGAGGATTAAAAATGTGAATGAATCCGATTTTAAGCGTAGACAATCTAATATTCTTTAAAAGGCCGATTAACCACCTTTTGATGGAGAACCTCTTTTAAATATACTTTTTGGACAATTTTATGTGTTATATTTGACAAAATAAAATTATTATTTAGAATCGGGACATCAATATTTACTTTGTTTAAATTTTTGGTATTTTTCCGAAAAAGTTCAATTTTTAATGAATAGTGAAAAATGTTGAATTTTAATTCAAAACCTTTTTTTAATCTAATTTATTTATATGATTATATTATCTTTTTAATTGGTTTTAAATTGTAAATAGAATATATTTTTACCATTTAATCCAATATTGGTCATTGGAATTAATTTCACTTTGAAATTGGACTTAAACTAGTGTCAATCTTTTGATACTTATTGTTTCATAAAAACATGCTATTTGCTCTAACTGCGGAAATTAATTATAAAATTAATTAATGAAACTTCTATGTTATGAATTTGGTAAAATATACATCATTTTTGAATTCGGAATATCAAATATATCTTAGGTTGAATTTTTGGTATTTTTCTGAAAATCTCCAATTTTTGATGAATAGTGAAACCACAAAGTGGTGGTTACAAAATTTGATTCTTCGTTTAAATGGGACTTTACCACTTATGTGATTTGAATTTCAAAAATCCAATTTAAATGTTTTTAATTGTTAAGTAAAATGTGGTTCAATGGGATCAAAATAATTTTTGATGAATAGTAACTTTTACGTTTTATTAATCGCGATTAAAGGTAATTAGTGTGATTTAAGGTAAAAATGATATTATAATAAAATGAAAATATATTGATACTTGTCCTAACCCTATTGGATGAGTTATGTCCTACCAAGACAACCCATGGGACGATTTTGGGTACCCCATGGAGCCACTTGGGTTTGATAATGACATTTATGCCTTTTATTTAAAGTTAAAATAAAAATGTCACAAATATGATTTTTTTTACTAAACCAATTTTTACATGTGGTTATACAAGTCATAATTTTGACTATAAATAATCATTAAAAATCTAAAAAGATTTCCTACATCATAGTATTTTTTTTATAATTTTTAGACATTAATTAAATTAAATTCTTTATGACATCATCATAATGCAACGATGACCTCATTATTTAACGATTTAAATAAAATGGAAAGATAATGCAAAATCTAGGACCTAAACATGTCAAAAACCTATTGGATGGGTGGATTTCAAACCCTTATCACCTTATATTTGAAACACATCAATGTGGGACCATTAAAATCCGAAAACCATTTGAAAATAAAGTAACATTTTATACTTTACCAAGAGTGCCCCTCCTCTCCTCTTATAAAAGGCCCCCACCTCTACCACCTTACCCACACCTCTCAAACCATTGGTTCGGACAAGCTCTAATCATTTTGTCTCTCCAAATACCTCTCCTAATCCTAGAAGCCTTAACATAGGCAGGAATCTCTTCAAGAAACCCTTTTGGTTCAAACCAAAGGGAGTTACCCAATTTTAAGGAGATTAAAGAACGATCGAGTCAAGTCCGACCCGAGGTAAGGGATCCTACTCCTCTCATTCTTTTTAAGTACAGTCTTTTATGTCCTTCCTTTTAAGATCATCTTTATTATGATTGGGATGTTATTTTATATTAATACTACTGTACTTTTTATGTTCATATGGTGAGAGACACTATTTTCTCTCATCAATCCATTTTGGAAGTTTTGAGTGGCGCCGTTAGGCTGCCGAATTTTCGTAAGAGATCTAACCTCTCTCTTTTTTAAGTACTCTCATTTGTGTCACTTCTTTTAAGCTCCTCTTTGTTATGATGGGGGATGTTCTTTTATATTACTCTTTCTGTGAATTTTATTATAATATGATGAGATACCCTATTTGATCTCATCAATCCATTTTTGTAAGTTTTATGTGGCGTCGTTAGGCTGCCGAGTTTTCGTAAGGGATTTTTCATCTCACTTTTATTCCCGTAAGATTTATGCTACATTTGCCACAATTTTCTTTGAGTGGTGTATGTAATACCCATTATTTTACTCATTGTGTAATATACATTCATTTATGAGTATTTACCTCAATGTTTTATTGTCTTTCTTTCACAGGGTGTATGTTTCGAAAGATACCCATGTCGGTAAGGGAACCTTTCACCCTCCTCATTTTAAAAGACTTATTTTGTTATGTCTTTTAATTTACATCTTATTATGTTGGGATGTTTTCTTCTATATCCTTATTGATTTAAATTTTATTTCCATGTGATGAGATACCTTTTTTTATCTCTCATCAACTCATTTTCTGAATTTTGTAGTGACGCCATTAGGCTGCCAAAGAGTTGCAAGGGAACTTCTTAACCCAAATTTGATTCTTTGGGATAAACTTATACTCCTTGAATATGTTGTTCTATGAATATGTGTGAATAAAATATGATTGT
This sequence comes from Viscum album, assembly GCA_963277665.1. Classification (NCBI taxonomy): domain Eukaryota; kingdom Viridiplantae; phylum Streptophyta; class Magnoliopsida; order Santalales; family Viscaceae; genus Viscum; species Viscum album. The sequence goes on from OY728157.1 coordinate 2,076,640,845, forward strand.
TTTACACTTAATATCCACTTATATTTGGTGTATTCGTTTGTCACACATAATTATGTAATTGATTTATCCTTAAACCAAGGATACCATCTTTGTAAGGGACTTCGTCTCAATCTCCTTTCATTGAGGCATATTTCGTTTTATACACAACTTTCTTTTATACGGTGTATAAAACCCTTTGAATTTTACTTTTATACAAAAGGAATCTTTTTCTACGAAGCGTTTTAAAAAACGACAAAAATGAATGTTTCTTTTAACGTACGCAGTGACAACAACCTTTTCTGCCGCCGCGAGTATTATTTGATCTTTGGCTTCCTCAACAAGCCATAATGTTTAAAAAAAAAAATAAATACCATATAATCATTTATGTATTTTGGTATTGAAAATGGTTTTGATAAAGGATTCTATTTTGTCAATATATTTTAATGATATATTGTGATTGAAATGTAGAAATGTTATTATTCTTTTTTATTGGTTTTATGTGTTATAATTTTATAATGGTACTTAGACATTTTATGGGTGGTTACGTGATAAACCATATGACGGGTGGTCCCGTGAATACTAGGACAGGTGGTTACGTTATAACCTCCAATGCATTGGGTATGGAAGTCGGCCATATGGCTATTCCATTAAGTATGTATGGAAGTTGGCCGAATGGCTACTCCATTAAGTGATATGTGTGGAAGTCGACCTTATGGTTATTCCACTTAAGCATGTTTATGTACCAAGTTACCTTTATATGTTATGTGATCTTTATATGGGTTTTATGGTAATCTTTTGGTCATAGAAGGGTAAGTAATGAAATTTTATTCAATGAAGAGTTTTTACTACTTCGAAAAGGTGAAAAGTATGACTTTGATAAAGTATACATGGTTTACTTATTGTTTTGAAAAACTAACAGTTTTCATTATTTGTGTATCCCTTACTGAGCTTTTTATACTCATCCCAAGTTTTTGAAATGTTTTTCACAGGACTTAACGTGGAATAGGGTCAAGGATGGGATCAAGGGAAAGTCATGAAACCTAAAACATGGAACTGGAAATGTTCTTTTTAAGAGTTTTTATTTTATGGAAACTTAGTAAAAGTTTCTACTTTGTAATCTTTTGAGATGTAATAGTTATATCCTAATTCTCTAAAACTCTAAACCTGAAAAGATCCTCAATGTAAATTATTCATTTAATTCAATATTAAGTAAGGTTTAAGGCCGGGGCCTTATATCCCCTATAATAATCATGTAATCAAGGATGATATTTTTTTAGTCTCAATCATTTGAGATATATAAACTTGTTATCAAGACAATAATATTCCTTCTTGACATGTTAGTAAAAAAAGATTTGAGATATGAAGGGTGATTTCATTATCTCAAAAATATATATTGGATATAAATAAGGAAAGAAAATTCATACCCATAATTGTTTCAAATTCCAATATAGGGGGAATCACAAGGTATTCTTGAGAGGTTCATCCAAAAAATATGAACATTGGAGGAATTATATACTTATAATTCAATAATTCCCCATTCTCAATCTTCAGTAACAACTTGACTTCCATATTTTGAGGTGGTGTTTGAATAATTCTACTAAATTTGAATAATGTGTAATAATGTGTATAACCATGGATGATAATCCCACCTTTCAATATTTGGTCATCGTTCAAATCATTTAATTCATCCATAGTAGAGTTATAGATGGGAATTTTTATACCATTAAACACATAAAAGAGAAAATATAAAAAATTTAAGGTATGAATCATATATGACATACATTCCTTAACCAATGAATTTATAGGTTTCAATCTTTGTTATCCATGGTCTATTTAAAAACATACAATTTTATGGCCATATTTTTTCCTATAATAATGGTTCTTAAAGAAATTTGGAATTTAATAAATCATATCCCATAGGAGTGTCAAACCAGGTGTGAAACTAGGACTATTGTCATGCATGATGTGACTATTAAATCTATCTCAATGCACCCCTTTAAATTTTATTACCACTACATATAATTGTTCTAGAAACAAATCCACTTGTTTTATCTAGAGATAGATATATTTTATTGAAAACCACTTATCCTTTACTTTACCAAAAATTTAGTGATGTTTTACAATATTTAGTTTTATCTTTAATGATTTCACAACTGTTTTCTAATACTAATCCAAAAAAATAACTATACTTTCCTCTAATTCCAACTAAAATTACCCATATCTTTTAAACACTTTATTTCATGATTTATTACAAAAAATAACACTTAAAACAACCCCAATTGATGGTTATGCCAATATTATTTAGAAAATTAACTATATCGAACATTTACATGATACATTTAAACAAAAACATTATTAAAAACTACAAAATAGGGCATTATATTTCATAAATCCTCTAATATTGCAAGGGATTACCTAGGGATGTACATAAGAAACGGGTGAGATATAATGCCCAATAAGGGAATAGAAAATCATTGAAAAAGGTAAATTAGTAAATTTAATTCAATTGGAATATCAAGGTAATATAATATGGTTGATAATAATAATCTTGAACAATGAGGCATTATATAACAAGATAACATAAAGAAAACATAAGAATATGGAAGCAGTTTAAAACATGAAATCATAAATATAAGTAAAGACAAACTACCAATAAAACAAAACATAGTGTTATTAGGATGACCTATCATGTACCATAAATGTAATCTAATGAGATTAAAACATTATTGAATGAATTTGAGGGCCATATAATTTTAGTCCCACCAGTCACTTTCATATCTTTTACAAGCATAAATATGCCACATAGATCAGACAACATATAGATGTATTTAATAAATTTTAACACCATGATTAAGGATTTAAGGTTAAATACATTTAAATCACAAATAAATTAAGTGTAGTTATGACTAAGTGATACCCTTGAGTGGAAATGGGTATGAGTATTCACTACATAAATGTTTGGCATGAAAAACCACAAGATAATTTCAGTAGCATAATGTTGTACTGAAAGATTCATGGGAGGGATTAGTGAGAGTGAAATGTGTATATCTTTACTTGGAAATCATAATTGAAGTAATATTAATTTGTAAAAACATTTCCCAAAATTAACATGTAAAAAGAAAAAAGAATAATATATTGGAGGTGTTCGAATAAAGAGGAGAATGAGAGGATCCCAAACCTTGAGAGGGTGCATCTAAAATCTTTGGTAGAGCTTCTTGAGATCTTGGGTGAAAATTTGGAGGGATATTTTGATTTAATTATGGAGTAAAGTTATTCTATATGGGATTTTAATGAATAGTATGTGATGTTGGGTGAGTTTATATATCAAAACAATGGAAAATTATTTATTAATTTCCAAACTTACTTTTTGGACACTATTTGAAAGTATAATCCAAAAACTATAACCATATCATAGAGTTTAACTATCTTTTTAACATAGTGGAGTATTTTTAATTATTTTAAAATTTTAAGAACCAATATCATTATAATAATAGATTTTGTAATGTGGAAGCGAGTTATGTTTAGAATGAATTGATTTTAGAACCTTAAAATATAATATAGGTTTTGGAGAATTCATTAAGGGTTCAAAAAATTAATCAAATAATAACAAAAAGAAATTATTTTAAAGATTAAATATGTATTTTTTTGTGTAAACCTTTTATGGAATATATTACATCAATTTTGGGTCATTATGATGTCATAATACATACCATAAAGTTATACCGTATATAATATTAATCTAAAAATTTGACTATCACAAAAAATTATGAAACATTTACCAATGGATAATTTCAATTTTCTACATTAAAAAATAATATTTATTTGATTAAAATAATTCTCTATATATGATAATATGTACTTTTAAATAAAAATTGCTATTTATCAATAAATTCTAGTTTTTTAACAATAATAGTTTTGAGGACCTTATAAAAATCACATCTGACTACATAAAATTATATTATCATTTGTATTTATTAAATATTATTTAATAATAATATTTTACTAAATTATAATTTATTTAAAAAATTATTGATTTCCTCTGAAAAAATGCCTTCATCTAAACTAAATATTTCATTGCATCCAAATATAATTTTTATCAAACTCATTATTTACTAATTTCAAAACCAATAAAAATAATAAAATAAAAATATAATAATTATTTTATTAAAAATTAAATATGAAAAATAATACTACTAGGGTCTAGATGCATTTCTCTTTATTACACCATGAAATTCTCTAAGGTTATGGTGTGCGATCATGAAATTTTTATTGGGTTGTTCGAAGAATATAGTGATATTGATGAGCATGAATTTATACTATAAATAGTTTCTCTCATTCTTCAGTTGTTGAATCTCATCCCGTGATTGGTCAAGGGAAAATACTAGTGATTTTAAGTCCCTTGGATGCTCTGAAAATGGGATTTATATGGTAAGATCCTACTAGTCGAGGCCATTGTATCCTTTATGTCTTTCAAATAGACTTAAACATAACCCTTAATATAATAATATTAATTATAATTGTACAAATATATATTATTAATTGTTATGATGACTAAAAATCTCTCAAATTTGATAGAGCATATAACAGTCCAAAATAGACAAAGTAGTGCATGTTTTTTCTATAATTCCAATTATTAATAAAAAGTTCATTAATTTTAAAAGGTGATATAATTTATAAATGTTTGATTTGTCACATGAAACTCTTTGAAATATCAATTTCACAAGATAATATTCAATAATATTGAATAAATAAATAAATAAAACTTGTGGCGTGACAAAATAAATCTTCCAAAAGGCTATTAAAAACATTTTAAAAGTTATAGATGTATAATGTGTAACAAATAAATTATTATAACTATATAATTAAAATTAAAACTCACTTAATATCCTAAATAATTTTAATGTACATTGGTAAAAAATGATTCCAAATATGGGGTAAATATGGAAATGATCCAAATATTATAACAATCTTAGAATGATTTATTAGTATATAAGAAAAAAAATTAATTAAAATCAATAAATTAGATATTTTGAAGTAAAAATGTTTGATTATTATGTTCAAGTAGTTGATCATGATTATTATGAATCTTAATAACACAATTATTCAAAAAGGTTTTTTCAATAGATGTTATTCCCTTAAAGAAGTTTTGTGGGAGGATTTAATTAGTGGTCATAGAGAAAACATAAGACCTATTTGGCAGTCATTACACATCGATGTAATGAGTTAAAAAAATTAATAATATAGAAAACATAAGACCTATTTGATGGTCAATCATATGGGATGTGATTAGACTACTTATTATGTATGGTTTTGTTAATCTTCTTAAAAGAATATATTAAATGTATCATTTTATGCAAAAGGTAGACTCCCCTTTATCATTCCATCTTTTTGGTTATGAATATAACATGAAGTGAAATGATAATTTACTTATCAAATAATGACATTTAGTTATCCGATATCAATAATAAACATAGAGTATTAAAGGTTGTTATGACATATTAAAAGTAACATGAGTTGGGTTTTATATATTGAAATGAAATTCATTCATGCAGTAAAAAATGTATTTTGTGTTCTATATTACCAAATAAGTGTGTGTCGTACACTATATCTTAGTTATATTATAGGTGTATGTTTCATAATAAATCATTTTAGAAGAGTTTGAGAAGATACCTAGCATGATAACTCTTATACTATGACAACTTTATTACACATTCCTTGTGACTAAGCTAATCTGGGGGTGGTTGGGTATATTAATTATCATGTAATTAGTTGAGGGTTGACCAATATTGGATTTTTACTCTTGTAAAATCAATATAAAACATAGGTCATCGATTTAGATATGATGAGGAAGTTTATGGTCATACCTAGATAATTGGAATGTAATGTTAATATATATTTGGGTGATGGGAATATGATTTCATCGTCAATGTTGAAATAGGTTGGGTACCGACCCTTTTATTAAAATTAAATAAAAAAACAACTTTTAAACTGTGTTAAAGGAGAACCTATTACCATCCCCAAGTCCTAGAGGCACGTGAACTTAGATTTGAGTTGCCCAAGAGCCCATTGAAACAAAAAACATTAGAATTAACCCATTAAAACATGAAAAAATAGCCTTATCAAAGTGCTAGCCTAGATCCAAAATCTTATAATGGGAGAGACTGGAAAATGTCGATGCTCACCACAACCCAAGGTCATAGCCTTTACCAAGAAATCCTAGAAATCATGGTGCAACCTCAGGTCATTTCCCCTGCTCCCCGAGGTCATCACTGACCCTCCGAACCTCAAGGTCCCACTACAGGACAATACAAAAAATTCTGAGTTTCTCTCCCTAGGTGTCCAATAACCATAACAAGGTCTCATGCCTAAAATCATCCCCAGTGTCACCTAGATATAGATGATGGTACTCCATATAAATAAGATCCACATATCACAATGATTAAACCTCGAAGGAGACAAGGATCATGACCCAAGGGAACCACCAGCAACCAACTCAACAACGAACCTTCACTCCCATGTGCGCGACCCAAGATACTACCGCCACATCCAAAATCAAAGTCAATGCTATTTTTAGTATCCACTGAGTCCACCTACATCACCCCATATTTCGTTAATGCTGATGCAGGATGTCCACTCACCAACTCCAATTACTAGTTCTTCTCACATAATCACTAAAAGAAGATCCAAGAGAGAATCCCTATAATTTTTAATGAAGAGTACCCAAACCCTAATCTATAGGCAACACCACTTAAGAGTCTATGCATCGAATACCTTGTGAGAGAAGAGAACACCCAACCAAGGTTGAGCTCATCATATATGTAGGGGAATTAAAATTGGCGTGGTAATTCATCTAGTTACTTTATACTTGAAGATCAAGAACATATTAGTTAGTTATATGATATTAACATACTCAATGTATTTTAGTTATTTCACACCCTTAATAAAGAGATTTCATGACAATTCATAGTTTTATATGTTATACCTAGTGGTTAAAGATATGTCAATACATGTATTAGATTTATATCACCCTATATCCCTCTGTAGCTTGAGTACCACTAATGCTAGAGGCCACTCTTTTCATACATTTATGGATTAGAGAATTTATAATTATTTTCATTAAGATATAGTTCCATGAAATCACACTTTTTGGTTTTTTGAATTATGATTATGTTATTATTATTATATTCTTTAAAAAAAATAATACTGCCCCAAAATTATTTTGGAAGACATAAAAAAGAGTTTTGAGTGAATTTTTATATGATGTTTCAAATTATGTTATAAGTGGTGAAAAATAATGATATATTTTTCTAAAACAAGTTTTATAAGGTCTAAAAAAGGGACTAGGAATACAATTTCAAAATTGGATATATATGTTGTAATATAGTATTAATGTATTTTAAGTCTATAATTCATTAGTGTAAGCTAGAAATTTTTAAAAAATTTCACTTGAGAAAAACCATTATTTGTTGGTGTAAACCATGCATTAGTTTTTGTTTGTCTAAACTATAATGTAGAAAGGGTCATTACACATTGGTTCCTACATTTAAATATATATGTTATGTGATAATATTAAGATAACCTCTTTCTATTAATATAGCTATCATGTTTAGTTAAATCATTATGTGATGTTGATTAAATGAGGTTGAATTTCATATTAATTTTTCATTCATTAAAAGATTAATAGGAAGGTTGAATCATTAGTTACAATGAGTTGTAATGTTTTAAAAATTTATGAAATATTTCATCAATTGAGAAATATTTTATGTTCCTTGGATTTTTTTGGATGGATATAAAGTGATGTAACATTCTATTTAAAAACGTTTCATTTGAATATGAGGTTTATGATATGAAAACTCATTGAATCAAATATCTAATGTTATAAGTACTTTTAGAAATGGGTCTATAAGACCATTATTATATGGGTTTACTTCCCCAAACATGGGATATTTATATAACTCATAGATACTATATGATAAAGGATTTTATAGGATAGTTTTTAGAGATCTTAATTAAGCCCGTGTGGAAAAGATCAGAAAGATAATATCACCAAATAAAAATGTATTCATTATTCATTTATATTTATTTAATTCAATTATATGGATGGATCTTATGGGTTAAATAGTTTTGGTTAATTATTTCTACTAACTTTTTATAAGTGTTATCCCTTACAAAACGTTTCACCATTACTATATGCATAATTTTATTCTATAATACTTTTTCCTATGATTGATGATCTACACTCCCTTATTTTTCTAAACATTTTAAGTTTATATTAATACTATAATCAATATGATTTTATTATTAAAATCAATATTATGTTTATTTTGAAAATGTAGTATAATCAGTTTTGTTTAACAAAATATTATTACATGATAAATAAAAATTCAATTTATAACTATTATTAAATAAAATTTCAATATTGAAATGAAAATTGGTATTGATGTCCAGATGAACCTATAAAAAAGAAAATCCTTACAAACCCTTACAATAACTATACCTACACCATTATTTTTTGACAGAAATATACAATAAATAAAAACCATGTAGTGATTGATTCCATGACTTCATAGTTTGTGTTGAATAAAAACACATCTATGTGAAGGTGACTATATTATGGTTTTGTTTATGGAAATGAAACTGTTATAAGATTATGTATGACAATGTCATTACTTCAATGTATGATTTCATATATCTATTGTAATATCACTTGATAATGTTTAAATGCTTTTAAATTTTTTTATTTATTATTTAAATTTTAAAAAATTAATATAAGGATAAATAAACCATTACTAGGAGTAATAATTTAATAAACCACTCATAAAAAATATTAGTTAAGGATGAACATTTATAAATATTTTTGGAACTCAAGGATAATTTGTAAGTGGTTATATACATTGGTTCATGCATTTTGAAATGTATAGACTAATGTGTGTAAACCACTTAATCCATAATAATCCTAACCATATCTCTTGTTATCTCATTTCCATTAACACGAAGGTTATAATAGTCCATGGATGGAGATATAATATGATATTACCATTATATTATTCATATAACCTATAGACTAACCTAAAAAGAATGTGTTTATTTATCTATTATAAAGGATATATATCATTATTTTTAATAATATCTTGATGGAACAACCCCATTAGTATCTTCAACTAAAATGAATTTTTGGATGTTGTAACAACCTCAAATTTTGAGGTATATTTTAAGATTTATTTTTGGCTCTTGGATGTTTAATTATAGTTTGTTAAAGTTGAGTTTTTAATATTTAGTGGTGATTATTATATTTTCGTAGGGATATGAGGTGGTTCTTCTTAAAATCAGTAGGATAATCTATTAGGTATTTAGTAGAAACAATTAGGAACCCGATGATACTTCCAATGGGTGGAATGACCCATTAGATGAGACATCATATGAATAATTGTAGGTTGAAGGATTTTTGGTAAATATTCCTAAAATTTGTTTTTTATAGGTTATGAATTAGTTTTAAAATATATATCTTCTCCTCCCTAGAATCTAAAATAAGAATAACACCCTTTACCATTTGTTACACTTGAATTTTGAGCTTATAATTTTCCATTTAGGGCCAGAATCATGTGTTGTTAGCTTTGTCAATAATAATTAGATAACACCAATACCTTTCACCCTTCAATAATTATTTCATATCATTGTTTTTTAATACCATAGATACATAATTTAGGTATCTTTGGTCTATTTTATGATATATTTTAATTAAGGATGGATTATAATATGATATTGGAGGACCTAAATTATTTTAATACAAGGTAGTTGGTCCCTAAATTAATGTAAACATATTTTTACATTTCATGTGTGATGTTGTATATGTGTATAATAATTTATTTTAGGGATACAAGAATGAGGGTTTGAAGGTTTCATAAATTAGGAAATGAATTAGAAATAACATATTGGGACTATAATAAAGGTTCCAAACTTGGTGGGATTATTTTGGGAACATCCAGAGATCAAGTAACCTTATAGACCTTGTCTAATGGTGTGTGATGGTATATAATTTGGTGTTCAAGTATGAGATAAAATACAGAGATACCTGGATGGACTCTCATGAGAATGTTGGAGTGGTTTAGGGAGTGTAAGTTAGTTGGTAGATGGTTTTATGAAACATTTCATTGTTAAAAGGGTTTGAAAAAATAGACTGGGTATGTTATTAGGAATTAGGGGAAACACGTTAGATGTTATTAGAGAGTGTAGAATGGGATATATCATAAGAGTCCTTCTGAGGTGGAAAGAATCCAAAGGGTTATCTTGTGTTAATTGGTCTAGAGTATGGGCTACACATTTAAATAATAATTTTTTATGTTTTTTTGTTTATGAATTTTGAAGTTCTTTTTGTTAATCATTCACAAAAGATGTAAAATGATAATTTTAAAATAGTAGAGAACCTTATTTTTTTCTTAATATTTTGGTTGAGTTTGGAATAATCTCGTTATCCTAGGCCCTGTATTTTATATAAAATAAATGATTTGTGACTATTATAATTTTATTCAGATTAATTATTTAGTTACTAAAATGGTTACACATTAAAATATTGGATTTTTAAGAAAACGATTATTTACCATGGAGGAAAATATTTTTTTTATTAGGACACCATTGATTCCAAAAATCTAGAGTTTAAATTGGTGTGTATGTTTGATGTAATTTGTAGGCTCTCATGGATTTACAATTTATTTTAATTTAATTGATAAATAATAAAATGATTTCTTAAGATGTTATCTTTATTATCTATAAAACATGACTTGGATTGAAAATATATTAGTTTATTATTTTTTCAGGATGCGACATTACATTTTGCATTGGTGGTAGTTAATTTTTAGGTTGTGGGCTCAACCTGTGTCCATTTTAGGGGTTTAAATTCTATTTTACAACTATAAAAATTACATTATATGCATATCGATGAACCAACATTGGAATTATCAATCAACGACTAGAGGGACAGTTCCCCCTGAAGAAGGATTTTATGAATCTATCCTTTTGTTTTATGTATTCCAAAAATAATTTATTTGGTATTATTGATTAATATACTAAAACAAATAAGTAATATATTTTATTTCATAATAAAAATTTTATCAGGAATATTAATTAATAATAAAGTATAGCTTATAAAAAAATAGTATTATATCATCCTTCACATAGACCCCCCCACTGCACTACAATATCATGGTAGTTCATATATATATGACTATTTATCTACAATTTTATTTAAGAATGAAGTTCGATATCATGTTGAATTTATATGTGTAGTGAAGAGATAATTAACCACCATAATATGGGGGTGTGCAGTGAGATAGTGATAAGTGAGAGGAAACTGTATCCTTGATTTGGTGACATTTGAGGTGAAATATATAGGAGCATTATAGGTGGGTATTTTTGATTTGGATAGTAGTGGTTATTGGTGAAATTAGGGTTTTGGTATAGTTATAAGGGACAAAGATTAATGTAGTACAATCGATGTATGCCACGTAGTGGTCATTGGAGGGCCAAGGGGAATGGTGGTCAGTAGTTATGAGTCAAAAGGAGATAATGAGGTATCCAATGGTTTATGTGATGTTCAGTTATGGTGAGTGTACTAGGACATGGTAGTGATTTACTCAGCGAAAGATGGAATGACACATCTATTCATCTAGGGTTTTCACATTTCATGACTAAAGGCTAGAGTTGAAAAGAGTAGGCTAGATAGATTCTTGGAGAAAAGGAATATTAGTTGTTGGATCATCTTGAACCAATATCCTGTTGATTTAATTTTACTAATATATATGTATAGATTTGAATTGTGAAACAATATTAATGCATTTATCCATCCATACCCTATTCATACATCCATCTATCAATCCTTCCATCCATAAGTCCATCCATCCAACCATCCATCCATTCATCTATCCATCCAACCACCAATCCATAAAAATATACATCCATACATCCATAAGTACATACATATATACTATATATATATATGTGTGTAAATTAATAGTTAAAAATAATACTTTTCAGCCTAGTGTCTGATTTTGATAGGTGAATATTTTAAATAAGTTATTCTCAATATAAAATTTCGTTTTAGTATTTCCAAGGGAAGACAACTTCATTTTATTTGTTGTTAGGGTGTTTATAAAATGTCGGGTATTGGTAGGGATGGTGATGTAGCCCAAAACAATTTCACGGGAGCTATATAGAATGTTTTCCTGAGTAAAACGTGTTGATTCCCTTATTTTGTCTATTTAACACATAAAATTCAATAAAAATGTGAAATGTTGATTTTATATGTGGAGGCATTTGTAGTAAATCTGGTGATAGTTTTGGTGAATATGATGCTAGAGTTGATTCTAATTAAATCAAGAGACTTATAATTTATTAAAAGGCATACTTGAGATAAATTTTTATGATTTGTTATGATGTTCTGAAAGTGAAACTGATTGTGATGCTTGTATTATTCCTTGTCCTATATTAGAAGAGATAATTTGTAAGAGTGGTGACTTAATAACGAGTATATATCACATGCTTTGGTTTGATGCATTCCTGTGTTGTATTTATGATAAAGAGGGTGACATGTGTCAATGTGTTGTCGATTAAAGTATTATCCTATAAGATTGATTTAAAAGGATATTTATTTTTATTGATTTATATTGATTACAGTTATAATTATGACGTGACATTGAATATGACGATGAACTAATTGTGAGGATGGTGGATCAATGATGATGTTGATAATGATGACTCGATAATGATAATTATGATGATAAAAATGATAGTTGTGGTGATGCTTACTTGTATGATTTGGATGATGTGATTGATGTGATGATTGGAGATATATTTTACCCTCTTCAATAGCATGTGTTGGTTGTATACGGTTATTCATCTTAATATTTATTCCAAGGATATGTATTATAGATGTAATATCTCAATATTATTATCCTAATTTGAGGGAAATATAATTACTTAGGAGTTATTAAGACTGAATTTATGTGATCCATGTCATACAATCAATATTGGGTGTCAGTGATGAGTAATCATTCTGTGATGTGGGGGTATACACATGATTCTAGTGGGAGTACCATTGAGAGTATGGCCATCTAGGGAGGTGAAACCCATATTTTATTTTATGATATGAGAGTACCAAACATGATTTTGGTGAGAGAATCACAGGGGTTTACTCACGCTCTAGGTGTACTATTCCTTTTATATTTCATGATGTAGGATTAATGTACACAATTCCATTGGTTATACCACAAAAATGTGAGAATATACATGATTTGGGATTTATGAGAATCTTTATTATTGAATTTATTATTATTTAACATGAGGGGAGTACCAAACACTAAACAACTAACACTTGATGGTGGGTTTCATGGGTGCTTCATAATATATGGATTAGTGAGTGGACTTACTAGATAGATAGATCAGTAAAACTTCTTTACGCAATTGATAAGATTTAGTGAGACGTGATGCTTGAAATTATTAATGTTGATACATACATTACAACCTATTTCAGTCTAGTATTTGGTTTGGATGTGGAAATATTTATGTAGATACTATTGTTATACTATATTTCACGTTGTTAATTATACCAGTTTGTTATGATAGTGTTTATGACAATATGTTAGATGCTATAGATGTGAATACTAGGGGTTTAAAGTGGAACACCAATGGTTACTACATCTCAAGACTCATGTGTGGTGGGGGTTCTGTTTGTGACAAAAATGGACTAGTCATCCGAGACTTTTCCATCCATCTTGGTCACAACACTTCCCTCATGGCTGAGGCCATGACCATGCTCATAGGCTTCACAGTTTGCAGGCAGTAAGGTCTGGATATCATGGAAGATTATTTGATTTTGTGTAGGGCCTTGAACTACCTCGGTCTTACTACCTAGTTGATTGAGTACATCACCAAGAAGTGTTACTCCATCCTTGACAACAATGTCAAAGTGGTCCACACATAGCAATAGGGTAACAAAAAAATTGACTACCTAGCCTCGCTTGATTCTCCAGGTTCGGGGATAGTTCTCTTTCATGACATCCATAGCTTGAATCTGGAAGGTATCAACATCATTATATGAGATTCTGTCAGTCTTCATTACTTTAGACCCCCAAAGTGGTGTGTTTTCGTGACCTGTCCTTGTAGGCCATCTTGTATGTTTTCCCTCTGCCTTGAAAATTTTAAATAATAATGATGATGATGATGATGAAAGGGTTGTTCAAGTGTATCATCCATGGGGTTACGAATAGACTTATATGATAAACTACTTGAACGTTTGTATAGGAATCTAGTGTGGTTATATAAAGGAAATGCTATAATAATTTCCACTATTTCATTATTATATATGCACAACGTTTCTTGAGTTGTACAATATTTTTGTGATATTAAGTACCAGGTATGTTGATATAATCATCACTACTTTTATATATATGAATTTATTATTTTATAATGGTATTTCAAACAATATTAGCTCGATGATCAAGGTTGAAAGTATGAGGTTGGTCTTTTGGTATTGTATTATGTACCACTAAGGTATATAGTATGTTTGGTTTTTGTTACATTGTTACAATTTAGTGGTTGTTTTCAACACAGTTGTAACTATCCTATGTTTTGATTATATGATATGAAATTAATGTATTTCACATTTTATGACATCATATGAACTTGTATTTATTATATTTTATTTTATGGGGGTTTAAATTTTTATTTTAAACTCTTTCATAGTGTACTTTTAACTATCAATGCCTCCCATTTGGTGTGATTTATTCCCTTGATGCTAGTCATATATCCATGGATTAGTGAAGGTGATATCTAAAGGATAGAGTTGGGTTTATTACCAAAAAATTTGGATTTAGGTAGAATAGGTTCCTAAAAATATAGTATTGGTTAATTTAGTTGAGTTCTATGATGGGGATTATGGTAAGAGCATGTGAGGACTATGTTAGGTTAGTGAGATGGAAGTATACATAAACATAAGAGATTAATTGGGATAAGGAGAATGACTACAAATATAAGAGACCAATGTATTCATACACATATATCCAAATTGATTTCTTCCAACATATAATGGAAGAGTTTTCTTTACAGTAGACACATATTAGGTACAAGATTATGCATTATACAGTTATATCGAATCCATGATGCTTTTGTATGTTTTATTGGGAAACTAAGTTAATGCAGGGTAGAAAGAGGGAGTAGTTTATATTGTTTCCACGTATCTACCCATCCTAGAGCTAATTAAATCTAAATTATATTTACTTTCCTAACATAAATCATGAAAAAATCAAGCTATGGCTGATATTGGGGGGGTTCCAGGTGCTAGTTTTCATGATTAGGTCATAATAGAGGTATATGTTGAGCACATGATTTGTTATACTATATTATCAGATTCTAGTAGTATATATTTTCAATATATAAGGGATATATATATATAATAAATATATAGGACACTAGATCAAGGAGTGTATATCATGTTTTAACAAATTTTTATGTTATATTTGTATTTAGGTTTGTAGATTATTTGAATAATATATCAAATTATCTAGGAAAATTCTCTTGGAATTCATGAGATCACACTGAAAGAATATTCACCTACTAGAGAGGTACCCAATATTGATTATGTGGATAAAAACTATTTATTCTAGAGACCTAAGTATGAGGATTATTCATCATCATCCATACAATGTAAATATCTTACTTTAGTGGAAATTGTGGAGGCTTATATTGCACATGGTGAAGAGAAATGGTTTGATATTTGTTACTTGATGCTAACCACATGGGGTGAGTTACGTTCATGGAAATGAAGCCTTGGTTGGATGAGGTTGGCATTCCATTTTTATTATTAGGAACATCTATGTCCAAGAAACTTACCTTATTGTTGGGCATACTCTAGTTCAATAGATTGGTAGTGGAAAATGATCATTTTAGATGGAAATATGAGTAAATTGATCAAGAGATTTTATTTTATATATTATTGGAAGCTATTTCTTCTTGATTTTAATGGGGGATATATATTATAAGCTAAAAATTTCTTTAATCATTCCTTAAAAAGGATTTATCATACTTTTTGTAGTGTGGTTGTTTCTTGATTACAAGTATTTCTATATTTCTTGATCTATTCAATTTTGACCCATTTTTTAATAAGTGTTGAAATAGATCATATGTACCTATGGATAGTTAGTTGTGATATAATTAGATAAGGTAAATATGTTTTGGGAAAATAATATTTTCAATGGAACAATATTGAGACCACCAAAACTTGTTTTCGCAATGAAGAAATGGTAAAAATTGGGAAACTACATCCCAAATTGGGGAATATCGGAGGTGTAGAAACCAAGGGAAGGATATGTAGCCAATTTCTATCTATTGATTAGTAATTAAAAATTATATTTAGGTTCTAGTTAATGAAAATATAGAAAATAAAGAGGTATTGTATCTTGATATACCTAGGTCAAAGGAAGGTCAGGGAGTGCAGTTGCTAGTGGTTGTTAGATAAAGGAAGATCACGAGGAAATAAATGGGTTGAGTATGTCTAACAACAATACAGTGTTTAGGTAATGATGGAAAGTCATTCAGTGAGTGATATGGTGTCTGATTTTTTCATATTGGTTAGGCTTATAGAAAAACTAAATTTTAGAGGAAAAAAGGGAGGGATAGCTAGGTTATTGGAGAAGATGAATGAAATCAATAGAACGGCTTGATCCAATGACTGATTATCTTATTTTATTATTATATATAATATGGTAATAAATTTAAAATTTTAGTAATTTTTAAATATACATATACACTTGCACATGCACATATATACATGGATATATATATATGGTGAAACAATATTGTCTAATTTGTTAATAATTGAATTTTTATTATTCTTAATAATAATAATAACAATATTAATATTATAATATGTTTTTTAAATGAATATTCCTATATGAGGGTCAATATAAAACCATTATTAAATATGCCAATTTAGGATAGGGGATAGAACCTTTAAAAATATATAAGAAATATATTAATAAAATTTAGTATGAAAAAATGTATGAAAAAGATCACATAATATTAGTCAAACCGGTGCTAAGAAAACCAAAACACCCTCAACATCCTCCTTCAAAACCGTGACTTCCATATAGACATTAACCTATTTTTAAAGGATAAAAACAAAACTAGATAACCATATCTATCAGATAAAAATATTGTTTAGTGGAAACACTAATAGTTAGTTCCCCTTACTAAAAACCATAGATGATTGTTTGTAGTGAACACTAAAGAATTTAGATATTAACAAATAAAATGTAAACAGAATAAAAAATATAAAATTCTTGTTCCAACCAAAATACATTGAACCAAATATAATACCCCACTAACATCAAAATAATTAAATTTAGGAGTTATTAGATTGATATACAATTTATTAATACTCCTAGTTATAACAGGGGAAGACATGAATATCATTTATTTTCGTTTTAGGTTCTTCATGTTCCAAACAACTGATAAATCATGTCTATAAAACATAACCTTTTTTTGGAAGGATGGAAACGATATTGTGAGATGTTTATTTACTTAATAAAGGATAAAAAAATATGACTCCACTCTCTATTCATGTAAATTCATAGTTACATATTAAAAATTTAATTTCAAAATAGGAACAACATATGTTATTTGATTGGGTAGTGGAAATGAGGAACTTATGATTCCCAGGAAAATAACCTCTTGAGAGGATTAAAATTATTTCTCATTAGCGGTATCTCCAATTCATGAAATGGAAAGAGTTGTTAGTGTCCTGGCTAGTCTAACCCATATCATGACCAGAATGATGCACCATGTGACCTCAAAACCAACTCCTCAAATTCTAGAGCTTTCTAATAAGAAGTGAGGGTCTAAGGTGATGTTTTAGGGAGACTATTCCATCTATTAGAGACAAAAATATAACACCGTGGATATAATGTAACGCCCCGACCCCAGCTACCCAGAGTCGGTGCATTAATTACATAACATTGGCATGATCACAAGAAAGATCAAATCTCGAAAGACCGATTGGTTTAGTAGCCTTGGAAACACTAGATATATTCATAAGTTTTACATTACATCATAAAATGAAAAACTACTACAACAACATAATGTCTCCATAATCCACACTACTATCCCCTCATAATATCCCTGCAGGTCATTCATAATTTACTTCTTCACATCCTGGGGAAAAAAATAAAACATAGAAAAGGGGTGAGCTCAAATGCCCAGTAAGGATAACAATATAGCGGAAACTTTCATAAATAAGAATAAACATTTAAGGCAATGCATTACTAAAACAAAAGCCTTTTAAAATTGAACTTCAACATGGTATGGCAAAAGTAAAATGAAATAATGCCATTTACTTATTCACATGGATATTATACTAATCGAATAATCACATGCAAAAATCAATAACCACTTTCATAATGTTGGAATGCATAATGCCAGACTATCATAACCACATAGCCAAGGCCTCGTGCCAAGACTACAAATAAGATTTTGTCAAGGCCTTGTGCCAAGACACTAGTTTGTCTCATGAGACCTACCGATGCATCGAGGAGCTATAGCGGGCTCCACCCGTCACTTATTAAGTCCAATGCATTCCCATATGAAAAGGTTTAAACATAACATAAACATTCGTATTAAAACTAGCATACGAAATGTCAATACTTTCACAATAAACTATGAATGGTATAAAAATAGCACATCCACAGTCAAACATATCACAAAACCTTCAATACAATATAGAAGTTTTGTATCATAATAAATCAACTTCAAATAATCTTAAAATCCATCAAAGGATGTTGACATAGATGAAATCAAAATTCTTTTTAAAGAAATATCTCCTTTTATTTTGAAATCATTTAAGATCCATATAAAATAAAACATTTTCTTTGAAAATATTCTTATAAGCTTGTATGGGAAGCTTCGACGATTTTATAACGGCGGAAAATAACCGCACCCGCCGTATAAGTTAAAAAAAACATTCTTACCTCAATTCTGTCGAAAAGGTTAAAAAAGGACCTTGTTTTGAAAACGACGGAAAGATTCCTTTATAAACCTCTTATAAAAAGTCAAACAAGGGTATAAATGACTTTAACCCATATTCTTTTAAATAGTAAAAATGTTTTGAAATACATTTCGAAGAAACATGGATGTGGATGATAAAGAGATCCCAGTAGATTATTACGTATAATACAACCTCGGATAATGAAGAGATTGTGAAATAACCCTTACCTTGTACTTTTCCTTGGTTGTGGTAGGTTAACCTCCTGTATAATGGTGAAATAATTGTTATTAAATTATACAAGAATCATATACATTAATATGATATCATATATGATCTTTTAATATTGATTTGATAATAATATCTTAGTATTATCGTTGTTTCGGGTGTTAACTTACTTGTTTTCTTTCATATGTTTTGTTACGTAAGACATGTTTGTAAAGGATAGGTTGTATATTATTCATATCCATAATGATATCAAGTCCTTAAACATCATTTTTAAATCATAAAATGATAATTACGCTTTAATGGTTACGATGGAGAATGAATCTCATCGCGTTCGTGGAGACGGTAGTCCGTACGTACGCACGAGCGACAATATCATTCTTTTGATATTAAAATAATATATAAATGGATGGTATATCATATATACAGAATCATTAACATGTTATATTTATTATTTACATGAGTTACACATCATTATTATACCCATCCAAATAATATTATATTGAATAACAATTACACCACGACGTGGAGACGGTAAGCCGTACGTACGCACGTATGGTGACATGTTATTCAAAGGGTGGATAGAATACTGAATATGATTGTACCATATTTATAATAACATCACAGTATATGTGAGATACTGGAGTTATTATTTCAGAATGGTAAGAACAAAGGAAGAAGAAGTGGAAGAAGAAATGAACTTAGAAAAGGGTGGTGAAATCATTACCTCTTCTTCGGGTTCTTCCTTTTGATTTGATCAAAAGGGCTCCTTAGGTTGGCTTTCTGATCAAACTAAGGCCTCTAGGTTGTATTGAGGGATGTTGGGAGAGTATTTGGGCAGAGTTTGGCCGAACCAAAAGGCTTTTAAGGTGTGAAGAAATGAGAAGGAGGAGTGACCTTTTATAAGAGGGGTGAGGGGCACCTTTGGAAAAGCTAGAAATATTAATTTATAATAAATTCATATTCGGTTTCTAAAGGCTCCAAAGTTGACTATTCAAATGATGAGGTGGGGATAGGTCGAAATAAACTCATCCAATAGAAGTTAGACAGGTTTGGGTACTTATATTAACCTTATCTTTAAGTATTAACTCTAAGTTAATTAGTTTCACTTTTACAATGTCTCTTTGTATTTTATATATTATGGTTAATAAACTTACTATATACATCCAAGAGACCCCCAAGTGGTCCATTAATGATTAACCTATCATGATATAAGTCTCTTGGCCGAACCTTAGATTTTTAGGAATTTAATATCAATTAATAATATAATATTTGTTTTAAGAATTCTTTTATGTCGATTTTGACACTATTCATTAGTTGATTTTTTTGAAACTCATAACAGATTTATTACTTCGAACAAAGTCAATTAAATCAATCCTAATATATCATATTATCCTAGAAAATTAGTTTAATTCATTAAAAGTTTCATATTATATTTATTTGGGTATTTATAATATCACTTATTTTAATTTTTCACTATTATAGTAATTACTGCATCATCATTGTGTCATAAATAAAATAAATTATTTAATGTCTAAAAATTATAAGTAAAATATCATTATTTAGGAAATCCTTTTATCTTTCTAATGAATATTTATAATCGAAAATCCAACATGTATAACCCTATGTAAAAATTGTTCTTCTAAAAGATGTAAGCTTATGCCATTTTTATTTTTATTTTAACTTTATTAATATAAAGTGTCCCTACCACATACAAGTGGCTCCAAGGGGTCCCCAAATTGACCCAAGGATGCCCATGGTCGGGTATGTGTCCACCAATAAGGTTAGGACACGTTTTAGGGTAATTTTGTATTATTATAATAATATTTTTTTAACCCTTATTTACCGGATTTACCCTTTAACCATGGTAAATAAAATATTTACCACAGTAACTTTTCAAAATGTCTAAAAATAAAAGTTACCTATTTAAACAATTTGAACATCCTGATTCCAAATATGGAATCCATTTTCCTAAATTCAAAACACAGAAGTGGCAGAAATTAATTTAAAATTAATTCCCGCTGTCAAAACAAAAAGCGTGTTTTTAAGAGATAATAACTATCAAAAGATTGACACTTGTTTATGTTCGGTTTAATTGTAAAATTATGTCCAATGAACAACATTATATTAAATGGTAAAAATATATTCTAAATATACTTTAAAACCACTAAAATTCATAATTTATCACTATTAATTATTTTGATTAAAAAAGTTGTTTTTAATTAAAATTTAGAAATTTTCACCATTCATCAAAATATGAAAGTTATCCGAAATGTACCAAAATTTCACCCTAGGCTAATTTCGATATTCTGAATCCAAAAATGAAGTCCATTTTGAAATATAAAATATATATGATTTCAAAAATTAGGTATTACTATTCACAACGGCTAGTTTAATCGGTTGTGGTGTGTGTTAAAACTCGAAGTTGCGTATAACACACGCTACTGTATTATTCAAAGAAAAGCGTACCGTGGAAGCTTTGGATGTTTCATTTTAAATTTTTTTGATGTCCCCATTTAGTCAATATGTTTAAAATATTGTATTTAAAAAGGGTTCACTATTAAAAGTTGATAAAAGTGCAATACTGAAAATGAATTTGTTCTTGCATTATATCAAAGAAACTCATAATATGGATTCTAAAATTATAAGGATTATATAAAGTTTAAAATTTAGATAATACTATTCATAACCGCTTTGGAATGGCTTATTTTTGTAAGTCATGGTGTGATTGAACTCGGTGTTGCGTGTAGTGCAAGTTATTTAATTATTTTGAAGAAATAACACAATATGAAATCTTGGGGTGTTACATTCTCCCCTCCTTCAATAAATTGCGTCCTCGCAATTTGAAATTGTTCTTCAAAAATAAAAGGTTGAAAATAGAAAATATATTTGTGGGAAAACCCACATCGGAAATTGGGTTACTAAAATTTAGTCTTAATATGAGGAAAAGAGAAATGAAAGGGTCACCACCAAATTATGATCTTGATTAGGAGAACATTGGTGGCAATTAGAGACATATAATCGGAGGAAAAACGTAAATATTTATAGGTAGTGATTGAGGTCTTCAATCACAAACAAGTGTATAATTGAGGTCCTTAAACTCATCAATCTATGATGATTTGAAGTACCATCGGTTCAACAAAATATAGGGTATTGGGATAACACATTTTTGACGTTTCAAAATATCCTAGTTGAAATCCCACATCGAAAAATGAATTAATGAGGCCTCTATTTAAAATAAAGAGTCGAAAGTATGAAGATTACCGAAAATAACACATACTAGGGTTCCATGTAGGAAAATATGGATATGGAAGAAAAATCTAACCATCAATTACCTGATGGAGAGTGGTAGAGAACATGGCTATGAAAAGGCCAACAATCCCAAAGCCATAAATTAGTGATGATTTAAGGTACCATCTAGGAAAACATTTTTGTTCTAAGTTGCTTTTCTTAATATTGAGGAATTTATTTATGAGATTGGCTAAGATCATAAGGAGATATACTTACTTTATAATTAGAGTTTTATCCATTAATAAATTTCTACCACAAACTCATCTTTCACTCTAAAAGATAATAGAATGTAAAAAAAATATTCTATTTACACTATTCGTATAGGGTTCCAAAATAAACAAATTTATAATTCATCTACAAGATCTTTTAATAAAAACTACATTATTTAATCTAGGACATCTCGTGGGCCAGTGGTAGGTGATACACCCTTGTCGCCCTTCGGTTGCGGGTTCAAGTCTCGCAGCCTTGCCGGACGCGACGGGTTGCCGCCCGACCTCCGGGTTGTCCTTTTATGGCAATCCAAAATAATCCAAACTAGAACTATCCAAAATACTTCTATCCATACTCACAGTCCAACATTTATAAGTAAGTTAAACATAATGTAGAACCTTTTTACCCCGTAATAGCATATGAATACCTTCATCATGTATTCTTTTAATACACCGAAACATCCTGAATTACCATATTCCTTATTGATTACATTCATGCTCCCTTATTCCATATAGAAAGTTGGATATACTTCATTAATCCAAAAATGTTTTAATCCCCAACAATGATGGAATATACAAATCATTAATCAGTTCCAGGGTAGTCAAGAATATCCAATATAATTTATCCAAAACAATCACATATTATTCCAAAATCACTACCTCAGTATCAGAACTATATTATGATTTATCATTCTCTCAACCATATATTTTCCAAAAATTTATCCTGCTATTGAGTCACTTTTCTTTGTTCCACACAATCTCAAGTCCTTAATGAAATAGTACTGCAGTACAATCCTTATATACTCCATGATTATTGTAACAAGTACATTGTTGATACAACACTCAATTGACATAATCAACATACGAACTCTAATCATTCCTCTTAATCTGTGGTAGTATCATAACATGATTATTATCCAATAACATCATTTGCGGCATAGTCTGATGACTGGGACATAGGTTCGCGTAGTGTCCAAACTCCTTGAAAATGAAGCATTGTACATTTAAAACCATTTTCTTACCCTTGCAGTCAAGTACTTTGTGCCCTTTTCCTCCACACTTATAACAAACTCCCATTCCTTTCAGGCAAGTTCCAGGGTGTTTCTTTCCACAGTTACCACATATGGGAAAATTCTTCTTTTCCCTCTTACTTTTATCCATCTTTGTCTCTTCCATCCTTTTCTTCTCTTGCTTCCCTTCAAAGCCATAGGACTCAGTAAACTCTTTACTTATCTTATCAACACATGATATTATTTATTCATATGATGATAATACATGGGAGACTATTTCTCTTATAAATTCTAGCTTAAGACCATGAAAGATATGATCCTTCCTTCTCTTTGGATCATGTTCATTTCTGGAGTTCTCATTCCTTCTACTGGGCGCCATTTCTAAACAATGGCATACACTAGATCAGTTTATGAATCAAAATACATAATCCCATACTTATAAAACACTTAACATAAATTGAACTATTTATGGATATAATCCATAATCATAAGAATGTTTTCTTTGAGGAAGTATATACTCATAATCCCTTCAAAATGATTTGTAAAGAAAATGAGAGTTATCCTAAGCATATCCCCCGGGAGTGTCGTAACCAAGAGTGCAGCAAGGCCCGTTGTCGTGCACCAGTTCCCGTTCGAGTCTAGCTCAAAGCGGTGTTTTCAGGTTTTACCCCTAGGTACATCTGTGCCAGAGCCGCCTCTACCTGCTCGTATCCAGACAGGGATGTATTGCTCGGAAAACTCACAAAATCTCTACAATACCAAAATTCTAGGAAGTTCTTCTATACTAATCCTCAAAGTTAATCTTAGGTCTACGTGCTCTAATCAGAGTTTATCTAAATCTAGCTTCCAAGGTTTGTACTAAACCTCCTCTGATACCAACTGTAACGCCCCGACCCCAGCTACCCAGAGTCGGTGCATTAATTACATAACATTGGCATGATCACAAGAAAGATCAAATCTCGAAAGACCGATTGGTTTAGTAGCCTTGGAAACACTAGATATATTCATAAGTTTTACATTACATCATAAAATGAAAAACTACTACAACAACATAATGTCTCCATAATCCACACTACTATCCCCTCATAATATCCCTGCAGGTCATTCATAATTTACTTCTTCACATCCTGGGGAAAAAAATAAAACATAGAAAAGGGGTGAGCTCAAATGCCCAGTAAGGATAACAATATAGCGGAAACTTTCATAAATAAGAATAAACATTTAAGGCAATGCATTACTAAAACAAAAGCCTTTTAAAATTGAACTTCAACATGGTATGGCAAAAGTAAAATGAAATAATGCCATTTACTTATTCACATGGATATTCTACTAATCGAATAATCACATGCAAAAATCAATAACCACTTTCATAATGTTGGAATGCATAATGCCAGACTATTATAACCACATAGCCAAGGCCTCGTGCCAAGACTACAAATAAGATTTTGTCAAGGCCTTGTGCCAAGACACTAGTTTGTCTCATGAGACCTACCTATGCATCGAGGAGCTATAGCGGGCTCCACCCGTCACTTATTAAGTCCAATGCATTCCCATATGAAAAGGTTTAAACATAACATAAACATTCGTATTAAAACTAGCATACGAAATGTCAATACTTTCACAATAAACTATGAATGGTATAAAAATAGCACATCCACAGTCAAACATATCACAAAACCTTCAATACAATATAGAAGTTTTGTATCATAATAAATCAACTTCAAATAATCTTAAAATCCATCAAAGGATGTTGACATAGATGAAATCAAAATTCTTTTTAAAGAAATATCTCCTTTTATTTTGAAATCATTTAAGATCCATATAAAATAAAACATTTTCTTTGAAAATATTATTATAAGCTTGTATGGGAAGCTTCGACGATTTTATAACGGCGGAAAATAACCGCACCCGCCGTATAAGTTAAAAAAAACATTCTTACCTCAATTCTGTCGAAAAGGTTAAAAAAGGACCTTGTTTTGAAAACGACGGAAAGATTCCTTTATAAACCTCTTATAAAAAGTCAAACAAGGGTATAAATGACTTTAACCCATATTCTTGTAAATAGTAAAAATGTTTTGAAATACATTTCGAAGAAACATGGATGTGGATGATAAAGAGATCCCAGTAGATTATTACGTATAATACAACCTCGGATAATGAAGAGATTGTGAAATAACCCTTACCTTGTACTTTTCCTTGGTTGTGGTAGGTTAACCTCCTGTATAATGGTGAAATAATTGTTATTAAATTATACAAGAATCATATACATTAATATGATATCATATATGATCTTTTAATATTGATTTGATAATAATATCTTAGTATTATCGTTGTTTCGGGTGTTAACTTACTTGTTTTCTTTCATATGTTTTGTTACGTAAGACATGTTTGTAAAGGATAGGTTGTATATTATTTATATCCAGAATGATATCAAGTCCTTAAACATCATTTTTAAATCATAAAATGATAATTACGCTTTAATGGTTACGATGGAGAACGAATCTCATCGCGTTCGTGGAGACGGTAGTCCGTACGTACGCACGAGCGACAATATCATTCTTTTGATATTAAAATAATATATAAATGGATGGTATATCATATATACAGAATCATTAACATGTTATATTTATTATTTACATGAGTTACACATCATTATTATACCCATCCAAATAATATTATATTGAATAACAATTACACCACAACGTGGAGACGGTAAGCCGTACGTACGCACGTATGGTGACATGTTATTCAAAGGGTGGATAGAATACTGAATATGATTGTACCATATTTATAATAACATCACAGTATATGTGAGATACTGGAGTTATTATTTCAGAATGGTAAGAACAAAGGAAGAAGAAGTGGAAGAAGAAATGAACTTAGAAAAGGGTGGTGAAATCATTACCTCTTCTTCGGGTTCTTCCTTTTGATTTGATCAAAAGGGCTCCTTAGGTTGGCTTTCTGATCAAACTAAGGCCTCTAGGTTGTATTGAGGGATGTTGGGAGAGTATTTGGGCAGAGTTTGGCCGAACCAAAAGGCTTTGAAGGTGTGAAGAAATGAGAAGGAGGAGTGCCCTTTTATAAGAGGGGTGAGGGGCACCTTTGGAAAAGCTAGAAATATTAATTTATAATAAATTCATATTCGGTTTCTAATGGCTCCAAAGTTGACTATTAAAATGATGAGGTGGGGATAGGTCGAAAGAAACTCATCCAATAGAATTTAGACAGGTTTGGGTACTTATATTAACCTTATCTTTAAGTATTAACTCTAAGTTAATTAGTTTCACTTTTACAATGTCTCTTTGTATTTTATATATTATGGTTAATAAACTTACTATATACATCCAAGAGACCCCCAAGTGGTCCATTAATGATTAACCTATCATGATATAAGTCTCTTGGCCGAACCTTAGATTTTTAGGAATTTAATATCAATTAATAATATAATATTTGTTTTAAGAATTCTTTTATGTCGATTTTGACACTATTCATTAGTTGATTTTTTTGAAACTCATAACAGATTTATTACTTCGAACAAAGTCAATTAAATCAATCCTAATATATCATATTATCCTAGAAAATTAGTTTAATTCATTAAAAGTTTCATATTATATTTATTTGGGTATTTATAATATCACTTATTTTAATTTTTCACTATTATAGTAATTACTGCATCATCATTGTGTCATAAATAAAATAAATTATTTAATGTCTAAAAATTATAAGTAAAATATCATTATGTAGGAAATCCTTTTAGCTTTCTAATGAATATTTATAATCGAAAATCCAACATGTATAACCCTATGTAAAAATTGTTCTTCTAAAAGATGTAAGCTTATGCCATTTTTATTTTTATTTTAACTTTATTAATATAAAGTGTCCCTACCACATACAAGTGGCTCCAAGGGGTCCCCAAATTGACCCAAGGATGCCCATGGTAGGGTATGTGTCCACCAATAAGGTTAGGACACGTTTTAGGGTAATTTTGTATTATTATAATAATATTTTTTTAACCCTTATTTACCGGATTTACCCTTTAACCATGGTAAATAAAATATTTACCACAGTAACTTTTCAAAATGTCTAAAAATAAAAGTTACCTATTTACACAATTTGAACATCCTGATTCCAAATATGGAATCCATTTTCCTA
The DNA here is from genome assembly GCA_963277665.1 of Viscum album. Classification (NCBI taxonomy): domain Eukaryota; kingdom Viridiplantae; phylum Streptophyta; class Magnoliopsida; order Santalales; family Viscaceae; genus Viscum; species Viscum album. Next base: position 2,076,668,738 of record OY728157.1, read on the forward strand.
AATTCAAAACACAGAAGTGGCAGAAATTAATTTAAAATTAATTCCCGCTGTCAAAACAAAAAGCGTGTTTTTAAGAGATAATAACTATCAAAAGATTGACACTTGTTTATGTTCGGTTTAATTGTAAAATTATGTCCAATGAACAACATTATATTAAATGGTAAAAATATATTCTAAATATACTTTAAAACCACTAAAATTCATAATTTATCACTATTAATTATTTTGATTAAAAAAGTTGTTTTTAATTAAAATTTAGAAATTTTCACTATTCATCAAAATATGAAAGTTATCCGAAATGTACCAAAATTTTACCCTAGGCTAATTTCGATATTCTGAATCCAAAAATGAAGTCCATTTTGAAATATAAAATATATATGATTTCAAAAATTAGGTATTACTATTCACAACGGCTAGTTTAATCGGTTGTGGTGTGTGTTAAAACTCGAAGTTGCGTATAACACACGCTACTGTATTATTCAAAGAAAAGCGTACCGTGGAAGCTTTGGATGTTTCATTTTAAATTTTTTTGATGTCCCCATTTAGTCAATATGTTTAAAATATTGTATTTAAAAAGGGTTCACTATTAAAAGTTGATAAAAGTGCAATACTGAAAATGAATTTGTTCTTGCATTATATCAAAGAAACTCATAATATGGATTCTAAAATTATAAGGATTATATAAAGTTTAAAATTTAGATAATACTATTCATAACCGCTTTGGAATGGCTTATTTTTGTAAGTCATGGTGTGATTGAACTCGGTGTTGCGTGTAGTGCAAGTTATTTAATTATTTTGAAGAAATAACACAATATGAAATCTTGGGGTGTTACATTCTCCCCTCCTTCAATAAATTGCGTCCTCGCAATTTGAAATTGTTCTTCAAAAATAAAAGGTTGAAAATAGAAAATATATTTGTGGGAAAACCCACATCGGAAATTGGGTTACTAAAATTTAGTCTTAATATGAGGAAAAGAGAAATGAAAGGGTCACCACCAAATTATGATCTTGATTAGGAGAACATTGGTGGCAATTAGAGACATATAATCGGAGGAAAAACGTAAATATTTATAGGTAGTGATTGAGGTCTTCAATCACAAACAAGTGTATAATTGAGGTCCTTAAACTCATCAATCTATGATGATTTGAAGTACCATCGGTTCAACAAAATATAGGGTATTGGGATAACACATTTTTGACGTTTCAAAATATCCTAGTTGAAATCCCACATCGAAAAATGAATTAATGAGGCCTCTATTTAAAATAAAGAGTCGAAAGTATGAAGATTACCGAAAATAACACATACTAGGGTTCCATGTAGGAAAATATGGATATGGAAGAAAAATCTAACCATCAATTACCTGATGGAGAGTGGTAGAGAACATGGCTATGAAAAGGCCAACAATCCCAAAGCCATAAATTAGTGATGATTTAAGGTACCATCTAGGAAAACATTTTTGTTCTAAGTTGCTTTTCTTAATATTGAGGAATTTATTTATGAGATTGGCTAAGATCATAAGGAGATATACTTACTTTATAATTAGAGTTTTATCCATTAATAAATTTCTACCACAAACTCATCTTTCACTCTAAAAGATAATAGAATGTAAAAAAAATATTCTATTTACACTATTCGTATAGGGTTCCAAAATAAACAAATTTATAATTCATCTACAAGATCTTTTAATAAAAACTACATTATTTAATCTAGGACATCTCGTGGGCCAGTGGTAGGTGATACACCCTTGTCGCCCTTCGGTTGCGGGTTCAAGTCTCGCAGCCTTGCCGGACGCGACGGGTTGCCGCCCGACCTCCGGGTTGTCCTTTTATGGCAATCCAAAATAATCCAAACTAGAACTATCCAAAATACTTCTATCCATACTCACAGTCCAACATTTATAAGTAAGTTAAACATAATGTAGAACCTTTTTACCCCGTAATAGCATATGAATACCTTCATCATGTATTCTTTTAATACACTGAAACATCCTGAATTACCATATTCCTTATTGATTACATTCATGCTCCCTTATTCCATATAGAAAGTTGGATATACTTCATTAATCCAAAAATGTTTTAATCCCCAACAATGATGGAATATACAAATCATTAATCAGTTCCAGGGTAGTCAAGAATATCCAATATAATTTATCCAAAACAATCACATATTATTCCAAAATCACTACCTCAGTATCAGAACTATATTATGATTTATCATTCTCTCAACCATATATTTTCCAAAAATTTATCCTGCTATTGAGTCACTTTTCTTTGTTCCACACAATCTCAAGTCCTTAATGAAATAGTACTACAGTACAATCCTTATATACTCCATGATTATTGTAACAAGTACATTGTTGATACAACACTCAATTGACATAATCAACATAAGAACTCTAATCATTCCTCTTAATCTGTGGTAGTATCATAACATGATTATTATCCAATAACATCATTTGCGGCATAGTCTGATGACTGGGACATAGGTTCGCGTAGTGTCCAAACTCCTTGCAAATGAAGCATTGTACATTTAAAACCATTTTCTTACCCTTGCAGTCAAGTACTTTGTGCCCTTTTCCTCCACACTTATAACAAACTCCCATTCCTTTCAGGCAAGTTCCAGGGTGTTTCTTTCCACAGTTACCACATATGGGAAAATTCTTCTTTTCCCTCTTACTTTTATCCATCTTTGTCTCTTCCATCCTTTTCTTCTCTTGCTTCCCTTCAAAGCCATAGGACTCAGTAAACTCTTTACTTATCTTATCAACACATGATATTATTTATTCATATGATGATAATACATGGGAGACTATTTCTCTTATAAATTCTAGCTTAAGACCATGAAAGATATGATCCTTCCTTTTCTTTGGATCATGTTCATTTCTGGAGTTCTCATTCCTTCTACTGGGCGCCATTTCTAAACAATGGCATACACTAGATCAGTTTATGAATCAAAATACATAATCCCATACTTATAAAACACTTAACATAAATTGAACTATTTATGGATATAATCCATAATCATAAGAATGTTTTCTTTGAGGAAGTATATACTCATAATCCCTTCAAAATTATTTGTAAAGAAAATGAGAGTTATCCTAAGCATATCCCCCGGGAGTGTCGTAACCAAGAGTGCAGCAAGGCCCGTTGTCGTGCACCAGTTCCCGTTCGAGTCTAGCTCAAAGCGGTGTTTTCAGGTTTTACCCCTAGGTACATCTGTGCCAGAGCCGCCTCTACCTGCTCGTATCCAGACAGGGATGTATTGCTCGGAAAACTCACAAAATCTCTACAATACCAAAATTCTAGGAAGTTCTTCTATACTAATCCTCAAAGTTAATCTTAGGTCTACGTTCTCTAATCAGAGTTTATCTAAATCTAGCTTCCAAGGTTTGTACTAAACCTCCTCTGATACCAACTGTAACGCCCCGACCCCAGCTACCCAGAGTCGGTGCATTAATTACATAACATTGGCATGATCACAAGAAAGATCAAATCTCGAAAGACCGATTGGTTTAGTAGCCTTGGAAACACTAGATATATTCATAAGTTTTACATTACATCATAAAATGAAAAACTACTACAACAACATAATGTCTCCATAATCCACACTACTATCCCCTCATAATATCCCTGCAGGTCATTCATAATTTACTTCTTCACATCCTGGGGAAAAAAATAAAACATAGAAAAGGGGTGAGCTCAAATGCCCAGTAAGGATAACAATATAGCGGAAACTTTCATAAATAAGAATAAACATTTAAGGCAATGCATTACTAAAACAAAAGCCTTTTAAAATTGAACTTCAACATGGTATGGCAAAAGTAAAATGAAATAATGCCATTTACTTATTCACATGGATATTCTACTAATCGAATAATCACATGCAAAAATCAATAACCACTTTCATAATGTTGGAATGCATAATGCCAGACTATTATAACCACATAGCCAAGGCCTCGTGCCAAGACTACAAATAAGATTTTGTCAAGGCCTTGTGCCAAGACACTAGTTTGTCTCATGAGACCTACCGATGCATCGAGGAGCTATAGCGGGCTCCACCCGTCACTTATTAAGTCCAATGCATTCCCATATGAAAAGGTTTAAACATAACATAAACATTCGTATTAAAACTAGCATACGAAATGTCAATACTTTCACAATAAACTATGAATGGTATAAAAATAGCACATCCACAGTCAAACATATCACAAAACCTTCAATACAATATAGAAGTTTTGTATCATAATAAATCAACTTCAAATAATCTTAAAATCCATCAAAGGATGTTGACATAGATGAAATCAAAATTCTTTTTAAAGAAATATCTCCTTTTATTTTGAAATCATTTAAGATCCATATAAAATAAAACATTTTCTTTGAAAATATTCTTATAAGCTTGTATGGGAAGCTTCGACGATTTTATAACGGCGGAAAATAACCGCACCCGCCGTATAAGTTAAAAAAAACATTCTTACCTCAATTCTGTCGAAAAGGTTAAAAAAGGACCTTGTTTTGAAAACGACGGAAAGATTCCTTTATAAACCTCTTATAAAAAGTCAAACAAGGGTATAAATGACTTTAACCCATATTCTTGTAAATAGTAAAAATGTTTTGAAATACATTTCGAAGAAACATGGATGTGGATGATAAAGAGATCCCAGTAGATTATTACGTATAATACAACCTCGGATAATGAAGAGATTGTGAAATAACCCTTACCTTGTACTTTTCCTTGGTTGTGGTAGGTTAACCTCCTGTATAATGGTGAAATAATTGTTATTAAATTATACAAGAATCATATACATTAATATGATATCATATATGATCTTTTAATATTGATTTGATAATAATATCTTAGTATTATCGTTGATTCGGGTGTTAACTTACTTGTTTTCTTTCATATGTTTTGTTACGTAAGACATGTTTGTAAAGGATAGGTTGTATATTATTCATATCCAGAATGATATCAAGTCCTTAAACATCATTTTTAAATCATAAAATGATAATTACGCTTTAATGGTTACGATGGAGAATGAATCTCATCGCGTTCGTGGAGACGGTAGTCCGTACGTACGCACGAGCGACAATATCATTCTTTTGATATTAAAATAATATATAAATGGATGGTATATCATATATACAGAATCATTAACATGTTATATTTATTATTTACATGAGTTACACATCATTATTATACCCATCCAAATAATATTATATTGAATAACAATTACACCACGACGTGGAGACGGTAAGCCGTACGTACGCACGTATGGTGACATGTTATTCAAAGGGTGGATAGAATACTGAATATGATTGTACCATATTTATAATAACATCACAGTATATGTGAGATACTGGAGTTATTATTTCAGAATGGTAAGAACAAAGGAAGAAGAAGTGGAAGAAGAAATGAACTTAGAAAAGGGTGGTGAAATCATTACCTCTTCTTCGGGTTCTTCCTTTTGATTTGATCAAAAGGGCTCCTTAGGTTGGCTTTCTGATCACACTAAGGCCTCTAGGTTGTATTGAGGGATGTTGGGAGAGTATTTGGGCAGAGTTTGGCCGAACCAAAAGGCTTTGAAGGTGTGAAGAAATGAGAAGGAGGAGTGCCCTTTTATAAGAGGGGTGAGGGGCACCTTTGGAAAAGCTAGAAATATTAATTTATAATAAATTCATATTCGGTTTCTAAAGGCTCCAAAGTTGACTATTAAAATGATGAGGTGGGGATAGGTCGAAATAAACTCATCCAATAGAATTTAGACAGGTTTGGGTACTTATATTAACCTTATCTTTAAGTATTAACTCTAAGTTAATTAGTTTCACTTTTACAATGTCTCTTTGTATTTTATATATTATGGTTAATAAACTTACTATATACATCCAAGAGACCCCCAAGTGGTCCATTAATGATTAACCTATCATGATATAAGTCTCTTGGCCGAACCTTAGATTTTTAGGAATTTAATATCAATTAATAATATAATATTTGTTTTAAGAATTCTTTTATGTCGATTTTGACACTATTCATTAGTTGATTTTTTTGAAACTCATAACAGATTTATTACTTCGAACAAAGTCAATTAAATCAATCCTAATATATCATATTATCCTAGAAAATTAGTTTAATTCATTAAAAGTTTCATATTATATTTATTTGGGTATTTATAATATCACTTATTTTAATTTTTCACTATTATAGTAATTACTGCATCATCATTGTGTCATAAATAAAATAAATTATTTAATGTCTAAAAATTATAAGTAAAATATCATTATGTAGGAAATCCTTTTAGCTTTCTAATGAATATTTATAATCGAAAATCCAACATGTATAACCCTATGTAAAAATTGTTCTTCTAAAAGATGTAAGCTTATGCCATTTTTATTTTTATTTTAACTTTATTAATATAAAGTGTCCCTACCACATACAAGTGGCTCCAAGGGGTCCCCAAATTGACCCAAGGATGCCCATGGTCGGGTATGTGTCCACCAATAAGGTTAGGACACGTTTTAGGGTAATTTTGTATTATTATAATAATATTTTTTTAACCCTTATTTACCGGATTTACCCTTTAACCATGGTAAATAAAATATTTACCACAGTAACTTTTCAAAATGTCTAAAAATAAAAGTTACCTATTTACACAATTTGAACATCCTGATTCCAAATATGGAATCCATTTTCCTAAATTCAAAACACAGAAGTGGCAGAAATTAATTTAAAATTAATTCCCGCTGTCAAAACAAAAAGCGTGTTTTTAAGAGATAATAACTATCAAAAGATTGACACTTGTTTATGTTCGGTTTAATTGTAAAATTATGTCCAATGACCAAAATTATATTAAATGGTAAAAATATATTCTAAATATACTTTAAAACCACTAAAATTCATAATTTATCACTATTAATTATTTTGATTAAAAAAGTTGTTTTTAATTAAAATTTAGAAATTTTCACTATTCATCAAAATATGAAAGTTATCCGAAATGTACCAAAATTTCACCCTAGGCTAATTTCGATATTCTGAATCCAAAAATGAAGTCCATTTTGAAATATAAAATATATATGATTTCAAAAATTAGGTATTACTATTCACAACGGCTAGTTTAATCGGTTGTGGTGTGTGTTAAAACTCGAAGTTGCGTATAACACACGCTACTGTATTATTCAAAGAAAAGCGTACCGTGGAAGCTTTGGATGTTTCATTTTAAATTTTTTTGATGTCCCCATTTAGTCAATATGTTTAAAATATTGTATTTAAAAAGGGTTCACTATTAAAAGTTGATAAAAGTGCAATACTGAAAATGAATTTGTTCTTGCATTATATCAAAGAAACTCATAATATGGATTCTAAAATTATAAGGATTATATAAAGTTTAAAATTTAGATAATACTATTCATAACCGCTTTTGAATGGCTTATTTTTGTAAGTCATGGTGTGATTGAACTCGGTGTTGCGTGTAGTGCAAGTTATTTAATTATTTTGAAGAAATAACACAATATGAAATCTTGGGGTGTTACATATAACATACAATTAGTGATCAAAATATAAATAGGATAAATATAGTATCATAACTTAAACCACAACAAAAATAATAAAAAATCACATGTTATAAAAGAATAATTTTTTTATATGTCACATGTGTTTTGAATACATCATCAATATATACTATAGTAGACCACATACATCCTAAACCGAAGTAAAAAACTAAAACTAAACACAACCTGGTCCCAAGCCTTAACCTGATCCTATCTCATGAATCTTACCATGTTATCAATTTTAATATATATCCTCGGACCACTTCTCTAACCATTCCTCAAATGTTGAGGTTTACTTCAGTATTAAGGTTATAATGATTAAAAATTAGGATGTGATAATAAATCAGCTATCCAAAAAAATGATACCACTAAAATATCTAGTGATGAAAATGAATATATGATGTTATACGACTATAATAAATAAATAAATATAAAAATATAAACATTAAAACCTTCACGATTATGAGTTCTTCCCAAGACACTCTTGATTAATAATACATATATCATAAAATATCATAGTGGCTCTAAATAAATCACAATAGTAAGAAATGAGCATAACATTTTAATTCATACGTATAACTGTAGAGACCCGAAGCCTGACTTACATGGACATTACATTACATTTGCGGAATACTTAGTACATAACAAAAACACACACACAAGGATCGTAATAGTTTAGTGTCTTTGGAAACTCGGAACGTAATCTTCTAATCGTGGTGAAAGATCTTCAAAATCTCCCATAAAGATCTTCCTTTTTTTTACCTAAAACCTTTCTTTATATCCTGGGGAAAAGAAAACATAAAAGGGTGAGCTCAAATGCTTAGTAAGGGTAAACAAAATAAATATCAATCACATCGTATTCATAAGAACATAACATTTTGGAAATCATAACCTGCAAAAGAGAGCATAATTTCATAACATGGGATAAATCATGGTAGTGAAATGTAATCACAATAATCATAACTTAAAACCTGAAACTTTGTGGCATTTACACATAATCATAGAGAATCATTTCTTGTTAGTCAAGACTCATTGCCAAGACTATCTTAGTGGACAAAGTCCCTTTCTGAATCGAGTAACCCTCGTTTCAGTCCTGTTTCACTGAACCGGTATAACCTACCGTTCCAGCCCTGTCTATCTCATGAGATATAAAATATTTACCCAATGCATTGGAGGGAGATATAGGTCCCACCCATCTTATAATGAATCCTTTCTTATGTGTGCCACATAATCATAAAACATACATCATCGCATAACACATGTAACAAAAATGGGATTCTTGAAACATCATGACATCATAAATCAATTCATATAAGATAAAGGAATTCATAAAAATAATTTCATCACAACATGAACAAATCAATTTAATAATAGGGATAAAAACAGAACCCTTTATTATCTTAGATAGAAAATCATTTTGATAAAACACTTGAACTCCATTCTTGAGGAAAATATCCTTTCTTCTTAAAAAACATTTTTCCTTTCATAACATGTCATACAACTTTAAAATAAAAGAAGTTGAATAAAAATAAACTTGAAAACTTGTAAAGGAAGCTTTTTGGAAACAATGTTTTAAAAATCCATTCATGTCGTATAAGTTAAAAAAAACATTCTTCGTACTTTTGTCGGAAAGTCAAAAAGTACCTCGGATGAAAAACGACAAAAGATTCCTTTCATAACTTTTACAAAAAAAAACTTACCGAAGGGTAAAATTGGATATAAACTATTGTAGAAGGATGGAAATAATATTACATATTGAGGGAACATGGATGTGGATGATAAAATACACCCCAGTAATTACCAAAGTAAATACAATCTCGGATAAAAGTGAGATTGTGATATTTCCCTTACCTTAGGTCCGATTTGCTTCGTATGTGTCCGAACCTCCTGTATAATGATTTAAATAATGTCATTGACTTATTATAGAATCATATTCATTGTTATGATATCATATATGGTTCACTTATGACATTATATTACCCGTTCTTTTGTAAATTCCATGTTAAAGAAGCGTTTTGGGTAAAATCGTTTCATTTATCGTAGGTGTTTTGACTTGTTGTTCTTGACATTATTATTACTTATATCATGATTTACTTACTTCCAGAATATAAAATTTGATTTATATATCATATATATTCAGTATATTTATATATATATATAATAGATAGATAAATAAAATGAAAAACACCGTTCATGGAGACGGTAGTCCGTACGTACGCATGAACGCTGTTTTCCTTTCCCTATTGTCTTGAATGGAAGTAAGTAGATGACATACATATATATATATATACATAAATCCAGTAGCTTTATAATGTCATATATTTCATTATTATTTCTTATATATACTTTATAATCATTCTTAAATGGTTAACATGGAGAATGAATCTCATCGCGTCGTGGAGACGGTAGTCCGTACGTACGCACGAGCGATGATATCATTTCCATAAATATTGAATTGAATTGGAGTGGATTATACAATATATCAGAATCAATATGATGTTTTAATAACTATGTATAGTTATTCTTTACACCATTATACCCATCCATGTAAGGTGGCGGTGGAAAATAGATTACACCACGGCGTGGAGACGGTATTCCGTACGTACGCACGCGCGGTGATTTCTTTTTCCGTAGGATAGATAGATGGTGAAATAGGGTTGTTTCATACTTATAATAACATATCAGTATATGAGTGATACTGATGTTATTATTTCATAATGAAACAACCTAAGAATAAGAAGTGGAAGAAGAAATAAAGATGAAAGAATTGGTAATGGTAATTACCTCTTCTTTGAAGCGCCTTTTGGAGACCTCCTCTTAGGGAACTAAAATTGGTCTTTGAGGAAGACCAGAACCTCTAGGATGTTTCTAGGGAAGTGAAGAAGAGATTTTGGAAGGGGTTGGCCGAGCTTGAGTGCTCAAATTGGTGTGAGGAGGAGGGGGAGGAGGTGTCCTTTTATAAGGGAGGAGAGGGGCACCTTAGAAATATCTCAAAATATTATTTTATATTAAAGTCAAAATCGGTTTATAATGGTTCCAAAGGGTCTTATTTCGAAGATAAAGTGGGGATGGGTCGAAATCATATCAACCAATAGGATTTATACAAGTTTAGGTTCTTATTTTAACCTTATCAATTAGATTTAACTCTAAGTTAAATAATTTAACTTTTACCGTGTCTTTTTGTTTTCTTTCACTATATGGTTAATACACTTACTATAACATGCCAAACGAACCCCAAATTGTATATTATTAATACATATATCCTTATCTAAGTCATTTGGCCGAACATTAGATTTTTAGGAATAAAATAACAATTAATAATATAATATGTGATTTAAAAACTATTTTGTGTCAATTTTGACACTATTTGATATATGATTTTTGTGAAAGTCATAACAGAATTATATGTTCGAACCAAGTTGATTAAATCAACACTAATATATCATAGCAACCTATAAAATTAGTGGAATTCATAAAAAGTCTCAAATTACATTCATTTGAGTATTTATAACATCAATTATGTTAATATTTCCTTAAAAGGGTAATTACTGCATCATCGTTGTGTCATAAATAAATTAACTTATTTGATGTCTAAAAATTACAAATAAAATACCATTATGTGTGAAATCTTTGTAGATTTCTAATTAATATTTATAGTCTAATTTATCTTATGTATAACCCTATATTAAAAATGTTTTAGTAAATAAACTTTGATTTTAACTCTTTTAACTCTTCTTTGAATTAAATAATAATAAATGTCCTAATCTAATCCAAGTGGGCCTAAATGATAATATTTTACACTTAAGGTTGTTTTTGGTCGAGATACACTTGTAAAATAGAATTAGGACATGTGTTAGGGTAATATTAATATCATTCTTACCCTTAATTACCCTATTTACTTTTAACCGTGGTAAATAAAAGTAAAAAGTTACTATTCACCAAAAATTATTTTCATCTCATTGAACCACATTTTACTTACTGACATCAACCGTGTCTCTCGGATTTTTGAAATTCCATTCACAGAAGCGGTAAAATTAAGTTTTATGAAAAATTCAGTTTTTTAACTACCACTTAGTAGTTTCACTATTCATCAAAAAATGAAGGTTTTCAGAAAAATGCAAAAATTTCATCCTAAGCTATATTTCATATTCCGAATTCAAAAATGAAGTCTATTTTACTAAATTCATAACAAAGAAGTTGCATTAATTAATTTTATAATTAAATCCCGCTGTTAAAACAAATAGCGTGTTTTTAAGAAACAATATCTATCAAAAGATTGACACTTGTTTATGTCTGGTTTAAATGTGCAATTACATCCAATGACCAACATTGTATTAAATTGTAAAAATATATTCTAAATATACTTTAAAACTACTCCAATTAATAATTTATCACTATTAATTATTTCGATTAAAAAAGTTGTTTTTTAATTATAATTTAGTAATTTTCACTTTTCATCAGAATATGAAAGTTATCCGAAATGTACCAAAATTTCACCTTAGGCTAAATTCGATACTCCGAATCCAAAAATGAAGTTCATTTTGAAAAATAAGATTTACATAATTTTAAAAAGTGGTTATTACTATTCATAACGGCTAGTTTTAATAACAGTTTAATAGCATATCGCTGTTTAGTGAAACTCGTTATTGCATACTACACACGCTATCGAGGAAGGTCGTGATTGCGTGTAATGCAAGGCAAGTCAAGGATGCGTGTTGTGCAAGCTCCTTTTGGTGTAGCGTACAACACAAGACATTAATAAAATTAAAAAGAATATTTTTTATAAAATCTTGGGCTGTTACATTCTACCCCCCTTAAAATGAATTTCGCCCTCGAAATTCGTCGGGGTTATAAATGGTTTACTATTTGAAAGTTTCTTTAATAGAAACCCACATCGTAAAAAGGAAAATCAAAACCAATCTTTAAAAACAAAAGTATGAAACGTAACGGTTATCCAAATAAACTAATCATTGGGTTTCCACATAGGTGAAAATATGGATATGGAAGAGAAATCTAACCATCATGTTCTGATGGAGAGTGGTAGAGAACATGGCTATGGAAAAGCCAATAATCACAAATCCATAAATTTGTGACGATCTAAGGTACCATCCGATTCATCAGGTATAAGATCACTAGGACAACATTTTTGGTTTTCAAGATCATTTCCCTAAAGTTGAAAATTTGAATTGGAATAAATACTTTATTTATTTTGGTACAATCTCACTATTGTTCGTGCCTAGAACAATTTCCACTTCATCTCTTAAATGATGTTGAATTTGTTATTCGTGAAGTGTTAGCAGATCATGTGATAGAATGACGGGTCATTCCATCTGTCTCAAACAAAAGGTTAGCAAAAATTATATACATAAGTCGATCTATAGTGAGAATAATCATATATAGTTCCTAAAATGGACTTATACTTTAAAACTAGTTTCTACTAAATAGGGACTTCCTGTAGGCCAGTGGTAGGCGATAAAGGCCAGTCGCATTTCGGTTGTGGGTTCGATTCCTACGACCTTGTCCGACGCGATGGGCTTTCGCCCATCCTGCAGGTTGTCCCTTTTTCTAAAACTATATTATTATAACATCCCATAAATAATATCGAAAAAAACTTCTATCCTTAAACAATACTAACTTATGTCCAACATAATCCATTCCAATCTTTAGTCCTATCCATAATACTGCAGTCCATTCTCATAACATAGTGAAAACGATTACCAGAGATTTAATACCATCGTTGATCCCCATATATCATAAGATATATCTTGTTGGACACATTCCAAACATTCAAAGGCCTTAATCTTGTACTCTCTTGAATACCCATTGAACCTTAGTGAAAACTTGAATGCAGTTAAAAGTTAATACTTTCCACATACCAAAATCCTCAAAATTCTATATACTCAAACCATGATATCACTTAGTCCTTATATCAATCATGAGCTCATGAATATTGTTAAACATTTCATTTTCTCGTTTTCCCTTCATTATGCGCATAATATCTCAATCACTTTGAATACCACATTAGACCAATACATAAATATTCCAATATTCCATGATACAACATTATTTTGGAATCCCATTACATAAAAACTTAATCATTCCACCACATCGTTGTCATATTCAACATTGCCAATAGTGATCGCATGTGACTTCCCTTTGTCCTTTGCCTTAAGCGGTTTCTCATGTCGATCATCACTAACCCTTGGATTAGGGCATTTATTGGCATAATGTCCCATCTTCTTGCACTTGAAGCATTGAAGTGTTGGTTGTGCGTTCTCTGCAGTGTTTGCTTTATTCACTTCATTAGAATCCCTTTTTCCATTACTTAGACACTCAGCTGCTCGATGACCTTATTTTCCACACTTAAAACATTTTCTAGTCCCTTTAAGACAATCTCCACCATGCTTCTTTCCACACTTTGTGCATAAGGAAACATTCATCTTCTTTTCACCATTATTCTGAGATTTCTCCTTGAACTCCATCTTTCGTTTCTTGTCAAAACCATGAGATGGATATGTAACACCAACTTCCATTTCTACCTTGATAGCACAACGCACAATTTCTTCATAGCTACTGAAGTCTCTTATAGCTAATTCCCTTCGAAGACTTGGTTTTAAGCCACTGAAAAATCGATCAACTTTACTTTCAGGTTGGATGATAATACCAGAAGCGTACCTTGCAAGTCTTGTAAAATTTGCTTCATAGGTACCAACAGATTCATCATCCCTTTGCTTCAGTTCAAGAAACTCTTTCTCCATCTTTGTTCGGAGAATACGAGGGAAGTACTTATTGAAAAATAAGTTCTTGAACTCGTCCCATTCCATGGAATCAATTTCATCTCTTTGTCTCGTATTCTTGATAAGATTCCACCATTGATCAGCTTCACCTTCCAAACGATATACTGCTAAGATGACTTTATCATGTTCAGAACATTGAAGAACTGAAAATATCTTTTCAGTAGTACTAATCCATTGTTCAGCAACTAATGGATCAGTAGACCCACTAAAAGAAGGCGGACGCTGCCTCATGAAGGATTCAATAGAATGTTGCTCCTTCCTTTGCTCGTTTGGAAGTCCTGCATGATTCATAGCTTGAGAAAGTTGTGTGAGCATGGCTACAAGATTTTGCATTCCAGCTCCCATATCGTTTGGTTGCTCAGGGGGACAATCATTGCATTGATCAACACGGTTCCTTCGGGTTCCATCCATCGTCTAAAACCCCAAAAGAATAGTGTGAGAGGCAAAAATAATGCTAGGGAAAACAACATAATAAAGGGGTAGTACCCTCAATATCTAACATCTTAGGTTAAATTCTAAGATCGTTAGAGCAATTCTAGGACTATAACCTATACGTATACTTAACCTTAGAGACATCCCTAGACATACCTTAGAAATATCTCTAGGGATCTCACTAACGTTTTCGCATCCTAGTTGCCAAAGGTTGACTAAACCTTTCCTCTGATACCAACTGTAGAGACCCGAAGCCTGACTTACATGGACATTACATTACATTTGTGGAATACTTAGTACATAACAAAAACACACGCACAAGGATCGCAATAGTTTAGTGTCTTTGGAAACTCGGAACGTAATCTTCTAATCGTGGTGAAAGATCTTCAAAATCTCCCATAAAGATCTTCCTTTTTTTTATACCTAAAACCTTTCTTTATATCCTGGGGAAAAGAAAACATAAAAGGGTGAGCTCAAATGCTCAGTAAGGGTAAACAAAATAAATATCAATCACATCGTATTCATAAGAACATAACATTTTGGAAATCATAACCTGCAAAAGAGAGCATAATTTCATAACATGGGATAAATCATGGTAGTGAAATGTAATCACAATAATCATAACTTAAAACATGAAACTTTGTGGCATTCACACATAATCATAGAGAGTCATTTATTGTTAGTCAAGACTCATTGCCAAGACTATCTTAGTGGACAAAGTCCCTTTCTGAATCGAGTAACCCTCGTTTCAGTCCTGTTTCACTGAACCAGTATAACCTACCGTTCTAGCCCTGTCTATCTCATGAGATATAAAATCTTTACCCAATGCATTGGAGGGAGATATAGGTCCCACCCATCTTATAATGAATCCTTTCTTATGTGTGCCACATAATCATAAAACATACATCATCGCATAACACATGCAACAAAAATGGGATTCTTGAAACATCATGACATCATAAATCAATTCATATAAGATAAAGGAATTCATAAAAATAATTTCATCACAACATGAAAAAATCAATTTAATAATAGGGATAAAAACAGAACCCTTTATTATCTTAGATAGAAAATCATTTTGATAAAACACTTGAACTCCATTCTTGAGGAAAATATCCTTTCTTCTTAAAAAACATTTTTCCTTTCATAACATGTCATACAACTTTAAAATAAAAGAAGTTGAATAAAAATAAACTTGAAAACTTGTAAAGGAAGATTTTTGGAAACAATTTTTTAAAAATCCATTCATGTCGTATAAGTTAAAAAAAACATTCTTCGTACTTTTGTCGGAAAGTCAAAAAGTACCTCGGATGAAAAACGACAAAAGATTCCTTTCATAACTTTTACAAAAAAAAACTTACCGAAGGGTAAAATTGGATATAAACTATTGTAGAAGGATGGAAATAATATTACATATTGAGGGAACATGGATGTGGATGATAAAATACACCCCAGTAATTACCAAAGTAAATACAATCTCGGATAAAAGTGAGATTGTGATATTTCCCTTACCTTAGGTCCGATTTGCTTCGTATGTGTCCGAACATCCTGTATAATGATTTAAATAATGTCATTGACTTATTATAGAATCATATTCATTGTTATGATATCATATATGGTTCACTTATGACATTATATTACCCGTTCTTTTGTAAATTCCATGTTAAAGAAGCGTTTTGGGTAAAATCGTTTCATTTATCGTAGGTGTTTTGACTTGTTGTTCTTGACATTATTATTACTTATATCATGATTTACTCACTTCCAGAATATAAAATTTGATTTATATATCATATATATTCAGTATATATATATATATAATAGATAGATAAATAAAATGAAAAACACCGTTCATGGAGATGGTAGTCCGTACGTACGCATGAACGCTGTTTTCCTTTCCCTATTGTCTTGAATGGAAGTAAGTAGATGACATACATATATATATATACATAAATCCAGTAGCATTATAATGTCATATATTTCATTATTATTTCTTATATATACTTTATAATCATTCTTAAATGGTTAACATGGAGAATGAATCTCATCGCGTCGTGGAGACGGTAGTCCGTACGTACACACGAGCGATGATATCATTTCCATAAATATTGAATTGAATTGGAGTGGATTATACAATATATCAGAATCAATATGATGTTTTAATAACTATGTATAGTTATTCTTTACACCATTATACCCATCCATGTAAGGTGGCGGTGGAAAATAGATTACACCACGGCGTGGAGACGGTATTCCGTACGTACGCACGCGCGGTGATTTCTTTTTCCGTAGGATAGATAGATGGTGAAATAGGGCTGTTTCATACTTATAATAACATATCAGTATATGAGTGATACTGATGTTATTACTTCATAATGAAACAACCTAAGAAGAAGAAGTGGAAGAAGAAATAAAGATGAAAGAATTGGTAATGGTAATTACCTCTTCTTTGAAGCGCCTTTTGGAGACCTCCTCTTAGGGAACTAAAATTGGTCTTTGAGGAAGACCAGAACCTCTAGGATGTTTCTAGGGAAGTGAAGAAGAGATTTTGGCAGGGGTTGGACGAGCTTGAGTGCTCAAATTGGTGTGAGGAGGAGGGGGAGGAGGTGTCCTTTTATAAGGGAGGAGAGGGGCACCTTAGGAATATCTCAAAATATTATTTTATATTAAAGTCAAAATCGGTTTATAATGGTTCCAAAGGGTCTTATTTCGAATATAAAGTGGGGATGGGTCGAAATAATATCAACCAATAGTATTTAGACAAGTTTAGGTTCTTATTTTAACCTTATCAATTAGATTTAACTCTAAGTTAAATAATTTAACTTTTACCGTGTCTTTTTGTTTTCTTTCACTATATGGTTAATACACTTACTATAACATGCCAAACGAACCCCAAATTGTATATTATTAATAAATATATCCTTATCTAAGTCATTTTGCCGAACCTTAGATTTTTAGGAATAAAATAACAATTAATAATATAATATTTAATTTAAAAACTATTTTGTGTCAATTTTGACACTATTTGATATATGATTTTTGTGAAAGTCATAACAGAATTATATGTTCGAACCAAGTTGATTAAATCAACACTAATATATCATAGTAACCTAGAAAATTAGTGGAATTCATAAAAAGTCTCAAATTACATTCATTTGAGTATTTATAACATCAATTATGTTAATATCTCCTTAAAAGGGTAATTACTGCATCATCGTTGTGTCATAAATAAATTAACTTATTTGATGTCTAAAAATTACAAATAAAATACCATTATGTGTGAAATCGTTTTATCTTTATAATGAATATTTATAGTCTAATTTATCTTATGTATAACCCTATATTAAAAATGTTTTAGTAAATAAACTTTGTTTTTAACTCTTTTAACTCTTCTTTGAATTAAATAATAATAAATGTCCTAATCTAATCCAAGTGGGCCTAAATGATAATATTTTACACTTAAGGTTGTTTTCGGTCGAGATACACTTGTCCAATAGAATTAGGACATGTGTTAGGGTAATATTAATATCATTCATACCCTTAATTACCCTATTTACTTTTAACCGTGGTAAATAAAAGTAAAAAGTTACTATTCACCAAAAATTATTTTCATCTCATTGAACCACATTTTACTTACTGACATCAACCGTGTCTCTCGGATTTTTGAAATTCCATTCACAGAAGCGGTAAAATTAAGTTTTATGAAAAATTCAGTTTTTTAACTACCACTTAGTAGTTTCACTATTCATCAAAAAATGAAGGTTTTCAGAAAAATGCCAAAATTTCATCTTAAGCTATATTTCATATTCCGAATACAAAAATGAAGTCTATTTTACTAAATTAATAACATAGAAGTTTCATTAATTACTTTTATAATTAAATCCCGCTGTTAAAACAAATAGCGTGTTTTTAAGAAACAATATCTATCAAAAGATTGACACTTGTTTATGTCTGGTTTAAATGTGCAATTACATCCAATGACCAACATTGTATTAAATTGTAAAAATATATTCTAAATATACTTTAAAACAACTCCAATTAATAATTTATCACTATTAATTATTTCGATTAAAAAAGTTGTTTTTTAATTATAATTTAGTAATTTTCACTTTTCATCAGAATATGAAAGTTATCCGAAATGTACCAAAATTTCACCTTAGGCTAAATTCGATACCCCGAATCCAAAAATGAAGTTCATTTTGAAAAATAAGATTTAAAGAATTTTAAAAAGTGGTTATTACTATTCATAACGGCTAGTTTTAATAACAGTTTAATAGCATATCGCTGTTTAGTGAAACTCGTTATTGCGTACTACACACGCTATCGAGGAAGGTCGCGATTGCGTGTAATGCAAGGCAAGTCAAGGATGCGTATTGTGCAAGCTCCTTTTGGTGTAGCGTACAACAAAAGACATTAATAAAATTAAAAAGAATATTTTTTATAAAATCTTGGGCTGTTACAATAACCTTTCATTTAAAACATATAAAACTAACATCTTAGGTGGAATCTTGTCCAATACACATTACATGGTCCTTGGGAGGAATCAAATAGAACCAACCACATCACTTCCATATTGGGGGGAAACACATATAACCAATCACATCATAACATCTCAAGAGGCATCATATCTAATCCAGCAACTCAGAAAAATTCTGTGCAGCATCATGTCCAACCCTCCACGTCACAAGGTACTCTTCCAAATCCCAAACCGTCCTCAATTGTCATGAACGACCAACCCATAATAAAAATTTATCCACATGTCACCCATCATCTAGGATTGGCATGGAAAACTAACAAAAAAATACATCAATCCACATTTATCCACCACCCATAATTGAAATAACACCCAACCCATAACACAATCCATACCACAATAACATGAATTTACATGGAAGGCATGGACACCCATCCCATATCACAATATTCCCATAGTATTAAAGTCACAAAAACATAATTGGAACTATTCTAAAATACCAAACATCACTATGATTGGCTTCCTCTCCCATCCTTTTACACATATCTCATTACATCACATCTTGATTTCCTATGGTTGGCATGCTCTCCTAACCGAACTTCCCATTATAACTCAAGTTCATGGATTTACACCCATTGTAATAGTATATATAAATTTATCATACCAAGAATAAGAAAACACATTATATGAATACTTTATACAATTAAACACATAAGTAGTAGAACGGGCCAACAACATACATATCATGAGGGTCGCATGGGTTGGAATCTTTTACAACACTAAAATACACATTTCTTAATGTGGTATCTCAAGAACACACCCTATCCCCATATCCCTTTTCACTAAGGCTACCAATATGTTAGCCTTATGTTATATCTATCTCAAAAACCAACATAAGGTCTGGGTACCTACTGTGGGTCACAAGGCCATATCACTTTACAAATACACATGGACATTTCATCCCATACAAAAATCACAACCATTTAATTGTATAATGATAATAAATAATACCTAAGAGAAGAATCCCATTTAATGTTTGGCATAAAATCCAACATGTAAAACCCCATGATTAAACATTTTATATTTTATTCCCTTTAGAATGTAATGTGTTCGATAACTTGTAACACATACATTACCGAACCAAAAATCAATCATGAAACAATATACTACTGTAAAAATGCTTCCATTTAATTTTTTGGTAGAAATAGATATAACAAAATTAATAAATAAATATAAATATAAATAATTTTTATTATCAATTCTACGGCATTGGTAAATTAAATTAGGGTGATTAAATGACCAATAAGATAGATGCATCCTTTAAAATGTAATTTTTCTAAAAATTCATTTTTATTTGCTTCTTAAGAAAATAAATAATTTATGGATAAAATATATTATTTATATGAATAATATATCAACACTAATTTTTTAGTAATTTTTGAGAAATAAAAGTACGAATAGTAAAAAAATAAAAAAAGATTTCCTATGAAAATCGTTTTCATTAGATTTTTATGATAAAAGTTAAATTATAAATTTCAGAATTTTTATTTGACAAAATAAAATAAAATTTTTTATTCATAATGTTAATATGAGTTTAATATTTTTATTTTTTTGTATTTTTTTAAAATGGATTATTTTAAGGTGAAAAATGAAAAAATAGATTTTTTACCAAAACTGTAACTTTTACGATTCTATCAATATATAAGAAATGAAAAAAAGGTTATAAAACCTACTTATTGGTAAAATATTTGATTAATTAATAAATTAATTAATTTTAAATGATTTTTATATTTATAAAATCCATGTTAAACCTTATAAAACAAATGAAATGTTTTAATTCTAGTATACAGTTTTTTTCTCTTTTCTTTTAATTAAGAATTTTAATGATAAAATAATGTTTTGAATTTATTAAAAAGTTAGAACAATTTATTAAATAAGAAATCAATTTATTTCATGAAATTTAATAATTTTTATAGCTATGGATTACAATTAAGTTTTAATTTTGGAAACAAACTTTACCTAATTAATGTTTTTATGCGATATGTGATTTTATTTTAAAATTAACATTTCACACTATTAAAAATATTATTTAATAGTTTTATTTTCAAATTTTAAATTATATGGATAAAATTAGGTAAAATTTTTAATTTTTATTTTGGTTTCATATATTAATTATTAAGGTCAAGAATTAATTACTTCAATAAAAGTAAAAATGAAAAGAAAATTATGAGATGGAATTACAAAAAACTATTATAAACATGTTAAAAAAGGGATGTTTGAGTTATTAATCAAACATACCCCAAACCTTACTCTTTTTCAATTTTTAATCCATTTACCCTTTAATAATAACTGTATATTATTGAAAATTTAAAGGGTACTTCCAAAATTTATCTCCTCTTCACAATTAAAAGGGGATCCTTCCACTGCATCATGTTACAAATTTTCCTTCCAATTTATTCCTAAAAATATTAAATTTTGTTAATCCTAGATCTCTATACCATTTCTTTAAATATTTATTCTTCATTATTTATCTTAAGGCCAACATTTACAAGTATATTTAAAAGAGAAAACTCAAGATCTCGATGTAAGTATTACCACATTCTTAATCATTTATCTCGGTTTCAGGCACAGCGGAAGCACAAGAGGGATGGTTCCCATCTTTGATTTTTTCGATAATCGGTGACCAATCCAGGATCAATACAACTATGACCGACATTTTCCAAATAATTGAATCAAGGATTTAGACAAAGAATAATTTCCCCAAGAACCAAGAGAGAGGGTCAATATATTTTATTTATAATTAATTTAATTAAATCCAAGGATTACATCCAAGATGATTATTTCTTCATTGATGAGTTTTACCACATAGTTATAATGATCCTTCATTGAATTGCAGTGATCAATGGTAGATATCGTCTATAAGTGATCCACACATGTTCCATATTTCTATGTATTTCATAGAAGGAATCTTTGTGTGTTAGCATAGAAGATACTTACTCTTGTGATGTCCACCTTCAATCGCCGTGACAGCCACTTACAAAGTGTTTTATTTAATCTGGTGGAGGAAGATCTCTCTCATTCTTGAGAGTGTTCTTGGATAGGTATGAAATCTCTAGCCTTGTGATATTTTATCCAATTCTTTGTTCACAACATCAATAATGCGTCTCTTGGTTAGCATTTGGCTAATAAGAGAATAATATAACCTAGAATTTAATTCACTAGGGTAATAATAAAAAATCTTCATAAGTACCTTAATTATTTAATTAATCTTTCCAAAACCCCCATGTCAAATAATATCATCAGCATTTTTATTTCCTAACATGCTCTTAACTTACGAGTTATAATTAAATATTATTTAATAAAATAAATTCAATATTATCATTTCTCACTGGACCCTTAACTCGGTCCTCTAATACCTCTCCATATTTATTGAACCTTGAATAATAACTATATATTTATTAAATAAGTATCACTACATTATTTTCTGATAAATATATAAATATTATATTCACTAAATATAAAATAAATATTTAATAATTTTTATTCCCATGTTATATTCTCTCAGATAACTAGTGTTGAAATAAATGTGATATTGAATCTATGAATAATTATTAAACCATAAATAGGAATAATATTTATTCAACTTATTAAATAATAAATATTATATAATTTAATTGAGATACTGGATACACTTAGTGTGTGCTTTTGTAGGCCTCTTTGTCAATGGATTTAGGTGGAGCAGCCTAAATTCCAAGGTTAGCATCTAGAAATACGCCAATGCCCCCATAGAGAAAGAAGTTAATACTGTAATGACATGCCACCTCATACGAACACATACCATGTAATATAATCCCTTTGTCTCGATATCTCCAATCATGCGGGTTACATGCAAGTGCCATCAACCCATGTGCTCGATTTATCATTCTTTAACTTCCTAGAAATTGAACTTTCCTATAGAATATCATGGATATGCATTTATTTAGGCTATATCATTTCCATCAAGGGATTGAGATTTCTAATTTATTTATGGAATAAAATGTAAAAATCCTTCCTCTTATTATTCATTAATACAGTATTACTCGTGAAACACCTAACATATCCTACCTCACCATGAAATTATGTCATCACTATTTTCTCTAATATATCTAAGTGTGTGAGTCATAATACCCATTATTAATAATCATATAGTCTAAATACCAATACACACATACTCAGATATAATCATTCAATGACATTAATAAATGTGGATTTCCTACTATCGGGTCTCATTCTCATAATATCCTATTGGATAACACTAAGGGCGTACATAATGAGAATTTGTCTCAAAGTCATAAGAGTCTACACCCATGATTTCTAGTATCGTTTGGGTCCCTCAAATGACATTATCTGACCATAGAACATATTTCTAAGAGTAGAGTCATGGAACTTCTAGGTTCTCATCAAAGTATAGAATTTCTATGACCTTTTAGTGTGATAGCTATTCTTGGGACATTATCAATTTAAATGTTATGCTTAAGAACAATAATGATGTGATAAAAATTTTATTGATATCCATACTATAAATAATTTTTTATCATAAAGTACAAATAAGTTGGTTCTAGGGAACCAACTCCAACAATCTCCAACTTGCACTAGAGCCAACTGCTAACAATCTTCATTCCGCTAGCTCTCACATGATATTGATGCTTCTGCTAAGATAGGTCTTTAGTAAATGGGTCCATCACATTATCTTTTGTGGATAATCTACTCACTACAAATTTAAATATTTGATATAAATCCCTTAATATGTGATACTTTCAGAGTGTGTGTTTTATCTGTTGATTTGACTTTGACTCTTTTTTAAGATCCACCACTGGAGTATTATCATAACACAATGATAGGGTCTTTACTACTAGGTACCTATCAATAACCTAGAAAATGTTTTGAATCTAAAAGTCTTCCTTGTATGAATTAAAAGTAGATATATACTCAAACTACACTATAGAATAAGTGGAAACTGGCTGCTTTAAACCCTTCCAGCTCACAACTCCTCCATTGAGAGATAAAAAATATCCTGATTATGAATTCTGATTATTATGGTCTGTCTAAAAACTAGCATCATCATACCTTCTGATGACAATATCCTCGTCTCCTTCATACCCTAGGGACATATCCTTATTTCTTATAAGATAATTAAGGAAAGTCTTAATAGCAGTCCAATGTTGTTCTCTTGGATCTTCTTTATATATGCCTACTATGCCAATGAATAGGGAACATCAATTCCAGTACAAAACATGGCATATATGATAGATCCTATTGATGATGTTTAAGAGATATTACTCATTCTATCTTTCTTCTATTGTGTCTCGGGACACATTTTCATAGATATATGTAAACCATGTGAGACTAGAACCAATCTCCTCTTCGATTGTTCCATACTAAATTTATTTAGTATCTAGTCAATATATGCACATTGGATTAGTCCAAGTAGCCTCTTGGATCTATCATGAATGATATTGATCCTTATAATATAGGTTGCTTCACATAAGTCCTTCAAAGAGAAGTACATGTTCAAATAGTATTTAAAAAACTATAAGATTGGTATTTTATTTTTAATAAGTAATACATCATTAACATATACTACTAGGAAAACGATCACATTCCCATTAAACCTTTTGTAAACACACAGATCACAATAATTTTTAATGAATCAAAATTATTTTATGGATTCATCAAATAGAATATTCCAAGACCTAGATGCTTGCTTCAATCCATAAATGGATCTCCACAACTTGGAAAGCCTTTTGGAATCACATCATGTCACACACCCTTCTGGTTGTGTCATATAGACTTCTTCCTACAGGTTCCCATTAAGGAATGCAGTTTTAACATTCACTTTCCAAATTTCATAGTCAAGTTATGTTAATATGTAAAATATGATTCTATTATATTTAAACATATAAAATGGTTAAAATGTTTCGTCATTGTCAATTACTTGATTTTTTTAAACCCTTTAGCCACTAGCCTTTCTTTATAGGTACTTTACCTTCCATGTCTAGTTTCTTCTAGAATACCCATTTACACCCAACATGATTTTCATCAAATGGCACATTGTCCAAAACCCAAACTCAGTTCCAATACATGGAATCCATATAAAAAATAATAGCTTGTAGCCATCTTATAGATTCCGATCTCTCTACTACATCCTTGTAGAAGAGAGGTTCATCATTGTCTAACAATAATGAGTCACCATCATCAGTGACTAGAAAAAAATATCTTCCGGGTTCCCTTACCACTATTGAGCTCCTACACAGTACTTGTGTTTTAGGAACTACTTCTTGCATGAGGACCTATGGATGTTTTTCCAGTACTATAACGCCCCAACTCTAGAAGCCCAGAGTCGGTGCATTATTACGTATCATTGGCATGATCACAAAAGATCAAGTATCTAAATATTGATTAGTTTATTATCCTTGGAAGTACTAGATACATTCATAAGGTTTACATTACATCATAAATTGGAAAAATAAAACAACATTGTTTCCATATACAACACTGATATCCCATAGAATATCCCTACAGGTCAGTTATAATATACTTCTTCGCATCCTGGAAAAAATAAAACATAGAAAGGGGTGATCTTAGATGCTCAATAAGGATAACAATATAAAATAAGCTTTCATAAATAAGCATAAACATTTAAGGAAATGTTTAAAACTAAAACAAAAATCCTTTTCAACATAAACATCATCATAATATTTCAAAAATAAATTAATATAATTCCATTTAATTACTCACATGGTTATTTTACTAGTTGAATAATCATATGCAATATCAATAGCCACTTTCATAACGATGGAATGCATAATTCCAGACTTTCATAACCACATAGGTAATCCCTTGTGCCAAGAATACAAATAACATTTTATCATGGCCTTGTTATAAGACTCTAGTTTGTGTCATGATACCTACCGATGCATTGAGGAGCTATAGTAGGCTCCACCCGTCACTTACTAAGTCCAATGAATTCCTCATATGAAAAGGTTTAAACAAAACATAAACATTGATATTGAAACTGGAATATGAAATGTCAATAATTTATCCATAAACCATGAATGGTTTGAAAATAACACATCCACAATCAAACATATCACAAAACCATCAACACAATATAGAAGTTTTGTATCATAATAAAGCAACTTCAAATAATCTTAAAATCCATCAAAGGATGTTAGCATAGATGAAAATCAAAATCATTTGTTGAGAAATATATCTTTCTATTTTTAAATCATTTATGCAAACATTTATTTTGAAAATATTCTTATAAGATTTTAAGGTAAGATTCGATGATGTTATAACAACAGAAAATATCCACACCCACCATATAAGTTAGAAAAAAACATTCTTACCTTAATTTTTTCGAAAAGTTCAAAAAGTACCTTATTTGGAAAACGACGGAAAGATTCCGTTCCAAACATATAAGGTCAAATAAGGGTATAAATTACTTTAAACCATTTTCTAGTAAATAGTAAAAATGTTTTGAAATATAT
The DNA here is from genome assembly GCA_963277665.1 of Viscum album. Taxonomy (NCBI): domain Eukaryota; kingdom Viridiplantae; phylum Streptophyta; class Magnoliopsida; order Santalales; family Viscaceae; genus Viscum; species Viscum album. The sequence goes on from OY728157.1 coordinate 2,076,695,506, forward strand.
TTTTAAGAAGCATGGATGTGGATGATAAAGAGGTCCCAATAGATAATCACATCTAAACAACCTCAAATAATGAAGAGATTGTGAAATTAACCCATACCTTGCACTTTTCCTTGGTCGAGGGTAGGTTAACCTACTATATAATGGTGAAATAATTGTTATTGAATTATAGAAGAATCATATACATTAATATTATAACATATATGATCCTTTAATATTGCATTGTTAATAATATCATAGCATTATCGTCGTTTCGGGTGTTAATGGATTCATTTTCCTTTATATTCATTGTTATGTGAGTAATATTTGTTATAGATGGGATGTATCTTATTCATATCCATAATGATATCAAGTCTTTAAAAATTATTTTTAATCATTAAATTAAAATTAGTCTTGAATGGATACAATGGGGAATGAATCTCATCACGTTCGTGGAGACGATAATCCTTACGTACGCACAAGCGACAATATCATTCTTTTGATATTAAAATAATATTTAATTGGATATTATTTCATATATAAAGAATAATTATCATGTTATATTTATTATTTACATCAATTACATATCATTATTATACCCATCCAAATAATAATGTATTGAATAACAATTACACCACAACGTGGAGACGGTAAGTCGTACGTACACACGTATGGTGACATGTCATTCAAAGGATGGATAGAGTAATGAATATGGGTGTAACATATTTATAATAACATCACATTATATAGAAGATATTGGGGTTATTGTTTTATAATGGAAAAAATAAAGAAAGAGGAAGTGGAAGAAGAATGGAACTTAAAAGAGGTGATGAAATATTTACCTCTTCTTCTGGTTCTTCCTTTTGATTTGATAAAAAGGACTCCATAGGTTAGCATTCTGACTAAAGTAAGCCCTCTAAGATTAAGGGAGGAAATTTTAGAGGGTATTTGGGCCGGGGTTGGCTGATCCAATTGTTTTTGAATTTTTGAATTAGAGATAAGGGGGAGTGCCCTTTTATTAGAGGGGTGAGGGGCACCCTAGGAAAAGCTAGAAATATTATTTTATAACAAAATAATTTTAGGTTTATAATCACTCAAAAATAGATTATTTAAAGTATAAGGTGGGGATGGGTCGAAAAACACTCAAAAAATATGTTTTAGACAGGTTTGGGTCACTATATTAACTATATCTTTTAGATTTAACTCTTAGTTAAATTGTTTGACATTTATCATGTCTCTTTGTATTTTTATATTATATGGTAAATACACATAACATATACTTCAAAAAGAACCCCAAGTGGTTCCTTAATTATACATCTATCATTATAAAAGTCTTTTTTCCAATCGTTAGTTTTTTAGGAATAGAATATCAATTAATAATATAATATTTTTTTAAAAACTCTTTTATGTCAATTTTGACACTATTTGGTGTTTTTTTTTCTAAATTCATAACAGAATTATTACTTCAAAAAAAATTCCTATAACAAACCATAATATGTCATATTAACCTAGAAAATTATTTTAATTCATAAACAGTCTCAAATTACATTTATTTGGATATTTATAATATCAATTATTTTAATATTTCATTAATTAGGTAATTACTGCATCATCATTGTATCATAAATTAATTAATTATTTAATGTCTAAAAATTATAAATAAAATAATATTATTTAGAAAATCGTATTATCTTTATAATTAATATTTATAGTCGAATTTATCTTATGTTTATCAATATATTAAAAATGTTTTAGTTATTAAACTTTGATTTTAACTCTTTTAACTCTTCTTTGAATTAAATAATAATAAATGTCCTAATCTAATCCAAGTGGACCAAAGTGGTTCATATTTTATTCCTAAGGTTGTTTCTGGTCGAATTATAATTTTCAAATAGAATTATGACATGTTTTAGGGTAATAATAATACCATTTTTACCCTTAATTACCCTATTTACTTTTAACCGTGGTAAATAAAAGTTAAAAGTTACTATTCAAAAATAATTATTTTCACCTTATTGAACCACATTTTACTTACTGATATCAACCGTGTCTCTCGGTTTTTTTAAATTAAACTCACAGAAGTGGTAAAATTAAGTTTTATGTAAATTTTCTAATGATCCTAGGAGGTGGGTAAAGACGGTAAAAAAGTATAAAATTTTTATATATCTAATGTTATTATAAATGGACACCAATGAATTAAATTGAACTTCTATAGGTATTATGTATCTATTTTTACCTAAAATAAATTTAAATAAAATAAATAATTATTTAATTAAAAATTCAGTTTTAAACTATAACTCAGTGTTTTTCACTATTTATCAAAATTTGAAAGTTTTCAAAAAAATACAAAAAATTAAGCCTAAGATAATTTTGATATTATGAATTAAAAAATGAATTATATTTTACTAATTTCAAAATGTAGAAGTTTCATTAATTAATTTAAAATTAATTCCCATTGTCAAAACAAAAAAAGCGTATTTTTAAGAAATAATAAATATCAAAAGATTGACACTTGTTTATGTCCAATTTAAATGTAAAATTACTTATAATGTCCATAATTGGATTAAATGGTAAAAATATAATCTAATTATACTTCAAATCCATTAAAATTTATAATTCAACACTATAAATTATGTTGATTAAAAATTTGTTTTCCATTAATATATATTATTTTTCACTATTCACTCAAATATAAATGTTATCAAAAAAACACCAAAAATTTATTGAAACTAAATTCTTATGTACCAATTATAAAGTAGATGTTTATTATTTCAAATTTAATATATTATAGTTTCAGATATTGGATTTAAAAAGGGCTCGCCATTAAAAGGTGGTAAAATTGAATTTTTGAAAAATAATTATTTTATCTGAAAAAATGAATTTGGTCTTAAATTATGTCTATGAAACTAATAATATGAATTATAAAATTATAAAGATTATATAATGTTCAAAATTTAGTTAATACTATTCCGGCCAACTTTTTAACGGCTAGTTTGGTATGTCGTGGTGTGCTTCAACTCAGGGTTTCTTGTAGTGCAAGTTATTGAATTACTTTGAAGAAATAACGTACTATAAAATCTTGGGGTGTTACATATAGCAACTACTGTGTATCGTGAGCATAAAATTCATCGAAGTCAATCTTGATATCATTATCCTTGTTTGAGGATGTACTCCCTCTTAGGAAAGACAAATTTTCTAGAGACAATTACATTCCTATCCAAGGGGTTCTATAGGTAGTATCACTTTGTTTCTTTAGGATACCATATAAAGATACACCTCGTGCCCCAAGGTGGTTGTTTGTTTCCTAATAAGGCATTAATAAACACCTATCGTCCCCATTCACGTGTATGCATAAAAATAGGCATCTTTCCACTCCATAACTCAATTGTAATTCCATTTCCACCTAAGTTGGTACTTAGTTTAATGTGTATTCCATAGTTTTTAATGCATACCCCAAAAGGATAATGAAATATCTGTATGACTCATCATTGACACTACAATTTCCAACAAGGTATAATTCTTTATTTCACTAACACCATTCCAATATGGTGTACAAGGTTGAGTGAGTAGAGATATAATCCCAAAATCCTGTTGAAATATGATGAAATCTTGGTTTAGATATTCTCCACATTGATTTAATCTAATATTTTTTATCTTCTTACCATGTTGATTCTCTACTTCATTATTTAATTCCTTGAATTTCTCAAAAGACTTAGACTTATACCACATCAATTAAATATAGCCATATCTACTCAAGTTAGCAGTAAAAGTTATGAAGTATGAATATCCACCTCTAGATTCTACTAGAAATGGTCCAATAAATCAGTGTGTACCAATCCTAGAAGCTCTGTGGACGTTTAACCCTGTCCACCAAATGGAAGTTTGGTCATTTTACCTTGTAAAAAAGTGTGTCATCTATCAAGTGGGTTTAGCTCAGAAGAGTCAAAATAACCATCATGACAGAGCTTTGTCAAACGCTTCTCATTTACATGACAGATATGGTGATTCCACAACTAAGTTTTATATGATTCATGAGAACTTGATTCTTTATCAATTGAAAACAATTTTTTTCTTTTATTTAATACATATAGACCATTAATTAAATTCACTATACCATAACATTTTTTATCCCTATAAAAGAAATGAATTTTATTTCCAAAATTGAAAATAAACACACTTGTATCCAAACTTGACACTGAAATTATGTTTTTAGTAATAATACATATATAATAATAGCCAGGTAAATCCAAAATCATTCCTGTTGGAAATGTGAGGTGGTAGTCACCAATGGAAAGATAAACTAGTCTCGTACCATTGGAAGCTCACAGATCCAACTCTCCTTGGTAATTTTCAATAATATACTTGGTAACTGCATTTGAATACATATTTGAGCACCACAAGAAATATCTAATACCCAAATGTGTAGAAATGTAAAGATTTCACTCGATAACAAACACACCATTGGCTTTCCCTTTCCTCTCGGTATAATTCCTCTTCTAGCGGCCTGACATGCCATATGCAAAGCATAATGCCTCCTTTTCCTTGCCCTGCCTTTGGATCTTCTTCTTCTTGGTCGGATGATGCTCGGGGGCTCTAGGTTGTTTATATGACTTATTCCCCTTTTTCCTGTCCTTCATCTTCCTATTCAGTATAAAGACTATAGGTTTTCACACCCCATGACCTTATCCATGTGGTGAATTAAATTAAGAAGTTCCAATAGACTCTTATTATTATTACTCATATTATAATTCACAATATAACTATAGAAAGTCTTTGGAAGTGATGATAGTAAGAGATATTTATGAAAATCATATGGGAATTTAATCCATGAGATGTACATATGCTCAATGTAGCCAATAAGCTTGACTAAATGTGTCCTAGATGGTGAAGACACTAATAGTTTATTGGTGAACAAAGTATTGGAGATCTCATATCTCTCTTGCCTCACCTTCTCTTGATAAAGACACCTAAGGTGAGACATCATTCTATAAGTATCCATTTCCACATGTTTCTTCAAGATATCGTTGGTCATGGATGATAACATGAGGCACTGGACATCCATAACATCATTGAGATATTTCTCGTACAAAGGGAGCTCCTCATTACTCGCTTCATTTCTTGGAGCAATTGGTTAAGGTTCTTCCAACACATATAGTTTCCTTTCATGGTAAAGGATGACCCGAAGGCCCATTTTTTACTCCTAAAAATTAGTGCAAGTGAGAAGGATTTCTTTCCCGAGTATGGATCACAATGATATATTTTATTTCATTTTTAATTCCATTTATACCAATAATATGAATAGATTTTTGGAACCTTATATGATAAAAGTGAGAAAAATAAATAAATAAATAATCATTAGTCTCACACTATTTTATCGAAACCTAATATCTCTCACCAATGAATTCAGAATATCCCATTTATTGGACATTCTAGTACCGAGGAACAATATTTCCCTTTTCATTAACCCTACATTGGTGGGTCAAGAAATTTTAAAGTTTTTAGGTAATAATTCCAAATTCCAAATACATTAACTTACAGCTCCTTGATCTGTTGAGTGGAGTCCCCAATCGTGAAATCCTTAATTTTGGATATCCTCAACCTTTGCCTCTCAGTTACATAAAGTGATACATTGATAGTCAATCCTTGGTGTAAACTAAGTTAAGTCAACCCATAAACTCAAATTAGAATTCACTGATAATTTATGGAACCCCAACTTTGGTTGGTCAAGCACTTTGAACTATGGTTCAATTATAACCAAATTAATGGAAGGCTATACCGACCTAATATTTTATTGAACGATTTTATCCGTTTTTGGTAAATTTACATTTATTATCTTTTCAAATGCTTGTTAATATTATGTGGAATAATATTATGTGATTAAACATGTATTAGATAATATTTAATCATAAGGTAGATTATTTTAGTTCAATCTGGCATGCTTATTAATTCATTAATTATGTGACCGTAAAAAACCATCCATAATGAATAACCATACAACTGACATAAATAAAATAAAGTATACGATCATGAGATTGTTATAATGGTTAGTTTATCTAGTAGTTCATAAAATAACTGCTGACCTAGGAGAGAAACACGTTGAACCAATTAGGGTTGTATTTAAAACTTTCCACCTATCAACCATTATATCTCCTTGGATTGGATTCACCTCGGATCCAAATTTAAACCACCTATAATAGATTTGGAGATCCATCCATTATATATTATTTTACTCACATGTAATTGAGGGGTAAAAGGATGTTTACATAAAAGAAACCACGTGCACATAGACCCTAGATATTAATAAGGAGTGAAGGCATGCATGGAAATAATTTAATTTAATAATAAATTAAAATAGAAACCAATCACATACAAAGGTCTTGTCAAGCTCATGGTCATCCACATTCATGAAACAAATTCATGAATTTAATAAATCTATCATTCAATTATTTAATTGTTAATATTTAAGATAAATATCACTTAAATATATTAATTATTATCATTTATTAATCAGTCATTTTATGTTTTTTTTTAATTTTTTTAAGATTCTCATCTAGTATAACTTTAAACAAATTAATAAATTCATTTGAAATTAACTGTGTAGAAAACTTTTATCTTGGAGGTAACTCAGTGAATACTCATCCAAAACTACCCAACATGTATTATACTTGTATATACATTATTCTTTGCGACATGTAGAATACACGTAGAATTATTATTGTAATACAACTCATACATGATGTGAAGATATTTGAACATTACAGTTTTGTTTATTATATATATATATATATATATATATATATCAAACACCTATCACATGTTGTGTCCCATATTTAAGTCCACACAAGGGGACATGTCTCAAGTGTTACATAATAGAATAATAAACTTTAAATCATCATAATATAGAAAAAGTGAACTATGTGTCGATCTGAATACATGGCGTGTACCCTCCTCACCATGCTTCTAAAGTACATGAACGAGAAAAAGACATTTGAGGTGTACTTAGAAAATCTTTGGAGTACACGGTATGTCCAGTGGGCCATATGCCCTGTTGAATCCATGTTACCCAGTCATCAGTCGGCTAAGCTAGGGACTGGATATATGACCCCACCCTGACCCAAAAGGGACTACACGCGATGTCTAGTGGGGTACAAATTGTCTAGTACGACTGACTAGAAACCAGTCTGACATAGTCAACACACGGTGTAAGAATTAACTACACCACATGTCATTAATTCACATGGGTTGAATAATCACCAAATTACTATTGATGCACTGAAAATAACAACACAACACATAGATCCGACTATATGACATGTACTGTTTTGTTACACGGACAGAACCCTTAGAACCTTCAAAAGAGTTATTCAATATAATTTTAATAAAAAATTAATCATTTATGTTTGATCTTTGAGAAATAATAGAGGAAGAAATATATCTCATATTTTAAATTAAAAGAATAAGTAAACTTGAATTGACAAACTATATTATTTAATAATAGACAATCAAAAAAATTATTTAAATAATTATAAAAAATAAAATGCATGCTCTAATACCACTTTTAGGTTCCAGGTGAAGTGGAAGCATGGTAGGGACGATGCTCAAATTTTATTTTTTCCACAATCTATGATCAATAGTCAATCAATACAACGATGAACACCAGTCTCCGTGGAATTGAATCATGGATTTAGACAAAGGAATAGAAACCCAGTACCTAGAGATATGAGCAACCTATTTTTTTATAATTAATTTAACTAAATTAAATAATTACCTCCAAGGTGATTCTTTCTTCGTTGATGTGTTCTGACACAGATCTGAAGGTATATCGTAGTTGATTTGTATAATCAAACTATAAAATTCCTCTAGTGGTGATCCACACATGTTCCACATATCTTTGAATGTTGCTGAAGGAGTCTCCTGGTGCTAGCATGATATATCCTTATGCTTGGGATGGCATCCTTCAATCACCTTGAAAACCACATCCATAGTGTTCTCCTTGATCTGGTGGAGGAGGATCACTCTCGTTCTTGAGATCATTCTTGAAGATGAAAGAACTCTCTAGGCTTGAGAGCTGTTCTCCAATTCATTGTGCACACCCCCTTAGGAATCACCTAGCTAGCGATTGGATAATAAATGAATAATATAACTGGGTTTTTAATTCACTCGGTTAATAATAAATAATTTCAACAAGTTCATTAATTATTTTATTAAGCCTAGCAAAACCCCAGTGTCAAATAATAATAACAACATTATTATTTTTTGACATGCACTTATCTTGAAAATTACAATTAAATATTATTTAATAAAATAATATTCATTATTATTATTTCTCACTGGACCATTAACTTCGTCCTCTAATACTCTACTATATTTATTGAAACTTGAATAATGACTATTTATTTACTAAAGAAATATCACTACATTATTCACCAATAAATATATAAATATTTTATTCACTAAATAGTAAATAAATATTAATTAATTATTCCACCCAAAATATGTTTTCTCGAATGACTAGTGTTGAAATAAATGAAATCAGACATCCATGAATACTTATTAAACCACAACCGTGAATAATATTTATTCAACACGTTAAATAATATATTATTTAATTGTGATATTGGATACACTTAGTTTGTGAACCTCTAGGCCTCTTTCTAAGTGGAATTAAGAAAACATGCCTAAAGTCCAAGGTAAGAATGTAGAACCATTCCAAGTCACCCATAGAGAAAGAATTCAATACCGCAATGACACGATAACTCATACAAACACATACTGTGTAATATAATCCTTTGTCTTGATATCTTAAATCATGTGGGTTTCATACAATTCCCATCAACCCATGTGATCGATTTATCATTCCTTGACTTCCCAAAAGATGAACTCGCCTAGAGATAACTATGGACACTGATTTATTTAGGCTATATAATTTTCATCAAAGGGATTATGATATCAACCTATGTTATGGAACAAAAGGGACGAATCATTTCTCTCATTATTCATTAATGCAGTATTACTCATGATGCACCCAACATATCCTAACTCACTGTGAACATATATCGTCACAGTTTTCTATAATACATATAAGTGGTTGAGGAATAATACCCATTAATAATAATCTTAATGTATAAGAAAAAATTCACATGGCCACATATAGGAACATCCCATGATAGTTATAATTGTGGATTTCCTACTAGTGGGTCATGTTAACATAATATCCTCCTAGATATTACCATGGGTGTTGAAAGCGCGGCTGATTTTTTCCTATCGACCGTTCAAGGTTCCGGTGCTCTGATAATGTGTATAGCAGCACTCGGGTCGAATCCTCGGCGATGGTACAATTTTTTATAGTTGATTGTTTTTGAATTGTGTTTTGATTTGGGGGTTTTTTTGCAGAGTTTTAATTGAAATGATTGATTTATTAATATTGATTTAACAATTTGATAAATATTGGGGTGAGTTCATCATTAGGTAGTTAAGCTTGTGATATCCCTGAGCTTTGCTTTATATTGCATTAAATTAACACCCATGTCACAAGTTGACATTGATTGGAATTCCCAAGTGTTAAGGCTTTAATCCAAGCCTTGACTTAACTCAGGGTTCTAATCTTAATCATATCTTGTTTATGGTAGTATATTTATGGTTCCAATAATCCATGGAAACCACATGTTAAACAAAACAAGTCATTAATCCATGACATGCTAAGTCCAGCATATGCAATGTTAATTCAAAGAATACACATCGAGCAAAAGCTCTCTATCGCTTAACATACCTAAATTATAACTCACCCCAATGAGAGATTACTCAGCCATTAGGATGGTTATTAATCTGGTAGGGATGTTTATAGTATTAGGGTATGAGAAGAAGAGGAAGAATAATTGAACAAGAAAAGAGTGGTGTGCCGAACCCACACACGAACTACAAAGAATGTGAATGAAACACGTGTTTTGATTGAATAAGAAATCACTTAAAGGAAATGGTTTTAAGATTGATTTTTAAAAATTAAGAAACTATTAATATTAAACTACAGAAGGTGTATGATAATTAGAAGTGATGAAGGAGAAACTTGCATTAAAACTCAAAAGAAATTACAAGTACCCTAAAACAATTACAAAGGATAGAGCATGAAATACATGGAAAGAAATGAAGGAGGAAAGGTTTCTAAATTAAAAACTTGAGTATGGAAGATCCTCCTAAGCCCTTGTAAATGACTTGGTCGTGCCAATATATCCTCCTAAGTGCCAAAGTGACAACCTCTTTCAAGGAGAAGAGGGGAGTGTATTTATAGCCAAAGGTAGTGGACTGTTTTCATTCCCAAACATCCCCTCAAGTTGGACCGCCAATTTTACCTTTCAGACAGCTGAATCTAGAGAGATATACTTCTTAAATATTGTATATATGTATGTTTACTAGTCACCCTCAAAATTTTGCTGTCATTGGACTTTTTTTTCCAACGTTATGGCCGGATTACTAAAAACTTTTCTACTGTCAAATTTTTTCCAGAAAGTTTCCATGGCCTAAATGTGAATGCATTTATGGCTATGAAGATTCCTTCAAATACGAACCATTTCTTCTGGAAAGTTGATCCTCCATATCTTATCTTTCACACCACAATATATGAGATTCTTTGGAAAAGTGGATTAGTTGAAAAGTCAAGCATGGTGGGCTGATTTAAAATCCCGGACAGAATGGTGGGCTTGATTTCAATGGATCCATTGGGCCCCAAAATGGTAGATTTGGGACATTAAATTTTAATCCATGACTCCTTAGAAAATTCCAGAGCTTGAAAAAGAATATCCACTCATTTGGCCTGGGAAATTGAGCCCAGTAATGAAATCTTCAAGGCTGGTCCAGAAATTAGGCAGATCCGGTGGGTCATCTTGTGTGGTCCATATGGCCCTTCAAATGGCTGAATTAGCCAATGATCCAGTTGAGTGATTTGTAGGAAATGGCATTTAGAACCCTACAAGACAGGAATCACACAATTTGGATTATTAGGGTGAGAGTTATATTTAAAATACTAAATAGACATGAATCTGTATTATTCGAAACAATACTCCAAAATAATATTTAATATTAAAGCACGAGTATTTCACATAAGTTATGCTCATTTAATTGAAAATCAGTAGAGGGAGTATATAAATTGATATTAATAAATTAATAACATCAACTCCCACACACTTAATATTGTTCATGTCCTCATGTGCAACAAACACAAAATAAAATCAAAACAAAACCATATTCATTCACCAATAAATATTAAAATTTTGTTTTCACCAATTAGGGGAGGTTTAGACTATTTCACTCATCCATATTGAATTCAATCAAAAATTTGGTTCACAATAATGCATCAGAAACAATTCATTTTTTCATGTTCAAGGTTCGAATTGGAAAATGTAGGCACTCAAAACTTACTCCTCTCAAGATGATAAAAATGTATTTTAGGAGGTTCACTCATTCACCAACAAAAAGTGAAAATCAAGAGTTTGTAAGAGCTCTCAGCTTCCATTCCCAAATATAATGTGTACAAGAATCAAGAGGTCTTTTAATGGGGTTTTCAATGGCTATGGGATGGTAGGTATATAATGTCCAAAGGAAAAGAGTGGTTAAAAACACCAACATGGAAAAATCGATGCACATTTTTTTTTGAAATTTGATTTGAAAGGAAATAGAAACACATATTTACAAGGGCATGAATGTGTGATGAATGAAAAGTGAGGGATATAGAAAATGGAATAGGGTGAGATGATGGAATATGTACAACATGGAAGACTTCCAATAATGACACAATACAAGATGATTCAAGTGTTCTTTTTTTCTCTTTTTTTTCGAAAGTTGTTCTTGAAACAAGTCTCACAGTCATCTCCCAACCCATGCTTGATCTCCTCATGGAACTAATTTTAGTAGTTATAACACGAACAAAGGTTGATGATGAATGAATATTGACCCACCCAAGACACAACCCATTCCTTTTTTTTATTTTTTTTCATTCTTTTTTTTTATATAATTTTTTTCATTTTTTTTGAACACTTTTCAATGACTTTTGTACAAATGAAAATTACACATATACACCCCAAAGCTCACAGAATTACAACCACTCCCCCACACTTGAATGGATGCTTGCCCTCAAGCATATGATGACACATTGGAAATCAATGAAAGTACGCCCAAAAATGAAGTCCATTCCCCCCACACATAAATTTCAATAAATTGTACAATGAAAATCCATGAAGATATTGGGTGGGACAAGGTATTAGGCTTGTAATGTGGCTATCAAAAGAAATGTTTTCATAGGCTCAAATGGGCTTTCAAAAGTAGGATCAATGTAAGGGTAACGGGAGGCTATTTGGCTATTCTGATTCTCATGTGGCTTAGAAAATGCCTCTATCATATTAATGAACACAAAATATGGAAATTCAGCTCGAAGGTCCACAAACTCAAGACTCACAATCAGTGGTGATGACACACAATGAAAAAGATGGCCATAGATGACCTTGGCATGAAGGCTAATGTTATTCCTCACGGTAGGGGAGAATCATTTTCCACCAAAAATTATTCATTCAAAATGTTTGTTATTGACACAAAATTGTTTACCCATGTTTGAGATAAAAATTCAATATATTTGAGTTTAAAACAAGCCTTTTGACTCCCAAAAATGGTTGGACAGAATTTCAATATTGGATGTTGAGTAATTATGACACCCCTTTTTTTAATTTTCATTTTTTTAATTAATTTTTTTTTAATTTTTTCTTATTCTTAATGACACATCCACACAAAAGAGAAAATAGAAAAAAAAGTTGTGGAAGAATGTTGTAAAAAAAATGAGAGGGAGAGAGGAAGAAGAAGAAATAGAGAAAAGAAGAGAGGGAAGAGAGATTGAGAGAGAGAGAGTTAAAGGGAAAGAGGTGCCCCCTGGTTTGGATTTGGTGGGTCGCCGTTTCCATCTAGTGGTGGGTCAATGGAAGTCGATGTGGAACCTGAAGTGAATGGACTCTCATGGTGATGCTTTAACCGGTGTCCATTTACCGTGAATGTTCTTTTTGAAGAAGGGTCTTGGACTTGCACTGCCCCAAATGGGTAAACATTAGTAATAATAAAAGTTCCATCCCAACGAGAATTGAGCTTACCTAGGTGAAGTCGAAATCGAGAATTGAAGAGCATTACCTATTCACCTTCATGAAATACCTTTCGAAGAATGTGCTTGTCATGGAGTGACTTTGCCTTTTCTTTGTAAAGAATGGAGTTCTCATACGAATTGAGTCGAAGCTCCTCCAATTCAGTCAACTGCAACAATCTTTCTTCACCAGATTTTTCACAATCAAAATTACAAGTTTTGACAGCCCAAAATGACTTATGTTTGATTTCAACTGGTAAATGACAGGATTTACCAAAAACTAGCCTAAATGGAGACATCCCAATGGGTGTCTTATAGGCTGTTCGATAGGCCCAAAGTACTTTACCAAGTCTATCGGGCCAGTCTTTTCTTATGGTCTTAACAATTATTTCAAGCACTCTTTTCACTTCTCTGTTAGAAAGTTCAGCCATTCCATTTGTTTGAGGGTGATATGCAGTGGATGTTTTATGTACAACCCCATTCTTTTTCAAAAGTGACTCTATGGTTTTATTACAGAAATGAGTTCCTAAGTCACTTATCAAAGCACGTGGTGTTCCAAATCGATGGAAGATATGGGTTTTGAGGAACTCACTCACAGTTTGAGCGTCATCTTTCCTAGTGGGTTTGGCCTCGACCCACCTAGAAACATAGTCAACAGCAAGGAGAATGTAGGATATTCCATTGGAAGGGGGAAAAGGTCCCATGAAATCGATGCCCCAAACATCGAGAAGCTCACAGAAGATTAATGGATTTTGAGGCATTTTGTTTCTTTTGGAAATTGTGCCAAACTTTTGGCAAGTGGGACATGATTGACAGAACTCGTGTGAGTCCTTGAAGAGTGAATCCCAAAAGAATCCAGAATCTAGGACCTTTTGAGAAGTCCTTTGTGGTCCAAAGTGGCCACCTCCAGGCATTGAGTGGCAGAATTCCAAGATGGAGGATTGTTTAGTTTCATCAACGCATCTCCTAATTACCATGTCATCCCCAGTTTTCCAAAGTTTATTATCTTCCCAAAAATAATGCTTTGAATCACCTTTCATCTTTTCTTTTTGTTATTTTGAAAAATATTCAGGGAAAACACCAGAAACCAAGTAATTGACAATTGGGGCATACCATGGTATCTTTGGAGTGAGAGACAAGAGGTGTTCAGTTGGAAATTCAGGATCAATTATTTCAGAATGAGAAGAATTAGAAATTCTACTCAGGTGGTCAGCCACAGGGGTTTCTTTTCCAGGTTTATCTTTTATCACAAGGTCAAACTCTTGGAGCATTAAAATCCATCTTATTAGCCTTGGTTTGGAATCACTTTTCTTAAGTAAGAACTTTAATGCTGAGTGGTCTATGAAGATGATGATTTTGGCACCTAAGAGATAGGGTCGGAATTTATCCAAGGAAAAAACCACAGCTAAAAGTTCTTTTTCAGTCACAGTGTGGTGTGATTGAGTTTCGTCCAATGTTTTTGAGGCATAAAAGATGACATGAGGAATGTTTTCTCTTCTTTGACCAAGAGCAGCCCCAATGGCCCTATCAGAAGCATCACACATCAATTCAAATGGTAAGGACCAATCTGGGGGTTGGATTATTGAAGCAGATGTGAGAGCAGATTTGAGTTCAATGAAGGCTCTCTTGCAAGCCTCATCAAAATTGAATGTGACATCATTTTGAAGTAAACGAGTGAGTGGGAGGGAAATCTTGCTGATGTTTTGAATGAATCGCCGATAGAAACCGGCATGACCAAGGAAGGACCGAATGTCTCACACTGATTTGGGTTCAGGAAGTGATTGGATCACCTCAATTTTGGCTGGATCAACATGGATACCCTCTTAAGAAATTATGTGCCCTAGAACAATCCCATTTGAAACCATGAAGTGACATTTTTCAAAATTCCACACAAGGTTACACTTGAGACACTTTTGAAGGACCAAAGAGAGTGAATGTAAGAAAGATTCAAATGACTCGCCATAAATGGTAAAGTCATCAATGAAGACCTCCATGCAATTCTCGATGAATTCAGAAAAGATACTCATAATACACCACTGGAATGTTGCAGGAGCATTACAAAGGCCAAAAGGCATTTGCCTATAGGCATAGGTTCCAAAGGGGCAAGTGAATGTGGTCTTTTCTTGGTCTTGAGGTGTGATTGGAATTTGGAAGTAGCCGGTGTAACCATCAAGAAATCAATAGTGTGACTTTCTGGCCAATCTCTCAAGCATTTGGTCAAGGAAAGGAATTGGGTAGTGATCTTTTCGTGTTTCAGCATTCAATTTGCGATAATCGATGCACACACGCCATTTGTTTTTCACTCGAGTTGTGACCACTTCTCCATGTTCATTTGTGACAACTGTTATCCCGCCCTTCTTAGGAACGACTTGAATTGGACTAACCCATTCACTATCAGAAATTGGGTAGATAATACCATCTTGAAGAAGTTTGGTAATCTCTTCCCTAACTACCTCAAGTATGAGTGGATTGAGTCTTCTTTGAGGTTGCCTATTTGGTTTGGATGATTCCTCTAGATGGATATGATGCATGCAAAGGGCAGGGTTGATTCCTGGAATATCCTCTAGGGTCCAACCTAAGGCATTTTTGTTTTCCTCTGACACTTGAACAAGTTGGGACTCCTCAGTTTCAGAAAGTGAAGCAGAGATAATGACAGGGTAGGAGGGATCATGGAAAAGGAATGCATACTTGAGGTGTGAAGGAAGTGGTTTTAGATCAGTTTCATCCTTGATTTGAGAGATAGACAAGTTAGGAGCAGGCGAAGGGATTCTAGATGGGTTTGGGTCATTTTCCTCAACATTGTCCAAGGTGGAGTAGTAGAGATCAGAGTTGATGTGGGATTCAAGGGAGTTTTCAAGTTCACTTTGATTGATGGAGTCTAAGAAAGAAAGGTCAACATCAACTTCTCCATTTATAACTTGGTTAATCATTGAGCAGATTTCACAGTCTCCACTATCATTAAAACATGAAGAGCATGAAGAAATGGAGGTGAGTTGATTCTCAGAAGTGTCATCAGATGCATGAATAGAGAATGAAGAGTGATTATTTGATGGGTATCACATGGCTTGAAAAATGTTGAATTTGACCACTTGGTCACCAAATTCCATGGATAAGATTCCTGAATAGACATTGATCTTGGTTCTACCAGTCATGAGGAATGTTCTTCCTAGATTTAGGGGAGATCGAGAAGAGGTCGTCTCACCTTCCATGTCAAGGACATAGAAATCAGCTGGGAAGATAAGATCATTGACCCGAACAAGAACATCCTCAATTATCCCCTCAGGACTGGCAGTGCTTCGATTTTCTAATTGAATGACAACTCCCGTTGGGTGCAAGGGACCTAGACCAAGGTTGGAGAAAATGGATTTGGGCATGACATTTATTGAGGCTCCAAGGTCTATGAGTGCATCATCAAAGTTGGAACTCCCTATTTGACATGGAACCGTGAAGGTCCCTGGATCTTTGCACTTCATGGGAATGGACTGTTGGGTTGAAACATTTTCAATGTTCCTAAGTTGCCTCTTATGGGTGCACAATTCCTTAAAAAACTTGGCATACTTAGGGATTTGTTTGATGGCATCTAAGAGGGGGATGTTCACTTCAACACATCTAAACATGTCAAGAATTTCAGGATCAGGTTCAAAGGACTTCTTAGGATTAGAGATGGCTTGAGGAAAAGGAATTGGGTTCCTTAGAGGAATGGAAGGAGGTGAAGGAGTGGATTCAAGTTCCTTTTCCAACTTTTTGTTCTTTTCATTTTCTAGATCAACATCGAAAGGGGAGGTAGAGGAATCAGCATGGGGCATAGCAATTTGCTTTCCCGATCTAAGTGCAATTTCACTTACATTACCCCTCAGGGTTGGGTAATGGTTGAGCTGGGAGTTGGGATGAATTGGATGGTTGTTGCTGGCTAAGGTGGGATGCAAGTTGACCTATTTGGGTTTCAATGTTCTTGAGGCTAGAACGGGTGAAGGAAGCAAGATCCTCTATAGCACTTTACCATGGTTGTTTAGAAGAAGAGGCTTGTCCCAAATTGGGTTGGCCTTGATTTTGGTTCTTGGGAAAGCGATTGTATTGGGTGGGGAATTGGGAAGGATCGTTAGGATAGTGGAATCCAGGAGGAGGATTATTCCTTTGGGGTTGAGGAACAAAAGGATAAGGTTGATGGATGTTACCACCACTTTGACCATATTGGAACTGGTTTGGATTTTGATGAGGTAATTGTGGAGGATGAGAAATGGGATTACCATACCTCAGAGGTGGGTTAAAGGTAGAAGAGAAGGGCTCAGAGTGGGGTTGGTTGAAGTTTCTAACAAACTAACCTGATTGTTGAGGGTTAAAGTTTCGCTGAGCATATGCCGCATTGAGCTTCATTGGACTGGATGAATCAGATGGGTCATCTTGAAGTTGTGGACATGTGTCAGTCGGATGAGTTGGTGAGTTTCAGATTCCATAGTTCTTGATAGGCCCAGTGAAAAGAGATTGTTGAGGAGAGGAGTTTGGGGCTTTGGAAGCCACAACTAGTTGTCGCACAAGACCTGTAAGTTCACTCATCCACTCAGTCATTTTGTTGGGATCTATGGATTGATTCTCTTGGGCTTGTTTCACTTGAGCATGTGCTCGAGTATAAAATTGCTGCGTGTTTGCAGCCATGTTGCTTATGAGTTCTCGTGCAGCTGTAGGAGTTTTGTCAACAAGAGCACCGCCACTTGCGGCATCAATGAGAGTTCGCTCCATAGCCAATAACCCCTCATACAAGTATTGGATCAGGAGTTGGTCAGATATTTGATGGTGTGGACAAGTTGCCACAAGCTTTTTGAACCTCTCCCAATACTCATGGAGTGATTCATTAGGGAATTGACGGATGCTGCTTATTTCCTTTCGGATAGAAGCTGTTCGGGAAGCGGGAAAGAACTTCTCAAGGAAAAGTCTCTTCATGTCAACCCATGAGTTTATGGAACCAGGTGGGAGGTAGTAGAGCCAAGACTTGGCAGAATCCACTAGGGAAAAGGGTAAATCTCTAATATTGATTTGTTCTTCAGAAACCCCTTGAGGTTTCATGGTTGAGCAGACCACTTGGAACTCTTTGAGGTGAAGATGAGGATCCTCACCAGCTAGCCCATGGAAATGAGGAAGAAGATGAATCAAACCCGATTTGAGTTTGAAATCAGCCTCGATGTTTGGATATTGAATACCAAGAGGTTGGTAATTCATATCGGGGGCAACGAGTTCTTTAAGGGTATGTTCCCTAGGATTAGCCATCTCTAAATCAATTTGTCTAGGAATGAGTGGGCCTTGGTTGTTTTGATTATCCCTAAGGTTCCTCCTAATTTGGCGAATAGTTCGCTCAATCTCAGGATCAAACAAATCTGAGGGATTATTTGGGAGGCTACGGGGCATCAAGAGCAGATTAAGACTTGAAGATTATGGAGGGTTTTTCTCTGTGTAATAATTTTTTTTTTGATATTTTTTTGTGGGTTATTTGATTTTTTTGGTCCTTTTTTTTCAAAAATCAGAAACTATCAACTTCAATTATGCACCATCCCCGACAACGACGCCATTTCAAAGCGTGGAAGATTGTCGCCTATCGACCGTTCAAGGTTCCGGTGCTCTGCTAATGTGTATAGCAGCACTCGGGTCGAATCCTCGGCGATTGTACAATTTTTTATAGTTGATTGTTTTTGAATCGTGTTTTGATTTGGGGGTTTGTTTGCATAGTTTTAATTGAAATGATTGATTGATTAATATTGATTTAACAATTTGATAAATATTGGGGTGAGTTCATCATTAGGTAGTTAAGCTTGTGATATCCCTGAGCTTTGCTTTATATTGCATTAAATTAACACCCATGTCACAAGTTGACATTGATTGGAATTCCCAAGTGTTAAGGCTTTAATCCAAGCCTTGACTTAACTTAGGGTTCTAATATTAATCATATCTTGTTTATGGTAGCATATTTATGGTTCCAATAATCCATGGAAACCACATGTTAAACAAAACAAGTCATTAATCCATGACATGCTATGTCCAACATACGCAATGTTAATTCAAAGAATACACATCGAGCAAAAGCTCTTCATCACTTAACATACCTAAATTATAACTCTCCCCAATGAGAGATTTACTCAGCCATTAGGATGGTTATTAATCTTGTAGGGATGTTTATAGTATTAGGGTATGAGAAGAAGAGGAATAATAATTGAACAAGAAAAGAGTGGTGTGCCGAACACACACACAAACTACAAAGTACGTGAATGAAACACGTGTTTTGATTGAATAAGAAATCACTTAAAGGAAATGGTTTTAAGATTGATTTTTAACAATTAAGAAACTATTAATATTAAACTACAGAAGTTGTATGATAATTAGAAGTGATGAAGGAGAAACTTGCATTAAAACTCAAAAGAAATTACAAGTACACTAAAACAATTACAAAGGAAAGAGCATGAAATAAATGGAAAGAAATGAAGGAGGAAAGGTTTCTAAAGTAAAAACTTGAGTATGGCAGATCATCCCAAGCCCTTGGCAATGAATTGGTCGTTCCAATATATCCTCATAAGTGCCAAAGTGCCAACCTCTTGCAAGGAGAAGAGGGGAGTGTATTTATAGCCAAAGGTAGTGGACTGTTTTAATTCCCAAACTGCCCCTCAAGTTGGCCCGCCAATTTAATCTATCAGACAGCTTAATATCTGGAGATATCCTTCTTCAATATTGTAGATATGGATGTGGAATAGTAACCCTCAAAATTTTGCTGTCATTGGACTTTTTTGGCCAAAGTTATGGCCGGATTACTAAAAACGTTTCTACTGTCCAATTTTTTCCAGAAAGTTTCCATGGCCTAAATGTGAATGCATTCATGGCTATGGAGATGCCTTCAAATCCGAACCATTTCTTCTGGAAAGTTGATCCTCCATATCTTATCTTTCACACCACAAAATATGAGCTTCTTTGGAAAAGTGGATTATTTGAAAAGTCAAGAATGGTGGGATTGATTTCAATGGATCCATTGGGCCCCAAAATGGTAGAGTTGGGCCTTTAAATTTTAATCCATGAATCCTTAGGAAATTCCAGAGCTTTAAAAAGAATATCCACTCATTTGGCCTGGGAAATTGAGCCCAGTAATGAAATCTTCAAGGCTGGTCCAGAAATTAGGCAGATCCGGTGGGTCATCTTGTGTGGTCCTTATGGCCCTTCAAATAGCTGAATTAGCCAATGCTCTAGTTGAGTGATTTGTAGGAAATTGAATTTAGAACCCTAAAAGACAAGAATCACACAATTTGGATTAGTAGGGTGAGAGTTATATTTATAATACTAAATAGACATGAATCTGTATTATTCGAAACAATACTCCAAAATAATATTTAATATTAAAGCATGAGTATTTCCCATAACTTATGCTCATTTAATTGAAAATCAGTAGAGGGAGTATATAAAATGATATTAATAAATGAATAACATCAGGCGTACACCATGAGATGGTGCCTCAAATTTCTCTGAGTCTCAACCCCTGATAGCCTATATCATTTGTGTCCCTTCAAATGATATCATCCACCTATAGAACATATATTAAAGAATAGTGTCATGGAACTTTTGAGTTCTCATCATAGTAGGGATCTACTATGACCTTTTAGTGTGACCGTTGCTCTTAGTAAATTATCAAATACAATTTCATGCAAAATAATAATAATGATGTGATAAGGAGTTTATTAATATCAATCCAATGAATACATTTTTATCAAAAATTACAAAAGATGTTGGTTCTAGAGAACCGACTCCAACAGTATCCCATTTTCACTAGAGCCAACTGGTAATAACCTTCAGTCTGCTAGCTCTCACAAGATACTCCTGATTCTGCTGAGATAGGCCTTTAATTAAGGGGTATGTCGCGTTCTCTTTTAGGGTTACTCTTCTCACTAAAACTTCACCCCTTTTATAAAAACCCATCAAGAGGTGATACTTCCAGAGTATCTTATTTGACCGTTGATGTGAACTTGGCTCTTTTGCAAGATCCAATTCTGTAGTATTATCAAAATAAATTGTGA
This sequence comes from Viscum album, assembly GCA_963277665.1. Taxonomy (NCBI): domain Eukaryota; kingdom Viridiplantae; phylum Streptophyta; class Magnoliopsida; order Santalales; family Viscaceae; genus Viscum; species Viscum album. The sequence goes on from OY728157.1 coordinate 2,076,716,635, forward strand.
TAGGGTATTTGATACTATGTACAAAATCAAGATCTTATACAATGTTCTGAATCCAGATAGTTTCCTTTATTGCATCATAATCCACTATATATTCAGACTCCACTATAGAATAGGTGATAACTAGCTGCTTTGAACTCTTCTAGATCACAACTAATCTATTGATAGAGAAAACATATCCCGATTAATTTCTAAATCCCTACATAATATTTACCATTATGGGGTTAAACTTTCAAAAATCCATAACTAAAATTTCCTTTTCAAATCATCCTCAATTATAGGCCTGATTTTTCTTACAATTCCTTTCATATGTCAATACCATATTTTTCATTACATTCTTTTGATGTGAATTCACCTAGAATCCATATGTCCATTTATTTGAGATATTATTAACTTAACCATATTACCCTTACACTATATAGTTTTTGTTTGAAACATTATTACATTGAAATCTATTTCATTTATTTGTTGAGGAAATGAAAAAAATATGTATACTTGTTATTTCGGTACCTAAATTTATTTATTAATAAGGAATGTTAGGTTTGTGTTGTGAAATATATTTTTAATGACCCACACCATTTTGATTTATGAAAATGTAAGGAAATTTTACCTTTACATATAGTAGATGACCCTTTCAGAGAATTATGTGTCGAACTGTGGTTCTTATTATTTGAACATCCTCAATTGGTGTTTTAGACCTGAAATAAGGTTTGAAAATTGACTCAGGACACAAATTTTTAGTAGAGGAGGATTGGAATTTCTATCCTATAATAGTATCATAGGCTATCAAGTGAGGTTGGTAGAATCCCCATAACCTAGTAGGAATAGTTGTCTAGCCGGTGGGCCACTGGATAACTAGTGGACGCCAACCAGATAGCTAGTGGGGGGAATTGGGAATAATTTTATAACGGTACTTTTGGTACTTTTTCCCACTATAACCCCTCTATTTTATCACCCTTGGCTTGAATTTTTAGAATCATATTAGTAATTCTACCCCCTTTTAATCCCTATAATAACTCCTATTGATCTGGGGTGGATCTTTATGCTGAATTTACCCAGTCATGATCCAATTATCTTTGAGAGGGGGAGGGGATGAATCAATGATATCTTTTTCTTTTATGTTTCTTTAATTATGAAACAACCTTCAACTCATGTTAATGATTTCTTTCCCTGATGAACAAAATTTGACTATAAAACCATAGGAACACAATAATTTACAAGGTTAAATTCTCATAAAGAGTATCTACATCCTTAGTATGGTTTAAAAACAATCCAAAACAATAAATTCCTTTAAGAAAACAATATGTTTTTGCAGAATACATTGATTTGGATGTTCCCTTTAAGTTGTGTAGCACTAGGAAAATAATCCAATTGTGTGTTTTATTCTTCTAGCATTAAATGATATAAATAAATATTTTGATTCTTCTTGTCAGATTACACAAAATTGATCTTTCAAAATAATTATTCAATATCCTACACAAAAGTTTGTAGGAACTACTTTAAGTACTTTATGAACTATCCTGCTTCCTTCATGAAATCCTTGTGTCCTCTGCGAACTGAGTTACACCAAGTAACATGAGTGCTTCATGAACCACCTCTTATTCAGTGGACTATATTTACTTGGTGTACTAAGGATTCTCCATGTACCGCCTCTGTGTACCTATTCTGTATACCACCTCCAGGTTCCACCTCAGCGTACCACCTCAGCATACCTCATATGCTTCTACAGAATTAAATCTTCTTCAAACTACTTATTCATATTCTGTGAACTGTTATTTATTCCATGTAAAACTTATTCATTGAAGGAATATTTACTCCACTAATTTATTTCCTTTGTAGAATTCTCCCAGGTGAACTCTTCTAGACTTAGCAAAATTCTTCCTCAGAGAAAATATGTGATCTTATGAAAATAACTCTTACTCTTAATGAAGGGATTTAGGTCTTTATAGAGAAAAATACAACCATAAATCACATTAATCATAATTACCAAATCATTCAATGTTGTAAAATCTTCAATGTGTACCACGTTTATCCCACAATACATTTTCCCTATGCAGTCTACATACTAAATTTATTCCTTTGCATTGCCCGAAATCACTACCTCTATTCCACGGACAACAGCCTTCACCATGAATTTTTTTCCTCTCGTGAATTTCAAGCCTCCCTCGAATCATGACCCACCCATGAACTGTTTCTCAAATATGGTCTACATACCACACTTCATGGAATTATTCCTTTACGAAATTTATTTTTCCACTCCACGTACCTCTAATGTAGTCCTTGAACTATCCTTCATGGTCGGCATACAATGATTTATGGACTCCTTTACAGAAAACTCCTTCCATTTCCATAAAATAAATTCCCGATTTTGAGGCCAAAAAATTTGGCAAACACTAGGAAAAGTGCCACCTAAAATATCTACTTCACCAAGAACACCCATAGTGCTTCACTATAAACTATATTATTCAACAAACAACTAATTTCATCATGAACCTTAGAGGTCATGATAAATAGTCTTTGACTGATCACATTTTGCATCATTATATTTTCATTAGAAGTTATTGTAACTTCCATTTCTTATAATAATATCCTTCTTTCCGATGAAACCTGAAAATTATTGGCATGAAATTTTATCTACCATTATTTCATAAGGCTTGAATCACAAGTTCTCCAAAAAAATTATGATATTTTTGAAATACAAATAAAAAATGCATCGTCTTATTTTTAGGGCCTTTTAAAAAGTTAAATGATTAATCCTTTTTGACAACAGAAGGAAAGACTATTTAAAACAAACTTTTCTTACTACCAAAATCTCGTCCATTAAACTTGGTCCCAAAAGATGCAAACCCTTGGTTAATACAGGCTTGTTCCTTTTATCTTATTCAAACATGGCCTTTTACTTCCACCTATAGTGGTGGATCATGATTTACCTCATTGTGTACGAATCCTAGAGGTAAGTATTAGACTTTATGATCCTTTAACAAAATAATTATCCTTAGATACTATTCCCTTGTTAATAATTATCACTGATTCATCATTGGTGTGATATTTCTTAAAGAAGCAGATGAAAATTCTATCAAACATTGATGGAATTGTTCGAGAATGATGGACCGTGGGATCAACATGACGATATGATGTGCCATATCAATGAATGTGTTACATTGATGGGAGTTTTGAAGATGGTATGTACTCGATAATAATTTCTATTGTTTTTTTATGTAGTGTTGAATTAGCCATTGAAAATATAATTGATTTGGGATTTTTGATCGTTCCTTAACTAAGAGTGCACTAGGAGAAGCTCAAATTCCATTGTGAGACATTACATATTATATAAATCATTTGGTTGGTTTATTATAAAATGTTACAATCTATTTATATTAAATTTTAATTGCTGTTTTCATGAATTATGGGTCTTTTTCTTGAAATGAAGTTTGAAGTGAAATATGGTCCTCCATTGGATGGTTGTTCATGGTTAGAACTAGAAGGTGATATATTCCATTTTTTTGAATTTCTGCCTCAAAATTCAATTGTGAGTTCTTGTAATCTTGTGATTATTTATAATTTAGTTTTAATTAAGTATTTTCATTTCCTTTTCCTGAGAAGAACCATGTGGTGATCATTAGAGGCCAAATGAACTTGGACGACATTAGAAAATGATGTCGGGTTTTCTTGTCTTGGAGTTGGATTTTTTTGTAAGTGGTTCCATGTACTCTACCCTCTGGTATCATACATGTTTATTGGAATAAGATATGTGGTTTTCCATGTTAGGTGAATGACACATAAAATTATAATTTTTCTATGAATAACAAGTAATTCTTAATTAATTAATGATAATCTTAATATATTAAAGGAATCATGCCTATTGTAATTGGAAAAAGTGCCAAGGGCCAAGACAATCCATTTTGCATTGGATTATTATAGGAAATTGATGGTTAAGTATTGATCACTACTATGTGAATTATATTAAATATACCTTATTTGTTTTTTAGTTGTGCAGTATGAGTACTAGATCCCATGATATAATGTATAATTGTTTGACAACAAGTGTGTGTAGCCATGAGAACCTTTTTATTTCTTTTTCCCTAAGTGTACCTATGTTGCTAGTTTCTATGTCTAATATTGATCACATGCAATTGGTTTTTTATACTATTACCATGATGATATGCTATGTTCTTATATGTATCCCCTTGCTTTCCTGATGTGATACTTTTTGGAATAATTGTTTTGACTATTCTTGACAATGATCACATGTGGGTGTGTGAGTAGACACTTGAGAACTTTTCATAATATAATTTACTATTAATTTTTATAATAAGAGTTTTTTATGGTGTTTTATTGCCTCTAGAACCTTGTTTCAGGTTTTAGGATGGTTATGTTTTTTAGTTTTGGACACATGACCTATTGGATGGATAATTTGATGATGTGATGATGAAAACATACTAACTCATTTGTTGTTATTAGTTGGACCATAAAAATGACTATTGACATGAGAGTAGACCATGCATGGGAAGAATGTAACATCCTATACTGTATAAACCAAAATCTAGAAGTTGTATTACATTATTTATACAATGTACAAGATTTCTTGAAGGACTTATCAATTTAGTAGTCTTGGAATAAAAGATACAAACACACAGTACAATTGAAAAACATATGATACAATATGAACATATTTTTCTAACATGTCAATCACTTCCATCATATCCCTAAGAATTACATATTGTACTCCTATTAGTTTCTTGGTGAAAGTAAAACAAATAAGGGTGAGCTTAGATGCTCAATAAGGAGTACCATATAATAGATTTTTATATATCATAAACACAAAATAAGTGATATGGAAAGAATAAATGAACAAAATGAAGTCATAATAAATTGAATCTAAGGGAATTATATATCCATGAGAATAAATGAAAACATAGATAAAAATAATCATTGATCCCATACGAAAGGAATATATAATGTCAGATATGAAATGTTTTTATCAAGTATTTTTTATAAGGAAGTTTAATTATTATCAATAACATAGTCCAAGAATTATTATATTATGGGAAGATGCATACAGTAAAACCTAACCTATTTGGTCTTATGATACCAGTTGATGCATCAGTGGGATATATAATGTCAGGCCCCAAAATCACTTGATTAATGCCAATTCATTCACTAGAAGAGTCATCAATACATTACTTAATATTACCTAAGGAACCTCTTATTAAACAAAACGTGGTTATCTATACAATGATTGACATAGATAACAAATACATCCCCATTTAATATAATATTTTGTATTTCTATGATAAATTCTATTAATAAACTTGGAACCTATGGGGTATCGTCAAAGTAGCCTAAACTCCCCTTATCAAAGAAGTATAGAAGAAAGAGTTCTTAAAATATTATAGGTTATCCATTTAAGATAGTAATTGGATTAAATATATTTAATTGGTAGGAGAACAAGGCACTAATAGAAAAATCCTTCATCATTGTTCATTTAGAGCATGAGAATATTGCAAAGAATATCCACTGAAATCTTCTCTCTGGAATGCAGTCTTAGGCCCACTCATTGTGCATCATGGTGATTATTGATTCAATTATAAACCAATACCTTTTAGGGTCATTAAAACTAATTATATCTATGCCACAACCATATTAATATTCTAGTTTCTAGAGAAGGATTTATTTTCTAGGAAATTACACAAACTATTACTTTATCAAAATATAAGATGATTTTTAAACAATGGAAAAAGTGAACTTTGAATCAGAGGAATATAATATAGGGATAAAATTAAAGTATTTTAAATAACATTGAGTAACATATAAAAATTATTTTACATAAATATAATCACCACACTAATGAAAAGAGGTTGTGACTACAACATGAGTCCAAAAGAACAAAAATTAAGACGAAGAACCCCACTTATAGCTTGGATTGAAATTAAATAAAAAAAACTTGACAAGGAAGAATTAATGTTGATCTTTCAGTAAATTAAATAAAATAATTTCATGATATAATATCTCAATTAGGTAGAATATTTACCACAAAAAAGGCAATTAGGTGCATATTACAAAACAAGTCTCAAGGAGGGGAAATTGAGATAGAAAACCCTTACCTATTATCTTGAATACCATGAATGTACATTAAAATCATGTTTCATAAGAATAAAAATAATAATTAACTAATTATTAATCTTACTCAAATAATTTTTCATTCATACTCTTCATAAATTTTCATTCTTTAAATGAATTCTTATGATTTTCCACATCGATGTTTATAGTTTTGATTGTTTGTACTAGTTTCCTAATAACAGTATTCATAATCATTATTATTTAAAATTAAATTATTAATTCATCATTGAATGTACTATTATTTATTTTATTAGTAAATTATGATGTTTCAATGTCCTTTCATGAGTGTTTAGACCTTTTCAGTTAAGATAAAGTTGATAATAAGCATGTTTTGGGGATTTTTGATAACAAATGGTGTTTCATTAATTGATGAGTTCTATGTTCATATAATATCTCCATAACCAAAAAAAATAATTATTTATACATTTATATCATATTATTCTTGTAAATAATTTATCATAGTCATCCATGACATAAGTGTTTGTTATTGTTCAAGAATGTGGTTAAATCAACCCTAACACCAACCTACTATGATTAGTGGATGATTATGAGACAGTTTAGTCGTAATATATTTATAATAGGAGTATAATGATATTATTTAGTGTTTATTAGTGTGATATATAGTAATTTCAAGTAATTATAATATTAATTTATTGATATGAAAACATGACACAATTTGAATAAAAGACTATTAATTTAGTACACATATTTTAAATGATTAAAATAATAATGATTGTTTATTGATCATATCATTAATTGGTACTTAAATTTGTAACAAAATAAACTTAATTACTTTATTAAAATTATATTTATTTTTAATACCATAAGTATATCCAAACTTTGAAGGTGGTAACAGAAAATAAAACACATTTTTTCATTAAGGTGGTAGTCTGCACAACACATAAACAACTGATTATTTTTCTTAATGGATGGGGTATATGAATAAGTAAAGATAATAAAATTAATATATTAAAATTAAAAAATATAAATGACAATTATATCATTATATTAGTGTGGATATAATAAATTAGTGAGAATATAATTATGAAAAAATGAATTAGTTGATAATACTCATGTCGAGGACTTGATTTCTCCTTGGAAGTCCCCATGAACATGATGGGATTAGGTTGAATATGAATGACCAAGAAATTATTTTCCACGAAGATGGATCTAGGGAGGACAAAATGGTAGAATTTAAAGTTGAAATTCAAATGGGAGGTGTGTCTTGTAGTGGTGAAGATGTTCCCCTTTTATAAGTGAATGGAATGGATGTTTTGGGAACACATTTATATTTTTCAGTAATTACGTGGAACATTTCAAAGTTTAATTGATAAAAAATGGAAAAAGTGTAGGGGAAACATGTATTAGACGATAAAAAGATCATTCATTCAATTCTAGAAACATATTTTTAATTTTTTTTGGACTTTTACAGTAGGTTAATCTCAATTTACCCCATTTTCATTTACAATGGTAATTACTTTATAATCTTAGAAATTAATTTTATTGAGAGAAATTATGATTGAAAATATTAAATCATTTAATTGTTTAAAGTTAATATTTTAATATCATTTTTTCATATACAAATTCTAAATTTGTGAATTTTTAATATTAAAGTAAATACGGTTAATCACATACAATATGTCTTTATAGAACTAAAATTTTTATGTTTTAAATTTATATATATTGTAAATTTACTTTTTATACAGATTTTAATGACTTAAATTAATTTGTTTTATATAGATAAATTTTATGAGCCTTTAAAGAAAATCCAAAACCCAATATCCCTTGAACAAAATTGATTAAATTAAAAGACAAGAAAATATTGTTTATATTTATTTAACATTTTAATTAGTTCTAAAAATTATTCCCATAGGTTTTATAAGTTCAAAGAATATAGTAAAATGTATAATGTGAGTCCTAAAATCAATATTTTATTACTTAAAAGTATTTTTAAACTTATAGGTCAAATATTTTATTACTTAAAAGGATTCTAAACTTCTTGGTCATTCTCATATAACATTGAAGTCATAAAAATTATTTTCTTTTTGAAAACCATAATTTTGTTTAAAACTGAAATTTTTAGGAAAAGAAAAAAAACTCACACAGAGAAAATTTCAATATGATGAATTCAAAAATGGAATTAGTATATTATATTTTAAATTATAATACTTAAATTTTAAATAATTCCTTGAATATAGGCTCTTTAAGGGGTGAATTTGTGTAATAGTTCGTGGTATGATATTTACATTATATAGTTGAGTCTTAGGATTTACATTCCCCTATTAAATAATTTAATGATAGAGATTACAGTATATATGAACTATTGAATAGATGTGGATACTTATTCCTTATATCTTCTTCAGCATCCTAGTTATAAACTTATAGTTTGTGATTTCTATTAAGGACTTTCACCAAATGAGTTTTCCGATTCCATAATACATGCTCTCTAATGTCAAGAATCTAGATAATCTCCTCATTATAAGATAATTTAGGATCAAAATATATTCCATCATATGTGAGAACATGTATTGGATGAGTCATGTATTTCCCTAGTAATAATACATGCAATACATCATGTACTTTGGAAAGGTTTGGTGGCATAACCAATATTTAATGTACAACTTGATATTTTATATATTTTAAAAGTTCCAATATACATAAGGATTAATATTCCATTTATAACAAATATAAATCCATTATATAGTGAAACCTCTAAGAATACATAATCCTCAATATAAAATTCTAATTCCTTCCTTTGATTATCTGCATATAACTTTTTTCTTATTTTAGATGATTTAATGTGATCCTGAATAGTTCACACTTTAAAAGTAGTCTCTTATCCCAAAAAGTTGGTGTACAACACCTCTTCTCATATAGTTCTTCATATGGTTCCATCTATATGGTTGAATTGAAACTATTATTGTATGTAAATTCCACAAAAGGTATATCCTGATCTCACATACCTTGGAAGTCATGAGAACATGATCCCAACATGTCATCAAATGTTTGTATAGTCCTTTTAGATTTCCCATTAGTATGAGGATGATTGGATCTTCTTAAATATACCACAGTTTTGAGAACCCTTGAAAGACTCTTCCAAAATTTCAATGTGAATCGAGGGTCAAGATATTATTCAATGTATAGAGGTTACCCATGAAGCCTTACAGTTTATATAATATCTTGAATGGAAAGGTGCTCAAGGTGTAGATCTTCTATTATTTCTAAGAAATGAGCATAACCAATAATATGGTCATTGATGACCCAAATAAAATCATTCTTTCTTAGAATCATTGTGATTCCAATGAAAAATTCCATTGAAATAATATCCTACTTCAATATATATATATATACACAAGGGCCTCATTTATCCCTCAGGATGTTTTCTATTATCCATTAACTATTGGAATTCTTGGAATTTAGACCCATAGTCCACAATTTCGCATTTCATACCATCCCACTAGAAAGGTTCTCTTAAATTCATATAAATCATTATGATACTAAGTAGTATAAAAAGATTCGAGATATATGATTCACCCACCTTTTCGATATTTAATTCTATTATGGATGGAAAACACAACCTCTTTCCAAACTTCAACTCTCCATCTCTGTAGATGAAGTCCATAAATTTACAGTCACTTAATATTTTAATCATAATTTCTAAGTTGTCATCATTCCTTTAGGAGTTTTTTATCCTTTATTATTATAATGATATGTAAATTTATTGGACAAGGAATGATGTGTTATCTTTCCTATAAATCACCACATCCATATTTTTTGGAACTTACTATATGGGATCCTTGTTAATCCTCATCATAGGAAGAAATCGATGGACTCTCATACTCAATGCATCAACCAAATTTTTTGGCTTCTCATGGTGGTAGTGTATTAAGTAATCATAGTACTTGGGTTGTTATAAAAATTTTATTTTTCCAATATTTACCTATTTCTGTTATAAAATTTACATCAAACTCTCATTATCTGTATATATCTCACATATTTTACAATATAGGTTGTTTCACCAAATTTCCAAAGAAAATATTATATCTTCTAGATCATGGTCATTATCTAGATAATTATGTTTCTGTATTTTTAATTTACTTGATACATAGTCATTCATTATAATATTATATATAATAACACAACAAAGTCATTTCTCCAATACATCAATATAAATTACAAACCCTTCCTTGATTGATGATAGATTTAATACTGATGCATGACTCAGGCTCCTATTCATCTCACCAATAATTTCCTTACACTACCTTATTCATTTAAATTGAACCCTTTATGTGTTAACATGGTTAACATGTTGGATAACTGGATGAAATATTGAACAAACTATTGATAGTTACGTTCTAATTCTCAAAAACATCAGATATCATTTTTATTTATCGTTATAGGTCGTTATTTATCTACCTTTGTCTTTGAGGGGTTAAAATATATTGTATCTTAGTAGAAAATATGACCACGAAAAGAAAATAAATTGAGCCAAAATTCACACCTATTATACTTTCCATATAATTTTTTTGAGGGTCAAGAGAATTATTTTAATATAACTCTCATGGACTTTATAGATCTTAGATTATATCAATATATCTATAATGAATACCCAAAAAAGTTATCAAGATACGTTGTGAGTACTATATTCATCATACTCACGAATATATAAGGTTAATTAGTCAATCCAAAAGGATTTATTGTAAACTCATTCTGTCCATACCTTGTTCGGAATGTTGTATTTACTACATCATCATTGTTCACCTTTATTTGATGATAACATGAGAAAATATCAATATTTGGAAGTTTCTGGGCTCATTGAAGTTGATCAAATAATCCATTAATGCATGGAAAATGATATATATTCTTTATCATGATAGAAATTATCTCCCTATAATTGGTTCTTAATATCATTTAACCATAATTCTTTTTCATGAATAAATTAGTTGATTTCCATGGTTAAATAGTTGGGTATATTAAAACCTTACCACTCAAATCCTTCAATTTTTTCTTTAACTCCACAAATTCCACTGGTGAAATATTTTAAAGAGGTATAGATATTGGGATTTCATAAGTAATGAGTTCAATGGAGAACTCAACTTCATGGTCTAGTGGATGACCAAGTAAATATTTCGAAAAAACATCAATGAACATTTATACCATGAGAAAATAATCAATTATTAGGATACCTTACTCATCCAATGATGAAACATGATATTCCACTTTACCCATGATTTCAATAAGGTTATCTACTAGGGGTGGATCCAGAAATGATTTAAATGATGACATTTATCCTCTAAAGACACAAAATTTCACTTCACCTTCACGAGTCATAATATGATTATCTTGGAAATAAATTTTTTCATTATACATTGAAATCTAATCCATACTAAAGATCATATTAAAGACAAACATATGTATAATTATTAAATTTGAAAATATGTTATGCCCATGCATGATAATTGGATCTGTGTGATATATCTTTTTTCCATATGAATATGACTAGGTGTCTTAATTGGTAATTTCTCTAATAGAGTGATAGGGAAATATCTAATGTTTTTAACAACCATGGAAGATATAAAAGAGTGTAAAAATTACAAAAAAAAATATTATCTAAATTTGAGTCAATAATTAATGTAACTTCCAACATGTCATTATAAATTTCAACTTCAAATGTGGTAACCACATTATTTTTTTCCGCATCCACTTATCATTTTCTATGGTAACTTTCCATGAAATTTAGATAATTAGTTTGAAAAAATGTCCCCAATCCCTATAGTTAAATCATTTAACATCAATATATTATTCCTTCACCATTAATTGGTTCACTTGATATAATTTTTATCTATAATTATAACAAAATTATTTTCCCATACTATATGGCTTAGGGTGCATCTTCCCACAATTATCACATGTGTAAAATCTCATTCTTTATTCCCCTTAGCCGCATTGTTTTTCCCATGGTTCTCAGCCATCCTATTCCTCTCTCTATTTATCATTAATAAAGATGTCATCGATAACTTCTTTTCTATCTTAATGGTGATTGAGACTATATCCCCATATGAAGAAAAAGTTGGAGAGTCCAACACCCTACATAGAACAAATTTATCTCTTCAAAGCGATGATGAATCTTAATTTCTGGTCAATATATATTGCCTACAGTGTTCCAAGATAACATTTTCAAGTTATCCTTAACCTTAATAATATTTTTATCTTCCATTTTATAATATATAGGAATTTCTTTTAAATATCTGCAATTCATTCAGAGTAAACTTATTCTTCATGGAATACCTCCTTGAAAGACTACCATTCCATGCACTCAATCTCATTTAAATCTTTAGTGTTTTGGATTAGTGACCACCATTGGTCCCCATCTTCCTTCAGATGGTAAAATGACCTGATTAAATCTTTCTTCTCACTACATCCCAATAAGAGAAATATATTCTCTAGGGATATAATCCATTGTTAAATTACCAATGGATTAGTAGTTACACTAAAATCTAGAGGGTGTTGATGTATAAAGTTATCCAGTATAACTGCATGATCTTGGTGATCAACAGGAATCTATATGAAAGTGATATTATTTTTCATAACCTGAGACAAGTTTCCCAATATAGTTATGAACCGATTAGCATCAACTCCAACTTATTTATCTAGTTCATGGGGGATATCACTGAATTGACTACTAGTGTTGATATGGTTACCATTTCTCTTGTTAAAAAAAATATTTATACAATGGAATAAACATAATTTTCCTATGAAATTATATTTTAAAATATAATTTCTATAATTTTTTATTGAGTGTTCCTTAGAAATTTTGAGTAATTTTCATAGTACTTGTGCTATCTTACTTAGTTAATCTAAATCCAATCCCTAAGGTTTCAACTAAACATACATTGATACCAATTGTGACAAACCAAACTCTTGAAATCCATATATGGTAGTAATATTAAATTATTGATAAAAATTAAAATATTTTATAAAGGATAAAATAGTTTTTTAGTCTTGGAAGAAAAGATATATACATACACTAAACATGAAAAGCATAAGATACTAAATTAACATATTGTAAGAACTTGATTATACCTTCTTTCACATCCCTAAAAATTAAAAATAGACCTTCTCTAGGTTTTTTGAGGAAAGGAAAATAAATAAGTGTGAGATCACATACTCAGTAAGGCGTAATATTCAATAGAATCTTACAAAACATAAACGCAGAATATGTGATGTAGAAATAATAAATAAACAACATAAATCCATAATCAACTAAAAATGATCCCATGATATATCCATGATAATAAATGAAAACATGGATAACAATAATCATTGACCTCACACTGATTGAATATATAATTACAAACATCAAAAAAATACTTTCATGGGCTTACACTAAGACACTTTAAAATTCATCTAGATTTCAATCAAGACATTATCTGGTTATAGGAAGAGGAATAAACCAAAACACAAACTATTTTTTCTTAGTAGACCTGCTGATGTATAGGGGGGATATATAATGTTGGGCCCCACCCATCACTTGATTACGTATTATTCATTCACTATAATATTCATCAATACCTTTCATACCTGTAGGATCAAAATAAAGAATGCATATGCTCAATTACAAGAGAGGGGTTAATTGTAAGTTTAAAAAAAATTTAACCTTACTGAAATCTATGTTTAAGAAAGATAAAGGAGGTAAATTAAGAAACATTCAAATAGTTCTATGAGTCAAAATTGCTTTGGTTCTAGAAATATGGTTCCGGAAATGAATCTTAAGAAATGTTAACTTAGGAAAATATTCTACCTTAATGCATATAGAATCTTAATTATTAGAGTAAATAAAAGAATAATAATGTATAAGAAATTTATACTTTCTTCCTTTATCAAAATACAACTGAAATAATACTTGAAAAAAAAATCAAATTACAAGTATGAATTATTTTCACCCAAAGAGTGGGGTATCTAATAACCTTGGATAAAGGTCCCTTGATTTATACTTTCAAGAATGTATATCTTACCAACACCAGGGTAAGCGCTCGATAAAAATATCATAATTTTTCTTGTTATACCCAGAAGCCCTCAATCTTTAAGGTAGTTCGCACCTCTTCATTCCTATCCCTGGAAGTCCTCGAACATTAAGGTAGTCAGCAAATCTGTCTTCCTATCCCTTGTAGTCCTCGAAGTTTAAGGTAGTCGACACCTATGTCTTCCTATCCTTCGAATCCCTCAATTTTAATCCATAATAATGAGAGTCACATGAAGTATAATGAACAAGGTTTTCAGAGTGCACAAATAATGATATTCTCTCTATTTAGAAACCAATTCACAACATGTAATCTCTAGATTGATGGAATGGTTATGAGATGATTCAAATGATATTTTATTTATAGAAATTTATCTAACAGTCAGCTCCCTCTTCCAATTGTCATATTTTTTCCTAAATTTTGAAGGGATATATATGTGTGTCACTAAACCAATAGTTAGTTAGAAATAGATTTCATGAAATTTTTTCATAATAGTAACATGTGTAAGGAAAAATAAGTAACTTAAGAATATATGAAAATTCATACTGTAGGAAAAAATAGAACTCAGATTCTAAATATATAATCAATCAGAATCTATAAAACATGGATATTTAGATTCTTTTTTTTCAATGTATTCAGAGTTTGAATTATATAGATTCCGGAGTCTGAATTCCAATGAATTTAGAGTCTTAATTATGAGGAATTAAGATTCTAAATTCTATGGAATTATGAGTCTGAATTCTAGAGAATTTGGAGAATGAATTCAGAGTCTGAATTCTGAGGAATTCAGAGTCTGAATTCAGAGTCAAAATAATGAGGATTTCAATGTCTGAATTTTAAGGAATTCGGAGTGTGAATTCTAAGGAATTCAGAGTCTAAATTATGAGGATTTAGGATTATAAATTCTAAGGAATTTGGATTCTGAATTCTGAAGAAATTGGAGTTTGAATTTTGAGGAATTCAAAGTCTGAATTTTAAAGAATTCAGAGTTTGAATTTCAGAGAATTCAAAGACTGAATTTTTGAGAATTCAGATTCTGAATTTTAGAGAATTTGTAGTCTATTTTTTAGAGAATTTGAAGTCTCAATGTCTGAGAATTTAGAATCTGAATTTAAGATTATTCTATATCCAAGTAATTATAAGATTCTGAGGTTTTTAATAAAGATCCAAATTTTAGACATAGTAATAAAATGAATTTGATTTTGAGATTTTATAAAATGAGGAAATGAAAACAAAGTTAAGGATTGAAATTTCTTTAGAGAAGGGAAATTTTATGTAAGAAAATAATTATTAGAGAGAGATAATTTTCCTTAAGATAAAGTATTTGTGATTTTCAAAACATAGAGGAATGGAAAAGTCATAAGGAAACCTTATTGACTCAACAATATCCCCCTTTTAGGAAAGCGCAAACAACCGTTAAAAATTAAATTAAGGACTAATAAATTTCTTTAAAATTTAAAAGAAAACTTATCACCCTTTACTTATGAATCCTGATATATACGACTAACTCCCCCTTAGGTTTTGAAATCCCAAATGATCGTATTATAGACTTTATTAGATATATTTACTTGTCCTTATTTAAGAAAATTTCCTTTAAGTAAACTCCCCCTTAAACTCCCCCTTACCCAGGGCCATCTTTATACATAGTATAATTTTTATCATTATTTTCTACCCATTCGTGATTTTCAAAAAGGAATTGTGGGGATGGAAAAAAATGGTACATTAAGGATTAGAACTATAAAAATATCTAAAAAAATGAAGGACATAAAATTTTCATTATGACTGCAAAAATTGATTCAACAAAAATACAACAAAAGATCAGATTTGAGGTTTTATTCATCCTTATTATCCTTAGGAAAGATCTTCTTCACAGCAACCTTCAAGTTCTTGAGCTGTTTATGATCATCCTCAAATTGCTTGAGAAACTGTTCCTGATCCTAAGGTTTCTTTTATAGAGCCTTGATTTTTTCTCCCTGAGAATTAAGAGTTTCTGACTGAGACTTCTGAACTTCTTCTTACTTATTGATCTTTTTTTCTAACTCCAACTTGAGTATCCTTTATCCCTTCAAATTTAAATCAACTAAATTCAACTTTCCATTTAGATATTTATCTTATCTCTTTCGGGAAACTTGTTCAAGGTTTGAAATCTCTGTAAAACTTGTTGTAATATTTTTTATCCTGTCAACTGAATTATCGAAAGCATTTTCCCTAAGCTTTAGAAGTCATAAAGAATTCTAAAGTCTTAAATTGTTTTTTTGATAACATAGCTATTAACTTATATGATCTCTAATGAGTATCATAACTGATAAAGAAATATTGGAAGTCTGCCTCAAGATTATTAAATTTTTTCCATGAGCATACTTACGAAATCTGATTCATGATTGAAAGATTGTTGAAGGAATTGAATCCTTTAATGAATTCTAGAGATGAAAGGAATTGTGTTTACTAATATCTTCAAGTACTGTACCACATAATATTGACCCATGTAATATTATTTATAATCCGATTCCCTTGCAAGAGAGGATTATTTTTCAAGATATTCACCTGTTTTCTTAGATGAACCACCAACATCCTTCTTTTATTTTACAACTGGAACCTTTTTAGGTGTATCAACAACCACCTGTTTTCCTTTTTCTAGTTTAAAAATAGTATTTGGAGCCTTTGGAGAATCATGCTCACTATCTGAATGTTGTAAAATTTAATCTTCATCAACCTTTTCATTGTCAGCAAATTCACGAAGATCACTAAGTTGGATGAAGTCATGATTACTACTTTCATCATCAGAAGGTTTTTTAACCTCTTCTGGACCCTCATCCTACTTTACTTGAGAAATAATATTAGGTGATTCAGCCAAGGATTCCCAGATTTAAATACTTTCAGAAGGACATTCATTCTCATCATATTCTTCAACATGATTTATAATATCATCACTCTCACCATCTTCTTATTCTTGTTCTTCTACTTCTTCTTCTTGAAAAATTTATTATTCCACTTCAGGTTTTGGAATTATGAATTTATTTCCTGGAGTCTCAACTAGTACTGGATCATTTAGAAGGGTTTCCGGCACCTACACTTTTTTAGAAGCTTTCTCAGTATCCTTGAGAAGTTCTTGAACGATCTCAGCTTTAGACATTTTCATTATTTGTTTCTTCTCTTTTTCCTGCTTCTCTAGATCTTCAGAAACATTAAGATTCATATCCTTTTCTTCAATAGGATATAGGAAAAAACTTGGATCTTTGTCTTTATTATTTTTTTTATGTTCCCTCCACTTTTCTATAACTTTATTATGAATTTATTTTTGCTTCTTTGGATTCGGCGGGTCTGACTGAGTTTGAGAAACTGTAGGTTTTTCTTTGATTTATAGTTCCTTATACATTCTCTTATTTTGTGTTTTCTTATATTTCTCTGATACTTCATCCTTTTTTTTCTAAAGCTTAAATTTAAGTTTGTGATAGATCATAAAATTCTCTATATTTTCTATTAAAACTGACTTTCATCCTCTTCAAAGTGTCATAACTTAGTAGAAAGATCTTGAAATTTCATTTATTAGAACTACATGGGATTTTGAACGACTCTAGGTATAGTACTATGATCATAGATAGAATTTCTAGATACATGATGATTTCCTATTTGAGAGTTCCATTCATGATATTGGTAATCTATAACAAGATATACTTTACCATGTCTATCTTCATCATGTTGACCAGAAAATCCAGAACGTTGATGTCACTTTTCTTTAAGAAGTCCTGGTCTCCATTTCTTAGAATTATAAAAAATTGTACCCATAATTTTAGCATCCTAAGATTTGTTGAGAGATGGTTGATCTTTAGTGTTTTCACTCTTTTGATTCCAAGGAACTATATTTCCTTTTCCCTCTCAAGGAATCATGCCAGATCTGGCAACTTGTGAGTACAAAAAATTATTTCCCCTTCATATGGAATTCCATTGATATTGTTTGTCATGTTTAAAGATAGAGAATATGTTTTCCTATAAATCTTGAATTAAAACTTATCTCTTCCACCTTCATTAAAATAACTTAATGAATCATTAAATTTAACAATCAGCTAGGGATAAACTGGTTCCTCACTTTTCGGTTTAGCTACATAGAGGCTCTCCCATATATTCAGCTTAATATTTTGAGAAATTAGGGAATTATACGTATTTAAGAATCTTGAATCGAATAAACATTATCTTTATATATTCCATTTTTTGACTTCCTTAGATGAATACATCTTCATTATATGGAGAGGCTTCCAAAGACATATGTAGTCTAAGAAAACTTGGAAAAACCGAACAATATTTTTGAAGAGAGGAAGAGAATCAGGGAGAAAAACCATGAAAACCATTGTGGGATGAGAAATAAGGAGGCATTTATATAGGCATTAAAGTGACGGTTCAAATTACCAAAAATATCCAACGGTTGAGACAAGCCTAATCTGATCTTACAGTTGAGATGAAATGGAGAGAAAGATATAGTAGGTTCTGATCTTTTGAGGTTTTAAGGAAAATTTGGATTTATGGAATGTGAATTTGATAGGGGTTTCTTGAAACAATAAAAAAAATTAGAAAATTATATTACAAAAAAATTTGTAGGGAAACGTAACTTTCAGATTTCTAGAGAAATTGTCAGTAAGAGAGAATATTATTGTTGAAGAACTTTAGGTTCTAGAAAAATTCTATTATTGGAAGAAAATTTTGGTTTCAGATGTTTGGTTTCCGAAAAATTTTGGTTAATAAAAGAAGATTAACGTAAAATAAATTTGTTTATGAAAAAATTTTATTTGGGAAAAAACTTGATTATGAAAAATTTGATTAACAAGAAAATGTACTCCCCCTATGAGAAAGAGTTACTTAATGTAAGGAGATAGGTTTCAAAAAAAAGTTAATATCGAAGATTTCATTATGTTTATCATTTCTATCTTTTTTTATTGTATTCAAATTTATCAGAGGGTAAGGATTTTGTAAAAATATCAACAATTTGATCTTTCATTCTGATAAATTGTAAACTAATATCTCCTTTGAGAGTGTGATCCATAAGGAAGTGATGCCTAATATCTATGTGTTTTTCACAAGAGTGATGTAAAGGGTTTTTACTTAGGGAAATCTCACTAGTGTTATTACACAATATCAATGTTTTGGTAAACTACATTCCATATTTTGTGAGTGTGTGTTACATCCACAACACTTGAGCACAACAACTTCTAGCTGCTACATATTCAGCTTCAGCAGTGGAAAGTGCTACTGAGTGTTGCATATTTCACGACCAAGAAACTAATGAATCTCCTAAGAAATGAAAAGTTCCAAATGTAATTTTTCTACCCATTCTACATCTACCAAAATCAGTATCTAAAATACTTTTTATAAAAAAATAATTTCCAGAAGTATAGAAAAGTCTAAATCCATGGTTCCCTTTAAATAGCGAAAAATTATTTTCACAACTTTTAAATGAGATTACATTGGATTGGCATGATATATTTCATATAATTATATTGAAAACATTAGGTCTGGAAGAATAGCTATCAAGTATAGTAAAATTTCTATGAAACCTCTAAAAGATGTTTGTTCTACTGGTTTCCCATCTTCATCAAGATCAAGCGAATTTGAGGTAACCAATGGTGAAATTATACTTTTAGTGTTGTCATATCCATACATTTTAAGAAGATCTTTAATATACTTATGTTGAGATATATAAGTTCCTTCTAGTTTTTGATAAATTTTACAACCTAGAAAAAATCTAAACTCACCCATCATACTCATATCAATCTCAGATTTCATGAGATTCACAAAAAAATCAATTAAAGAATGTTGAGTTGAATCGAACATAATGTCATCAACATAAATTTTTACAATCAAAACATTTCTCTTATCTTTTTTTTACAAAATATTTTGGATTAGAAATTAACTTAATATAATTGTTTTTTAATAAAAATATAGTATGTATATCATACAAATCTCTAGGGATTGTTTAGGTCTATATAAAGCTTTGGTGAGTTTGAAAACATGTTCAGGATGTTTTGTATCTTTAAAACCAAGAGTTTGTTCAATATAAACGTCTTCTTGAACATATCCATTTAATAAAGAAGACTTCACATCAATTTGAAAAAGTTTTAAATTAAGGAATACTGCAAAGAAAACTAAAATAATAATATATTGAAATATAGATGTTGAAGTATATGTTTATTCATAGTTTATTCATTATTGTTGATTATAGAACATAAAAAATAATCTAGATTTATTTATTACTATGATTTCGTTTTCATCCCACTTATTTTTGAAGACCCATTTTACTCTAATTACATAAGTTTCATTAGGTATTTTAACCATGTTCCAGACTTTATTCTTTTCAAATTCATTTAACTCATCTTTCATGGCTTTAATCCAATCATCATCACCTAATGATTCATCAGTGATTTTTTGGTTCTAATTGGGAAAGGATTACTAGATGTTTTACTTCATTTCATAAGGAACTTTTAGTCCTTATGGGTTGATTTCCATCATCAATGATACTATCACTGGGATTATTCATAATGAACAACTGATTTATATTTTGAAAAAACTTTTCATCAATATATGGTAGAAAATCTTCTTGAGTAAAAACTTCATAAATATTTTCTTGAACGTTTTCCTTATTAGAAAAATCTTCTATTAAATGTTGATAATCAGTTTCATAAAATTTAACATGCACTGTTTCTTTAACAGTAGAATAATTTTTTATTAAAAACTTTATAAGCCATAGATGTAGTGGAATATCCTATAAAAATTACTTCATCATATTTGGGTGCAAATTTATGTAAGTTATCTTTAGTATTCATGATGAATACTTTAAACGAAATACTTTTATGTAAAAAATTCTAGATTTCTGACCGGTCCAAAATTCATAAGGTGTTTTGTTAAGAAAATGTCTGATTAAAATTTGATTTATACTATAACAAAAAGTACTAACATTTTCAATCCAAAAGTGATTAGAAATAGAATATTAACTCAACATGGTTATAGTTTTCTCTTGATGAATTTGATTTCTTCTATCAACAACAACATTTTATTGAGGAGTTCTTGAAGATGAGAAGTTATGAGTAATGCATTTCATACTACAAAAATATTGAAAATCTGAATTTTTAAATTCTCCTCCTTGATCACTATCAATAGTTATCAATGGAAGGTTTTTCTCATAACTTGGGATCTAAAAGATTTGAAATAATAAGAATAATTCTGTTTCTTTTCTAGAAAATAGAGCCCTATAAATCTAGTGTAATCATCAACCAAAATAAATACATAGTATTTTCCTTTGATACTTTAAGTTTGTATTGGACAAAAATGATCCATATTCACTAACTATAATGCATTAGAAGTTGAGACTTCAAAAATTGATTTAAAAATTGATTTATGTTTCTTTCTATGTTGACAAGAATCACAAATTTTTAAAGAATAAAATATAAACTCTAGTTGATCCTTAACGAGTATTTTCTTCTGGAGTTTTTGTAGGTTCTTAAGATTACAATGTATTAAACATCTAATCCATTACAAAGATTTGTATCCCATTTCACTAAGGAAAGGTAGATATTTGTTCTTAAGGTCTTCTACATTTAGTGTGTATACATTCTCATGCCTATGGTCAAAAAGAATGATGTATTCCTTAGAATTGTGTACTAAGAATTTATTATTCCTAAAATTCACAAGGTAAACTTCATCACATAATTGAATTATGCTAATGAGGTTGTGGTTCAAACCCTTAACAAACAAAAAAGTTTAAATCAATGTTTTTCCAAGATGAACAATGATAGTTATACCAACAATTTGTAACACCCCAGGTAAATAAAGAATATGAAATTTTCATATTTATCCATATTTGTGAATAAAATATTAATATGAATTTAAAGGGGACGCTATGCTCGATGGCGTACCCAACACGCAACAATGAGTTTCTTGGGAATCTTACGATGCACTCTAATAATAAAATAATATTATTTCAAATGGTAGTTAACATGTAGCCGTTGTATTGGCGGGAATGGATAGAAATAACTACAATATGATTATATATGTTTTTAATGTTTTTACATTTATCCAATAAAAGCTAAAGGCTTAAAATACAGAAAGAATTAAATTTTAGGTGTATATGCCCCAGTTTTCACTAAAGGTTCACTTATCGCCTTTTAATGGAGAACTGTCATTAAATATAGTTTTGATCACTCTTATAAATTCTTTTGGACCAAATAAAACTCTTATTAAGAATCGGGACATCAAATTTTACTTTGTGTAATTTTTTGGTATTTTTCTGATAAAGTTCATTTTTTTAATGAATAGTGTAGAATGTTGTGTTTTAATTCAAAACCTCTTTTTAATCTAATTTATTTATATGATTAGATAATATTTTGAATCGGTTTTAAAGTGAAATTAGAAAATATTTTTACCATTAAATCCAATAGTGGTCCTTGGAATTAATTTCACTTTGAAATCAGACTTAAACTAGTGTCAATCTTTTGATACTTATTGTTTTATAAAAACACGCTATTTGCTCTGACAGCGGGAATTAATTATTAAATTAATTAATGTGACTAATATATTTTGAATTTTTTAAAACGGATTTCATTTTTGAATTCGGAATATCAAATATAGCTTAGGGTGAATGTTTGGGATTTTTCTGAAAAACTTTAATTTTTGATGAATAGTGAAACCACTAAGTGGTACTTATAAAAGCTGATTTGTTGTTTAAATGAAATTTTACCACTTATGTGTTTTGAATTTCAAAAATCCGACATACATGGTTGTCATTAAGAAGTAAAATGTGGTTCAATGGGATAAAAATAATTTTTTGGTGAATAGTAACTTATTAAGTTTTTAATCGCGATTAGTGGTAATTAGTGTAGTTTAAGGTAAAAATAATGCTTTAATAAAATTAAATGAACTTGAAACATGTCCTAACCTCATTGGATGTGTAATGGCCGACCAAGAAAAGCCACGGGTCAACTTTGGGACCCCATGGATCCACTTTGGTTGGGAAATGACATAAATAACTTTTTATTTAATGTAAAAGTAAAAATGACACAAACATGATATGTTTTACTAAAACAATTTTTAAGTGGGGTTATACAAGTCATATTTTTGATTATTAATAGTCATTGGAAATCTAAAAAGATTTCCTACATCATAGTATTTGTTTTATAATTTTTAGACATTAAATAAATTAAATTATTTATGACATAATAATGATGCAGCGATGACATCATTATTTGACGATTTAAATAAAATGGAAAGATAATGTAAAATATATGAACTACACATGTCCAAAACCAATTGTATGAGTGGATTTCGAAGACTTATCACCTTATCCACGAATTATATCAATGTGGGACCTTTTGAAACCGAAACACATTTTCAAATAAAGTAATATTTCTTTACTTTCCAAAAGTGCCCCTCCTCTCCTCTTATAAAAGGCCCCCACCTCTACCTCATTTCACACACTCCTCAAGCCTTTGGCTCGGCCAAACCCTGCCCATTTACTCTCTCCACATCCCTCTCCTAATCCTAGAGGATTCCCTTTGGGCATAATCCTTTCAAAGGAAGCCTTTAGGCTCAAATCAAAAGGAGTTACACTTTTAAAGGTAATTCATTCTCTCATGTTCATTTGTTTTATTTTGCTTCTCCAACCCCCTAAATTCTTTTTATTTACTTCTTTTATAACAACACCAGTATCTTGAATATACTAGGATTTTGTTATAAGATTTATTCGAGCTACACCCTCACACAACCACATCAAATGGTTAAAGAACATACGGTTTCCATGGATGGAAAAATTCTACCTCCCGAAACGATGATTGTTCAATACTCATTTAACACCTTCAAAGGTGGCCATTATGATGTCACTATTTTTATATATGATATATAATATGTTTATGTTTTACTTATGCTTCTGTATCTTTCTTTTGTGTCTTACCTTTATGGCTTCCATTATGGGTAAACACGATATCTTCATTTAAGGAAGTGCGGACTACCGCCCCCTCAAAGTGATGTGATTCGTTAATGCCATATGTGGGACGTGTAAAGGATGGATTTAAAGTAATTATATATGATGTTATACTGGAATTATAATATACCTCTATATCATTATTATTTCTTTCCATTAATGTATGAGATAGAAATTGAAGTAGCGTTCATGCGTACGTACGACTTACCGTCTCCATGAACGGTGCATTTCATTTCTTATCCCCAAATGTAATGTCCTATTAAAAGTATATGTATATAATGGATATATATAATTAATGATATATCTAAATGATGAATATAATTCTGGAATTAAAATATACATACCTCTCATTTAGTTTTAATTCCATTAATATGACAAAGAAATGAAAGTAGCGTTCATGCGTACGTACGGCTTACCGTCTCCATGAACGGTGCATTTCATTTATTACCTCGAAATGATTATGTAATGTTATAAATACATGCATGTACTGGATATATATTACATATATGATATCTACATCATGAATACAATTCTGGATATAATAAACATTTGGCCACACGAACAACATGTAATTGTAAGAAGTCCACTTTCGACTTAAGAACCAAATATCGACAAAACAAACATGATTAACTTAAATGATTAAATAATGTTTATAACATGGTAATAAGTGATATAAAAGGAATAATGAACTTTAAAAAGGTTCTTAATGAAGTATAAATTAACTCAAGTTTATTATTCAGGAGATTAAAGAACGATCGAGTCAAGTCGGACCCGAGGTAAGGGATCTTACTCCTCTCTTTCTTTTTAAGCACACTCTTTTATGTCATTCCCTCTAAAGATCATCTCTCTTGTTATTGGGATGTTATTATATATTACAATTACTGTAATTTTTATGTACATGTGATGAGAGACCCTATTCTCTCTCATCAATCCATTTTTGGAAGTTTTTATGTGGCGCCGTTAGGCTGCCGAGTTTTCGTAAGGGATTTTTCATCTCACTTTTATTCCCGTGAGATTTATGCTACATTTGCCACAAATTCCATTGAGTGGTGTATGTACTTCCCATTATTCTACTCTTTGTGTAATATACTTTCGTTTATGAGTATTTACATCAATGATCTATTGTCCTTCTTTCATGGGGTGTATGTTTTGAAAGATACCCAAGTCGGTAAGGGAACCTTTCACCCTCCTCTTTTTTAAAAGACTTATTCTGTTGGGTCTTTTAATTTACATATTGTTATGTTGGGATGTTTTCTCATATATCCTTATTGATTTAAATTTTATTTCCAAGTGATGAGATACACTTTTTATCTCTCATCAACTCATTTTGATGTGATGTCGTTAGGCTGTCAAGGGAACTTTTTAACCCAATTTCGATTTCTTTGGGTTCAACATGTAGTCATTGAATATGTCATCCATTGAATATGTGTGAATGACATTTTATTGTTTTACAATTAATATCCACTTATATTGGGTGTATTTATATTTTTCACACATATTTTTGAGATTGATTTGTCCTTAATTTAAGGATACCTTCTTTATAAGGGATTTCATCACATTTGACATTTCTATTGAGGGTTCATTGTTGTTATGCACCAGTTCACTCTTATATAGTGTATATACTATCCTTTGGAGTATTATATCATGAATCCTTTTATTCTCATGATATTATAAAGTTCTGACTAAATGTTATTCCTCTATTATTGTATTCAAGTGTCTCTAATTTTGGTAAAACCCCTTTAACCAAAATATCGTTTTAAATGTTTTAATTATTTATTCTTATTAATATCCATGTTTTCAAAATGGTTTTAAGGATTTATTTATATGGATATTAATGGTTTAAAATGTTAAAAGCTTCAAGGTGGTATGGGACACTTTGATTCAAAAATCTCTTTATTAAATTTTTTAAATGGTTTTGGAAATGGTTTCTTTTTGAATGGATTCATTATTTCAATATACTAAAATGTTATATTGTGATTGAAATGTGGAAATGTTATGTTTCCTGTATTCATGTTTTATGTGACACATTTATGTTATGGTTCTTGGGCATTGTTATGAAAAAGGGTGGTTCCGTGATAAACTAAGGGCGGGTGAGCCCGATATAGCTCTCCAATGCATTGGGTAACGCGAAGGAGTGAAACGTTAAGGTTTCTCCGAAGAGATTTAGGGAATATACTGTGATGGGTATTCCAAACGTAACCAAGAGGGTTACTCCCTACGTAAGAATGTTATGAATGCCTCAAGTTACCTTTATGTCTTATGATTTCTATGATTTATTCATGGTTTTATGAGGTATGTTAAAGTGCCTATGTTTTATGGTTAAAGTATGATTTCATTCTTATGTATATATGAACTCATGTTTCCATTCCATATTTTTATAACCCATACTGAGCTTTTTATGCTCATCCCAAGTTTTTGAAATGTTTTTCATAGGTCAAGGGAAAGGTACATGATGTGATGATAATGTCAATGATGTGTCAAGAAAGAATCCGTGTTTTATTTTAAATATGTTTCCATTGATGGGAAGAATGAATATTGTCTT
The DNA here is from genome assembly GCA_963277665.1 of Viscum album. Taxonomy (NCBI): domain Eukaryota; kingdom Viridiplantae; phylum Streptophyta; class Magnoliopsida; order Santalales; family Viscaceae; genus Viscum; species Viscum album. Next base: position 2,076,743,276 of record OY728157.1, read on the forward strand.
TTATGTAACCACTTTGTTTAAAAGTGGAATGTAATGCAAGTTTCATGATCAAATTCTCTAAAACTCTAAACCTGAAAAGATCCTCAATGTGTAATCTTGTAATAACTCAAGATTAAGTAATGTTTAAGTCTGGGGCCTTATAGTTGGTATCAAAGGTCGGTTTAGATAACTTTAGAGGTTAGGGTATTCTTTAAGCATAAGTGACATTACCATAATGGTTAGGATATCAGAACGAGTCCTAATTTTAGATAAAGTGAATGAGTAAGTATATCTTAGTGTTTACCTTCCTCATTAGTACATGATGGTTTTGTTGATATACTCACACTAAACTTTTTGGTTTTAGTAAATAGCTGGATCTAGCAGGCACCAAAGTGACAGTGGGTTTGAAGGAAACTGTGGTGGTTCTCTGATTAAGATACTGGATGAGATAGGGGATTCAATGAGGAATCTCATAGTTGTTCTAAACCAACTATCAAGGAGTCATGATCAATCACTTCAACCTTGGTGAGTTCTCTAATGGATCATGTACGAGATGGCCAACTTGATGTGGAAATTCAGGTAATAATTATTAAGGTAACCATTAGGGTTTATATGATCCTTACTTTTGAGGTAATTATGGGTTATTATATGATATGATGGAAAATTAAGGGCATGAGATAAACTTGAGGTTAAAATATTTTATTATTATTCTTGAATATTTTATCTCATTTTGGGGAATGTTTTAAGAATTATATAGTTTTGGAAAAAGGACAACACGTAGACCGTGTGACTACCCGTCGCGTCGGACAAAGCTGCGGGAATCGAACCCACAAACAAAGTGCGACAGGTATTTATCGCCTACCACTGGACTACGTGAAGTACCTAGTTAGTTTGACTGATTCTTTCTAGTTATATGATTTTATGAATTAAGAGTAAGTTGATTTTGGGTTATTTATGAAAATGATTAACCTATCTTGGAGGATATGTGATTAGGTTAATTACTTTTCAATACGAGACTTTAGGGGAAACTGATGTTGTTTGGAGATAAATGTTACGATTTAACTTGGAAGACTATGTGACTAAATCCATTAAATATTTGTGTTTCAATCTTATATTGGTTTACTTTGAAGAATTTTATGGACAAATTGTTTATCGGATGGTCCTCGTTGAACTTTGGGTTTTGTTGGACAAATTTGGGAGATTAAGAATAGATTTTCTTTTTATAAGGGGTTATCCTTTTCTGGATTATCTGATCTTGTACTAACCTTTTTGGTTTTGGTTTTGGTTAAATCCTAAAAACATGGGATGTATATAGTTCTCTTTTGGGGATTAGGTGATTCTCTAGAAGTTGATTATAGTAATCTTAATGCGAACAAGTCTCCCTAAATACTTGTCTTTTGGAAAAAATATGAGTTTGACTAAGGAATCTAGTAAAAGTTGAAAGTCAACATGATAAGTGATTATGCTTCCTTATGAATAAATTCCTCAATAAAAAGTAACTTAAAATAAAAATGTTGTCTATTAACTTTTCCTACTGGGGAACCCAACACCATTTAACCCATCACAAGTTTGTGATTTTCTTATTGTTAACTTTATCCTAAACATGTTTTCTATCACTCTCCATCAGAACATGACCCTATGTTTTCTCCTCCATGTCCATGTTTTCCTACATGGAGTCCTCGTATGGGTTAACTTGGGTGACCTCTGTACTTATCTTTCTTTATTTTAAAGTGATTGTATTACCGACTCTTGTTCCGATGTGGGACTTTCAAGAATGTTTCCAAGCTCAATTTTAAAAATTGCGAGGACGCAATTCCCAAAAGGGGGGAAGGATGTAACACCCCAGGTAAATAAAGAATATTACATTTTCATATTTATCCATATTTGTGAATAAAATATTAATATTAATTTAAATGGGACGCTATGCTCGATGGCGTACCCAACACGCAACAACGAGTTTCTTGGGAATCTTACGTTGCACTCTAATAATAAAATAATATTATTTCAAATGGTAGTTAACATATAGCCGTTTTATTGGCGGGAATGGATAGAAATAACTACAATATGATTATATATGTTTTTTAATGTTTTTACATTTATCCAATAAAAGCTAAAGGCTTAAAATACGGAAAGAATTAAATTTTAGGTGTATATGCCCCAGTTTTCACTAAAGGTTCACTTATCGCCTTTTAATATAGAACTGTCATTAAATATAGTTTTGATCACTCTTATACATTCTTTTGGACCAAATAAAACTCTTATTAAGAATCGGGACATCAAATTTTACTTTGTGTAATTTTTTGGTATTTTTCCGATAAAGTTCATTTTTTTAATGAATAGTGTAGAATGTTGTGTTTTAATTCACAACCTCTTTTTAATCTAATTTATTTATATGATTAGATAATATTTTGAATTGGTTTTAAAGTGAAATTAGAAAATATTTTTACCATTAAATCCAATAGTGGTCGTTGGAATTAATTTCACTTTGAAATCAGACTTAAACTAGTGTCAATCTTTTGATACTTATTGTTTTATAAAAACACGCTATTTGCTCTGACAGCGGGAATTAATTATTAAATTAATTAATGTGGCTAATATATTTTGAATTTTGTAAAACGGACTTCATTTTTGAATTCGGAATATCAAATATATCTTAGGGTGAAGTTTTGGGATTTTTCTGAAAAACTTCAATTTTTGATGAATAGTGAAACCACTAAGTGGTACTTATAAAAGCTGATTTGTTGTTTAAATGAAATTTTACCACTTATGTGTTTTGAATTTCAAAAATCCGACATACATGGTTGTCATTATGAAGTAAAATGTGGTTCAATGGGATAAAAATAATTTTTTGGTGAATAGTAACTTATTAAGTTTTTAATCGCGATTAGTGGTAATTAAGTATAGTTTAAGGTAAAAATAATGCTTTAATAAAATGAAATGAACTTGACACATGTCCTAACCTCATTGGATGTGTAATGGCCGACCAAGACAAGCCATGGGTCAACTTGGGGACCCCATGGATCCACTTTGGTTTGGAAATGACATAAATAACTTTTTATTTAATGTAAAAGTAAAAATGACACAAACATGATATGTTTTACTAAAACAATTTTTAAGTGGGGTTATACAAGTCATATTTTTTATTATAAATAGTCATTGGAAAGCTAAAAATATTTCCTACAACATAGTAGTTTTTTTATAATTTTTAGACATTAAATAAATTAAATTATTTATGACATAATAATGATGCAGTGATGACATCATTATTTGACGATTTAAATAAAATGGAAAGATAATGTAAAATAAATGAACTACACTTGTCCAAAACCAATTGGATGAGTGTATTTCGAAGACTTATCACCTTAACCACGAATTATATCAATGTGGGACCTTTTTAAACCGAAACACATTTTCAAATAAAGTAATATTTCTTTACATTCCAAAAGTGCCCCTCCTCTCCTCTTATAAAAGGCCCCCACCTCTACCTCATTTCACACACTCCTCAAGCCTTTGGCTCGGCCAAACCCTGCCAATTTACTCTCTCCAAATCCCTCCCCTCATCCTAGAGGATTCCCTTTGGGCATAATCCTTTCAAAGGAAGCCTTTAGGATCAAATCAAAAGGAGTTACACTTTTAAAGGTAATTCATTCTCTCATGTTCATTTGTTTTATTTTGCTTCTCCAACCCCTAAACTCTTTTTATTTACTTCTTTTATAAAAACACCAGTATCTTAAATATACTAGGATGTTGTTATAAGATTTATTCAAGCTACACACTCACACAACCACATCAAATGGTTAAAGAACATACGGTTTCCATGGATGGCAAAATTCTACCTCCCGAAACGATGATTGTTCAATACTCATTTAACACCTTCAAAGGTGGCCATTATGATGTCACTATTTTTATATATGATATATAATATGTTTATGTTTTACTTATGCTTCTGTATCTTTCTTTTGTGTCTTACCTTTATGTCTTCCATTATGGGTAAACACGATATCTTCATTTAAGGAAGTGCGGACTACCGCCCCCTCAAAGTGATGTGATTCGTTAATGCCATATGTGGGACGTGTAAAGGATGGATTTAAAGTTATTATATATGATGTTATACTGGAATTATTATATACATCTATATCATTATTATTTCTTTCCATTAAAGTATGAGATAGAAATGAAAGTAGCGTTCATGCGTACGTACGGCTTACCGTCTCCATGAACGGTGCATTTCATTTCTTATCCCCAAATGTAATGTCCTATTAAAAGTATATGTATATAATGGATATATATAATTAATGATATATCTAAATGATGAATATAATTCTGGAATTAAAATATACATACCTCTCATTTAGCTTTAATTCCATTAATATGACAAAGAAATGAATGTAGCGTTCATGCGTACGTACGGCTTACCGTCTCCATGAACGGTGCATTTCATTTCTTACCTCTAAATGATTATGTAATGTTATAAATACATTCATGTACTGGATATATATGACATATATGATATCTACATCATGAATACAATTCTTGATATAATAAACATTTGGCCACACGAACAACATGTAATTGTAAGAAGTCCACTTTCAACTTAAGAACCAAATATCGACAAAACAAACATGATTAACTTAAATGATTAAATAATGCTTATAACATGGTAATAAGTGATATAAAAGGAATAATGAACTTTAAAAAGGTTCTTAAGGAAGTATAAATTAACTCAAGTTTATTATTCAGGATATTAAAGAACGATCGAGTCAAGTCGGACCCGAGGTAAGGGATCTTACTCCTCTCTTTCTTTTTAAGTACACTCTTTTATGTCATTCCCTCTAAAGATCATCTCTCTTGTTATTGGGATGTTATTATATATTACACTTACTTTAATTTTTATGTACATGTGATGAGAGACCCTATTCTCTCTCATCAATCCATTTTTGGAAGTTTTTATGTGGCGCCGTTAGGCTGCCGAGTTTTCGTAAGGGATTTTTCATCTCACTTTTATTCCCGTGAGATTTATGCTACATTTGCCACAAATTCCATTGAGTGGTGTATGTACTTACCATTATTCTACTCTTTGTGTAATATACTTTCTTTTATGAGTATTTACATCAATGATCTATTGTCCTTCTTTCATGGGGTGTATGTTTTGAAAGATACCCAAGTCGGTAAGGGAACCTTTCACCCTCCTCTTTTTTAGAAGACTTCTTCTATTGGGTCTTTTAATTTACATATTGTTATGTTGGGATGTTTTCTCATATATCCTTATTGATGTAAATTTTATGTACAAGTGATGAGATACACTTTTTATCTCTCATCAACTCATTTTGATGTGATGCCGTTAGGCTGTCAAGGGAACTTTTTAACCCAATTTCGATTTCTTTGGGTTCAACATGTAGTCATTGAGTATGTCATCCATTGAATATGTGTGAATGACCTTTTATTGTTTTACACTTAATATCCACTTATATTGGGTGTATTTATATTTTTCACACATATTTTTGAGATTTATTTTTCCTTAATTTAAGGATACCTTCTTTATAAGGGATTTCATCACATTTGACATTTCTATTGAGGGTTCATTGTTGTTATGCACCAATTCACTCTTATATGGTGTATATACTATCCTTTGGAGTATTATATCATGAATCCTTTTATTATCATGATATTATAAAGTTCTGACTAAATGTTATCCCTCGATTATTGTATTCAAGTGTCTCTAATTTTGGTAAAACCCCTTTAACCAAAATATCGTTTTAAATGTTTTAATTATTTGTTCTTATTAATATCCATGTTTTCAAAATGGTTTTAAGGATTTATTTATATGGATACTAATGGTTTAAAATGTTAAAAGCTTGGAGGTGGTATGAGACACTTTGATTCAAAAATCTCTTTATTAAATTTTTTAAGTGGTTTTGGAAATGGTTTCTTTTTGAATGGATTCATTATTTCAATATACTAAAATGTTATATTACGATTGAAATGTGGAAATGTTATGTTTCCTTTATTCATGTTTTATGTGACACATTTATGTTATGGTTCTTGGGCATTGTTATGAAAACGGGTGGTTCTGTGATAAACTAAGGGCGGGTGAGCCCGATATAGCTCTCCAATGCATTGGGTAATGCGAAGGAGTGAAACGTTAAGGTTTCTCCGAAGAGATTTATGGAATATACAGTGATGGGTATTCCAAACATAACCAAGAGGGTTACTCCCTTTGTAAGAATTTTATGAATGCCTCAAGTTACTTTTATGTCTTATTATTTCTATGATTTATTCATGGTTTGATGAGGTATGTTAAAGTGCCTATGTTTTATGGTTAAAGTATGATTTCATTCTTATGTATATATGAACACATGTTTCCTTTCCATATTTTTATAACCCTTACTGAGCTTTTTATGCTCATCCCAAGTTTTTGAAATGTTTTTCACAGGTCAAGGGAAAGGTACATGATGTGATGATAGTGTCAAGGATGTGTCAAGAAAGAATCCGTGTTTTATTTTAAATATGTTTCCATTGACGGGAAGAATGAATATTGTCTTTTATGTAACCACTTTGTTTAAAAGTGGAATGTAATGAATGTTTCATGATCTAATTCTCTAAAACTCTAAACCTGAAAAGATCCTCAATGTGTAATCTTGTAATAACTCAAGATTAAGTAAGGTTTAAGTCTGGGGCCTTATACAATTTCTCCAAAAGCATTATCTCCGAAAGTTATTTTTCCTCCTTTCATATTAATAATATTTTGAAATAATTTTTTGTTACCAGTCATATGCCGGGAACGACTATTATCCTTGTACTATGTATTTTTGTTGGTACTTTCTTTATTTTATTTGATATAAAAGAGTTAGATTTTCAAAATCCAAACTTTCTTGGATCTAGAAATTTCAGAAAGTAAAATTTTAGGAATAAACATTTTCATAGAAAAATAATATTTATGAAAACCTAAAGATTGTTTTTTAAAGAAATTTTTTTCTCCCAATGTCTACCACAATGACATTTGGTGCAAAAAATAGCCCTTTGGAGAATAAAATAATTATTACTAAAAATAGGTTTGGAGTGAGTATAACCAATTCCTGATCTACTCCTTAGAGGACGAATTTGAGAATACATTTTATCAAATTATTTCCTTCCTGAAGTAAAATTAGACAAATTTTTATTAAAGGAATTTTTTTTTGGATTTTAATCTAAGGAATAAATTCATATCCTCAATGTAATTAATTTTTTAAACTAAGTTATTCTCTAAAAAAAATTTCTTGGAAATGAAATTTTCAAGATCGTTAGAATGTTTATCCTTATCCGAATTAACTTCCTCAAGATTTTTAGAAATAATTTCAAAATGAAAACTTTTCTTATAAAGATCTTTATAATGATTTTATACTTCTTTAGTTAAAACAAAAATTCTATAATTTTCCTACTCTATCATCTTTTTTATCTTACAATTTTCATTTTCAAGATGTTTAGAAAATCAAGAAACTTTTTCATTAGAAGATAAAGGGTTATCTTCATCAGAAGAAGATTTTTCATCTAAATACCTATAATACTTATCATCAGTATAATTTTCATTCAAAGATACATTATTGATAAATTTAGCATTTTGTAAATTGGCCATTAAACAATAATTTCAAATGGGTAGTTTAGCTAGTATACCAAGATTATTTTTACTAGAAGATTTATATTTTGAGGGTTCATCAGATGAATCACCACCACTATCACTCCATATATCATTATCCTTCAATACTTTCTTAGTGTTATACTTGTAATACTTCTTTTTGTTTCACTCAGACTACTTTTCGTTTCTATCATTTCTTTTAAGCATGGGACAATCTGGCCTAATGTGTCCATCTCTTTTGCATTCATAGAAAGTGACTTTATAATATTTATTATCCTTTCTTTCTTTCTTCTTATATATATACTGGAAATATTTTTTCCCACTATCATGTTTATACTTCTAGAAATATTAGCTAACTCATTTTCATAATGTTCACTTTCATTATATTGAGATAGAATAGTTCATTTCTTACACTTAGATCTTGAAACCCCTTATCGAGTTCTGAATTTAGTAGTATTAAAGGTTACATTTCCATTTACATTCTTCTTATTATTCATATCAATATCTATTTTAATACTTGTCTCATTTGAATAAGAGTTCCAAAAATTTCAGCAAGAGTAATATTTGAAACTTTCCTATTATCATAAATGGCTGTTCTTTTGGATTCCCACTCATTGGGAATAATAAATATAATCTTGTCCATAATAACATTATCATCTAAACCTTTTTCACACATATATTTAAGACTATTTACAATTTCCATTAATATTTGTTGCACTTTTCAAACTGGTTCTCCATAGGGAAATAATAATCCATGATATTCAGCTCAGTGCATTTCTCTTCTTGTTTCTCTAACTTTGGATGTACCAATGTGTGTGACATCCAATTTATTCCAAATACAATTGGATAAATTACATTATGATATCTGAATATATATATTCCTAATCATGGAACATAAGAAAGTATTACGTACCTTGTAATTTAGTTGATATTCATGTTTTTCTTGGTTAGTGAAGGTTTTGACTTCCTTGTGTGGGATTTTATAATCTCCAGTAAGCATGACCAAGTTCTCCACTTCATTGTTAATAAAAAAAGTCTTAATTCTATATCTCTAGTACTCATAATCATTACCATCAAAAAATGGTGTTCTGGTAGGTTTTATATTATCAGTGGAACCAACATTTATTCCTTCCATTCTATAAGAAAATATCTTTTCCACAAAACTTGTTAATAGTAAAAAGTTATAAACAAGTATAAAAATATTCCTGAAAAATGTGAACAAGAAAAGTTCATCAAGAAAATAAAACTTGAGAAAGAAAAAATTATATGTGAGTATAAGTATTTTAGATAAATTCTTTGATACCAATTGCAGGATCGAATTAAAGAATGTATATTCTCAATTATAGGGGGTGAAATGTATGTTTAAAAACATTCATTTTTAACCCGAAGTAAAACTATGTTTAGCAAAGTAAAACAAGGTAAATTCACAAACCCTAAAATAGTTCTATGAGAGAAACATTATTAGTTTATGGATGTATGGTTCTGGAAATGAAACTTAAGAAAAGTTCACTTAGGAAAATATTATACCTTAAAGTGTATAGAATCTTACTTATGAGAGAAAATAAAAGTATACAAAAGTATAATAAATTTATACTTTACACCTTTATCAAAAGGTAGAAGAAATAATACTTAAAAAAAAGTAACAAGTATTAAATATTTTCACCCAAAGAATTGGGTATCCAATAACCATGGATAAAGGTCCCTTGATTTATACTTTCTTGAAATTCTATCTTACCCACACTAGGGTAATCCCTCGAGAGGAATTTTGGAATATTTCTTGATATCCCCACAATCTCTTGATCTTTAAGGTCATCGGGACCTCTATCTTCCTATCCCCAAAAGTCCTCAAACTTTAAGGTAGTTAGAACCTCTTCCTTCCTATCCCCAGAAGTCATCGAACGTTAATGTAGTAGGAACCTATGTCTTCCTATCCTTAGAAGCCCTCGATTGTACTCATCAAAAATTGGAGTTGCACGAAGCAAGTAGAACAATCTTTTTATAGCGCACAAGGCATGTTAGTCTCTCTCTATAAATAACTTCACATCATGTAATCTCTAGATAGATTAAATGGTTATGATCTCGTTCAAATGAGATTCTATTTATATGAATTTCTCCAATTATCGGCTCCCTCCTTCGATGGTCATATTTTTCCTTAAATTTCAGAGGGACCTATACATGTGTCACTCAACCAATTGTTATTTAGAAATATATTGAACAAAATCATTTCATAATAATAACATGTGAAAAGAAAAAGATGTAACTTAAGAAAATATAAAAATCCGGAGTCTAGGGAAAAACAGAATTCAAATTCTAAACATATAAACAATCAGATTCTAGAAAACATTGATATTTGGATTCGTTTTTACAAATATTTTAAAATATAAATTATATAGATTCTTGAGTCTGAATTTTGAGGAATTTGGAGTCTGAATTTAGAGGAATTCAGAGTCTGAATTCTGAGGAATTCAGAGTCTGATGTCTGAGGAATTAGGATTCTCAATTATATGGAATTCAGAGTCTGAATTACGAGGAATTCAGTGTCTGGATTATGAGGAATTCAGAGTCTTAATTATAAGGAAATCTGAGTTTGAATTATTAAGAATTCAAAGTGTTAATTCTAAGGAATTGAGTTTCTAAATTTTGAGGAATTGGGAGTCTGAATTTAAAGTGTTAATTATAAGATTCTGAGGTTTTTAATAAGGATCCAAATGTTTATACCTTGTAATACAATGAATTTTATTTTGAGTGTTTATAAAATGAGGCAATGAAATCCAACATAATGATACAAATTTCCATAGAGAAGGTAAATTTTCCTTAAGAATATAATTCATAGAGAAAGATAATTTTTCTTAAGATAAAGTGTTTGTGATTTTCAAAACATAGAAGAATGAAAAGTCATAAGGAAACATTATTGACTCAACAATACTGTTCCCTGAGGAACCTCTTAATGAAAAAAACATGGCTATCCATATAATTATAAATAAAAATATAAAATACTTCCACATTCAATAAAATAATTTGTATGTTAATGGGAACATCCCTTAATAATCATGGAAGTCATGAGGCATCATAAATCAACATGATGTATCATAATAAAAGGATTATAGTTGGGAGGGTACATAAAATGTGTAGATTATAACTATAAGATAGTAATTGAATTCAATATATTGAATTGGTAGGTGGGAAAGTCAATGGTTGAAAAAATCCTTCATCATTATTCATTACTAGTATCTGAATATTCAAAAATATATGTCTTAGGAGTTTCTCACTAGGAGTGTAGTCATAGGACAACTCATCATGAATCAAGTATATGATTGAGTCAATGATCAATAAGAAATTTCGGGCATGACTACAAATATGAACATCTGTTTCACAACTAAATACAATTTTTTGTATCTCGACAAGGATGTATTTTCTATAAAATTACACAGTTTTACTGTACCAAAACTTAGGTTGATTTTTACACTATAGAAAAGGTTACTCTTAGATCAAAGGAATATTATAGGAAGATATATTGAATTTTAATTCCCTTAAATTTCATTAGTAACTTTGAAAAATTATTCCATGGAAACATATGCACCACAAAAAATAATATAGTTTTTTATTACAACATGAGTCCCATATAATAAAAATTGATATAGAAATCACCCCATATGTTTTGGGTATAAATTAGATCATAAATTATTGAAAAATTAATTAAACATGATCTTAAAATTCCATTAATATAATAATTTACTTATATAACATGTCAAATAGATAGTATATACACCACATAAAGGAAATTTGGTGCATATTATAAAACATGTATCATAGAGAGGAATTTAAGATGGAACACCCTTACATCTTGTCATGAATTACATGAAAATAATTTAAAATCATGTATAATAAGAATACACCTATATATCTTAATCAATTAATTAATAAAATTAATCATATCCATTATCATTCACACTATTTATAAATGGTATTATATATATGAATTCTTCAAATATTCCACATTAGTGTTTATAGCTGGGATTGTTTATACAAGTTTCATAATAGTAGTGTATGTATTCATTCTTATTGAAAATTCCATTTTTACTATGTTATTAAGGATACTTTTAGGGATTATTTATAATAATTTATTACATTTCAAATTACATTCATGAGTGTTTTGTACCTTATCCTTGAATATAATGTTGATAATGACCATGTTTAGGTAATTTTTAATGAACATAGGGTGTTTCCTTAACTAATTATTTGATATTGATATAATATCTCTAAAATAAAGAAGAAACATTATTTAAAAATTTATAATATATTATACTAGTATATAAGTTCCCATATTCATCCATGACATAAATTTAGAATATTGTTCAATTAGGTGGTCAAACGGACCCAAAAACAAACATTCTATGATTCGTGGATGATTATGAGATGGTTTAGTTGTAATATCCTAATAAAAGTAGTGTAATGGTCTTATTTAGATATTATTAGTGTTATATTTTAGAATTATAAGTAATCATAATTTTAATTAATGATTATAAAATACTTACCAAATAATAATAAAAGATTTCCCTCTTAGTACATTTATCTTAAATGATAAAAGTAACAATGATTGTTTATTGGTCATATAATTACTTTTTTCTAAAATTGTCACACTATAAACTTAATTATATCATAAAAATCATATTTATTATTTAATACCATACTTATATCCAACATTTTAAGGTGGTTATGGAATAAAAATATTACATCGTGGTGGAGGTTGTCTGCACAACACACGATCAACAATTATGTTTTTATTAATGTATGAGGTATGTGAATAAATAATGATAATAAACATAATATAGTAATATTAAATTATATTGATGGTAATAATTTATCTATATTATCAATAATATAATAAATTATAAAGAAGTTAAATAAGAATAAAATGATGTAGTTGATAATAGTCACGACAGGGACTTAATTTTTCATTTGAAGTATTCGTGAATTATATGGTATTAGGCTAACAATGAGTCAATGTGGTATATTATAAGGTTCTATTTAGATACAAATTTTATTATTTCATGGATAAATTCAAATGAGATGTGTGTATTGATGTTTTGAAGATGTTATCCTTTTATAAGTGAAGGGATATGTAGTTTTGGGAATACCATAACATTTTTTTCATAATAACAAGGAGCTATTCAAGGTTCAATGACTCCAAAATAGAATCTTTTGAAGGTTAAACATGTATTGGTTGATAAAAATCTAAACTATTTAATCATATGAATGTTTTTACAATTTTTAGGACTTTTAATGTAGGTTAAACTCAATTTACCACTTTTGCTTCTAACTTGGTAATTAATTTCTAATCTTAGTAGTTAATTTTAATTAAAAATATTAATATTAAAATTTTTATAAATTTTTATAAAATTAATTCATGAATTTAAAATCAAATTATCTTATCAAATTTTAGAAGGGGTAGAAATTTAATTTATAATAAATATGCTGAATTGTGTAAAAAATATTTTTAATGAAATAAAACTTTAATATTTAAATTCATATATACTGTAAAATTATTTTAATTACAAATTTTAATGACCTAAATTTATTTATTATAAAATAATTAATTTCATTAGGCATTCAAGGAAATCAAAACCTGAATCTATCTTGAAAATACATGATTCAGTTATAAGAATGATGTTTTTTTATAATAAAGTAACATTTTAATTAGTTCTATTTTTCTCAACAGGTTTTATATGTACAAATAATATTGTAAAATGTATAATTTTAGTCCCTAAAATAATATTTGATTACTTGAACGGGATTCTAAACTTCTAGTTCATTCTTATATAACCGTAAAGCCCTAAAAATTATGAGTTTTAGTAAAACTGTACATTTTGACTAAAAACTAAGCTTTTTAGAAAGACATCAAAAATTCATACTATGATAATTTTTATATTATGAATTAAAAAACTAGATATTTTTTTTTTTCAATTTCAAAGTATAAAATGTAACTTTTAAATTATGTCTTGAATAAAGGGCCTTTAAAAAGTGAATTTGTGTAACAGTTCATGATACAATATTTACCTTCTATAGTAGAGTCTCTGGTGTTATAATGATAATGCAAAAGATTTGGATGAAGTGGGGAAATTTCATGCTAGGGTAATGTGTTATCCAATTTCATAAAACATGTAAGGTGGTACATACCATCATCCAAGAATAAAAACCATCATCAATGCGGTACATTCATAGTCCTAGATAGTTACCACTGTCGGGGTCGGTCATGCATTGTTCTTGATCATTTTCGGGCATTAATTACTTTGTAAGAACCTTTTGTGAGTATCCTTTGGATGGGTACTTTTGATTAAGGTGATGAATGTTGTCTATGTGGAGTGATCCACATAGACCCTAGTGTAATTATGTTAATGAAAACTAGGTTTCATTGGCTCTCAATGTGGTTAGCCTAAGGGAGAGGCTATCCTTTAATATAAATATATATGTATCTAGATAAAATTCTATAGGTTATGACACCTAGAGAATATTTTTTGGGTTTTTTAGAAGATCCTATTTTTTAAATTCAACTCTAGTTACTGCAAAGTTGGAATCTTATACTTCTTGGGAGTAACCTAAGTGAGGACATTCCCTATTAAGAGATATTAAAGGTAAATTCTAAGGAGTGGTTTTTATTAACATAAGTTCCCTATCATTCGTACAACCCCTTGGGATCCTTAAGAGTCTTGCTCCTCCCTCCCTCCTTGGATTCAAGGTGATTCTCCATCAAATTTTAGGTGGATTTCACCTATGGTAAGTCTCTTTATTCTTATTTTTCCTTTCTTCCCTTGGTTTCTAGGTTTCCCTTCCATGGGTTCTCACTTGGATGAATCCTAGAGGCTGGGGTTGATGTTTTTATAGTGTTTATTGAATGTTAGGGTTTGTAGATTGTCTCCCAATATCAGTTTTTCCTTCTCTTGGAGTCTCGTCGCATACACACATCATTGAGGTAGGTGTCTCCATCCATTTCCTTTTTAATGAATTCTATTTGATTCTCAAGAAATTATAATTAATATATAAAAGGAATTATTCATGCATGTGATGTGTTAGTTTAATTTATTATGGTGTTTCTATGTTGGTAATTTTGTGAAAATAGTTTTCCAAATTATTTTCTTGGTTATACCTATATATATTTATGATATGTGTTTGATAAAATGCCAATTTTCCTTATAAGAGGGGGCTGTACATTTTGAAATGATGTTGACCCTTGTTTGCGATTGAGTAGTTAGTTTACTTGTGAATTTTACCTTGTGTGTGGGTTGTTGTACATTTTATACTTTGGTGCTTTTTTTAACACTTATTGTTAATTGTAATGCCACTTGTGACTGTTAAATTAGAATGTCTGATAAATTTTGGATTTTAATGGGAGTTCCATTGGATTTAGGTATATCCATATGTTAATTGAGAGCACATATTGATAGGTAATCAAAGGATAGTGGATTTATTTAGAAAATGTATCTCCTAAAACTCCTTTTCAAAACGGTCCTCTTCTACCTCTTCGTTTATTTATCCCTCCTCTCTTTCAAATGGTTCACATAAAACTACCAATGGGTTTCAAATAATTCATTGTATTCCACATAATCTCAAACATTGTTTTCAAATATATTCCTTAATGTTTATCCTAATTTTCCCCATGCGATCTCGTGGTATGGTTTCATCTTATTTTTTAAAAAGATTTTTGTAAATAGATTTGTATTGGAAATGTTAAAGTCCCTGTTGTAATCTTGTGGTGTTTTGGAAAGTTTATTTAAAACTCAGGTGATAAGTCAACATCATTGCAAACTTGATTGGGAATATGTGTGATGGGAACCTCTATGGTTTACCCTTTGAGGAGAGGGTATCTACATTGTTGGTGTTAGAGTTTGGGATAATAAAAATGATGGACTAAAGGGGTTATTGGTTTGTGCCATGTATGTGATGAGCTCCTCATTCTCCACAAACTATTATCATAGGATTCCTAGGAATCATATAGAGGGTTGAGTGATGATTTATTGTTGAACCTAATTATATGGGTTGGTACCCAAAGAGTTGTTGAGAGGCTGCATGGGTTGCGCCACTAGTGAGGTTAGTTTAGAGAAACCACATTGGTTATTAACTATAGAGCGGCACCACATGTTGAGTGCTGAGTCTGATCAGAGTGAGTCTGGGGATTTCTTATAGAGATGTTTAGAAAATTACCATGATTACTATCTTTACGATCTCGATTAATTCTTATGAACTTGGTTACTTTTATATTAGTATTATTCTACTAACACATGTACTGTTTACCATTTTTATCCTCGTTTCCTTCATTATCCCTTTCTATTTGTTTTTGGTCCAGTTTTTCCTTTATTTTATAGTCCTTTACAGTTATTAGTGTCCATGATAGTTTGAAAACTAGAATTTGTTTTAAAAGGGAAAACAATGATTTGTTTTTTAATGTGAATTTTTCCTTGAAATTAGTTTTATAAATGATAAAATACCTATATTCTAAATGTATTTTAAACTAGAATTTGTAGTCTATTTCGAGAAAGGAAGTACATGAATTTTATGGTGATTACCTTTTGAGATGTTTATCCACACATCTTACTTGTTCCATTTGTTGTAGGTAGAATGAAGATAAATTTTAGGTTTAGGTTTATAGTTTGAGTTTGACATTGGAGAAGGTTATTCTTATGGATGGTGGGGACCAATATGTAACATGAATATAATGTCATGTCCTAGTATGGTTTTAGTTTTTTTTAATTCTATCTTATTCATCATTTTTTGTATATGGTTACATTTATGAATTTATTGGTATTCATTTTTTATTTTTTATGCTTCATAGTATGTTATGGTTATTTTTATCTATTTATTATGGGATAAATCGTTCCAAATTGTATGCTCTTTGATGAATGACACTATTTTACAACATGGGATAATCATGGCCTCCCAATCAATACATCATTATTAATAAATGGGTATGTGTAAACTAGATACCTATACAATATGTCTTTCATGATGTTTTGTGTCATGATACCTATAGATGCATCAAGGGTCTATATATAACAAGGTAAGACCTTTCACTTTTAGGTCTAATTAATTCATAATATTTTAAATGATTATTATAATTCATTCTCAAAATTCCATATATGTAAATTATTATCCTTATTGAATAAAAATACGTGACATCAATATTTTTCATTTAAATTAAATAATATAAACCATAGGATTACTTCAACTAAGAAAATATATAAAATGGTATACAATTGAAAAATCATCAAAGTAATAGAAATTATTTTTTAATTCATCCATAATATAAAAAATATGGACATGAAGAAGAAATATAATGGTCAATTATTAATATAGATTGATATAGAATTTGATTATAATAAATTGGATGATCTCAAAAGAAGGTATAATCCATTATCATCAATGGATGAAATAAGATGATCTATTTATCAGAAATAAAGGATTTTTATTGAAACTAGGACTTTATAAGAGAATATAAGAGTGATACCTGAAAAACAACTTCCTTGTAACTTCATTTAATAATGGAGTTATAAATCGCTTTTCAAAAGTCATTTCATTCTATTAAAAAAATTACACCATTTTATTCTAATAATATTGTGAATAAAATGTAAGAACCCGGATCTTATTTTATGGTATGTGACCCTTGTCTCGGTTCATTTGTGACTTTTTATGTGGTTGGTTGATGTTTGGAAAGTTTTGGGAAAAACTTTTAAAGTTGGGGAGGTTGTGCATGGGCGCATGGTTGCCGCACAGTCTGAACAAACTGTACAGCCAGCCTAGGAAACCGTGCCCCCTTGACAGTGGGCTCCGCACAGGTGGTGTACGGTTTGTCAAACCATGCTATAAATCCAAACGAAGTCCTTGGGTGAGACGGTTGCAACCGCACGGTTGGCGCATGGTTCTCCAAACCATGTGGGGTAACCGTACGACCACATAAAGTTAGGGTATTTAAGTCCAAGGACCCTAAGGATATCACTTTTTCCCTCATTCTTTCTCCCACTCGAGCCTCACTCGGGATTTTGGGTTCTCAATGGTTGAAGGTTCCCTCCCACTTGTTTTGGAAACAAATCAAAGGGGTTTCGTATTAGTTTGAAGTCAGTTCTTCTTGGGTAAGTCTCTCCTCTTAGTTTCTCTTTGGTTTTCTCTAGGTCTTCTTTTCCCTCTCTCTCGGTTTTCTAGATCTACATCTGTTTCATATTGATCTTGTGTTAGGGTTTCCTTGAGTGTTTATTTTATGTCTTGTGGATGATTGGGAAGGGGATATAGAGTGGTTTTTGTAAAGAATTTTCTAGATTGGTGTGTGGTTGTTTGTGGGTCATTTCGTCCGGAACCGTAAAGGTAGGTGGGGCATACTTGTTTTTTTGGGTTTTCACAGAATTTTGGGTGGTGTGACCTATGGCGCATTTTCAGATATTTTGTGTGTGACCCTGTATTACCTGTTATTTCTTGTTTAATTGTTATCTAACCTATGGGATGCCTTTGGGTATGCCCTTTACCTATTTTTCTTGAGTGGGGCCGGGCGAGGGGTCATTACTTAATTGGGGCATTTTGGTCGGGGGAAGCCAAAATGGTTATAATTGAACTGTGATGTTTTAAACTGATAAGTTTAGTTTATTAAGCCATGATATGAATTGTTAGAAGCCCTCAAGACCACAATACTGGTATGGGACAACACCTTACTAGTGAAATTCAACTGTTTCATTTGTCTTTCCTATTTAAAGTATTCCATTGTGATTATGTATGTGATGTGTGAATTGCATATGCTGGAACCCTTACGTTGTGATGGGCATGACCCGAAAATTATGGAGTGATGCTGATCATAATTGAAGCTTGTCTTGGGTTACGTTTAGTGGTTCTGACCATAGTATTGGGTGTAATGGATGTTTTCTTGAGGCAGGGTGACTGTCAGGTTGGGCATGGCCTGAGATACTTGGATGGTGAGATGATAAGACTTCAGCGGCATTCTATCAAGGAAATGAGGTGTCAGAGGTGTTGTGGATTGGGTACTATTTTGGTGATTACCGAACTACCAAAACATTGAGTTGTGTGCATAAAAAGAGACTCCGTGATGAGGTGGTTTTGACCACCCATGTGGGTAGAGGCCCCCATTAGTTTCGGGTTAGGTACCATTGGTTTGGGGGTGCTTTCCATAGGAAGCCACATGGAAGGTGAGAAACATTAAGGGGATAGAATTGCGGCTATCGGGTTGGGGGAACAGGATTTCTATGATTTTAGGGTAGACATCATTGCCTCTCCAATTACCTTGTTTTGAGGGCAGACATCATTGTCCCTCCGGTTACCTTGTTTTGAGGGTAGACATCATTATCCCTCTGATTAATTTGTTTCGAGGGAAGACATTATTGTCCCTCCGATTACTTTATTTGAGGACAAACATCATTGTTCCCCTGGGTTACTATTCCCTGGGCATGCCTTTGGGACGTTAGTACTTGGGACACAGGGTGTCAGGGGGAACTTGGTGCTGGGTTACATGACAGAGATTCTGGCGTTGGCTGAAGCAGGTGACACTCCATGGTGGCTGCTGAGAACCAATGGAGTTTGTGTTTGGTTGTGTGCATCCTACTATTTACGTTTTTCTTTATAAATGGATGTCTTTTGAAACACTTATATTAGGTATGCCCTGTTGGGTGGTATCCTAATGAGATTCATCTCACACCCTACACGGGTCCTTCGGGACGCGTGCAGACTTTATAGATTTATGTGCAGGAAAGAGGCTAGCTTTAGGAGCTAGACTGATTTAGTTGTTGCATGGAGATGGTATGGACCTTGAGTCTTGCCTAGCTAGAGTTAACTTTGTTTTATTTTCATTCCTGTATCAGCATGACTTACTTGTTTTATAGCTATAATTGGTTAGCCAATGTCACCTTTACACATGGATATAGATGACCTTCTTTGGATGTATACTTGTTGTTAAGTAGTAGTTACATGTGATATTTCTTCTAATCTATTAGGTCCTATGTGTAAAACCTACTAGTGAACAAATAGATATTTATTATTTGAAACTATTTTCAACATCTATGGAACAAAATTAAAATTTTCTTTTATCTTATTAAATAATAAATATTGAAATTCCTCCACTATGAATGATTTCTAGAACATGCTAAACTCTTTTGGGTCTAAGTATGTGTATGGTATATTGAGATTTAGAATTTATGTTCCTTACTAATTCTGAAACAATATTACCTCTATATTTATTATCATTTCTATTATCATTTTAATTTTTGACATTTCATGGATATGATGTAAGGAATACATTTGGATAACTTCTTTAGTGTATATTTCAAAATAAAACATCTGATTCCTAAGGTAACAGACTATAATATAATAAAAAATATTTTAGAATGAAGGATGAACTCTTAAGAGTATAAGTCCATATTTATTTTTCCTAGAATGTTTTATCAAACACTAGATACCATATTATCCAATTATAACAAAACCAAAGTGAATGAGTTGGGGAGGAAATCCTACTATAATAATTAAATGATTAAATCGATGAATTTTTAAACATAGAAAGAAATATATGAGTTACATAAGTTTTTATAATTTTCATATTAAATTAATTTATAGAGAGAAGATGATATATGTTTGAAGAAAATATTCTAGATAAATGCTAATATCATGGATAGAATATATTTTTTGAAGAATCCAATCAACTAGAATCCATTGTACTTGACTAGAATCCATAAATAGATACAAAAATAGCTTGTATATTTGGGAAAAATACTATAAGGAATTACTCCCAACATTTTATATGAGAATATTAAGAGTATTATAAATAGGTTTCTATAATTATGTATAGTGTCAAAGAATACCAAAAACAAATACATGATAATATTTCATGAAAACAATGGTGTCTTAGAGAAATATAATGGTTATCCAATGATTAAAATGAAAATCTATTTAATTTTAAATACCTACAAGCCAAAATTAAAGTAAATAATAAGAATAAAGTGGAAAATATTTCTCCCAGTAAGGGAATCTATTTAAATCCATAGGAACCCATGATATTATAGTACAAAATTTATTAGAAGCTAGCTCTTTATGAATGGAAAATATGATCTTTAATGGATTTGTTTAAGAAGTCCAATCAGGAAGAAATTCTCGCATATCTTGACTATATTCAAGCTAAATATAGACTAACAAAGTCGCATCTAGAAGGGTGGTCAAAACATGTTATGTTCAAATTGATAAATTTCCAAAAGGATCTTGGATAAATGATATTTGAGTGGGTTATTTACATTTGGATGTTGTATTTGATCATTTTGTGTATAGTTATAGAATATAGATAGTTCACATAGTATTATAATAGATACATTTTTGTTTAAAAATAGATAATTGAGGGATATTATTAGAAGAAATTGATAAGTTAAAGAACTATCTTGAAGTATGTCACTTTAAAAATTATGGCTACAAAAATAGTAATTGCTTTCCTCATATATTATTTTGATGGAAATTCAATGGATAGTCGAGATGGAGAATTTATTGAAAAGGATAGTACAATATCATCCAAAATCTATATATGTGATTTGTGTTACATTAAATATTATCATTAAAAATTTAAATTTTTTTATAATCATTTTGGACTAGGAGATCAGTCACATTATTTGGATGACTTTATCCGAAAGCATCCAGGTAGTTTTCTTAAAGTTATTCAACAATCCAAAAAGTATCTCTTTCTCAAAGTATGTATTTTTAATATACCTTGGGAGTTTTACAAGAAATAATAAATCATGTGATAATAATATTAGGTATTCAGAGGCATGACTTGAAACATATAAGCAATATGACTTGAATGATTTCTTTTTGATTCTATAAGGTTGAGGGTATTGAAGAAGATATTGGTGAGGTCTATCTAGGAATATTTTTGGTAGACACCACAAAACATCTTTTATATTATCATGTCAAGATGGAAAGTTAGAATTGAATAAATCACAAAATAAATAATGGAAGATATTTAATAATATTAGATCACAGAGTAGATTTTTTAGCTGGTAGCCAAAAAATCAAATAAATATATTTGAACAACTATAATATAGAAGAATTTGAGAGAAAATTTTATGAATACATATGGGAATTATCATAGATGAATTTAAATTAAATATCTGACTAGTTGTGATTTTTTCTAGTGAAACAAAGGACACATAGAAAAGAAATTTCTAGATGTAGAGAAAAGAAGAGGTAAAATCAAAGCAATACAGATAGAAGATGCATCAGAGATATTTTCAAAGTCTCTCCAGTAAGAATATAACGACTCATATGATGAAATTTTTTATTCATTACTCATATAATACTCAAATGAGAAAGAATATTCAATATATTATTAAAAGAATTACCCAAATACAATTTTTATACAACATTTAATTTAATAGATTTGATTGTGTCCCGGTATTTTGGATCCTTATACAGAGCTATTAATTCTAGTGGAGATAGAGAGTTTTCTAGTTTATTCATAAGTAGTTAAAATCCCTTAAAAAATATATTTTGAATAATTGAATATTCATATATTTAATTAGCCTAAAGTATTAAAAATTTATAGGTTACCAAAATGGGAAATGAACATCATATTCAATGAAGAATATGTATCCAATGTTTATAAAATAGAATAGGGAGTGTTTATAATGCATTTCCTAAAACCAAGGAGTTCTAGAGACGATATTTAGATGAATTATAACTATTTTTATTTTAGAAGATGCCAAATCAGTGTGCATTCACATATCAAAACGTTATAAGATCTATCATACTAACTATAATAGTCTATAGATGTTTACCCATTCTCTAATGATTATTTTATAGTGCATAAAAAAAATATTTGTATAGGCCCAACATGGTAGAAATTGATCCTTGATTTCTACTTAATTTTTTTATATTAATTTATTGGTATAACATTAGATTTGAAGTTCAATATGAAGATCTAGACAAAGACAGTGAGATGTACACTAGAAAAAAGATGTTTCAGATTAATTTCTTATACTTATGTAATGTTCTATAATACTAGGAGTTTAAATATAAGGATGGTAGAGGAAATATTTACAAACCATTTTTGATATGATGAAATATTAATTAGATTAATGAATCCACTCACAGTAAACCCCAAAAGGCTAACATTTCATTTAGATTGTGTTCCACCAGATCAAGAAGAAGAACGAAAACATAAGAAACATATTCTTGATGTTTTAAAATAAGTAATGAATGGAATTTCCCTCGATGAGATAAGATAATAGGATGATATATGCTATCAAGAAACGAGATATAAAATATTAGACTAGAATATAAAAGATCTCAAGTTAGACATATATTAGAACCTTTTGTTGAATCCAAGGATCTCAGTTGGAAATGCTGAAGGAAATTTTATAATGGAATGTAGAAAATTAGTTTCTAGGAGGGTACTAGGATAAATGAAGGTTTTGTTACAAATATATGATGATTTTGAATATATTTTGGATATATGTAATCTTTATTACCTACTGAAAAGATAGATCATTTGGATACATTAGCGAATTTAAAAATTAAAGGAACTACATCTATTTTCGAATTATATACAGGATGTTAGAAAAAACAATGATTTTCCGGAATAAATTTTAAATCCATAGATTTTCAAGTTGTAGTTTTTAATAATGTAATAATTCTCATTCACAATGTGAAAAATAATTTTTGATTAAATTTAATGTGATAATATTTGTATATTTTTTTTTTCTTTATTCTAAAATCTCCAAATGAACTATTTTTTGAAAATTATTTCCCATGAATATATTAGAATATAATGATATTTTTAGAAGGAATTTCCCTCAAGAATTACATGATTCCAACAACATTTAAAAAATAGAATAGTTATAGAGAAGAAAATAATCATGTACTAAGTGGATAATTGTCCATATGAGGATAAAGAGTTATACTAAATGATTAAGAAATGAAAGGAATTGGATGGAGTATAATTTATGAGGATAATTGAATAAGAATCATTATCCATGATAAATCTATAATTATCATTGAATTGACAAGAAAATCCTATGAAATTTGAGAAGAAGGAAATTAAAAAATCTATTTTACCTTGAATTACCCCAATATAGTGATTAAAATCAAGGTATATTCATATCCTAATGGAAATATTTTGGTGTCTGAGAATTATTTTTTATAATTAATAAATATTATATTAACTAAAAATAGTGAAATTACTCATTTTAGTGTGTCAATTATGGTAATGAATTATGATGAGAAATAACATTGTAATTCTAGAACAGATTTTAGTTATCATGATCATAATAATTCCACAATGGATTGCAGTTATATTATTCCTAATCAAGAAGCCTTAAGAAGTTAGATTTTTAATGAATGGAAAATGGTATATTCAAATTTTGAACACATGATAACATATTTTTTTATTAAGATCAAATATGAAGAAATAAAATTATAGCATTCAAAATTCAAAGTAGGATTGTATGATTGGATTTTTATTCCATTTTAACTCAAGAAATCCCCATGATTATTCCCTAGAATAATATAAAATGAATTTTGAATATTAACATATTTTCTAAAAGTGTATAATATTTATGTTCTATTATTTAGTTAGAATATAAAAAATATTATTAATAACTTACAGTAGGTAATTGAAGTGTTCATATAATATGGGATGATAGTTTCTAAAATAAGGATCATTTGGATGAAAAATATGATGGGATTCATGGGAATTTATATCCAAATAATTAATAGGAATATTAAACAAAATATTATATAGAATAAAAAAATCCTGATGATCTTATAGATAATAAACAGATACATATGGTTCATGGAATAACATGCTATATAAGAGATTACATCCAATAAATTTTTGAGATATTTGATAAATATAGTCAAAATTATTTAATATGATACCCTAGAATTATACATAATATGAATCTAAAGAGATCAATGATTGTAATTTGAATTCTTAGAACCTATTAGAATTGGTGTACCTAGATGGGAGTGATAACCAGATTATCATAGATATGGATGCATCAGATTCATTATAGAGATATATTTTAATGAATAGAAAAAATCATGATAAAAGTATCAGTACATACTATATTTTATGTTTAAATGAGACATATTAGAATTATCCGGCCTATGGAATAGAATTTCTTACAGTCCATAATGTAATTAAGGTTAATGATATATTTTCGACAAAAATTCAATATAATAACAGATAGTTCATATATAAAGAATTATATGAAAATTAAATTATGGTGGTTTATATAGGAATCGTTTGTATGGTGGAGGAATAAATTACAATACTAAATATTTATTATTGAAAATTTAAATGGAAAAGGTAATATATTTCTAGATTTTCTAACTCACTACATTGGATCATTTAGTAGTGATAAAATTTATTGCAACACAATTACATATAATTTTTATCCATAATCACTCATGGAATAATTCCCTGATATCATCTAAATTAATGATAAAATACAAAAAAGAGAATGAATTATACTAATGAATCTACTTAAAAATTCATATTTTTATCTAGTATGGTTCAAATATTAGAATTCATAGATTCATCTATAAAAAAATAAAAATTACTATGTAGTGTAGACAATGGCTCTCCGAATAGTAAAGTTGAATAGAATTCCATATTTAATTGTTTTTATGTTGAAAGAAAGGGTGCTACAACACTCAATGAATACAAAATACTCGAATCAAGAAGTACTGGAAGAACCATAAGGAATTAATTTTTTTCAGTAACAAAAGAGAGAATTGTATTTTTAAATTTTAGGTAGATCAAGTTGATTAATAATTTAGGCTGCATAAAGTACAAAATGAATTGAATAATAAATAATGGATGATGAGATAGGTGTGGACCTCAGTCCAGAAAATTAAATCTATAGATATTTTCAAAGGATTCCAAATAATAATAGGAAAAACCCCAAACTATCAATAATATTATCCGAAAAGTAAGAATGATCATATATTTAATGATGTTTGGACCGTGTTCAAGACATGATCAAAGAATCTTATGTCTGTATGGAGGATTATGAGATGATAGATTTTGATATTATTAGTATGACCATTAAAAAATAAATATAACTAAATCTTATTGTTTCTATCCATCCTAAAAAATTAAAATACATCAAGGAAATGGAAATAGAATAATTTCAAGCCGTGAATGGGTTTTATGGAAAATCGGAATTAGGGATTCCAAATCTATATATACTAGACATGGACTTGAATTAAGAGGAGTTGATAATATTATAGTATGCTATCAAAATGGTAGCACTTTAATTTTTTGGATTTATGAAGTAAAACCCAACTTTTATCTAGGGACAAAAGATAGTGATAACAGTTATGAACAATTCACATTAATATTTTCTATGATGGGTTTCACACATAGAGGCTATCATCCTAGTAGATTGATTATTAAAATATTGGAACTTTTAACTAAGGAACATGACTAAAGGACCTATCTAAAAATAATTTGAGGAATCTAAATTTAGTTATGATAATTTCATAGATTTTACTTCGAACATGAGCCATTAAAAATGAATTCAGACAACATAGATTATCTATTTGGTCAAATATAATTCAATATAAAATGTATGTATATTTTATATAGGAGGAAATGTGATTGTAACTATAAACAGAAGAAATTTACAGGAATAAGAGATGTACATCAGGAATAATTTATGTTAAAATGAAGAAAGATCCTTGAAGATATCAAGGAATAAAAAGTACACAATGAAGAAATATTTATTTCCAGATAGAAGACCTAATGAGACATCAAAAAATTTATAAATGTGAAATAGTTAGATACTTAATTCACTATCATTGATATGATTGATGCTCTCTACAACTTTGAGGGGTTATAGGAAGAGATATAAACACACATCACATATTGTGACATCGTGACCCGGGTGCCACTAAATGGTCCTCCATGTTGGTTTGCCACATGCCCTCAAGCGCGCCTCCCCAAATTCCAGATGGTTCGAACTTGTAGTGAGGGTCTTGTAAGACATTCATGAGGAGACTATACCCTCTTTTTCTAGAATAAAACACAAGGAAAAAAAACAATAACCAAGTGAGGAAGCAAAAAAATAACTAGAAAAATACCATGTCATATGATATCCAAAATATGAAAATATAATACTCATCTAAAAGGTAAGACATGTTATGACAACAAGAATGTCAAATATATGAAATGGAACTAAAATTAAATACAAAAATACTCCCAAGTGGGTCCCAAACCACATCTGGTTCCCTCCTGATCCAATCCCAAACAGCAACCTATCCCAGGGCCTTGCCCTTATCCTGTCTTGCACCAACAAAGTCTACCCGGGTGCCGACCAGACAACCCAAATAGAGTGTGAGTACAACTCAGTCGGCCACCAACAATGATGTATGAAACAAGTTCAGTCAAAATATAGTGTATGCAGTTTTATGAGGCAATATATATAATGAATATTTAAAAAAGTTATCATATTTTCATTTAATATTTAATAATTATATTAGTCCCTATTTCAATTCATGTTTTCCATTTCAATCATCATTCATTATTATCATTCATTTGGTGTTGAACGTCATGTCAAGCACCCCAAATCTCATTGAGGTTAGGAAGCCATGATTATCACTCCATATCTCATTTGGTGAAGGTCTTTATGCATAGAACCCCAAAATCTCAATCTTGGATAACTATTGGGGAGGAACTCCATCTCCAATAACCAACTTATAATTAGTCTATAATTCCATGTCTATCACCACAAATATCTCATTAATTTAATAATTTTTCAATTCACAAGAATTATCCAAATCATTCCATTACTAATCCAACAATTACTTAAACATTCCAATGGACATTATTTAACTCAAAAATTCACTAAGAACATAACCCATTAATTAATTCATCTATTAATTAATCAATCAACACAATTATCACTCCAAAATTAATTCTTCCCAATTAATTATTCATAAGAAATTTCAACTTTTGATAATTAATTCTCACAATTAATTATATTTGATTAATATCATCGAATATAATTAATTCTCACAATTAATTATATTACATAGCCAAACAAAACTTCATAATAAGTTTCCCCCAATTATTTATCATAACACAATCAATTAAATATCTCAATTACAATACTTCAACCCATAACCAATCTCCAAAACAAATCTATATTTGGGAATCCCCCCTTTATTTGTTCCATTATTCAAATATAAATTATTCACAAAGGAAATCACAAGTCAATTTCACATTCCTAATTACTCTAATTTCAGAAATCAATTATCAAGGGAAGCTACAAAATCCATAAAATCTAATTCTCATATAAAATCCATGATTATGGGAGTTAGATTTAGAACACCTACCTTAGTTAATTAAATATGTTAGACCAATATAAATCCGAAAAATCTGAGCAGCACAATGTCGTCAATCAAGCTCTGGGTCAATATCCCTCAACAAAGATTAAGATCAAAGGCATGAAGATCCTACAAATATTGATCTAGATCCACAATCCTAGATCAAGGTCTCAACTTACAGGTTTCAATCCATGGAAAAAGTGGAGATCGTCCATAAAGAGATCAAAGAAATATAGAGGAATGAATTTGATAAGAAACGAGATGAAATCCACTTTCTGAGAAGAGAGAGGACCTTCAATATGAGCTTAATATCTTAAAGAACATTGTTCTAATCACCTTGTAATCACTCGGGTAGGCTCTAAGATCACCTTGAATTTGTCAAGCTTGATCCAAGGTAAAAATATTAGAGCCTTGGAGGGTTTAGGTGGGTTTAAAATAGATTTTCAGATAATTAATCCCATACACACCGTTTCTTGGGAAGTGGTTCATGGTTAGGGAAAACTGTGTGCCCACCATAAAAAACTCTCTATCCAGTTTTTCATGGTTGTAATGATTTAGTCGCATGGATTTTTAAATCGTGCACAAACTCTGTGGGCCTCTCTGTCCAAGTTTTCATACTTGGCATAGTTTAGTCGCACGGTTTTTCAAACCATGAATAAACAGTGCAAAATCACCATACATTATATTTTATTAAAAAATCACTCAAACTCACCCGAGGAAACTAATCAAAAACAAAGGTACTTAATAAATTCAAAGAGTACCTGAAAACATACATGATATGAATCTATAAAAGGTCGCGATATTATAATTTCTCCACCTTATAATAGCTCTTCCTCAAGCTATACTCCCAACCTTCTCTAAGATTCCAAGAAAAAAAGATTAGTCCATTGAGCCGCCATGTTTTCTTCTCGTTAGCATGTCTCCTCTTAAATAATTCCATGTTTCCATAACAGATTAACTGACGACACAGTCATTCCCCGTAACAATTTCTCATTATGACCCATCACACATATAAGATTCTCCTAAAAGGGAAAATCTATCTCAAGTTCAACCTATTCCACATAAATCACATGATAAGGGCTGGGGTGATACCTTCATAGTTGTGACACATGGAAAAATCTTTCATAGCACTGAACTTTTGTGGAATGGAAAACTGGTAAGACACTAGCCCGATTATCTCTAGCACCTCAAACAGTCCCACAAACATGGGCGCCAACTTCCCCTACCTCCATATCCTGTGGTGACCCAATCTTGGGGACACCCAAAGGGATACACGACTTCCCTCTGTAAAATATAGGGGTAATATCCATATATCATTATATGAATTATTCCCACTCTGATCTATAGTAATACGTTTTCAAATCGACTGCACCTGCTCTGATGTATCCTAAATGATACTTAGTCCCAACAGCTCTGACTCACCCACCTCTAACCAAGATAGTAGTGATCTATAAGGTCTGACATAAAGTGCCTCATATGGTTCCACCTGTATAGTATCTTGATAACTGTTGTTATAGAATAACTCCACCAAATCCAATTTCTTCTCCCAAGAACCACTAAAGTCAAGAATACAATCTCACAACATATCCTCTAACACCTGTATGGTACGCTCATACTATCCATCTTTCTATTGGTGGAAGGTCATACATAACAAAACATGTATACCAAGAACCTTCTGTAATCCCTTTCAGAATTGAGAAGTAAATCATGAATCATGATCTAAAACTATAGTCCATGGAACCCCATGAAAATAAAAAATCTCTCACACATATAGTTCTCCCAACTATTCTACTATAAAGGGTTCTTGGATATAAAATAAGTGTTCTACCCTTATTAGTTGATCCACAATGACCCAAATATCAAAATTCCTCTTAGGTATCTTTGGATGTCCTTCCATGAAATCCATAGTCACGTCATCCCACATCCATTATGTAATAGGAAACAGATACAATAGGCATCCAGGTCATTGATTCTATTCTTTCACCTGTTGATAGGTGAAACGTCTTATTACGAACCCTACTATATACTTTTTAATGCCTCGCCACCAAAACTATCATCGTAGGTCACGATACATTTTTTTCACCCCAGGATGTACTTCCCAATTTAAAGCATTAAATTCTCTTATGAGTTCCTCTCGCATACTCTTATACAAAAAAACCATATTTTTCACATAGATGATATCATCCTCATCTATTATCTAGTCTAATGGTGTCTCCCCACCTTCAAGGCTTTCCCTTAAGGATAAACACTCCAGATACTCATACTGTATATCCTTGATCCATCTCAAGAGTGTAGACTCCACTGCTATAGAAACCAGAGTCATCCTCTCCTGAATATCCTGAGCTACCACATGAATTTACACTAGCAAAGTCATCATATTCCAGTTTATACATGACTCATATAGCAATAGTTTTAGAGTTTTCCTACTCATGGAATCAGCTACACTATTCCCGTTTCCGGGTGTATATGCGAGTTCAAAATCAAAGGACTGCATATACTCTACCCATATTCGCTACTGAATATTCAAGTCATGCTACGAAAATATATACTTCAAGCATTTTTGATCCACAAAAACTATAAATTTTTCACCCAATAGATAGTGTCACCATCATTTAAAAGCATAAAACACTACATCCAACTCGAGTTCACGCGTAGGGTAATTTTGTTCATGTGGACTCAATTTTAGAGACCCATAACCAATGACTCAATCCCCATGCATCAAAATAGCTCTGAGTCTGATCCTAGAAGCATCAAAATACAACATGTAATCCTAAACCAACTCAAGTAAAAGAATTTGGTACTGATGTCAAGAACTTATTCAACTCCTGGAAATCATTCTTGCACAGTTCATTCCAATCAAACTTTATCCCTTTCACTGTCAAACCTGAAAGCGGTGCTTCCAATCAAGAAAAGTCTGGGATGAACCTCCTATAATAACCATCTAATCCCAAAATACATCATATATCAAAAGCATTCTTGGGTTACTCCCAACAAATCACTACCTACACTTTTTTTGAGTCCACTACCACACCTTCTTCCTAGATGATATGCCCTAAAAAGTGTACCCTATCAATCCAAAACTAACATTTATATTCCTTGGAATATAGTTGATGCTCCCTCAGTGTACCCTAGATGGTGTGAAGTTATTGGGAATGATCATCATGAGTCTTAGAGTGCACCAAGATTTTATCCACAAACACCCAAAAAACTATTCAGATTGCGGATGAACAATCTTATTCATCAAGGCCATAAATACTGTTGAAGTGTTTGTAAACCCAAATGACATTAAAAAAAAAACTCATAAGGGCCATACCTAATTGTGAAAGAAGTTCTTGGTATATCAGAGGTCCAAACATTCACCTGATGATACCCAAATCTCATATCGTACTTTGAGAACAAACATGCTCCCTTCAGCTAGTCAAACAGATTGTCAATACGCAGAAGAGGATATCAGTTATTCATTGTCATTTTATTCAACTTCTGGTAATCAACACAAAAATATAAACTTTCATCGGCCTTCTTTGCAATGAAGTATAGGTGATCCCCAAGGAGGCATACTTGGATAGATAAAAACATTATCCTCTAACTCCTCCAACTGTGTTTAGATCTCTTGAAGCTCAGTCAGTGCCATTCTGTTTTGTAGAATAGATATCAGCTCAGTCCCCGACATGATATTGATAGTGAATTCCACATATCTCTTAGGTGGAAACCCTAAAAAAGTATTCAAGAAATACATCCTGAAAAAATTATACTACTGGTGGAAAGACATCATTCCTACCACTACCGTCATCCAGAAAAAGACTAGAAACTAGGGTGGTGATCTCTCATAGTTATTGAGTAATTATCCTAGCTCGGACTACATGGATTTCCTATTTTCCACGATGAAAATACTACTCACCCTTATGAGATACAAAGATCACTCTCATGTGGTAACAATCTATGTGGGCTTGGTATGTGACTTTCCATTCCATACCCATAATCAGGATGAACCCCATTATATCAAGGACATTGGTACCCAAAAGAAAACTAAACTCTCTAATCTCTAGCAAACATCCCTTACATAAGTAGATAACCCAAGACTGTGCTCCCAATGGTGTATCGATATTCATCACCCTGCCTATGGACTCCACCTATAAGATCACTCAATTAACAAGGTTTTCATATATAACGGAATGAGAGGCACCAATATAAAATAAGGTAGTAGCTAAAGTATAAGAAACTAGAATAGTACATCTCACTTTCGATGGGCCATCCTCACTCTCAACAAGTGTAGGCTGCACTGCATATAACTGTCTTGCCCCTATTCCATGTTTTTTTGACTAAATCTCTTATGTATCACCACTATGATGATACATGTGCTCATACCCTGAAGCACAAAGTCCAGTACCTCTACTACTGTTGGCCGTAGAGTTCTAACTGCCAGACCTATATGGTGTAGAAGACCCCCTTCCCACACTCTGACTCTGAGCAGCTGCTCCCTCAACGCTTTCTTGCTGCTTCTTTTTATATAACATCTATAGGTTCCACTTCTTTCCACAAAACTAGAACTCCATAGGTGGTTAAAAACAATGTGTATGATAGTGTCACTGCCTACTGCACTGGTAGAAAATCACATGAGTAAGATCCAGTGCAATTTTTCATCCTGGCTATCCACCTTGATTTCCACTATCTTAACTAAGGTTCTCATAACGACGGTCCTACTCTCAAAAGGAAAACTCACTGATTATCCAGTGACAACTACCTATCTAGTAGTAGAAGCATCCTTCAGCTTCCCCTAAAAAATGAGATCCTGATTAACCACTTCTGAGAATTTATTCAGCCTAAAGATATTTACATGGGACTTTGTTTCACACCTAAGTCCATCTGAAAATCTTTTTTCTAAAGAGGCCTCATATACTACCAAAGCTATAGAAAAATGAGGTAAATATGTAAAAGGTTCAGCATAATCCCTTATGGACATGATTCCTTGCACCATATTCATAAAGTTTGAAGCCTTCTCTTGTCTCATTGTCTCTAGATAGAAGTTATCCAACAACATCTCCAGAAAGTCCTTCCATAACATAACATCAGTTTTTCCAGATCATACCAAAATATCCCCAAGCACTTCAATAACCCTCATAGCATATAATTATCCAACTTGACCCTCCTCCCAGTCAGATTATTCATATATTCAAGTATCATCTCTAACGATTCAATCCAGAATTAAGATCCCTTAGGTCCAAAATCTCCAGTAGAATTATGAGGGTGTTGTAGATAAAACTCTCTTGTCAACTCAGACATGATTTTTCGAACCCTACCTTGTATTCTCTCCAAATATTTCATGAAACAAGCAATGTTCTCTCAGAATTGTCCCCCTTCCTCCTCATCTTTCACAAATGGTGCCTCGTGTTCCATGTCTGGAAGTTCTTTCTGGGCCATACCCCTCGGTCTCTCCCTCAACAAGTGTCAGAGATGCATAACTATAAAATCCAAACAAACGTCTTTGGTCTCATAACAAAACATTATAAAATTTATGTAAGATAATAAACTGCCATAATAAGTTACAACATTTCATTTCCCCCTTTTTCTCTCCACACGGTAAACACCAAGGCCTTATCACTACACCCCTAACCATCCCACTCATAGGTCTTGGTTAACAAGGGTACATGCATTCTAAATAATTAATTCAACCATTAATTAATTGAACTATCTAAAATTAATTAATTCAACAGTTAATTAATTAATCATTCTCAATTCATTAATCAAGGTTCTCATTATACACCCATTTATTCTCATTTTACATCATTATTTCAATCTCAGAACAAGGAAAAATAGTTCAAGTTCAACAACTTATCCATAACCCATTTTCCCATGAGTGCCAAGAATGATGCATGTCACAACAACCCTGAGTTCTTAGAATGATGCATGTAGAATCAATTATCGTGCCTCTTTAGGCCATGAATCAAAATTCAACAATTTCAAAAACAAATATCACAACACACCACAAGTCCATCACCCAAGGTGAAATAATATTCAACTGTAATAACAAACAACAATAAAAAACATCCCACCCTCCGTACTCAAATTCCCCCCCGGTACATGGGTTTTAAATTCCCATGAATGAGCTCATTATAAAGACTAAACTCTTCCTAGTCTCATGTTTACCTTTCCCAAAACAGTAAGAAAAAATAAGAAGAAAGAAAAGAAAACCTGCCTCTGATACCACTTTGTGACGTCCTAGCCCAGGTGCCACTAAATGGTTCCCTGAGCTAGTTGGCCACATGCCCTCAAGCATGCCTCTCTATTTGATAGAGGGTGCGAACTAGGAGCGAGGGTAATGTAAGTCAGTATTGGGGAGACTATACCTGATTTTATTAGAATAAATCACTAATGGAAGAAAATTACAATTACCAAGTTTGGAAGAGTATAAATAACCAAAACCATACCATATCATATGATATCCAAAACAAGAAAATAAAATAATCAACTAAAACGTAAAACATACTATGAAAATATGAATGTCAAGTGTCTACAATTCATCTAATAGTAAATACACAATGACTCCTAATTGGGTCCCGAACCACATTTGGTTCCCTCTCCCATGCTTCAATCCCAAACAACAACCTATCCCATGGTCATTCCCATATATTTTCATTCAACGACAATGTCTACTCGGGTACCAATCAGGTGGCTAGAATAAGATGTGAGTACAAAACTGTAGGCCACCACCAATGGTGTCTAAAATAAGTCCAATCAATAGATAGTGTATGAATTTTTATGAAGGAACAAATAAAATGCATAACTAAAATAGTTATAACATTTTCATTTAATATTTAATCATAATATTAGGCCAAGTGTCAATTCAGGTTTACCATTTGAATCATCATTCATTATAATCATTCATTTGGTGTTGAGAGTCATGTCAAGCACCCCAAATCTCATTTAGTGTAGGTCGCCATTCATATCAGTTTTTATCTCATTCAGTGTAGGTTTTCATGCATAGCACCCCAAAATCTCAATCCTGGAAACTATATGGGCAGAATGCCATTTCCATGTCCCAAATTCTAATTATTCTAGAAAACCATGTCTATAACCAAAAACATTACAGCCATTTAATCATTCTTTAATTCACATGAATTTACCACATCATTCTATTACAAATCCAATGATTAGTTAAACATTTCAAAGGCTATTAGTTAACTCGAAAATTAACTAAGCATATAAACCATTAATCAATTCATTAATTAATTAATCAATAAACACAATTATCATTCCATAATTAATTATTCACAATTAATTATCCATAACAAATCTCAACTTATCATAATTAATTCTCACAATTAATTATCCTTGATCAACATCATGGATCATGATTTATTCTAAAAATTAATTATCTTACATAGCCAAACATCATTTCGTAATTAATTTCCCCCAATTAATTATCTTACATAGCCAAACATCATTTCATAATTAATTTCACCAAATTAATTATCTTAACAAAATCAATTAAATATCTGAATTACAATATCTCTCCCCATATCCAATATCCAAAAAAAATCTATTTGGGAAACCCATATTTTTTAGTTCCATGATTCAAATATCAATTAATAAAAAAGGAAAATCAAAAGTCAATTTCTCATTCCTAATTACCTCATTTTAGGAGATAAATTATCAAGGGAAGATAAAAAATACATAAACTCAAATTCACATATCAAATCCACAAATATGGGAGTTCTATTTAGACCTCCTATATCGGTTTATTTATAGATGTTACCCAATGGAAATCCCCAAATTTTGAGTGGCACAACATCATCGATCAAGCCCCAGATCGAAATCCCTAAAAAATTAAGATCAAAGGTATCCAGATCTTGTAAATATAGATCTAGATCTACAATAATCGATATAGATTTAAACTAATTGGTTTAGATCCACATAAATGGTGGAGATATTCCACGGAGATATCAATAAAAGATAGAGGAATGAATGGGAGAAGCAATGAGATAAATTCCACTTACCAAGAATAGATCAGACCTTCAATTCGGGATTTTGATATCAAAAATGATGTTTGAATCTCCTGGGAATCACTTTAGAAGGCTATGGGATCCCCTATAATTTTTTTAGCCCAATACAATGTCAAAATATGGGAGTCTGAGGGGGTGTGGGGTAAGTGGTTTTTAAATACATTTTTGGATAACTTATCCCGCCCGCACAGTTTCTTGGCAAGGGGTCCATGGTTAGGGGAAACCATGCAACAAATGTGCAGACCTATCTGTACAGGTTTGAAAGGTTAAAAAGTTTTAGTTCCCTGGTTTTTCAAACTATGTGCAAAATGTGAAGATATATCTATACAGGTTTTCACTCTTGCAACAGTTTAGTCACACGGTTTTTCTAACAATGCACAAACCATTCACATCCCATTGTTAGTTATGTTTTCATAATAAATCACCCAAATGCATTCCAAGCCACTAATCCTAAACAAAGGTACTTAATAACTGCAAAAAATACCTGAAAACATGTTCGAGATGACTCCTGAAAAGGCCGGTATCTTACACGTCTTTCATGGATGACCAGACAAAATAAAAAATTTCAATAATCGTATCATTTTTGTCATTTCTTTGGGTTTATAGTGAAAGATTCGTGGTTTTTTCCAATACATTTTTATTTTGGTCTTTTATTTTTTCCCTTTCATTATCTCTTTATTGTGATTTTAGATAAGATTCATAATTATGTCATGTTATATAGCATTATCCGAGTTATGTTATTGGGAACACTATTCATAGAAGAATCTATAAGGGGGCTTAGGACCAATTGTTTAGAGAGATAAATTTTGAATAGAAGGTAGTATAATTTCTGGTATTATCTCTCCACTGTCTATCAATTATTTAGGTTGCTCTTCAGTTGTGATTTAAAAATGGATTATGTAATGCAATGGTAGTTAGTTCCTTTATCCACTCCAATATATCATTATGTTGGGTTTTATTTTTCTAGAAATTATATATTCTTTAAGATAATGTACTAGATACCTCATCGGAGGCTCAACCACTAGTTCTATCAGTGGGGGTCTTGGGTGGTACCATGTGGAGTAATTATTTATGTCTATTTATAACTCACCTGGTTTAGGTGTTGTTTAGTAGTTACAAGGCAAGGAAAATACATTATATTAATCCTAAAAAATTCTAAAATTATTACATCTCCATAACACATTGAATTCTATTTCATGTTAAGATATTCTAAATATATAATAAATGTTCAACTATTTACTTCTAAATATTATTGCACTCAATAAATATTATTTTATCATAGTTATTCATAATTATGATGGATATAGGATTTATTACATTGAAATTCTAAACCTTAAGAATAAATCATCATAAAAATCACATTATAATAAAACTTTATAAATTTAAAACATCACATTAAATTAATAACAATCTCTTAATGGTTTTTAAGTAACATAAATTAGACATATAATTACAAAACTAAAAATGGTACTTTTTGAAAGTAAAAAATGGAGGATCATATTAATTTATTATTTTGTAGGAAATTATTTATAATCTATCATGAATAAATTTACCATTAACTATGAAATATAATTATAAAGACAATATCAATAAATAAGAAAACTAAAAACCATCATAAATTGATAATGAAACCACCAATAACAATTCACAGGGCATTATAGAATTCATTATCTTTGGTATCCAAAAATTTCACATATACATGATCATTTTTTCTCTGAGTTCTTACATAAGATCACAGTGGGCCATGATATGCATTTTTAGACATTCTCTATGGAATTGAAGCTATGGAATCATTCAAAAGGGTCTATATATAATTGAGACCTATATAGTTCCACACCCTCATGATAATATTGTCTTAACTAAAAAGGTTCCCCTAAAATTCCCATTAAAACCTCACCTATTATTAAATCAACAATCCACCCTATCTCTGAACTAAAATCTCAGATCCATATCATTCTGATTTAGAAATAGCTAAAAAAGCACATGATAGAACAGAAGATGAGAGTAACCCCTAAATCCCACCTCCAATAGGATCAAGGTTAGAGACTACCAATGAGGGTATTTATCATTAATATATAAGTAATTTACTTCTTATTTCACAAGAAAGTGTTAGTAGTCCACCATTCAACACTTTATATATATAAATTTAATGATTAATATTTCCTAATCCCAATAATTACTATATGAAACATAAGTAATACGAATAATGGAAATGAAACACTATTCTCTTAATTATTCACTACAAATTTAGAATAATGACATACCTATTATCCCTCATTATACCCAATAGAATAACTTTGGAAACTCTATAGTGGGATATTCAATTATGAGTACACAATATGATCATATTTTAATGAAAATGTACATTCTTGTGAAATGAGTGGTCCATGAATTAAATGACTAAAATTATCTAAGATGGTATAATGATATAATCAAGGATATATGCTAATTAATCATGTCATATAAAATAGTAGAATGTTTTTTTATGAATTATACAATTTTAAAAATAATTAGGCTACCTACAATTGATTTAATTTATCAGAATAAAAAATATAAATCATTGAGGTTAAAAAGTGGGTCTCTGATTAAAAAATAATATTGTATCCACATAATCATATAAATATATCAATATAAAAATCTGGTCACATATGATCTTGGTCATCCCTTATCCCTACCAACACCATCCTCACATTGGTTTCCACAATCCTTGTTGGCATCATTTTGTAAAAACCACAAAATCATCTCACCATATACCCTGGTGTCCCACCATAACCACAATATCATCCATCCTAACAACCAATCAACCTCATCACATTATCTCACATCCTTCACCCCATTTAGCTCACCACATATTCATTATATCCCACACCCTAGGAAATTCACTAAAACATCATAATGTTTTCCACCGCATGGAGCTCACGACATTATCATTATGTGATACAACCTATGACTAGAAATTTCATTTTTTATTTTAAATAAATTCAATCAAAAAATAAGGCCCCACCCCCAAGAGATCAGGGCGGTCTAAAGTTATGCAGTCTTAGTGCACCCCCTTGCACAAAATTCATAAATACTCGGGGAAGAGAACCCACATCGAGTAATCACACACCTAGAATATGACATAACCCTATACTATAATTAGGTGATTAAAATTTATGTATGTTGTAAAATAAATCCATTATAACCTATAATAAGTGCATGTTTCAAACACTTGATCCATTCCAGATAATATATACACACATAATAACCACCTAAACCAATTATAAAAATTATATTTATTTTAATTCAACCCATATACGTAAGCGATTATATCTAATAAAGGACTATAAATGTGGATAACATGATCCGTTACAACCTTTTTATAAGTGAACTTATTCAAAATAAATTAAAACCCATGAAAGTAAACAGGTAAATGAAATACATAAATTCTTACATGTACAATGCTATTGAGAAATTGAAGAACAATACACAAAAAATCATTAAAATCAAATAGAAAATCATCTTGTAAATCTGTTATGAAATGAACCCAAATGATTATAGTCAATTGGTTATCTCAATGAAATATGAGAAGTTCTTAAAATACAATAATAGAAAAGCTAAATACATAAATTTATAATCGTGTAAATAATTTTAATGTCTAAAAAATACTATTAAATTACTATGTTGATCTATTAAACGAACCATTAATATTCACTTAACTAATTGAATTATTAATTTTTAATTAAAAATAACCACATAAATATAATAACTTATAACACAACTCGGACATAAAAACACACATAATAATCATAAGAAAATATGAATCATAAATTAAAAGCTATAAAGAACCTCATTCCATCACCAAATCCTGAACATACTTTCTCATAACTTCGATCAATTAATACATTCCAACCACCATCACCTCCAAATTTTAGTTACGAAATTGATATACCATTAGGCTTTATCATAGGGGAGGAAAACACTAAAAAGGAATGGACTACTCTCCAAAGGTTATTAAATCATATGTAATCTCACTTAATTACTTTATCCTCCAAAAGAAAACTATTATTCCAAAATAAAAAGTAATGGAACTCAAATCTTATATAGTTTTCTATTTTGTCTGATGATAAAAAAACACAATCCTAAGAAGCATTCGAAATATATATAACATTATAAATTACTCACAACAATCAATAATAATTTTCAATTTACATTTGTGTGGTTCCTTGTATCACATTATATTAGATTACTGATTTATAGGGAATCATAATTTGTGTCATAATTTTCATTTACACATATAATTCAACATAGAATTAAAAATAAAATGTGGTATTTTATAAATACAAGCCCCTGAAATTTCATCAACATAGAAAAAAATCACTTATTTTATACATGATTATTAATGGAAGTATATAATGGAATCAAATTTATCATTTCATGTTATCCACCACCATTCTAACACCCCTTTTGAAATTCCATTCCATTTATAAAACCCATTTTAAATGGGTTGGTATTCCATTTGGTTCCACATATCATCGAGTGTTACAATATAATGATCATCTAACATTATCAAAATTGAAACCAAAGAAATGAAAAACATATTAAATGATATATAACATTTCATAATAAATCCAACCAATATAAAAGAATAATGAAAAACGTAACCCCATGATAAAATAAGGATATTGGGATAGAGAGGAGTGTAGGATAATGTGGAGGAATAAAAAAAGAACACCCTATTTTCCGAGACCAAAAAAAGTGACTAAGAGGAGTGTATAAAAATAAATTTTATTATTTAAATATAAAATCATCCTCTAAAACCAAATCATCTCCTCTATGGTCGATAAGAGAGTTTAATATTACCCTCTATAGGAATAGCTCTAGGATGAGTTAACTATCAATTGAGGATATGTTATAATTATCATGACTTATGTTATTTATCAGGATGGTTTTATTCAAGTACAATAATAATAAATCCAATCATTCTTTTCAATGGTTTGAAATAAAAGTTCATTAATTTCTTTGTATTCAATGTGGAAAATTTTTTAAGGGAAATGATAAATAAGGTATAAGAGATTATAAATCATTCAAAGTAAAATAAATTTCAATTGATTATAGATAGACTAAAAAATATTCTACCTAAATGGGGAAAGACAATTCCATGAGAAGAAACAAAAATCGGTGTACCAATAAATGTAAAAGACACTTCCATGAACCTTTAACATCATATTCATTATCACGACATGAACTGTAATCAACTATACCAAGTTACCAATGCTTTTTTCATCCTCCTTAGGAGAAAGAAATGGGAAATCAAATGAATATTGAAGAAAGTAGAACCATTGATCAATTAATGAATGATATGACAAATAGAGATGGTTAATATCTTTAAAATAATGGATACCAACTTTTTAAGGAGCATATCTAAAGGAACAAGTATTTAGAAAACGAATTAAATAAGAATAAGAATTAATTTTCAACCACTATATTAATGTAAAATTGATATGCTTTCACCATGTTGTGGATACGTCATCCAGGGACATG
Organism: Viscum album; assembly: GCA_963277665.1. Classification (NCBI taxonomy): domain Eukaryota; kingdom Viridiplantae; phylum Streptophyta; class Magnoliopsida; order Santalales; family Viscaceae; genus Viscum; species Viscum album. The sequence continues at coordinate 2,076,784,745 of OY728157.1, forward strand.
GTTACCTTGGATAATGTGAGATCCAAAATTATAGATATTTAAATCCAATAATACCTATTTAATCAATGGGTATTTAACCCCTTTTGAAAGTGGGTGGAACACTAATATTGAATCATGGATCCAAAAATGTTGGTATTTCCTCTAAACTATGAATATCTTCAGTATTCCCCATATCATTGAGTTATTCCCCAAAAATATCTAGCCAACCAAGTCTTTATCCATGGTAAGGTGGATCTTCCCTCCATTATTTTCAAAATAAATACATAATCCAGATGAAACCTCGACAGAAAAATTATCTCTACTATCACATGCATGTAGGCCTTCAACAATTACTATAGGGAAATATACAAGAAACTATGTTCAAGCTAGCCACAACAACCACATATTGTACACCGCAAATTATACCTAGGGAAATAGCTAAGAAACCACTCCCATAAATATAGAAGTTTCACTCTTTATGGCGCACTAAGTAAAAAATTTCAATTAACCATGCAAAAAATACCAAAACATATAGTGCCACAACATCCAATATGATCAAAACTAAGGGTGTTTTGGACCTAAAAGTACTAGAAATAAAATATCTATATTTAAAAAACCTCCAAACGCCTTACACCCACCCCAATGTTTGTAAAATTTATATTTCAGGGTTAAATATTTTCATGGACCATACATTTTTCAAATAAAATTTATCTTAAAATTATATTTAATAATATAATTTACAAACCTCAGTTTAGTTTATCACCCCTTTATTTGACTATAGTTTCACAATCTTTAATATCATGTTTTTTGTTATCATTTTCTAAATAAATACACCAAATCCATAAATTTTATTTGTTTTATAGAATTAATCATTTTCAATAATTAAGGAATAAATATAATACTCTTTTTTTGTAGTTAAATCATACTAATTGGAGGTAGTATTCCATTAGAATTATCTTTAATTTTACGTGTAATGCCTGTATTGTTTTCTAAGAGGGAGAAGGTGAAATATTATATGATTCCCACATTTAAATTATGGGGTTGTGTATTGGAATGATAGAATATATGGGATATATCATAAATATAAATGTAAAAAATTTAACATAACACCTTTCTATTACTATCAAAAGGTGATGGTTTTGTCAAGAGACATAAGTAAACTTGTAAAACTTAATTGGAATGGTTTTTAAAGAATTAAAAATGTGATTTGGGTCCTATGTTAGTTTAGTGGGACGATATTTGAAAAATAAAAATTTTTATGGGTAATATGAGTCATTGTGTAAAAGTATAATTACAATACTATGGAATGAGATTTGTGTAAAGGTTATTTTATAGAGGCATCAAGTATTTTAAAATTTGAAAAATGGTACTATTGTGTTATTGATTGTATTAATGGATAGATTTGTTCTTATCTTATAATACATCACATGATATGGAATTTTAAATTGATAAGTGGGAATGTAATGGTTTTTTATGTTTTGTTATTTTTGTTTTTGTATGAGTAAATATATGGAACAAATGATAGAGGTTTCATGTGGCGGATTATGACTAGGGGTTGGAACATATGTACAATATATTTTGGTATACATTTAGAATAGTTAGATATTACTTTTCTAAATGTTCCATATACCATAGTTGATAATGTATTAGAAGTGGTTCATAGGTAATGATTAAAATAGGTATAATCAACTTCGATTGTGGACAAGTATAGACTTGATTTCTTTATATGTTTGAAATATGATAAGGTATTTATCTTATCATACAGTGTTATATATGAAATAATATTTATTCTCAACAATAAAAGGCTCATGCTCGTGGTTTCTAACATATTTTTCTTGTAATATCCTATATATACATCTTAAAAGAATTGTAAGAGTTATTATTCTTGATAATAGTAAGCTAAAAAATTCTGTGATAAGTGGGTGAGGTTTCATATCACGAAAAAGGGAGAAGACAATGCCAATCTAGGGATATATTTATTTATACTTCTACTATCGTTTCTTTTATCATGTTGATTAAACCTTGAATATGACTATTTCAAATGGGAGAACCATCATTTGGTTATGGATATTCGAAATAAAATGTGTTCCATTTTTTATTAAATAAATCAATATTATTTGTATGATTTCCACTAACTATTATTGAATATTATATAATGATGTATTTTTTTAGGAAATACAGATCATGTTATTGGATGATTATTATATCAATGATACTTTAAAAAAATATATATATTTATTTCTTGCTATAGGACAATAAATTATAGAATTTGATACAATGATCCTATGCCCACGTGGAATTATAACTCATACAAGATAAAAAAATATTTTCCATGGAATCTTAAATATAGTATCAAGGGTAAGAGTACTATCAATGTAATTTAAAAAAATATTAGAATAATTCATTAAATTTATTTTCCTCTAACTTTTTTTGTTTCTACATTTTCATCCCTTGTGATTATTCATCATAGACTAATTCCATTGAAAACATCACATTATATTTTGGTGATATTTTCTTATTTGCATCTATGAAATAACACTTTTATCCATCACTCTCATTTCATATGATATATATACAATTATTATATAACATTGGATAATTTTATTTATTCATATTCAAATATATTACATAAATTGGGATAAAAATTAAAAACATGTATTTAAAATAATATAATACATAAATTTACAAACCAAATATAATTTATTAATTATTTAAATTTTCTTAAAATATAAATTTCACTATTGATAAAGAATTTCTATTTATTTTGAATGTTTTTTTTTGAGATAATAAAATCTATTTAAAAATGATTATATATATTTTATATTATTTTAGAATGAAAAAATTATTTTATTATCTTTTACATAGATTTCCTTTAATTATTTAAATATCATAAAATTTATATATACTACTTAAAATAGGGATCCACCAATGATATTACTTCCCTATACATTTTCTAATTCTCATTATTGTGTTCCATTATTCATTTTTAAGTTAAGATATATTAAATTTATATTTAATTGATGATAAAAAATAAACATTTCTTATAGAAAATTTAAATTAATTAATAAAATTTTCCTTCCATAATTAGTAATTTGAAAAATTAAATATATTAATATATAATAATTTATCATTGATTGAAAAGCTACTTTATTCTCAAAATAACATGAAATAGGTAAAAATTTCTATCGAGATAGCCCATTATTACTTGATGACAAATGTATTGATGGTTTGACCAAGGTAACAATAATGAATTTATGTTCATAGAGAGAAGTGAATCAAAATAGGAAATAATTCAAATTAATTTTTATCATAATAAAATAAAAAAGTATTCATTTTAATTTTTAAATAACTATAAAGATAAAAACTATATATTGATGACAAATGTTTTAATCAAAAATAAATATTGGAAGAATATAATAAATGATTTGAATAATAAGATTCACAATTTTCTAAGATTATGTATTACATAAATGGTTTAATAATGTGAAATATGATCTCACTTCTTAGGTAAACAAAGAATTTTTCTACATTTTGATAACCCTTTATTAATTTTAATAGTATTAAATAAATCATATAAATGAATTGACAGTTTACTGTTCATTGATAATAGATACACATTTAAATATTTTAATTGTGATGTTTAACATAGGGTTGATGGAACATAACATTTTTTAATAAATTATTACTTCATTTATACAAGACATTAAATCAGTTTACAAATTCACAATAATATACATCACCTAAAGAAATATTTTAAAACAGAATCATTTTAATTTAGATAATTACCATGTTTATTAGGACTAATTTGAGATAAAAATAGGTTAAGAGAGTTGTGGATCAGTATGGAAATTTTCTATTCACAATTTTTTATGATTTATAATTAATAAAATATCACTTTAAAAAAGAAACATAAAATTTTTCTTCCCATCCTAATTTCAAAAGTAATTGTACATAAAAAATAAAAAAGAGGAGTATTCAAACAATCAATTATATTAATAAAAATCTACAAGAATAAAATAATTTTATTAAACTTATCAATTCATTTTAATGTCATGATAAAATATTATATAAAAAAATTTGAGTGTCATTTAAAATATTAATATAAAATCAAATACTACTATTTTATTTCAAGTGTTATTTAGAATATTATTGTTGTAGTCAAATTTTGATAGGGATGGTAGATCATCTTCATTCAATATTAGAAAAACTTATAACAATATAAGCTCCCATTGTTAAAAATAATTTAATTGAATTTATCATATCTATATTGTGAATTTCATCTAATAAAACCATTAATTTTTGGATTTTAAATCACATTTTCCTCATTAGAAAAACCCATCATAATATTAATTGAATATTTAAAAATATATTATTTTTGAAAAAAAATATTGACCATAATTTTTTTTTAAAATCTCATAATACACCTAATATTGAAATTTCCATCTTCATACATCAAGAAATAATGTTTTTTACATCTCTGGATTATAAATAAATTAATCATATTTAACATTTTGAGTTATTAATCTTCTCTAAAGTAAATATATGAATTTTCAATTCCTTGATACACATAATATTTGGAAAACATATAGGTAAATACTAAAATTATATGAATATATATTATTTAGAATACTAAATTAAAATATCTCGACTTGAGTTTTAATTAAATAACATTCATTCATTCTATAATATCAAATCATGATGAATTATTGAAAATACATTTATTATAATTAATTTAGTTACTAAACAAAGTACACATAAATCACTAAAATTCACTTTATTATGTAATTATATTATTTTAAGACCAAATAACCACGATGTGGTGGTATATACTATTATATTTTACATTTTTATAGAATATTTTCACTTAAAAAACCTAGTTAACTATTTCATTAAATGAATAACATGATTATTTATATCATTTTGGAAATTTATTATATATTTATTTAGGAATAATATATGATCTATTATTGTTTTACATAACTTAAAAATTCATTATATACAATGACATTGTAAATTTTAATCCTCAAAATCCTTAGTACTAAGAAGTTTTATAATCAGGAATAGAAGTGTTGTCCCAAAATATGGATGGCAATGGAAATACAATAGGGTTGAATTATATTCTAAAAGTAAATTAAATTTTTCACTAAGCTCGTAATATTAAAAATACTGATAAACTAATGATTTGTGAATCAGAAAAAAAATAATTTTTTTTAAAAGTGAACAAAAAAATAAAAAATATTTATTTCACCTCAATGAATAATTTAAATAAATTTAGAATTTATTAAAACTGATGGGATTATAATAGTAACCATTAAATATAAAATAAAAATAGAAATAAAAAAACCTAGATCACATTGAACTAACTACATACCACATAAATGATATTATAAAAATGTTCACATTTATCCTAATGTGAATAATGACTAATAAACCTAATTCAAGTTTTCCTCATCTCTAACCTTTTAAATTGGTTTCCACTTATATAAACAATAAAACCATATTTTTATCTATACCCCATAAATCCATCAATTTAAAATCATTGGTAGGTTTCCACATCCAAAAAATGAAATATGGGTATTACCCATTTAATAAACATGATACTCAGTTATATCTTATAGCCCTTACAAGACCTTGAGAAACACAATAAAAAATACAATCATTACAAACAAACTAAGTGATCTTAAAATGAATCCTCACAGAGTATTCACTTAAAAAATACTCAAAATTTAAAATAATCAGAAGCATAACAAAAAATAATAGTATAAGGATTCAAGAGATTGAAAATATTAAAAATATTTGTTTCTTCATGTAATTTGATAATCAAATTGTGGATCTATTTTTAGATTTTTGGGGAAAAAATCTAATGGTTGGATTTTACCTTATTAAAGAAAAAATATATTGTAATCCAAATAATTTTTCTAGATTTTATTTTGAAAAAACTAATATTCTCTCTATAAAATCTAATAATGTGATTAATTCCACTAAAGTTATGTTAAACCATATTCCCCTAAATTTATAAACATTCAATAAATCGAAATTCTTTTGTAAAGTTTCAAAGGATTGAAAAATAACTGATATACGGGGGGGGGGGGGGGTTCAATCAGTTTTTCACTTTTTATAAGTTTCAATAATTTAAGAAAAATAACCCCTAAAACCTATTAAAGTTCATTAACTTATCATCCTTTAGTAAATACTCATGCATGGAAATGTTTGAAAGCATATAAATAAGACAATATTTACAAGTTCTTTCCAAAGTGTGATAACCTACATACTTTCCATAACCACTCCCATGGGTCTATAGAAATTCAATATTTTGAATAATTGAAACAAACTTGTGCCAACTCTCATTAGAAACCTTTTAAATTTTGAATATAATGACTATAATTACTCCCTCTAGTTTATAATTTTTTCTAAAATATAATTGACCCAAAAAATTAAAATTAAAAAAAACTTTTTCTCTACAAAACTATATCAGAATCCCTAGTCTAATGAACATGGGTCCAATTTCCTAAGTATTATTTTCTTAACAAAATGCACTCATTAAAATTGAATTTTTTTCTAAAACTCAACATCTCAGACATTATTCAACTACTCATTCCAATCTTCCTTATTATGATATTCCTTAGTTCAGTAAAAAACATTAAGATGTCTAATCTTCTAAGAATATCTCTATCTGAAAATATAACCCTAACATGAATTATATTGTGCTCCACCTTGTTTGCTTACGTGAATGTATAAAAAGTATGAATTTATTATGCTTATATTTATAGTAATAACATAATGGAAAAGGAATGAAATATAAACACATTTCCTTCTTACTCCAATTAAAAAACTCGGAGTCCTATACATATATGAATTCCATGTTTGACCACTTCATATCTTCACAAATATTCTAGAATCATCTCAAGCCTTATTTTTAATCAGTATTCTCAGACTTCCTAACTTTTCATCATTATGATAGAACTTCCCCAGCTCATTATTATTGTACTTACTCACCTTATTCTGAATTAAATATCCACATAAAAATTTGTGTGATTAAATTTCCTTCTCACGGTTTGTAAGATTGCTTTTCTTTCTTAGAGTAATTTTGAGTGAAATTCCTCTTTATAGTAATTATGATTGAATTTCATCCTCAGAGTCAGTCTCATTGATTTTCCTCATCAAAGTCATTCTGACCGACATTCCTAATGAAATTTAGTAAAATTAACTCTCTTTATTAGAGTTAGTCCAATATAACCCTCATAATGATTTAATTATCATTACAATGAAATTGTCATTATTATAGAAGGTACTCTTTGGAACATTTAAATTATTCAATCCTCATCAGCTATAAATAATTTAGACTATTGAAAACTTTTATTCTTGATACTTTTGGATTCTATTAAATCTTCATAAATCCTCAATTTATTTAAAAGATTTTATCATGAGAGTTTTCTTGATTTATGAGAATGTCAAGATTACAAAAGAATCATATGAATCACATAGGAGAGTATTATGACATTAATTACTTTCACCACCTTCATTCCGTCCGACTAAAACACAATATGACTAGATAAACCTATTGTTCTCTTTTTCTTAATATGTATTTCATCACAAGTGTTACATACAAATAAAGATATTTGCGAATTACAAACCAGTGAATCATTTACTGATATAAGGTCATAAAGTTAAATAACTATATACCTCTTGATATCACCATCTTCATCCAACCACTTTAGCAACATTCTTACATTCTTAATGCATCAAATTACTTCTAACAAACACCATGTATGATAGATCTTGAACATTTTTTCAATGGATTAGAGATGAATTATGTGTCGAATCAAAAAAAATTAAATTTCTTAATACATATGTGAGTAGTGTTTCTCAATCCTATAATATGTGTCTCATGGTTCTCATCCTAGTACACTTTGTTTGGAAAACAACTTTCTCAAAAATATAACTTCCCTCCATTATGTTTGGGTTCAAAAATTTGGATGTGGTCACCTATTTTTTTTAAATTCCTTTAAAAAATATTAGTTGTAAAAAAAATAGATTCATTTAAAAAACATCACAATGATTTTTTCAATCTCCCCCTTTGGGTTTGTTTGACAACATTCACTACCAAATTCTAAGACTCAACATTTTTCAAATGATTAGATTTTATAATTGTTTATTTGAAACAACAAAAAGTTTTCTAATTTTATCAAAACATTTCCTTTCTAAAAATAGAGTAAACTAACACCCCAGAACATGATAATATAATGATTTTGAAGGAATTAAATCCCTATATGATAAGAATTTTTTTCCCGTATAAAGAGAAACTCCCCATTCCTTTTATGTTTTCTCACCTTTATTTTTTTTCTCTCCCACATTATTTCTATCTCCCCTATTATTTGGTAACAAAAACATTAGGTTCATAAAATAGAGATAAGTACAAACTTTTTACAAATTCAAAAGTTGTTATATATTCTCCCCCATTGTCAACATTATCCAAAACATGGTCGGGGACTTACTTATGATATTTAGGAAGTCATTGGAGGAGGCTGAATAAGTATTTGAAGCAACAACTTAACCAACCTTTCTTTTGGTATTTATTTTGTTATGATATATGCAATTTGATACTTTTGTTGATATATATTATATAAAAAAATATCGAAACTCAAATTTCACTTTTATAATGTGAAAATTATATCAATGTGTTTTGATCATGAATTTTGGACATGATTTTTAGAAAGATAAATTTCACTATAATTATCATAAAGTATCTTCAATGGTTCAGAATCTTTTACATTCAAATCTTCCAACAAAATATTCATCCACAACATATGAGTAAATTATTAAGTAGTAATACCATATTTTTATTATTATGTTCTCAAGTTTAATGAATTTTATTTCTTACTATTCCAACATATACAAAATTCACCCATGAAAAATGTTTCCATTGATGTTGATTTTTTATCATTACAATCTCTAGAGTAATAGATAATAGTATAACCATGAAACTTCATCTCACAATTTATTTTTAATAACAACCCATGTGAAGTTGTTCCTTTGACATATCTAACAATTATCTTGGATACTAACATATGTTAACCTTTTGGATTACTTTGATACCTGTCACGAAAATGCATGACATAAAAAATATCAGGCCTTGATGAAGTATGGTAAATTAGAACTCCTATCAGCTTCTGAAAGTCATTCTGATTCACAGTTTTACCAGACTCATATTTACTAATCTTCATCCCCAATGATATAGGAGTAGAAAATTATTTGTATTATTCTATGATAAGCCTTTATAATAATTCCCTAACATAATTATCTAGAGATAGGAAAATATATTTTTATTTTTCTTGAACATGTAAGCTAAAGAATAATGTTAATTCTCATAACAAAATCTCAAAGTTACTTTTAATTTATTAGGTAATCATTTTATAAAAAAATTCCCTATCCCAAACAAATATCATCCTCATACTAAATTACAATTACAGTTTTGCAGTCAACGTCTTTAACATATACATTTATATCAACATTTCTTTTAGACATATTCAACATTCTCAAAGAATTATCAAGACTATAATACCATACATGAGGAGCTTGTTTTAGGCAATAAAAATAATTCTTTAGTCTATAAAAATTGTTTTCATCCTCATCATGTAGAAACCCAAAAATATATTTTTTGTAATTTTTTTTTCAATTTATACATTGTGAAAACTAACTTTACATCCATATGATATAATTTTTAATTTTAGCGAGCAACCACTTTTCGAAATAACATAATATATTTTAACCTTGCAATGGGGGAAATGGTTTCAACAAAATTCACACCTTCCACAAATGCATAGTTTTTACAAACAAGTCTTTTTTTTATTTCATGAAACTTATCCATGTTAATTTACCCTTTTTATGAAAATTGGTTTTACTTATATAAAATTTTTACATTTTGAACACTAAATAATTTCTTATGTTTCATTTTTCTCAATTTGATCCAACTATTCATTCATAGAATTCATCCATTAATTTTGTTTAATGGATTCTGAAACTGATTCTGGTTTTACTTTTGAGATGAGTGAAGTTTTATTTTCTAATCTAAACATTATTCTAGTCTAAATAATATCCTTATGATTCCATCAAATATGTTTGGTCACAATGTGTTTTTTTAATGTGATAAATTTCAGAGTTCATCTTTGTTTCTTTACTTTCCTCATCACATGATTTATTTAAATCTTTATTCCTAATACATTTCTCACTTTCATTTTAACTGGAATCATTTAGTTTATCTTCTTCAAAATTCCCTTAAAATTTGGTGAAATAATTTTGATTCCCAATAATTTTCATATCATATGAGTCCACAAACATTTTGAAACATTTGTTTCAATATTTTAAACTTTTTTATTTGGTGAATAACCCACCAAATTTCATTAGCATTCATGTAAATCATTCCTAAATATGGGTTTTTATATTTCAAGTAAAAATGGACTTCCAATAACATTTAAGTACTTCCATGATGGGTTTTTGTTATATCACCTTTAGTAAGAAGTAATTTTGAATTCCTATCTCAAAAAAAATCTATTTTGATTGTGTATATAAGTACTAACAGATTCTCTCTAGTAGAATTGTAAATATTTAAATTATGCTCACATTCTTATTATCATATCCACAAAAATTCTATCCTTGTTTTATGCTTATACATTTTTTTCTAGGGTACATGGAGAACTGGACAATTTTTTAATACAATTATTTCAAATATATGTTTCTAAATAATTTCATGTAAACTTGGTTCCACTATTTATTATATACTTCTTTATATAAACCCCCATTTCTTTGTCAACTTCTTTTTTGATGAATCTGAACATTTCAATAGAATATGACCTGTGTTTTATTTACATGATGTTGGTCATCTGAGTGAAATAATAAATAAATGCGATAAAGTAAAAATTTCCTATTATTGATTAATGTATCATCAACACATATAAATCTGAATAAATAAATTCAATAGTTCTGGTATTCTATAACTAAACTTTTTTATGACTTTTATTAGTTATTTCTTCTTTCTGCAATTCATAAAAAATATTATTCTCTTCTTTTAAATTCAACCTAATTTTATACAACATAAAATTTAGAGAGTTTCTTCTTACTTTTCTAACCATAGTGACACAAATTATTCTCCTCTGCTTCACTCAAGTAATAGGTGTTTTTAAATTCTCTAATTTGAATGAGATCCATACTAGTTATTTATAATTTTGAAATAACTTTTCAATATTTTAATATTTTGATGATACAAGATTTATCTATGAAAATCACTTCTTTTAAACTATAAAAAATTTAACTTACACTAAATAAGTTAGGTTTTAGTTCATCAACAAATAAAACTTCCTTATATTTCAACGTGTCTACTTCAATCCTAGTTATTCTAACTCCTTTTAATTTTAAATAAATAAGATTCCCAAAGGATACATCTCCTCCATTATTAATTTTAACATGTTTCATGATTTTTAAGAAATATTTCAAGTGAGAAGAACAACCACTATTAGGTATCCATGTTTTTTCCTATTTTTTAATTTCTTTTAAGAGAAGTATACACAAAAAAATATATTTCTTTAAATTTTTTATTCCATTATTCCTTTTTCATTTATACCATAATAAAAATGTTTCGGAAGGAGTTTCATATATATTTTAGAATGATGACTAACATGATCAAATATTTCACAAACAAATTCTAGAACATAATATGGATTTTTGTTGGAAAATTTATAACATCTTGAGTCTTTACTCTTTCAATATTTTGAGCTTTAAGAAAGTTACTCATTCTAGGTTAACTATATATTAGAATATTCTCAAAACATATTCTAATAAGAGAAAATTTATGAAAATAATTATAATCCTTCTACCCATAGATTCCACAACACAAATAATAACCATAAAATATTAATTTTCAATTGAAGTATGTCATTTATCTAGAGAAAATTTTTTGTGGTTGATAATTTCTTCCTAATCCAACATAATATGGGTGGAGACCATTATTCCTAATAATTTTGTTTCTATCATTGTCAAATGTGATAGGTTTCTCAAATCCCACCTCAACCCTACTTTCCAATAAAAATTCTTGTCACTCGAAATGTTTCAAAAATTGGATGAAGCATTATATTTAGTGGGAATATATTTCACCTAATTCTTGATTATATCTTACTATTAAACATTAGAAGTATCAAGTTTTACATTTGAATATTTTTTGAATTTTTAATTCCCCTTTATCAAGGTACTTTAATAAATAAGAAGTTTTGATTTAAACTTTTTAACATCTTCTTCATTGGCTTCCAGCTTCTTACTTTGATATTCAAACAAATTTTTATATTCATCAGTTCTACATTTGTAACATACAAATTCCAAGAAGTATTCTTATTCTTAAAATATTTTTTTCATGTTCAGAAAATTTTCCACTATATTCTTTTATCATTAGAATTTCATTCCTTAGAGATTACTTTTTTCTCATAAAGTTCAACAAGTTTTGTTCTGAGCTGATACTCTCTATTAGATTATTCACCTCCTTATTCGTTAATATTTAAGGAATATTTATATTTTTAATTTTGTTTCATAATTTTTCCAACATTTTCTTAATTCTAATTTTCTAAATATTTTTTTTAGTCGAGTCTGATTCAGATTTCTTACCCAACATAATTCTCTTTTTCCCAGTAAATGTCTTCTTAGATTTTTTAGATGACTTTTATTTATTAGAAATATCATTCCACTTCTTCTATCTACGTTATTCATCATAATCATCTTGATATTTTACAAAACTATATTTGGGAATATTTATATAAAATTTTCCAATTCAACCACACTCAAAAAAAAATTAGTGGAAGTTTACCTTATTACTTTCCTATTCCTATTCGATAGTTCTTGGATATAAGAGACACGATTTTATCATTCAACTAAACATATTATTTATCTTTATAATCCTAAGGATCATCAACTTCAACACATTTAATATTAATTTTTCTTATAACTTTAAAATCCATTTCATCTTTCATCTTATTTTTTAACATTGGAGCTTTTCACATTTCATAAGTAATAAAGAAGTTATGGGATTCATCAAGAGATAATTCATTTTTATCTCCTGAAGAAAAATTTCATAATAATACATGTCATAAATGTTTTTCATATATTTTTTCACTATTTTATAATATTCCATAACATCTCTAAATACTATGATGTTACCCAAAATTTCATTTACCATAGTGAACTATTCATCAATTGTTTCTTTATCTCTCATTCCTATATATTCAAACTTACAATAAAATATATTTATCCTTCCTTCCTTTGATTTAGTATTCCCTTTAAAAATACTTTGAAACTTGTCACACATACTCTATAATGTTTTGAGACCCATTACCTTCGTATTAATATTTTCTGAAAAATACATAAGAATAGAATTCCTAGTTTTTTCATCAACTTCAAATTTTCTTCTATCACCAAAAATCATAGGATAATCTTTCTCAATTTGTGGAAAACCAATAGTAGTAGTATTAATAATTTACAGGACATAAGATAAGAGGTATGAAATTTTCATTCTATTTTAACCATCCTAATGTTTTCTATAAAATGTAGGAATTAATCTACTATTGAAAAAATGAGATTATCCATGAAAATAATTACACAAGGGAACTTTACCAATAAAACAAATTAATATTAAAAATTATTTAATAATAACTAAGATGTGGGATTTGAATTAGTTATTCACATTTTATAAGTTTCAAGACATTTAGAAACATAACCCCTGCAACCTGTTAAAGTTCATTACCATATCATCTTTTAGTTAATACTCATGCATGTAAATTTAGGAAGAAAAGTAAATAACATAAGATTTACAAGGTTCAGTCTCAGTGTGAGAACCTACATCCTTTCCATATCCTCTCAAATGGGTCTATGGAAATTAAATATAATTAAGAAGTTTATACAACCTGTGAAAACGAAAATTAGACACCATATATCTTCTGATATGAATGACTATATTTACTTCCATCAGTTTAAAATGTTTTCTTACAAACAATTGATCCACGAAAGAAATGATCACAAAAATAATCTGTCTATAATACCTTGTATGGAACCTTAATCTGTTGATCCTATTTTTGATTCCCTTTATCCGATTGTCTCATTACAATGGACTCGCTATGAAGAAACCTTTTCTCAAACTCCACCTCTTAAACTCCTCTCAACTACTAAGTACAATCATCCCCATTCCAATCATATTCAGTCCAATATTCCTCAGTTTGATATGAAAACATTCACCTTTATGATATTTTAACAAGATCTCTATTCGAAAAGATAAGTATGAAATGGATTCTGCGGTGATCCACATTTTCTATTCACATTAATAGTTTTAAAGAATAAATGTATTATGTTACAATTTATAGAAATCCTAGAATGGAAAAGGTGGGAAACTCAAAAAAAATTTACTACTTACTCAAACTCAAAAACCCTAAGATATACACATATTTGAATATAAATATTGACCTTTTCAAATTTTCTCAAATCTTCTTGAATACTCTTGAGTCTTCTCTATAATCAGTATTATCATACTTCCAATATTTTCATCAGTATGATTGAAATTACTGATCTCTTTAGGATGTAAATTCCTTAGCTCATTAAGATAGAACATCATCAACTCATCTTCAATTGACTTTCCACATCTCAATTAGTCTGATTTATTTTCATTCTTAGATTCAGTCTGATTGATTTTCCTTCTTAGAGAAAATCTAATTGACCTTCCTTCTCAGAGTTAGTTTGATTGACTTTCGTCCTATTAGTAAGTTTGATTGAGTTTCCTCCTCATAGTCTGTCTAATTTATTTTCCTCCTCCGATTTAGTCTGATGGTGTCCTCATAACAATGAAATTTTCATTATGATGAAAATCTCATTAAAATGGAAATCTACTTCACAACTTTGAAATTCTTGAAATTTCATCAGCTATAACTCATTCAGGCCTCTAAAAAAATTCATGACTGATACTTCTAGATTTGATGTAATCATTTTGATTCCTCCATTTCATCGAAAGCATTTATCATGCGATTTTTCATGATTTATGTGAACTTAATGATTGTAAAATAATTGTTTGACATATATATTAATTTATTATGACTTCACTTTAAACCACTTTTTTCTTTCCAAATAAAAGTCAACACGATTGGTTGCACGTGTACTCCAACGTTTCACTATAAGGATTACATCACAAGTGTTATAAAACACTTATGACATTTTATAATTATAAACCAATAAAGAATCATATTAATTATGGTTAGAATGTTTAAGAACATTATATGTATTTACATCAATGTCTTCATCCAACCTATTTAGAAAAATTCTAAATTTCCCACTATGTAACTTCCTTATAACAAACATTGAGTCTGATAGATCATGAACATCATGCTAATGGACTAGAGACCAATGTTTTTTCCAATCAACAACATTAAATTTCTTACAAGTTATGTTATTGGTTATTATCAGTCTAGTACTCTACATCCATTGTGGCTCAGTCCGATCATCTGTGTCCAGATTACAACTTTCTCAAAAACAAACCATTTCTTTGACATTATGTTTGGGGTCAAACATTAATCAATGTTTACCTATTTTTCAAAAACATTATTTTTGAAATGAATAGTTTTAAAAAAAATAACAAAAATTTGATCAAAGAATAGATCAAAATGGTTCTACACATTGATTATCTTATTCAAATAAATACATAATGTATATGTATTTTTTAACCATATATAATTTATATTTCATTTAATAGTTTTATATTCTCCTCAAATAATAAGTAAAATTATAAAATTAAGTTAAATAAAAATCCTAATGTAGTGTATTGTGATATAAAAAATCACCAAGTGAGTCATCAAATAAAAAATTTCCCATATTTTAAAAATCCCAAACACGCATGAAACAATTATTATTCTTTTTAATTTTAAAATGAAAAACCCCATCTAATTTTAAAATTTATAATTTAATATAGTAGAAAAATTTCCACTTGAAAAATAAACAATAAAAATAAGTCTCAACAATTATAACATAAATATAAAGTGATCAATGAGAGAATATATAATTTTTTAAAAAATCATTCCTCTCCTTGGTGTTTTAGGGGAATTAAAATTAAATAAAATATGATTAGTGACCCCATTATTATTTTCTTGTAATTTTGGTGAATAAAAAGAAATTTTTTCCTATATATATTTTTAAAAAGGTCCAGAAAATACATAAATATTTCAAATAATCTTTTTCAATCTAAAAATATTTTAACGAAAGGGTATATAATTTTTTTAAATGTATTTGAATTTCGACCATTAAACATGAAGTGGGTAAAAATAAATCATTAGTGATAATAAATCATCAGTAGATCTACATATTGAAAAAATGATAATTTATTTACTGTGAAATCAATATATTCAAAATTAACAATTTTAAATGAAAAACATTTTGATATAATGAATTTTTCAGTTTTTAGCAGTTTTGGAAATCATCTTTAGAAGTCTTATTTTAATTATTTTAACATTTTACATATATGTTTTTTCCACTCTGCTATAAAAATTCATTTCTATTATTTCTTTCAAGGTTTAAAGCATTATTTAGTGGTCTTCAACATTATGTTTGGCATCCCTAAAATTCAATGAAATTTCATAGATTTTATAATTCAGTAGATTAGAAGGAATAAAATTTAAAAAAAACTAGTTAATTATAAAATAAATCATATTAATCATTATTAATATCAATTTGATAGTTGGATTCCTAATGAAAATATTTTGTAAATTTTAAATATAAAGGAAGTAGTTTAAAATAAACTATATCTGTATATTTTTTTTATTTAAAAATTTAATGTAGAAATTATATAATTTTAATATTATAAAATTAATTTCATTTTTTAATTCATAATAAAAAATTAACATATTGAGAAATATTGGGATTTTAAAAAAATATTGATTTTTCACTAAGTAGTGAAAATAATTGATTTTGTAAAAAAATAATTTATTTTCAAATAATCATGTAATTTTAAAGTCCCATTATGTTCTAAATATGACTTCAAGTAACATAATTATTCATTATATTTATTTAACAATGTAATTACAGTTTAATCTTCTTTATAATGTATTTTAGTATAATTTCATTTTTTGGTTCAAAAATGGGTTGTTTTCTGAAAATTGTATTAAATTCCATATTTTTTATCTATTTTAATTAATTAATAAACCTATAATGAGTAATGAGTTAATTTAAATATATATAATATATCACAATAAATATTTATATTAATTCATACAATGATGACTAATATTAATATATTTAATATAAAGTCATCTTATGCTAGGAAAATGCACATATTGAAAAACATATTTTTCATGACCTCTGTGAGTTTGATTTTAAATTAAATTCTTTCACTTATATGAATTAAAATTTTAAAAATAGTTTCCATAGTTGAAATGTGAATAATTTATATTATATTTTATGTTCAACATAATTTAAGGTCATGGTGAATTGTGGAAATAGTATAAAAATTACAACGGTTAAGGTAAATAAATATTTACTAAGGATTAAACTAAAAAGATATAGGAATAAATGACCTAAAAACATTTATTAAAAAAAATTTAGTCCATATTTTGAAACTAAACTGTTTGTATATGAATAATAGTTCATTTTGGATCCTTGTGTCATGTGAAAACTATGGGTAAACCTTTTTCTTTTCCAATATTATAAGTGTCACACTCTCCACATTTATAAAATGCCCCCACCCCTCTCCTCTTCACACATTAAAATCCATTTTTATTGGCCTTTACGTTCCAAAATAACTTCATAAATTCTATATCCCAAACCTAGATACCATTTTTATCATAAATTCATCCTATGATGATTTTTAGATAACATAATGACGATGTTCAAAGAAGAGGTATCATGCTTAACTTAGTGTATTTATTTTTTTTATTTTTACACCCCTTTCATATATTATTCATGTATAATTATATAAAAAAATTATCTCCCATACTATGTGATGTTATGAGGTTAATTTTATAACATAAATCCATCCCCTCTTCGATAAAATGGGAAACAATACCATCATTCATGTGTATAGGAAACTACTGCCTGACAAAATATGTGAAATATTTTATATCATTACCTCCCCTGGATTGTTATAATAATGGATTTTAATATATATATATATATATCATATTTATAACATAATTATAATTATTTAATTATGTTACCATATATAACCTCTTACATACCATTTTTTGGGGGATATAATAATGTCGCTTGTTTGTATGACAGAATACCGCCTCATAAAGTATTGTCATTAATTTTTCACTAAAGCATTACATTGAAGTTAATAAGGATGAATTTAAAAATATATGTGATATATATTATATAGTAATCATTTTAAGCTCTGATTTACCATTATTAATAGATAATATTATTTTTTTCTTACCATTCATATCACTAAAAAATGTTAACATCATTTGTGTGTATGTGGGGACAACCGCATCAACGAAGTAATGTGATTGTTTTCTTCATCCCCATATCACATAGAAAAATTTATCATTATATTTAAATAAATAATTCAATATTTATAATATTATTATCATTATGGAATTATATAATAATGCATACCATCTTTCCATAATAATCATTGAAAAATGGAAATGTTACTCATGCATACAAATGACCTACCACCTCCATGATTATAACATAGTTCATTTCTCATAACTATATTTAATGAATAGTTATAAAGATATAATTTTTGTATAAAAATTATAATTAATTCATGATTATTATTACTCATATGATTGAATAAGGAACTCTTTAACCATAGTCAACCTACCAATGTAAGGTTTTACATATTGGCGAAAGATCATCATAACATCCCAAAAAAGGTTAAATGTTTCAGTAATCATATATAACACTTTAATAAATGAAATAACAGGTTAAATAAACATGAAATAGGTTCTAGAGAAATTAAATTAATTTAATATATTTATTATTCAAGAATATAAATAATATTCATGATTATTCAAACTCAATGTAAGGAAATTTATCTAAATTTTCATTTATTGAGGAATATTTTTGATGTCATGAACCTATATTATTTTATAAGTTGTATGTATATCCCCTCATACAATTTATATACTATTTTTCTACAATATCATTATATTTGGTTTTTTAATTTTATTATTTCATAGAGATTATGATTCAAATTTTTCTAATGTGGGAAAGCAATTTTCCAATAAATTTATTTTTAATGTTTTATTTATAACTCTATTTTTATTACTTTTACATGTTATTATAATGTTATTATGAATGTAATTTTATTAAAATTGGAGTTTTATAGACTAATAATGTGTTTTTATTTCAATTTTTTTTTTCAAAAAAAGAAATCTTTTTATGGAACGTTTTATTTTTCTTATAAAAAAGGAAAATATTAATTTAATATATATGTTGACATTAACTCTTCTAGGAACAATAACCCTTAATTAATATTTTCTATCATTTAAAATATTTCAATTTTTTAATAAAACAAAACCCTTATTACTTGGTATTTTGGTATGGAAAATGGGTTTTTTTTAAAATCCTTGGGTATTTTGATATCCAAATGTGATTTTTGTGTTAATTTAACATTGTTTTTAAAAAAATTATAACAAAATTTTTACAGAATAAAATTTTTTATTCTAAAAACTATAAATGATAATTATACATGTGAAGTAGTTGAGCCCAACATATCTAATTTGAATGGTTTTTCCCATTATATCTTATGGTTTATCCTAATATAGCTTATATGATGGGTGCACCCAAATAGGTATAAGTAAACCCAATATAACTTATATGATGGAGGAACACATATATCACTCCAATTAATTAGGAAATTTTTCTATCTTAATAGAAAATAAAGACGGATTTACTTTAGGGTTTCTCCTATGTATTTAACTAGTCTATCTATTTATAACATTGGATTAAAATGTGTTAGGATTTTAATTATCTATGTTGTAAAAGGGGTGGTTTATATTCATGTTATGGGTATTAAATATTTTATTTGATCCAAATTTATCTATTTTTTTTATTTGGAAATGGTTTTTTTCATTTTCTAAATGAACATGAAATAATGGTAATAATTTTATGGGTTTTAATTATTTCAATTCATTAATGATAGTCTTACTTTTTTATGATATTTACTAAACATTTTGTGATCATCCCACATTTTTTAAAGAAAAATCACTATATTTAATGACGGGTAAGAGAAATTAAGAGGTAAGTTTGAAATTAATGAACACTTTTCATGAAAATAAATACAGTTTTATCTTGAAATTTTTATATTCTAGGAAAGATATATACTTATTGAAAGTGTCTTATTGGTGTTATATTATTTTGTTATGTATCAGTTATAACCTAATTCTATAAAACTATAATCCTAAAAAGATCCTAAAAAATAATATATTGGTTCTGGACTTAAAACTCATTATTATGTAATTTTTATGATTAGGTCATTACAGTTGGTATCAAATGAATGGTTAAGATAACTTCAGACTTAAGGATAATATTAAGAGCATAACCTTGAAAGATTATATTTCATAGTAAATTTGAAATGATATAGTATTCATTGATTACCATTCTTATTCAAATAAACCATGATTCTTTAGGAAGGTTTTATATAATGTAATTAGTGAATCTTCTGTAGGAAAATAATGAGAGGAAAATATCCTTTAAAATAAGATTTGTGAGATAGTTGGAATTGGAATTTAGCAGTTTGTTTCTATGACAGGTCAATCGAATTAGGATGAAAATGGCAGTGGTATCCAGTATATAGAGAATATGAATTTTTCATAGAGTAGGATTATCATAGTTTATCATTTTATATCCCAATACCCTCCATCTTTTAGGGGATCCTCAAATCCAGTAGTAGCCAAAGGATGGAAAAGTGAAATAGAGGAGATATTTGAAGTCATGCGGTGATCAAAATTACAAAAGGTAACTCATGTTGTGTATCATTTTGAATGTGATGCTGATCTATTGTAGTCTTTATGTAATAATAACATAGTTAAAGACAATCATTATTACATATAATGGTACACATTTAAAAATATTATTTTGAGAAATAATTTTCTAGGTTTTTTCAGCTAAGGATGAATATTTGTTTTGAATTAAAGAAAAAATATAAATATAACAAGGAAATATTTGAAGAAAACTTCCCAATGTTGGAAATTTATTTGAGATATTTTATTCATGACCCTTATAGTAAAATTAATAAATTTTAATGAGGGATGAAACCATGTTTATGAAGATCTTCAGTCAATCACAAGCATAAAAAAAGGTATATCAATCACATGCATAAAAAAGAATTCAAATATAAAATAATGTAAGACACAAAGAGTGTAATTTTTTAACACCTGATGTAATCCAATTTAGTAGATAATATATGTATTGAAACTTCCTTTACTTGTATGTAGCTCCCTCAAAACTAATGCCCACTAGTTAACCTGATACTGAGAGGAGGAATCTCAAGCGGATCTCTATCTTCAGTTCATCTCACCCTATGAGGATATGAAGTTACAGAATGTCTAAGGTGATGAAATGAATCATTTTTAACTCCCATGTTTTATAACACACCTCTTTATTTGAACATCAAATAAGGTTCCCATGGTTCCCTTTTATAGTAAAAATGGGAAGTGGTTTTGGGCACAATAAATTTGGGATACCAATTGTGGCTCGGTTTTGGGTTGGTAAATGACTTTATATTGACTATAAAAGAAGATAAGAGTTCTTTCACATAATCTTGACTAATACCATTTAACATTTGGTGTCCATTTTACATCCTTAATGGAACATATAGTCAGTATACCAAACATAACTATTAACTATGGTCAGATTCAGTTTCCTGGAAAGATCAGTTCAGTTAGGACTCTATATGGACTAATTTGGATTTTTTGTATTTAGGTAAATATTTTCCCAATAGGTTTTGGATTCTATAAAAAAATCATCCAATTTGGATGCAATTATTTCTTAGAATATGAAAAATATTGGACAAGTTTTCATGGGATTCCATGAAAATTTTCCCTTCTTGCTTCAACTTCATTATGGATCCTCTAAATCACTTTCGCCTACAATGAAATAATCTCAAAAAGTAAAATTGACATTTATATTAGTGAAACAAAATTAAATAATTAAATCAAATTTTACATGAATTTTTTCATTTTTTGTAATTTTCAAAACAAAACTTTTTTAACACAGTGATGTAAGGGTGAAATAAAATAGTGAATCATCGTACGATCTCACCCCACACCTAAACATTTCCACTTCTAGAAAAACTCATATCAAAAAAATGATGCAATAAGATATTTAAAAATTCATGAATATTTAATGTTAAAATAAAATTTAATTCATGATATCAATGGGATCCAAGAAAAAACTACACCAAAGAGTTATTTTAGTGATAATGGAAAAAATGTATCATTAGTTGTATCAAAAAAAATTATAAGAGATGAATGATTCCAATCCGAGAGATAATGATAAATTAAACCATGTAAATAACTCTATAAATTTGTTTGAATACAATTTCATGTCAACCATTCGACATTATATCAAGTAAATATAGTTTAATATAATGTTTTTCTTCTAATATGATTATTTACACTGAACCTACCCTGCATCCTTTATAATCAAATTTCAATACCCACTCACCTAAGCAATATGATAAGTGAAACCTTAATATCCCAACCTAGATATCCCCATTATTTTTAGATTTCATCAGTCCCATCAATATTTATTTATTTAAATTGTTTTTTGATAGAAAACAATAGCTAGATAATAGGTACACACAAATAGGTCAATCTGGTACATTAATGAAATAGATCAGATAAAGAATGAACATACAGAAAATTAATTTTGGAAAGTAGAGAAACATTAACATAACTTTTATTTACGGTTAATTAAGTAATAAATATTTACACTTAATGGTTTTTTGCAATGATTTTTGTAAACATTAAGTGTCACAATTTTCTTATAAACTACTAACACAAAGGGTATCAATATTCTCAAAAATTTCATATAAATATGAACATTTATATCATAATACAAAATTCTAGAAAAATTGACACCACAATATATTATTCATGCTAAAACAAGTGAAACAAATATTTTTAATGTTAAAACTACTTGAAATAGGGGAATTCCTCATGCATTTTCAAAAAATTCCATGGTTATGTGTGAATCAAAAAATGAACATTCTGCACAAATGTGAAGGGGTATAAGGGATGGGAGGTTACAATAATATTCAGTAAGAGGAAAAGATAAAAATAATAAAGTAGGATAAAATTCATAACTAACCTAAGAAATTGGGTGGAATTAAAAATACTGTGTAGAAAAAAAAGAAAAAGGGGAGAAATATGATAAAAAATACTAACTAAATGAGGAATATACCTATCCTCCTCCCCGCACAAAAACCTAATTTTTTCATTTTTCTCAACATATTCAAATATATAAAATCTATAAGAATGTTTTTAATTTAATCACATCAAAAAATTATGTATGAAGGATAACTATGACCTAAATCATTTGTAGTGAAATGTTGAGTGAATTTTCTAAATAATTCTCACTGAAACCCTACATGGATAGAGAATATAACATAGTAATTTTTTTTAAAGAAAACAAAATTGAAATATAATTACAATGGAATCAAAATAAGGATAGCTCATAGATTAATCCCATTAGTGGCCCCTATGTTTTGACTTCCTCAGGATGGGATGTTCTAATGGTTTGTCCCTAATATAATGGTGGGTGGAGTTTATTTGAGAGGAACCACTAGCACTTATTTTTTTTTATTTCACTTCTTTTTTTTGAGGAATCCATGGATATAATATGATAAATCCACAACTATTGTAATGATATTAAGATTACATGGTGGGGGTAGGACAAAGAATGATTCCTCTTCTTTGTTGGTTTCGACATTCACAACATATTATTCATTCTCTATTACATTCTTTAGGTATGTTTGATCAATTTTATCTAAGGTATAGTTGGAGTGTAATTCTACACAACTAGCATTCATGGCTATTCTAATGGTTTAAAATTATTGGTATAGGATAGAGATCAATTAGTATAGGCTATACCAATAGTTCTTCAAACTGTTGGGTATATTCCTATTGGTAAAGGAATATACCAATGGTTTTTTGTAAACCATTAGTATAGTACTAGCAGAATTAAGGTTTATCTAATGGTTCATAGTAAACCATTGGTATATACCATTACAAGTGGTTAAAACCCTTGGTATTGGTCTATACCAATGGTTCAAACAATTGGTATATACCTATACCAATGGTTTGAAACCTTTGGAATATACATATACCAATGGTTTCAAACCATTAGCATATGTTGATGGGAATTTTTTTGAAACTATTGGTATACAGCTCCCAATTTTTAGATCTAAAACACCCCAACCTACCCAAATAATCTGAAAATAAACAACAAAATCTATAGATGCCACATGACCTCAAAAAAAGAAATAGAAACATATCAAATAGAAACATAAGGCCACACCATCACCCCCACATTTTCCAATTACCTAAAACAAACATCTCCAACCAATTGAAAATAATAATGACATAATAAACTAATTAATACATTAATTAAGTGATGATGCACATTCAAACATCACATATTTTTATTTAGAACAAATCATCAAACATAAAATGTTATAAATATTAGTAAAAAATCTAAAGTATCAATTTGTCCGTCATCACAAGAAATATCATCATTTTCATCCTCATCCTTATCATCATCCTCATCCCAATCCTCATCCTCAACCTCATCCTTTCCCTATTCATATCCCTCTTTCTTACTGCCATCTACTCTCTCTCTATCACAAAGAAGATTAATATACTGACCACCACTAGGACCATTTAATGATGAACTATATAATTCAAACATCATCAACATATATGTATCACTAGAATCATAGATATATGGTTTATGTGATGGGCATACAAATACCATAAATTTCATAAATTCATCATTGGCCCTTTTACTCCATTCATGATACTTTATGACCATATTTTGGGCCTTTTCTGCATGAGCTTGAGCCTATGTTTCTTGTGTATTATCTTTTTCCAACTCACTACTACCAAAACTGGCACCTGAAGTGGGCCAATATGTCATCGAGATAATATTGTTCCATAGTTGACATTGTACTCTTCCATGGTACTTATCTCCCAAAAAACTGATGTAAGTGATCATTTGTCCCAAAGTTGTTATCTTCCTT
Organism: Viscum album; assembly: GCA_963277665.1. Taxonomy (NCBI): domain Eukaryota; kingdom Viridiplantae; phylum Streptophyta; class Magnoliopsida; order Santalales; family Viscaceae; genus Viscum; species Viscum album. Next base: position 2,076,809,982 of record OY728157.1, read on the forward strand.
TTCATCAAGGGAATCTAAATCACATTTGTATACATATAAATGTACTATTAATTTACAAAATAGATATTAAAATTTCAAATCAACAAATTAAAACTCATAATCCATTGATGTGTATGTTTTTCACAATACTTCCATATTTTTTCTTTCTGATCATGAAAAAAATAATTTTCTCGAGGCACAAGTCCTTCAATATACAAAACCCCCCTCTATAAGGAAATTGAGAGTAGGGAAAATAATTTAAAGTAGGTAATTAATAATGAATTTTATAACAAAAACAAAATAGATATTAATTCCAAATGAATTTGAAGTGACAAACATATGATAAATGAATAATAGTGATAAAAAAGATCACATTCAATAGATTTATCTTACACCTCCTTCAAGTGAAAATATCATTTTCATAAAGTTTGTTTACTATGTATAGATAAAATTGTTCTATGAACACATAACTAATGTAATTGGAACAATTGTAACTCTCAAGGGTTAAGACATGGGAAACATAATGAGATATCAAATAACTATAAGTGATATGGTCCACTATGTTGTGTATGTTAAAAAAATTTATTTCATTGAAAAATTATTTTATAATATTGTAAATAAATTAAACGATAGTTAAATTATAAATTTTGAAATGAAAACATAACTTCATGTTTAATGAACATATATTAAAACATTACATTGAAAACAAAGTAAAATTTAGTTAAAGTGTTATTTTTATAACATTAATTTATCTTATACTATATAATTAACGTGTAATACTTATTAATACCATTTTTATGGTTTTCATATATAAAATAAGGTAATTTAATCAAATAGAAATCATGATAAAATATATCATAGTTTATTTAAAGGGATAAAAAAGATATTACCACAATATTTATTTTAAAAAATAATTTAACTCAGGATGTTACATAGAAAAGTGTACTAGCCAATTTTGAGTCTTAAAAAATGTTTCTATATTGAGGTGACATTAAGGGATTAGTTGGAAGTACTCTATATTCCCTCTATTGTAGTGGATGCTTAGTTTGTGGAATGATTTTCACTAGTGTAGATAAAAGTGGTATCATGGAGTTTGGGACTACTAAAATATTTTCCATGTCAATTTTTAGTTAGGAAGCATGTTTTTTTCTCCAAGGTAGAATTCATAACACAAGGAAGAGACTATTTATGACTTCTATGAAATGGACATATCATTATGTTATTATAATTTAGTTGGAGTTCTAGGTCTAAAGGATTGCATTTTATATGCAACGTACGATTTGAAGATTCAATTGTGGAATATATATATGAAAGGATGACAGTGTTTATACTCATGTAAGGTCTATATGTTATATTAGATGGTGAGTCATATGATAGATATGTGTTTAACAAAATGTAATCCCATAAAAGTAAACACGCATATTTTTTAGGATGGTTGTATTTTGGTGATATGAGATATGTTCCTAGAAAGAGGATACAACTGTACTTTAATGGGTGATGAAAAAAATAAAAAATCATTTATCCTTATATATTCTTATAATAAATTGAATATAGAATAATTTTATTTAATAATAATGTTTTATAATATATGAAATATTCCATAGAGGAAGAAATAAAATGATATTTTGGGTCTGAAGAACACCAGGTGGATCCAGTGACCTTTTATAAAGGAACTAGTCTAGAGGTCTTCATTAAAGGTCATGAAATATTTGTCGAGCCAGCCATGGGAGTATAACTATTCATTGAATATGTTTTCCTAAATTACTAATTTCATGAAACAAAATCTAATCCCAAATACAATGAATTTATAGGTTCGAATGAGATGTCGTTCTCCCTAGAATGTGATCTAGAAATTGAGGTAGATACAATTGAATAGTAGATGTATTTGGAAATTAAAAAAGGGGATATCTGGTTTGAAGATAATGATTCACTAGTGGATAGAAAAGATGACAATAACATATATCCTAGTCATTTTAATGAAAAATTTATAATGCTAGATCACAACATTGAACACAAAAACACCAAAGAAGAGAATGACGAAGAAAGAGTATCTATGGGATCATTAGTGAAACATATTCTCCCTTATCATTGAACTAAATACCATTTAGATTGAGGGAAATAATCATATAGGGAGTCTCCTTATATTCTACCACCACTCAACATTAATTTATGGTTTTATGTTGTTGAATAAAGAATGAAACACTATATAATTTAGGTTTTCGAATATTGATGTGCACTAATTGACATTGGTATGAATAATATCTTTTGGGTTATATCATAGAAACTGGGACCACCTTCTAATTTTATATAATTTGTAAAAGTTTCTCTTAGGGGATGAAGACACCCCATACACTCTCGGAAGTCAAAAAACGATTCCTGTAGATTTTTTTCATTACATTTTTAAAAAATTATCTTATTAATTATATTTTATTATTGGTTCACATTTTTGAAATTTATCCACATGTTTGAAAATAGTTCCATTATATTTTAATATATAGAATTTATAAAACACGTTTTTCTTCAAAAATAGTTCATTTAACATTTATTTTTTGGCTTTGTGATAGAATAGATCAAATTGATAACCATGTGTATCAAAACTGTTATCTCATTTTTAAATAATGAACATTTATTAGAAATAAAATTATCTTATAATATTAAATAGGTGTCCTACTTGCTATCTCTCATGGTTCGAAATTGGAGTCCACCCCAAAGAGTAGAAGAATTTTGTAGCATCCTTATTTATTATTTATTTTAGGAATATCATAAAAGTTTATTTTCCAAAACAAAAAAAAATATTCTTGGAAACCATGTTAATTTTCATTTAGGAATCTCAAATTTGATGAAAAACATGAACTCTGTACTTGTCTAATGATAAATAATTTCCAGTTAATATTCCACCGGATAGTCATTAACGATACTTATGACCTCTAAATCTATATCAAATCTAGCACACTAACCAATATACAACTCAATCTTGTAAGATCTCCACTACTCACTTAATTCCATTAGTTGTATTGTCCTCACTACCTCACCATGAGAAAACATAAAATGAAGTTGGAACCAAAATATTTATTCATATAAATAGAATCAATGTATAAAATTAAATCTAAAGAATTTTTTACCCATATTTTCACCTATTCGTGACCCTTTAATTAATTTGGTATGTGTCTCCAAGAGATTTTCCAAAAAACAATGTCCGATTACATTGAAAGCATCTCCATAAACCTCGAACATTCTGTCAGGTTTTTCCAATAATTTGGTTTTCCTCATTGTATTCCACCAGTAGTTATGTGTGGCAGTTACCCACCACAACCATGCATGTACAAATATGATGCATATCAGAATATCTTTCTATTAAAAAAACATACTATATCAATACATATTATAATTAAAATCAATTATGGTAAAAAATTTACCTTGGTTCTATAATTATACCTGAGGCAGTATGATCATTGGGTGTTGTTGGATCCCTAAGATATGACGGAACATAAACCTATACATATGGAGTGGTTCCCAATGTATTCTTCATAGGATCACATTGTGTTAGAGTATAAGTTAAAGCATGAAGATTCTCATAGAGAAGCAAGTACATTGAAAATAAGATGGCATGGATGTTTGTTCAAATGCTTAATATGGATGGGGAGCAGGAACCATCATTAGATAAAGGAAAGAGAGGTTAGGAGACCCATATTATAAATGTGGTGAAAACATGGGCAGACCAAATATATTGGGTGTATATAATGATAAAACAATATCAAAAGGTTTGGTAAATGGTATGTTAGGGGGAGGGATGGGGTGCGATCGGGTATACCGAGTGGAGCACATAGCTCTAGTACCACCCCTCGTATCATTATCCAAAGAAACAAAACCACTAGGATGTTCAGAGAATAACCATAACCTATGTGGTGGATCTTGATTAAAATCCAAAAAAAAACACATGATATTATATGTTATTTACGTATATTTTTTTGAATAAAATACTCACAATATACACCAAAGGAGGAACTCCCACATCCCCAATTTAGAGATTATTATTTATCATAATTTTTTCTTTTTATCTACTCTATGTTGTTCATTTATAGATTTTGAAAGGAAAAATATAATTTAATATAAACACATAAATAATCTGAAATCCAAACAAGAATGAATAAGAGACAATACTTAATTAAAGAATACTAATTGTAAAACCAAATACAGGATACATAGTGATATAACAAAAAAATTATATTTAGTGGGAAGAATATCAAAACACAATTCATGTCATAGAAAAATCAATATCTTCAAATCATCATGTTTATCATGGGAATGATATAGTTTTCATCTATTTTAAATTCGATCCAATTTAATTTTTGTTAGGTGAGTTGGTATATTCTGGTAAATTTATTATGTCATTTTTTAATTTTAATTTTTATTTGGTCATTTGTTTTTTTTAATTGATTATGTCATTTTTCCATATAATCTTTTCTTAGGTCATTTTGTTCATATTTTGGTTTAGGTCATTTTTTCATTTTTATCATTTAAGTAATTATTTTTTTTATATTTCAAGACTAAATATTTTAATATTACGAATTCAATTCATCTTTTTTTTATTAAAATTTAATTGTTTCAGTTTTGTTTGATTAGGTATATTGAAATATAATTAAATTAAAATTTATAAAATAAAAATCAAAGAAAATAAAAACAAGTAAATATTTAAAATGCACTTGAAATTCATTTTGGATAGAAATTTTTTTTAATTAGTATTAAATCAATTTTAATAGTTCCAACCTTAATAACTCATGTTGAGCTAAACCAAAAGAACTGAGAACACATATAAATGATTGTATTTATTTTCCAACACAACATTAGGATCACAATAATCATTTAAAATTGAACTATTTGTTTCTTCATAAGTAATAAATGGATCATGTAAAATGATAATAGCGATGGTGTAAATTCCATCATCACCATCAATAAAAATTTTTCTTAGGGTTACATTAAAAATGATACCAAATTCAGGTTGAAGATGATATTTTAGATAAAAAACTTGTTTCTCATTGATTCCAATGCATATAGTTAATTGGTAGAAATACTTTTAGTATTTTCAATAACTCCAAATCCATAATCATCAATAAATGTTCTATTCCTCATCATAAAACCAAACAACATGTATTTAATCATATTGACTCAAACATGATAGTAATAATCCAATATTAGTATTTTCTGAAAAACTACATAATAAGATACATTTTTTAATCATGGTATACTATTTGATGCATGGGAATAAGTTTTTATTCTCACAGTTACCATAACACAATCATGTTGTGTTCTCATGTTCATCTCTTGTTTAGTGATAATAAATTTATAACCATTAATCATAACTGGTTTTCATTAACAAACAACAAAATTAGGACTTAAAGAAATATCTATTATTTCCTCATATAAAAATTCAATAGGTAAACTCAATACCTAAAATATAAATAAATATTTAATATAATTAAAATGTTATTTTATTCATTTATTACAGTAATATTTCTACCT